>CALNHZ020000018.1:0-1231250 GCA_940586395.1 Vitis riparia x Vitis cinerea | reverse complement strand
TTGTCTCAGCTGTTAATGAAGAGAAAGTGTGACCCATTAATGATTTCTATGTTTTTAGTTAACTTAAAACGCCTTCAATTCACCTGGGCCAACACTTGGTAAGGCAAGTGATCTCCGTCCATGGAGATGCACTAGTTTATCTTTTGCGAGCCTTTGGGAGGTGACTTGAAGGTTGGATTTTCTAGAATTGCCAACACTTGGTAAGCTTTTAGACTCTAAGGAGACATCCATTAGTTATCTCTTGCGAGCTTGAGAAGGGAAGTCTAAGGTTAATGATCACCTTGAATGGCGAATGCTAGGTGAGAGGCACGAGCCATTGCAAGTTGCATCAGTGAGAGAGAATTAGTGCTGAAATCTATTAAAGGGAAACATATGTACAACACCGGTTAGAGAATTAACTATATGTTAATTCTCTAATGCGAGGAAAAGATTCAAGTGACCGGAGCTCTGTTTTTGCATGAGGAGCCTCCCCAGTGAACCTAAAACTCCAAGGAGCGCTTTTCTTTATAAGTAATTCTCATTACTTTCTTTTTAGTTAGCTTAAAACAAATCCTTTTTCAACCAAAGTTTATGTTTTCTTCTTAAGCTAACCTTGAAATGAAAAAGCACCAATTTAACTTTGAATTGGTATCAGTTGTAAGTTGAAAACCTTTCCTAGTGAACGATCCTAGAGCCACTATGCTATATTAGCTAAGGCTATCCTAGTGCATGGTGATATAGGTTATAAATTTTGTTGATTACTCCCGTTTTTGGACCAAACTCAAGGTACACCAGCTGGGCACGCAATCACAAGACTTGTTTTTTTTTTTGTGAAAAATTGATAAAAATTTTGTTTAGATTTATTTATTTATTTATTAAAATTATTCAAAAAGGATTTTAGTAAGGCTTGTTTAGAAAATTTCCTTTTGAATAAAATGTGTCCATAAAATCTTTTATTAAATAAAAAAAAGTATGAGAAATTTATTTTTTAATAAAAGAAGAAAACCAAAAATCTTTTTTAATAAAAAGAAATTTAAAAAATTATTTCAATAAAAAAGTACCATAAATTTTTTTACAAAGTTCCATGAAATTACTTCAAGTATCAAAAAAATTATTTCAATAAAGAAGTCTTAAAATTCATTCTAAGAAGTTGCAGAAAATTATTAAAACGAAAAAATGTCTAGAAGAAGTTTTTATTAAATAAAAAGAAAAGAACAATAAATTATTTTCTCAAAAAGTCCAGAAAATAATTATTTTGAAAAGTTCAGAATATTTTTTTTAATAAAGAAGTTCAGAAAATGCTTTTGATAAATCCAAAAAATTGATTTTTAATAAAAATTAAGAAAATTGTTTCAATAAAAATTCATAAATTTGTTGTTAATAAATTGTCCAAAATTTGTTTAAGATGAAATCACAAAATCTTTTTAAAAAAAAAATGGAAAAGACTTGCTTTTCATAAATAAACTTTATAGCCTTTGTATTTTTTTTTAATAAAATTATAAAATCATCTTTTTCGCTAAAAAGAATTTTTTTCTCAAAAATAATAAAATTTCAAAAATTCATTTTCAACAAAAATAAAGCTAAAGGCTCGTTTCTAAATTTATAACTCTTTTCTTTAATAATTTTGTGATAGTTTTGTAAATGGTAGAGCTCTTTTAGACAAAATTGAAGAACTATTTTTTTTTTAAAAAAGAAAAATGAAGGGACTATTTGGTAACTATTTTCGAAAACAATTCTAAATAATAGTCTTTTAAAACAGTTATTGTTCTTTAATTTTTGTAAAATAAAAGTCTGTTTGCAGACCAAAAATATTTTTTAACCTGTTTTTAATATTTTTAAATATATTTTAAAAATAATTTTTATATTTAGTATTTTATTTTTAATCATTCTACATATTTGTATAGTTATTTTTAAAAACAACTTGATAAAATAATAAAATAACAACTAAAAAATATTATCTGAAAATACCTTATTTTCTATTCTTAATAACAGAAAATAGAAAATATTTTTTGGTTGCCAAACGTGTTTTCTGTGATTTTGAAATAATTTTCAAAAATAAAAGTTGTAAAAATCTTTCAATAATAATAAAGATCTCTTTCTAAATAAAATTGGTTTGGAGGTATATATATCTTTTTTCAAGTCGTAAAAATCTCTTTCTAAATAAAATTATATTGCAAATATTTTTGTAAATAAAATTGTAGACATAAAAATTTTAGTGGATTAAATTACCTAAATGCAAGCGTCTAAAAGAAATGGGTCGTGTTAATGATCCAAACTACTGTCATTACCATTGAATCGTCAATCATCCGGTGGAAAAATGTTTCATTTTAAAATATCTCATAATGAAACTTGTAAAGCAAGGAAGAATTCATTTGGATCTGGATGAAGTAATAGAGTCAAATCATGTTACGATAACATTGGGGTCATTTGATCCTGTTGCATTACATGTTCCACTTAAGAAATTTGGGGCATGTGCCAATACTAATCAATGCGAGTCATCGAAACCAAAGGAAACACAAGTTTCATGTCAGGATAACCTACTTAGCCTTCGCTCTAATAATGAATCAATGTCATATGATGAGGAAGGGTGAACATTGGTGACACAAAAAAAGACCTTGCAAGAAGCAAGTGTCTCATTCATACCCTAACCTTCCTAGGAGAGGACGATGTGAGTGGAATACTCGTCAACATCTGAAGAAAAAAGAAAAAAATAATCCTAAAAGAAAACAAGTGATTGTATAAATAGACAACCTTTTGGTGCAAAAACTTATCACCCCTATCACCCTAAGGGAATACTTCTCCTTAGGGTTCTTTGATAAAAGGATGACAGTATCAACTCATATGGTCTCTTGTAATGAGACTTCAAAATAAGAAGAGTCAAATGGAGATAAGGAAAGCATTATTGGTGTTGAGTCAAGAAAAACTAAGGAAGAAAAGGGGGTAGTAGCAAGATTACAACACCTACCCTCACTTTTTAGTAGCCATGAAATGCTACAACTTCCTAATGACATGCGAAGTGCATTGATTTAAGTACTTAAGAATCCAACACTCTACACCACCAAAATAAAGGTAGTAAAAAGACTTGAGGATGAAAGCCACAATTGTGCCAAATATTGTGCAGCCATCACCTTTACCAACGAGGACCTTTAGTTAGGGTCAAAACTAGATAATCAACCCCTATTTGTTACCGGGTACATACAAGAACAAAATATCACTCACATCTTAATTGATGGAGGGCCTGCAATAAATATCATGCCTAAAGCAACGATGAAACGGCTTGGGATTGCTACGAAAGAACTAACTTAGAGTCGCCTAATGATCTAAGGCTTTAATCAAGGAGAACAACGAGCTATTGGTATGATTCACCTGGAGCTTGTTACAGGTGAGTTAAGTTCGAACACATTATTTCATGTAATCGATGCAAAAACATCTTACAACGTATTACTCAGGCGACCATAGCTTCATGAGAATGGGGTAATTCCTTTGACACTACACCAATGTTTCAAATTCTATAGGGGAAGGGTAAAGAAAGTAGAGGTTGATGCTAAGCCATTTACAGAAGTCGAGTCTTATTTTGCTGATGTTAAATTTTACACAGAAAATGATGTTATGTAATAAATCCTTCCTACAATCATTCTCTCAACTAGGAAGGCTAAAGTTAAAGAAAAAGTTGACCAATGTAAGTCAACATTAGCAGGAGAAATCTCACAAACAGTGATGACTCAAATCGAAAAAATAGAGAAATCCTTAAAAAAAAATCGAAACTAGACTTGACGAGTGTCACTACTTCCCCAGTTTTTAGGTATATCCCAAGATCTCGACGAATAAAGGGTTTCATAGAAGACAAAAGCGAAGTACAACCTCGAAGATTGGAAAATGGGGACCTTCAGGTCTTGAAAGAAAATGCAACCATTCTCCTTCCAAACTTATAACTTATCTCTAAGGATGAGACACAAAAATCTATCAAATCCTCGAGATATCAAACAAAGCAAGAATTATTCCCTAGTAAAAGAATAGGTGAGGGGTTAAACCCTCAGGCTTACAAGTTATTAGCCAAGGCAGGGTATGACTTCACTTTGTCATCACAATTAGAAGATCTTAGCCCCGAGACTATAGGTGAAAAGATGCATGGCCTTGACGAAACTAAAAAAAAAATTGAAACAACAAGGGTATGCAGTCAAACCTTCTAGGGCAAGTTTAGGGTTTGTACTTTTCGAGCCTATCAAAATTTTAGCTAAGACTAAGAAGACTAAGGCAAGTACAAATCATATCACTATGAAAGACATGGAGGAAAGTAGTGGGTCAAATTCTCCTCCTCGAATTTTAGTATTTGATCATATTGAAGCTCCAATTACACGAGCTTCAGTGTTCACTAGGTTGGGCGATTTTAACCAAGTAGAACGTAATTCAACATATATTCCATAAAGGTCAATACAACAAAGGATTGGGACTCTACCCTTAAAGTCATGACGATGAAATCCCGATAAAAAAACATTATATTAAACTAAAGGAGGATGCAAAGACAAGGAGTTTAATCCCATCAAGCATGAAATTCCATTCAACTTGAGAAATTTGCACTAATGGTTTGTTAAAAGTAAAACAACATACCACCTTGATCACCAAGCAGTTGGATGAGGAATGCCATAAGGATGTTGAAGAAAGTTCGATGCACACTAGCTACCATGTTACGGTAGAAGTTGACTTTAATCCAAAATCTTCAGAAGACGAACCAGTGGAAGCCCCTCAAGCAATTGAGGATGGGGGGCAAGCCACTGTAGACGAGTTGAAAGACTCAACTTGGGTACAAATGAGGACCCAAGGCCAATCTATGTTAGTATGCTTTTAAGTCCTTAAGAGAAAAGTTATCTTGAGTTGTTACTTGATTATAAAGATGTCTTTGCATGGTCATACAAAGAAATGCTAAGTCTTGATCCAAAGGTTACGATGCATCAACTCACAATGAAGCATGGTGTTCGACCAATTAAGCAAGCTCAGAGACAATTTCGACCAAAACTTGTTTGTCAGATCGAAAAAGAAATCTACAAACTGATTGAAGCTGGTTTCATTAGAGAGGTAAGGTACTCGACATGGATTGCAAATATTGTTCCAGTTAAGAAAAAGAATGGGCAAATTCGCATTTACGTGGATTTAAGAGATTTAAACAATGTTTACCTAAAAGATGATTTCTCGTTACCAATCATCGAACTCATGGTTGATGCAAGTACAATCCTTGAAGTTTTATCCTTCATGGATGGATCATCGAGGTATAATCAAATATAGATGGTGCCAAGAGATGAAAAACTTATTGCATTTCGTACTCTAAAGGGTATTTACTATTACAAAGTGATGTCTTTTGGACTAAAGAATGCAGGTGCAGCGTATCAACATACCATGCAGAAAATCTTTGATGACATGCTCCATAAGAATGTCGAGTGCTATGTTGATGACCTGGTGGTAAAGTCTAGGAAGAGAGAAGATCACCTGCAAAATCTTCGTATGGTGTTTGACAAGTTAAGAAGGTACCAACTCAAAATGAACTCGCTTAAATGTGTTTTTGGTGTTACTTCTGGTAAGTTTCTAGGGTTTATTGTTCGAGACCATGGCATTGAAGTGGATCAATATAAGATCATAGCCATTCAAGATATTCCAAAGTTGAAGAATCTTCAAGAACTTAAAAGTCTTCAAGGACGTCTTAATTTCATTCGACGGTTTATTTCAAACCTTGTAGGACGATGTCAACCCTTCAACAGAATTATGAAGAAAGATGTCCCATTTGTTTGGGACAAAGCTTGTCATAATGCCTTTGAGAGTATAAAAAAGTATTTGGCTAATCCACCAATCTTAGGTGCTCCTATGGCAGGGAAGCCATTGATACTCTACATCACCGCAAAAGAATACTCTCTTAAAGCATTACTTGCACAAGAAAAAGAGGAAAACAAAGAAAGGGAATTGTATTACTTAAGTCGAACTCTAACAAGACCAAAACTAAATTACTCCCTAATAGAGAAGACTTGTCTTGCTTTAATCTTCTCGACAAAAAAGCTAAGACATTACATGTACGCATACACGGTACACTTAATAGCACACGTTGATCCCATTAAGTATATGCTATCAAAGCCAATTCTTTCAGGACAATTAGCAAGATGGGGGTTGCTACTCATTGAGTATGAAATAATCTACATCCCTCAAAAGGTAATCAAAGGACAAGCACTTGCAAACTTCTTGGTAGATCACCCTATCCCTATAGCATGGGAAACTATGATGGAACAGGCACAAATGTTGTATTTGTCTCACCATAAAGACAAATACTACCATATTCATTTGTTCTTAGTGAGAGATGCTCCAACAACGTCGTTGAATACCAAGCCGTAATTATCGGGCTACAAATGGTGATCGAAATGAAAATCACAAGCTTGGAGATATGTGGGGATTATAAGTTGGAAATCAATCAAATTTTAGCCTTGTATGAGGTTAGAAGTGATGACTTGGTTCCTTACTTTCAATATGCTACCCAACTAATGGAAAGGATTAAGTGAATCTCTTTAGTTCATATTCCACGAAAAGAAAACCAAATGGCAGATGCTCTAGCTAAGCTTGCTGCATGTTTAACACTGCTCAAGGACAAGACTATACACGTCCCTCTTTGCCATAGGTGGGTACTGCCATCATTGCCAATATTACAATAAGAAGAGGTAAACGCTACATTGGCATTCACTATTGACAACGAAGATTGGCGACAACCATTAATTGACTACTTAGAGCATGGAATGTTACTTGATGAACTAAGGCATCAAATAGAAATACGACATCGAGCTCCACATTTCATTTGCTACAAAGAAACACTTTATAATCACTCATTCAATGGAGTACTTCTTCGATGCCTAGGAGGAGAAGAGACAAATCAAGCAATTGAATAAGCTCATTTTGGGATCTATGGGGCTCACCAATCAGGGCCAAAACTTCATTTTTGAATCAAAAAGATGGGATACTATTGGATAACTATGGTTAAGGATTGTATAGAATATGCAAAGAAGTGTCAATCATGCCAATTCCATTCAAATTTTATACACCAACCCCCTGAGCCACTCGATCCTACAATTGCGTCATAACCATTTAATGCATGAGGACTTAACGTGGTCAGACCTATTACTCCTAAATCCTTTGTTGGGCATGCTTAGATATTGTCAACAACATATTATTTTTCTAAATGGATGGAAGTTGTGCCACTTAAAGAAGTGAAGAAAAAAACTGTAGTGAACTTCATTCGAAGTAATATTATCTATCGATATGAGGTATCATGGTACATAATCACTAGCAATGGAAAACCCTTTTATAAAAAATTGATGAGCAATCTTTGTGAGAAGTTTGGTTTCAAATAACACAATTGATCAATGTACAATGCACTAACCAATGGTCTTGCAGAAGCATTCAACAAGACCCTTTGCAACTTATTGAAGAAAATTGTTGATAAGTCAAAGAGGGATTGACATAAACAAGTAGGAGAAGCACTTTGGGCATATCGAACAACATATCAAATGCCTACACAAGCAACCCTTTATTCCCTCGTTTATGGTATAGAAGTTGTATTGCCCCTTGAGCGTCAGATCCCTTCATTAAGGATTGCTATACATGAAGGACTAACTGATGAAGATAATGCCAAGTTATGTCTTCAAGAGTTAGAAGCACTAGATGAAAAGCGACTCAAAGCCCAACAACGCTTAGAGTGTTATCAAGCACGCCTTTTAAGAGCTTTTAACAAAAAGGTTCGTCTTTGGTCCTTTCAAGTCAGTGATCTATTTCTTACCATTCGTAGACCCATCATCACCACTGTAGACCCTCCATTTTGTCCCCTTAGCACATACTTGATTAAGTACTCTTTCAATACTTTATAACAATTCTTGGAGGCCTAATGTTACTTACATATCTTACCTCTTTAAGTCATTCTGGATACTAGATACACATTTATGACAATTTGTTTAGACTTACTTAGGCCCATTAGGCACATCTAGCCCATTTAAGCACTCCTGACCCATTTAGGTACACCTAGTCCTTTAGGGCTTGCTCCAACACCCCTAAGTTAGCCATTGAAGAAAATGTTTTCATGCTGCTTTTAGAGAGGAAAGAAAGCTTAAATCCAAGCTTGCATACTGCTTAAGTGAAGATTGCCCAGGTATGGTTCCTACTATATCTTCTGCGTTTTCACTTATATCATGTTCTTTTTCATTATTTTGCTGTTTTTGAGCATATATTTTGCTGTTTAGGCGTGTACTGTTGATATCTAATAATTTTTTTTTTTCTGAGTTCATTTGTGATTCAATTGCATCTATTGATTTCTTATACTTGCTTAAAGAACCTGTGCATGAAATCATCCTTGATTGTTCACGGTTTCATGTTTCTTTTTCTTAAAATCTTTCTAGCATGCCCATGGAAACCACATGAAATGAGGTTTTCATATGTTTATTTGGTTTTTTTTTTTGTTTTTTTTTTTTTTTTTTTGCTCTTCCATGGGTTTTCCATTGTTTCTATCTCTATTCTCACATCCTCTATTCTCCTATGGTTTCAATCTTTGTCTATGTATTTGGGTATGAATTAGGGGAGTGACGAAAGTACAAGTATGAGGGATGGGTGCATATCAGGAGAGATGGGATTTTGAATTGCAATTTCGGAGTTAGCACTTGAAGAAGAATGTCTTCAGCTAAACAATGGCCCAATGTGGTTCCTCAGAAACCTGAACCTCTACAAACAATATTTAAGCTTCTTCTAGATGAAGTTGTTGGGTAGAGCTATTCATGTATCCTGCAGACGCAATCATGACTGAGTTTAACAAGATTGATGGAAATGAAGTTCCTATGGACAAGATTGGAAAAGCCAATTAATATGGAGACTATGCTTTTGAATTTTGATGTCATAAAAATTTTGTGCTTAGTTTAGACTTTAGTACTGATGGACAGTTGCTTGTTCAGGAAGCTTTGATGAGCTTGTTAAAATCTGGATGCATCTTCAAGAGACCTCAAGTGCACACTTGAAGGCCCTAGTGGGGGTTTTGAGTGAGTCAAATGGCATCCAAGAGGACATTTGGTTTTGGTTGGTTTAGAGGATTGTAGGGTTTGGATGTGGAACATTGACAAGAGTTCCTACCTTAACATGTTTTCAGGTCATGCTAATAGTGTGATCTGTAACAATTTTACTCGTGATGGTAAAACAATTTCTATTGGTTCCGATGATGCAACCTTAAGAATATGGACTGCAAGGATGATGGTCCTTCACCAAAATCAAATTCCACCATTCACTCTCCAATAAACTTCTTCTCAATCATCCCAAGCATGCATGAACTGTGCATGCAGGTTCACCTCTCATACCTACTAATTCTCATTCTTCATATTCACCAAATTCACACCATATCCACCACCTATAGCTCCACTCACCATCTAACCCATCAAAACCACCCCTCTCATTACCTACTTCACTCATTCCACCACTCAAACACCACCCGACTTCAATTCCAAAGCTGCCCATTTTCACCAACCACTCTCCATTTGTATCACCATCAACCCCCATCATCTTGATTACGGCCACCACAACCACCACATGTAGCCCACAGCCACCACATGCACCCTACAGCCACCACAACCACCACATGCACCCCACGGCCACCACAGCCACCACACACAACCTATATGCTCCCCAACAACACCATCTAATCCACCTTCAGTTCACTTCCATTATTTCTCACGTACATGGAGTCTAATGCGCGTGGCCACCTTCATCTCCATACCTATTACCTTCAATCCATCCACCAAACACATCACCACACTCTCACCTCCTACTTCCTTCACACCTACCCAACATGTTGCCCTGCTACCCATTTCCTACCCATGCACATAGGATTTATGCACTCATGGCCACTCTTCATACCTCCCATACCCATCACCATTCATATCCTCATTTTCCATACCCACCCCTCTCACTACTTCCTTCACTCATTCCACCGCTCAAACATCATCCAACTTCAGTCCCAAAGTTGCCAATCTTCACTAACCCTTTCCCATTTGCACCACCATACAGCCACCACACAACCCGCACAACTCACACGACCACCATCCAGCCCACATAGCTCACACAGCCACATGCGGCCACTATGCAACCCACATAGCTCACACAGCCATCATGTAGCATGCACAACCCACACACAGCCCACATGTAGCCCATAGCCACCACACGTCCACTATAGCCCACATGCAGCCCATACAACATACATGGTCACCTTCTAGTACAACTCCCCAAGTCATGTGTTGCCCTCTTAATTCATTTTTTGATGTTAAAAAAAAAAAGTTCATCTTTTAAAAAATTTAATTTTTAAGCAATCCCATTCTCAAACAATTATCAAATAATTTTAAAATTTTCATTCTCAAACAATTTTTCAAATTTCCAATTTTCAAAACTTCCATTCTTAAACAATTTTCTAAAATTCTAATTTTCAAATTTAATTTTTTAAGAAATTTAATTCTCACATAATTTTAAAAAAAAAATCATTCTCAAATAATTCTCCAAAATTCTAATTTTCAAAATTTCCATCTTCAAATAATTTTCCAAAATTCCAATTCTCAAATTTAATTTTCAAAGCTTCCATTTTCGAATAATTCTTCAAAATTCCAATTTTAAATTTAATTTTCAAAATTTCCATCTTCAAATAATTTTTCAAAATTCCAATTCTCAAATTTAATTCTCAAAGCTTCCATTTTTGAATAATTCTCCAAAATTCCAATTTTCAAAAATTTAATCTTTAAATAATTTTCCAAAATTCCAATTGTCAAAATTAATTTTTTAAAAAAAAAATCCCATTCTCAAATAATTTTTCAGAATCCCAATTTTCAAATTTAATTTTCAAAATTCTCATTTTCAAATTTAATTTTCAAAATTCTCATTTTCAAATATTCTTTCAAAATTCCAATTTCTAAATTTAATTTTCAAGATTTCAATTTTCAAATAAATTTCAAAACTCTAGTTTTCTTTCAAATAATTTTAATTCCACTCCAATTTTCAAAAAAATTTTAATTTTACCACTTTTCATCCTTCATTAGGGTTTTAAGTCACTAAAAATCTCGTTTTTAAATATTGCTACCTTTCCTTTCAGGTAAGCACTTTCACAAATTTTCCTTGATTTTAAAATAATTTTCCATTTTCCTTGATTTTAAATAAGCATGAAGGCATTTTTCATAATTCCAAGATAATGGAATTTGTGGGATTAATTCATGCAAAATAAATTGGGCTTTGGTGGGGGCCCAACATTCATAACATTTCTTTCAAAAATAATTCAAGTAAATTGTATGGCTGATATTGTTTGATTTTGATTGGTTTTGTGTGAGACATTTTACACTTATCATTGTACACTAACTTTGTTTCATGATAGCGCTTAATTACCAATTGCCAAGGTATGCTCTCACTCTCACTTTGTTTATTTATTCGTTATCATGACTTACTTTTGATTTATGATCATTTTGGTATCCATTGATTTCCTTATCAATTGTAACACTTGATTCACGTTATTTAGTAGAGACCCATTTTTAAGGGCTTAGAGAGGTGTTATAGTCTTTTTACCGTACCTTCCTAATAAGTAACTTGGCCCTCGAACTCGACTTTGGTTTTCCACAAACTGTCTTTTGCAAATAAGGAGTCATGTTTAGGGTTTTCTTTCTTATTTTGTTTTCCCTTAAAAATAAAATAAAAATAAGTGGCGATTTCAAGTCTTTTCTAAAAATCATATTTTCACTAAATAAATTAAAAGTGAGTCACGTCATCGGGTGGGAACGCATTGTACGAAAATATAGGGTCTACAACCACACATAAGACTAGGAGCAAATTTACATCAAAATGGGATGGACCTTATGTGATGCAAGAAGTTTACACTAATGGTGCTTATAAGATTGTTGTTGAAGACGAATTATGAATTGACCCTATCAATGGAAAATTCTTAAAGTGTTAATATGCTTGAGTCACACTGCGTTCCTAGCCCGCATGATCATAAACTGCGTATGACAAACCCAAAAAAAAAAAAAAAAAACAAGTCCACTAAGTTGAAAACCTGAAAATGAGGCTTAGAAAAAAGTTAGGACATATGCTCACAAGATTAAATCTTTCTTTTAGTCTTGGCAGAAGTTAGAACATAACAGAAAAAAAAAAAAAAACCAAGTTTGACTTGATCTCTTCTCTTTGAAGGATGCGTAGGCAACTCGGAAAAACTACTCTTGTTTAGTCACTACCAAAAAAAATATATTATTTTCATTAATAAATAAATTTGGCTAACAAATATTAGATTTTTTTACATCTTAATAAAAAAAATAAATGAAGGAAAAGAATGAGAGCTAAAACTAAGCAAGAAAGTACAACGGTCACATCCACACTAGGCATGCAAGCTCGTCATGTTGAGTCCTTAAGACTTCTTGAAGTATCTCTAAAGTCTTGACATCAACATTAGTAAGCACAGGGGTTTGGGCAATAATGATGTGTTTTTTCCTCAAGTGAGAAACATCATTTTGTTTATTGACTATAATTTCATCAATCTTCAAGATTGAGTTATGAAGGTGCTCTTTTTATATACTTAGTTGCTCCAACTCCTTCTTAAGTGCTTCTTGTTTAGCATCAAGAGTAGTTAAGTCAACCTTTAATGATTGATGACAGTTCACCTGTACACCCTCAGAGTTTAGATCATCCACAATATGAGACACAATAATAGTTAAACGTTTAGTTTGTACTTCCAGAGATATCTTCATAGAATGGGTACATCTCACTACATCGAGGTGATCTACATTTTCCATGTACTTCTCAATCTAAGACTTTAATGGTGAAGGGTCCACTCCAGTTTTCACGATAGCATTAAAAAGGTCATCAATTTTTCCTCTTAATAATGGGAAACACTCATGGGAAGTTTTGATAATCATCTTCTTAATGTCATCTCCTATCATAAGTGTTACTTGGCGTTGGGCATTAAGGATGATTTGTTTGATGTCGAATGTGTGAATGGAAGTAGAAAGAGCCACAACAATAGGGTATGGAGATTGTTGTTCAACAATTAAACATGCAACTTTCAAAAGTGTCAATTCATCATATGTTGTATCCCCAATTATAGTTTCTTGACGTTGAGATTCAATTGGAACATCACTTAAAATGTTAGTAATACCTTCATCACCCAAATGAGAATGAGGCAAAGGTAATGGGATGATAGAGTGATCCTCTCATTGTATAGTCAAGGTTAAAGGTCTTGACTCCCTAGTAGCAACAACACTTTCGAACCGATCCTTAAGAGAAGATTCATCCTCTTCATCGACAAATTTGTTGTCACCCTCCACCTAAAACAAATATTTATTTTTGTTACTATCAATGCAAAAAAAAAATGCCTCTTCACCATCAAGTTCCATTGGTTGAGTAGAAATTGGGACGTCAACAAAGAAGACATCTGCATCAAGAGGATAAGAGTTAGTCTCATCATAGTATATAGGGTTGGGCCTAATCTTTCAGCATTTAAAGTGACATTCAGTTGTATCTTCAGAGTCGTCGCCTAATACATAAAGACCCTGTGCATTTTTATTTTTCTTAAAAGTCTTGTGACAGTGACCATTACCACCATTGAAAATAGTTTCCTCATGCTCCAAGTGTGTGGAGGTACTAGTTTGATGACCACCCATTGAGCGCTTATAAAAAGCTCTTGAATCATCAGGTAAATCATCAAAATCCTTCTCAACATTGTCTCTAACATTCCCCTTAGTAGAAACACTTGAGTCAACCTTGTGCATTCTTCTCTCTAAAGATTTTAAGGGTATTTGTCAAGAAGAATCAAGAAGGGGCTCCATACAAGCAGTAGTAAGAATTTCCTTATCAGGATTGCGCACTCTGATCCACCAATCTGCATAAGCCTTAGTGACTAAAAACTTTTCAAGACTATAATAATCTAGTATGGTAAATTTGGAGTAAGTACCAAGCCTAGTGCATGACTACCAATGTTGATACACCGCCTCTAAAGTTCTAGTCCAAAAAATCTCTAGAAAACCCCTTGGAAGGTCTTGAGGGTACCCAAACTACTTGGAAAACTGATGAGGATAATTCGGTTGGATCACCTGATGGCTACCTTGTCGCAAAGATAAATAGCTAAAGCGAATACTTATGAGATAAGAAGCTTTGGTAACACTAATAGATTCATTATCAGTCCAGTGCACATGCTCTTTGTGTCGCAATGCCAAGTGGTCCAGTTTTACACCTTTACAAGACATTATCAAAGCCTGAGCTTGCAAATCATCAAAACACTTAGCAGAAAACTCCTTGGCGTAATAAGTCATCCATGAGGGATGGTTCCAAGAAGAAGAAATGAAATATGCATCGAAATATTCACCTAACCATCTGTATAAATAATGAATAGGGAAAATAGATGCATTAGTCTCAGGCTTCAAAGAACAAGTGATTTTATTTAAGTCGTTGTAAATGCTTGCTAACATCATAACAGTAAGGCTAAATGTCTCACATTGAGCCATGCTACTAGCTACCTTGAAGACTCCAAGACAAATCAAATTGACACCACCCCCCCCCCCCCCCCTCCCCCGGCCCCTAAAGGAAGAATGAACTTGCATAACCAACATGCCAAGAAAGCGACCAAGTAAGTTTCCTTAACATCTGCCTCGGCCACACCAAGGTTGTCAAAAACTTCCATCTTTGACTAAGTACGAGATTTAACAAAAACTTTTCTTTAGGGGTTTTGCATACTTCATGGAGCCTTTGTACCAAAATGACACCCAAGAGGTTAACTTGACTGAAGACTTCCCTTTCATATAAGAGCAAATTCGATGATATGCAAGGAATAAGTTTCGACAACTTGGTGGGAGTGAGGACTCTGTTGCATCATTAGATAAGTCTTCCGCACTCAGTACCATCTCATCATAAAAAGATCTATTAATGGGTAGTCCAACAATATGATACTAGTCCCAAGAGAGATGGAAACCTCTCGAATGGAAGTATGCAAGGTGTTAGTGGTAGGACACCAACATTCGCGAAAGGCCCTAATCATAGAGGCATGACGATCATAGCTGAATAAGGATGCAAAAATAGTTTCATAAAGCTTGCATCCTTTAAGAAATGGTCCATGTCGACCCAATACCTCCTCTATCCATTCCCAATATCCTTCGATAAAGAAGGATTCCCCATGTACCTTGAAGGAGCTTCCCCATTTGGCTCCCCGTCACGAACATGAGAACCCAACAATCCAAATTTATCATGAACTTCAGTAGTAGTTGGGTGAGAGGAATTCAACAACAAAACATCATAAACAAGTTTCACCTTATTGAGTTTTGAATTGCTAATATATGTAAGCTTGCAAGATGCAACTCAGGACTAGGAAGAAATGTGTAATGGATCCTTTGTCATTGGCACTAACAAAGATTGAAGGTTAGCAAGTGACTTATGCACTAACAAGGTAGTCCCCTCCTCAAAATCTTCACTATCATCCTCAAGAATGGTTACTGTCTTCTCTTTGAAACATTTGAAGAACAGCATCCTACTCAAAAAAAAAAGTAAAGTGAGAAATGAATAAAATATGGGTCTAAGTTTTTAGATACCACTATACATTTAAGTCAAGTCAATTCGCATGAGTGAAGACCTTAGCACTTAAGTCGTATTAAGTGTTGAAAGTACAACACCACTTAGCATTAAGGCCATAACTTGTTTGCATAAACACTAAGTATTATTCTAGTTTTAATTAAATGTTAAAACTTGAATACCACTATGCATTCAAGTCAAGCCAATTTGCATGGGTGAAGACTTTAGCACATAAGTGCCAAAAATATAACACCACGTAACATCAGGGTCATAACTTGTTTGCATAGATACCAAGTATTATTCTAGTTTTAATTAAATGTTAAAACTTGAACACCACTATGCATTCAAGTCAAGCCAATTTGCATGGGTGAAGACTTTAGCACATAAGTGCCAAAAATACAACACCACTTTGCGTCAAGGTTACGACTTGATTACATGAGGGTCAAACTTTAAATATTCATTTTTTTATGGATATTTAAATTTATTAAAAATTCCTCCTCAAGTATTAAGGTAATTTTTTAAAAAAAATTAAATTACCTAAAATCAAATTCGTCTTTGCAAATGATGAAAGTCAACATGCGTTCGAAAAAAGTAGGTTTTCTCAATCCTTACAAAAAAAATTAAAAAAAAAATGAGAAATCACGTGTCAAATATACATACATACACACACACACACACACACACACACACACACACACACACACACACACACACACACACATATATATATATATATATGTATGTATGTATGTATGTATGTATGTACGTATGTATGTAGTACATTTGATTTTGGTGTTATATATATACTTTTTCCATGGTAAGTTTGACTTTCCTAAATATATATATTCCACCACTTTCCAAAGCATTCGTGGATAGATTGGGTGTTATATGTATATTAGATGCCATGCACGCCACAAACAGCCACTATTGATGCTTCTCCATGGCATGATGTCCTACACTACACCAACATAATTTTGACATACCACCCATGACATGATCTTGGCGTGGCATGGCATGACATATATATATAATAAAAAAAGAGCACTTACAGGTTTGAAGAGATGAAGACTTCTCGTGGTGAATTCAAGTCAAGTTTCTTAAAATTGGGTTGTAGATCACCTAAAAAATTGAAAGAATTTTCTAATAGAATTCAAGTTGATTTCCTCAAATTGGTCGAAGAACGTTCAAAGATTGAAAGAATTCTTTGAAAAAGTTCAACTTGGGTTTCTCAACTATTGTCCCCTTTATATATATATATATATATATAATGTATATAGGGATGACAAATTGGAAGAGGATTCAAAAGGTAAAGCAAGAAGGAAAACAAATTGGAAGATGATTCAAAGTGTAAAGTAAGAGGAAAACAAAGTGGAGTTTGGAAAAAAGTGAAAAAGAAATATTTTAAAAAATAGGAAACTTCCTTTAAAATATTTCTTTGAAAAAAAAAATTACTTCAAAACTCACCTCATCCACATGACAATGCATGTACGTGATGAGTCTTCAAGTGGGGGCATTTGTAGACATAAAAATTTTAGTGGATTAAAATACCACTAATTTGGTCTTCAAAATGAATAAATAATATATATATATATATATATATATCTTCTTATGGATAAGTTTCCTTAAAAAAATGAAAACAATCTCCAATTATAAAAAGGATAATAATAATAAGGAATATATTATTATTATTATTATCTTGTTGATAAAACCTCTCGGGAGAAGAAAATTTGCTAAAATCAAGTAACTAAATCCCTTGAATTAAGCAACTAAAATCCAAGAATTTGAAATTCAAATTCTCTATCTTTATCTATAAATAGAGATGTCTTCTTTTAAAAAAGAAGAGAGGAGAAATTCAGAAATCAAAAATCAAAAATTGAGAAATCAGAAAAATCCAAAAAGGAAAATCTTAAGAAGAAAATCGTATGGGAAAAGAGGTTTCACAACAAAGAAAAAGTTTCATCAAATCTCTCTACGAGTTTGGTAAACGGCAACAAAACTATTACACACATTCTTCACTATTCAAAGAATTCATTCAGGAATAAGTCACTTGTGGCCTTCAATTGATCTTCGAAATCAAGAAAACTTCATCATTGTTCTTCAAGTTGTGGTCAACGCAAAAGAATTAGAGGGAAAATATTCTTTTGTAAAAAATATTATATTTAAGATTGTACCCACAATATTTTTAATTTCAATAAATATTTTGTTCTCATTATTTTCCTATTTGTTTTGCTAATTTTGTAGGACTTTTACGAAATTTATGCGTACAAAAATTTGTATTAAAAAAATCACCTTCTTAATAAAATTGAATTGAAATCTTCTTTTGTAATTAAAACAGTGAAAATCTTTTCTTTGTAAAATCACTTTTCCTTAATAGAAACTTAATTGATACGTAGTTTTTAATAAAATTGTAAAATCTTATTTTCAATAAAAGTAATAAAAATCAATTCTTTTTCAAATTAAATTAAATTGAAATATTCTTCTGTAAATAAATTTATAAAATTCCTTCCTTAAATAATTTGTAAACATCATTTTCTTAGTAAATAAAATTTGAATTGAAATACTTTCTTGAAAATAGGATTGTAAAAAATCATCCTTTTTCGAGCAAAAATAAATAAAATCATTTTCTTGTAAATAAAATCAAATTAAAACTTTTCTCTTTAAATGAAATTGTATTCAATAAATTCTATTAATAAAAAACAAGAAAAAACCTCTTTGAAAATAAATTTAATGTGAATAAATAAATCAAATCCTTTGCTAATAAATAGAGCTTTATTTGTAAATAAATAATTGAATTTCTATGAAATTGTGTTGTGACATTTAGAATAATAAACATGTTTTCTAATATATTATTTTGCCCACTTATCTTATATCATTTTTGTATATTTTTGTAATTTATTTTTTACCTTATGTCATATTGTATGTTTGCTTCTATCGTACTTTTCTAAGTATCCATGTTTGATTAATCAATTGTCATAATGTCTTTAATTCGTTTAATAGAGACCATATGTATACGAGTTTAGAAGGGTGTTATGACTTATCACTATATCTTCCTTCTAAATAACTTGACCCCAAATCATTTTTGATTTGCAGACTTGTCATTTTTCTAAATAAAGTGTCACATAGAGTTTTCTTTTTTATTTTGTTTTCCCTTTTTAAAAATAAACTAAAATAAGCAATGACTCCAATTTTTCAAAAATCAATTTCACATAAAAAGTGAGTTTTGCCATTGAGTAGCAACACATGTGAAAAGTATGGGTCTACATTAAGCCTAATTGAGCTTCATTTAATTTTTTTATAATATTTATAATATTTATCATGTTATATTATGAAATTCATTTTTTATATTTTTAAAGAAAATATCAAATTATAATTATATCATATACTTTTTAAAAAATTTTGTTCTTATTTTGAAATTTTGTTTCATTTGCTATTTACATTTTGATATAAATATATAAAAAAATTTAAAAACATTATGAAATGATTTATCATAAAATGTTATTAACCCAATATAATCTACACAAATTGCAACCAGCCCAATCTGCACAAGTTTCTACTATTTTCTATTTTTAAAAAGAAAAAATAAGAATGATATCCAAATGACACCTTACTTTTTCATTGACCATTTAATAAGTAGAGTTTATTTTGAATTTTAATATTATCATGTTAAATAAATAAAAATAAAGGATTTATATTAAAATAAATGAAATTTCAATGGCATAGAATACTCAAAATAATAAATTAATTTAAGAAAAATAAAAAAAGATATTAAAAGTTCTTGATTCACTTAAAAAAATGAAAAGTTACTTTTAGTATTTTTAAAAAATTAAAAGATTATCTATACTATTAATTGGAAGATCCATTTCTTATACCTGGTTTACATGATAAAATTACTTAATCAGTCCCATTATTTATCTATCTAATAGAGTGGGAAAAGGTTAATTTCTTTCGTGAAATAATATTCATCATCCCTTCTATTATAATTATTTTTCTTATTTCAATTTAAGGTTGTAACTTAAGTGTTTTGGTTGAGTTGGTGACTAACCTAAACTCAACCCAAATTAAGAAATAATCAACCCAAACTCAACTCAACTCAAACTCTAACCCGAGGTACTCAACCCAAACCCAACCCAACCTCATTTTTCTAAGTTTCAGGTTGAGTTCGGGTTGTTCAACATAAACTCAAGTTTGAATATTATTATATAGGATAAGATGCATCATAAATATTATAAAATTCGGGTTGGGATCGGATTGTCTAAACCTTAGCTCAATCCCAACCCAAATTGAGTTCTGTTGAAAAAACCTAACTTAAGTCCAACCCAAGTATTGAAAATGATTGTCCAAGCCCGCCCAAATGTCAGGTTGGATTCGGTTTGTATCAAGTCAATCCGCCCAAGTTACAACCCTATTTCAATTTATATTTTCAAGCAATTTATAGTTTGGGATTCTATTTTTGTGGTTTAAAATTTAAATTGGGAAAATCTTAATCTATCTCACCTTTTAACTTCTACCCGTTAATTCATTTTTTTTCTTGTCATATCTTTGATCTTCTATTTTTAATATTCTTTTCGATGAAAAAAGAGAGTGGAAAAATGGAAACTTTGTTACTACCATTATCATATTTTTATTACACTTTTAATTTCAATTTTCTTTCTTTATTTGAAATTCCATATCTCTTTTACCTTTATGTATTTTTAATACTTTTCTTTTCTTTGAAGTTGTACGAAAATTGTGCTTGTTTTTGTATATTTTTCATCCTAGATTAATATTATTTTGAGTTAGATATGTGTGGTAGTTTTTTTATTAAAAGATTATTCTTATTATATTTTAAAATTTTTCCTTTTCCTTTTTCTAAATCACAACGAAAAGAATAACCACCTAATTTTATAAATTAGGTTTTGAATTACTTTTTTTTTTCTTTCTTCCCTAACAAGTCTAGGTTCTTTTGTCAAACTTTATTTCCCTTTATCTTTTTCACTCATGTTCTTTCCGTATTCATGTAAAAGTAATAATTTCTTATAATAAATTTTTTCACATGCTTGGTGCATTAGCATTGTGACTAGTGTTAACACCCGCACCCTTACTCAAACACTAAGGCCATTAAGGGCGTCATGGGTGGGCACCTTGCACCCATGGGGGAGCTCGCTCTGAGGAAAGAGACAAGGTGGTAACGGGTTTGTGGCATCGAATGGGCAAAAGGTTGCAGCACTTAGGTGGGTGTACATAGGTTGCACACACACATGGACTGTGCATAAGCCCCCACATGGGGTGTATGCATGGGTGAAAGAGACAAGGTGGTAACGGGTTTGTGGCATCGGATGGGCAAAGGGTTGCAACACTTAGGTGGGTGTGCATAGGTTGCACACACACATGGACTGTGCATAAGCCCCCACATGGGGTGTATGCATGGGTTATGCATGAGGCACACACATGGGTTGTGCATAGGCCACACACCAGGTGCACGGGCATCGAGCACAGGCCACATGCATGGGACTCGCACATGGTAATTGCACACACGTATGGGACGCATGCACAACAAGTCGTGCGCATAGGGCGCACACGCAAGCAACAAGAGGGTTTATAGGAATTTCTATATTGTTAAAATTATTTAATAACTCCATTATTCCTCCTCAAGCATAGGTGATGACTCCTCTAGAAACTTCTAAAACATTTTGAAATGCTCTTTAAGGGGGTAGGTGACTCAAGGTGGCATAAGTGTGGCCACACCAAGGGGGGCTCAGTGCAAGGCCTCCGACATGAGTAAGGTACAAAGGGCAAACCTTGTTGGCACCTACACATGAGCTCCAAGACATGTAGTGGTGTGCAACCCATCACCGCAATAGCATAGAGCATGAAGTGGACTCCCCTCCTGACAATGCGCACAAGGGTGCAATGCCATGGTATGTTGCTTAAAGGTATGAAAATGTAGCAGCAACAAAAAACACATGAGGATGCAATGCCTTGTGCATGGATAAGGAGTCATGGGTGCAATGCCATGACTCGTTGTTGCACCAAGAGATATTAAGATATGGCATGGTGTCATCGTAACAATAGGAAGAGGTGTGGGCTTTAGACATGAGCAAAGGGTGGTAGTGATCCTTGCCAAAGCGTGCAACCATGGGTAAGGAGACCAAGGTGTGATGCAACCTATGCGCACAACATCATGAGGTGTGGGCATAAAGATGGCTAGTTGCCTTGACATGGATGAGACTCAGACGTGCAGACCAAGAAAAGGGCTTGGCACACACAATAGCTTCTTATATAAGCTCATGTAACAACACATAAGAGATGGACTCGAAGTGGGATTACAAGTTGAGTATGAGTAGGAGTCTTATTCCTATTGTAATTATAGTTTTAGTAAGTTTAGGACTCTAAGTTTTAGTAGGAGTGGTTAGTGCTATAGCCAATTAGAAAACATCCTAGTAGAACTAGGATGTGTACTCCTAGTCTAACAAGGAGTGGGTATTGCTACTCTATAAATAGAAAAGGCTGGAAAGCCGCCTAATGTGAGATCTAGATGGAGAGATTTAGAGAGTATGAACTCACCAGTGCTATTATGAGAGTCTTGCTAAGAACCATGTCTTGTATTCTTATTTAATAAAGAAATAAAATACAAGTTGGGATCGATGCCTTGTAATTTGCTATGTGCCTTGTGTGGGTTTTCTTGTTCTAATCTTGTGTGGTTTTTAGAAGGTTGGCTTAAAGGGGTATCTAAGTCCCGCACAAACACGAAAAATTATATAGGAGTTTTTGTGTCTATGACAATTAGCATAAATGTCTTTAAATCCCTCTAAGAATAATAAGGATTGTAAAGTCCACCATCTATATTTTTCTTTTGAAAACATTAGAATATTTTCTTTTCTTTTCCATTGAAATCCTTGATTGCAAACACATTGGAAGTGTGATGACAAAGCCATCTATGAATAACTGCACCATTCATGTGCCATGAGGTTGATTGGATGTTGTTTTTTGTTTTCTAAACAAATTTATCATTTTGAATATATAATAATTTTGGTTTTGAATTTGGAACAAGAATGAGGAGGTGATACAAGTAGTAGATTGTAGAGATAGTATCAACAATCTACTGGATGCACTTCTCTGACATATCCTTTCGTTTCTTCCAACAAAAGTTGTAGTGAGATGCAACATTCTATCAACAAAATGGAGATACGTCTAAGCTTCCTCCCCTACTCGTCTTTGAGGATGAGGATGAGGATGTCTAAGAAGAATCAGGTTCAAGCAAGCCTCTTCTTTGTTAGAAAAATAGGTCTCGAAAAAAGGGACTAAGCAAGAATTGACCAAGCCCAAAACAAACAAATGGGGAAAAAATTGAAAGAGGACACTTATATTGGATTAGGCTGAGGTGTGAAAATTACCGTCCTTAAAGCAGGTCCGTCCTTTTAGGTATCAAAACTCAGTGCATAAGGGAAGTAGCTACCTACCTCTAGGATTTAATAGCCAAAAACCCTTGCTTTGGGTGCACAATTTCAGCAAGGAATGAACAGACTATAAATAGGATGTAGTAGTGTTTTGGTGTTACTATCTCAGCGATATCTCATGCATGTCAAGTTTCCATCTAAGATGGCGCAGACCTCTGAGTAGTGCCTCCGTCAATACATGGATCAGTTCTGCAACTAGGCATGCATCCATGTGTGTGTATATATATATATATATATATATATATATATATATATATATACTGCTTAACTAAATTAAATATCATATTATTATCCATTATTAAATGAAGCTGATTCGTACTATACATTTACATGTGGTGCATGGCAGTATCTGAGTGGTGATGCTGATTACAATAATCTCCCTATATTCCCAAATGTGACTAAATTGGAGCTCAAGTACTGCAACTACTATTGTTGGGGATGGGTGGAACACTTTCTCTAGAGGTCACCTAATCTACAACTTCTCATCCTTGTGAATGCACATTTGACTAGCAATCCCCATCATCCAGCCAAAAATTTCATTGTGCTGCGGTACGTGACAACTTGTCTGGCGTTGCCCGTCAAGCAAATTGAGATTAAAAATTTTAGTGGGAAAGATGATAGGCTTGAAATCATAATATGTTATCTGCTGAAAAATGGTCGAGTGTTGGAGCTCTACACAACCACCCAGGAGTCGATTCTCGAGAGAGATTGTCAAAGCTTCTTGTTACGGATTGACTTTGAACTATTGGAACAAATTCTTCATCTCTAATTCAGGCATTTTCTGAGTTTCTCATCCACGGCCTTGCCATTTCTTTTGTATTTTTGTGCAAAACTTTCAATTCTGTTTTTTCAGAATTTTACATGCCACTTTGGATATGAGAACTCAGGCATATGCACACTGGAAATTACAATTACACAAGGGAAATAATCTCACCAGTTAAAAAGTCAAATAACAGGAAAAACTGATTAGTGTTTTCTATAAGAAACTCTATACCAATATTAATTAATTCAGGGCTCAGCTTCATGATAATGATGTACATAATGAGGTGGAGGCTGGACTTCATAATGATAGGCATAATGAGGCGGGGATGGGGAACTGACCACGCTTTCTGAAGGACTGGGGATGTGAGTTTGATTTTTGTCTACCCTAACTTCAACCAACTCCTCTTCCTTAAAAGATTGGAAAATTGGGTGCAGGTATGCATCAGCCAAGTAGGCTTTTATGTTGAGGTTGGGTTCTGTAGTCCGTTCCATTGTGTCCTTTGCCATGGCTTCCTGAAAAACAAAAGTGAAAGAATGCATAAAACGATAACTTCTAAAAGCCAACGAACTTAAAAAATATAGAGGATAAAGCATGTTGAAATTTATTCAATACAAATAGATTAACAGATTAGCACCTCCCTTGAGCAATGTGTATGCACCAGAGCTTCAACCATAGACAAGTGATCTAGATTAAAGAAGCACTTTGATCCCTTTGAATGTGGGTCAAATACGGTCACATTCAACTACAAGCAAGCTAGGGGCAAACTTAGGAAAGTGCCTATATAGGAAGGAGGATGTTTTATGGGATTTGAAACAATTCATTGTGTACTGATCACCACTTATGCACACAAGTGGGACCATTACTGAAAAACAATGACAGTACAAATAGTTAGGATGGACATCTAAACACCTCATGAAGAATTAGAATGCATTTGACAGAGCTATCTCGCTCTCTTCTCAGAACATCACAAACAGCTTCATCCACCTTCCTGAGAGCACAGTTTGAGAACAACCCAGCACTTCATTCTTGTACATGCTTCCACAGAACTTCCAGCTCCATCACAGATCAGGGTATTGTCCAAATGGGTTTTTAAGGTCTAGAACTCCTTTCTACAAGTATAAGAAGGCTGCTGCACCAAATGCAGTCCTAGAGGCAAGTGTTGGCAGTTGGATCATGGATGTATTACTAAAATATCTTTGAGCGTTTACTATGTTCAGAGATACAACAAATGCATGTTCCGCTTTTGCCCCCAGCAATTAGGAGAAAAAGGAAAAAAGACTGATTTCTAGAAGCTAAAATGTCTCATAAAAAAACCATTTTCCCAATATAAAGTTTGGTGTTCTATTACATTTAAGAAGCTACTTGTGAACATAGTCTTGAAGGGTGTAATGTCATAGGATGCTTCAAATGAGCCTCCCCATGGGTTTATATAGAGCCCAGGAAGCTTCTAGAGACTCCTACACTTAGCCATTAGTAGGAAGAGTGTGGAAGGTTCTAAAGATGCCTAGAGAAGTCCACACATCTCTACACTATGGTGGAAGGTATGAGAGGAGTCCAAGGCTTTCTAGAGAATTCTAGAGATCTCTTGTGTATTCTTGTACATAGGCTTGTATATGGAATGGTGTAGGGTGTTCTAAAATATTCTTGATTTGTAAGGAACCCTCCAAGGTTCCAGAGAGTTCCATTGGTACATATAAATAGGTGAGGCCTCATTTGGCCAAGGCACCAAGCAAGTGAGTTCCCAAAGCACTTGTAAAGCTTCCTTTGAGCAATAAAAGTTTTCATTCTTTAAGAGTTGTCTACTACGCCTTCTAAGCTTCCAAGTCGTAACCATCTTAGCCTAGCAAGCTAGGCATTGGGAGTAAGGTTGACTTAGCAACATCAACTATCTTGACTTGTCTAAGTGCCGCATGAGCTTAGGAAAAGACTAAGTCTGTGACAATTGGTATTAGAGCACGGCTACGAAGCGGGCATAGTAAAGAAAGCATGTTGGGCTCCAACGTGGAGGAGACTAGCGAGCAAACCCATAGGAGGAAGATCGAGCCTACTGCACGGGGTAGGGGCAGGAAGGATAAATCTCGTGATGCCATAGCCAACATGGAGGCAAGGCTAGCCAAAGTGGAGCTAGCCATGGTAAACACCCGAGAAGGGGGTGGACTTGATTGAGCAAGGCATGGAGAAGGGCTTAGAGGATCTAAGGGAGCAGATTCAAGACCTTCGTGAAGGGGTGCTAGGCTCACAATTTCAACCGGTGTCACACAAGGAGTTCATGTCCTTCCAAGACAAGGTCATGAGCATATTCGCTAGTATGGAGTCAAGGGTGGAGGCCTTGGCTACGCGCATGGAGGCCCGAGACCAGGAGATTTGACAAGAGCTGGCCAGCTATAAGATTGTTGTATCAGCACGAGTCATGGCCACTCATGAGGCACCAAGGGTGGAGGTGCCCAAGCCACACACGTTCAGTGGCAAGAGGGATCCTAAGGAGCTAGAAAACTTCTTGTGGCACGTGGAGTGCTACTTTGAGGCTATCGCACTGACGGATGAAACAACTAAGGTACGCACCGTAACCCTCTACCTCACTGATAATGCTACTCTATGGCGGCGTCGAAGGTTTACCGATATAGAAAAAAGGACGTGCACCATAGACACATAGGATGCCTTTAAGCAAGAAATCAAAAGGCAATTCTACCCTGAGGATGTGGCTTACCTAGCAAGGAAAAATATGAAGTGTCTCAAGCACACGGGCTCAATCCGTGAGTATGTTAAAGAGTTCTCCAAATTTATGCTTAAGATACCCAACATGTCCGAGGAGGAGCTACTGTTCAACTTCATGGACAACTTGCAAAGCTGGGACGAGCAAAAGTTGAAGAGATGTGGTGTTTAAGACCTAGCCACGACCATGGCAGTAGCAAAGTCCTTGGTGGAATATAAAAGGGAAGACTCCTCCAAGCCCAAGCCACGGTCCAAGGGTAATCATGCCAAAGGTGGGGGAGACAAGGGATCAAGGGGGTACACTCCTAAAGAAGGATCAAGTAAGACCTCTAGTGGCAAGGAGTTCACGACCAGGACCAATTGCTTCCTATGTGATAAGCCACACTGGGCGCGAGATTACCCTAAGAGAAAATCCCTAAATGCTATGATCGAGGAAAAAGAGAAGGAGGGTAATGCTCATGTGGGATCATTACAACTCCTAAACGCCCTTAAGGCCAAGCCTGTGCCTAAGACGCCTCAAAGCAAATGGCTAATGTATGTAGAGGCCCTTGTAAATGAAATGGCCACCAAGGCCCTGGTAGACACTGGTGCCACTCATAACTTTGTCTAGGAGGATGAGGAAAAAGGCTAAAGCTCTAAGCATCCAAGGAAGGAGGTTGGCTCAAGGTAGTTAATTCAGCTACCAAGCCATCACACGGAGTAGCTCGTAGGGTGGCTATGCACATGGGCTCTTAGGAAGGAAGGGTTGACTTCACAGTGGCACTCATGGACGACTTCAAGATGGTACTAGGGATGGACTTCCTACAGAAGGTCAAGGTCGTGCCACTACCCTTCCTACGCTCAATGGCTATCCTAGAGGAGGAGAAGTCATGCATGGTCCCTACGATCACCGAAGGTTCGCCCAAGACCCTTATGTTATCGGCTATGCAAGTAAAGAAGGGGTTAAAGAGGAAAGAGGTGACCTACCTTGCCACCCTTAAGGAAGAAAAGGATGATGGGTCGGGAGAACCATGCTTAAGGAAATCAAGGGAGTCCTTGATGAGTTCAAGGACGTGATGCCGCCCGAGTTGCCTAAGAGACTCCCTCCTAGAAGAGAGGAGGATCACAAGATTGAGTTGGAGCTGGGAGCTAAGCCCCTCACTATGGGGCCATACAAAATGGCATCACCCGAGCTGGAGGAGCTAAGGAGACAACTTAAGGAGTTGTTGAACGCATGGTTCATCCAACCATCCAAGGCTCCCTATGGCGCGCCGATCTTGTTTTAGAAAAAGCATGATGGGTCCCTACGGCTGTACATCGACTACCGGGCACTCAACAAGGTGACAATAAAGAACAAGTACCCTATTCCACTTATCGCCAACTTGTTCAATCAACTTGGTAGGGCGAGATACTTCACGAAGCTAGACTTGAGGTTGGGTTACTACTAAGTAAGGATTATGGAGGGGGATAAGCCGAAGACTACATGTATGACCAGGTATGGCTCATACGAGTTCCTAGTGATGCCCTTCGGCCTCACCAATGCCCCAACGACGTTCTGCATGCTCATGAATAAGATCTTCCACCCATATTTAGACAAGTTCGTGGTGGTGTACTTGGATGACGGTCATCCACAGTAACACCCTGAAGGAGCATGTAGAGCATCTAAGGAAGGTCTTCAAGATCCTAAGGCAGAATGAGTTATACGTAAAGAAGGAGAAGTGCTCATTTGCCAAGGAAGAAGTGAGCTTCCTAGGACATCGCATCAAAGATGGCAAGTTGATGATGGATGACAGCAAGGTGAAGGCCATTTAGGAATGGGATCCACCTATTAAGGTAACTCAACTAAGGTCTTTCCTTGGCTTGGTTAACTATTACCAGTGGTTCATCAAGGGTTACATCACAAGGGCGGCTCCACTCACTAATCTTCTCAAGAAGAACAAGGCATGGGAGTGGGATGGAAGGTGACAACAAGCCTTTGAAGATCTAAAGAAGGCTGTGACTGAGGAGCCAGTGTTGGCACTACCCGACTACACCAAAGTTTTTGAGATACACACAGACGCCTCAAACTTAGCTATTGGGGGAGTCCTTATGTAGGATAGGCATTCGATCGCCTTCGAGAGTCGCAAGCTAAATGACACAGAGAGACGCTACACGGTGCAAGAAAAGGAGATGACCACCATCATCCATTGCTTGAGCACCTGGAGGCACTATCTTCTAGGGTCTCACTTCATAGTGAAGACCGACAATGTTACCACTAGCTACTTTCAAACACAAAAGAAGCTAAGTCCTAAGCAAGCTAGGTGGCAAGACTTCCTAGCTGAGTTCGACTATACGCTAGAGTATAACCTAGGAAGCACTAATCATGTGGCCGACACCCTAAGCCGTAAGGCAGAACTAGCATCCATGACGAGCCAGCCTCAAGGAGACATAATGGATCTTCTAAGGGAGGGGCTGCAACATTATCCAGTGGCTAAGAGCCTCATCGCCCTGGCTCATGAAGGGAAAACTAAGTGGTTTTGGGTAGAGGACGGCCTACTTTACACTAAGGGGAGACGACTCTACGTGCCTAAGTGGGGGACCATAAGGCGGAATCTGATTAAGGAGTGCCATTACACCAAGTGGGTTGGGCACCCTGGGCAACGACGCACAAGGGCACTACTTGAGTCAGCTTACTATTGGCCACAAATACGGGATGAAGTTAAGGCCTATGTGAAGACTTGTCTTATGTGACAACAAGACAAGGTGGAGCAACGATAGCCTAGAGGCCTGTTGGAACCACCACCAATAGCAGAGCGCCCATGGGACAGCGTCACCATGGACTTCATCATCGGGCTACCCAAGTCGGAGGACAATGGCTCTATCATAGTAGTAGTGGACAAGTTCTCTAAGTATACGACCTGCATAGCAACCCCGACTGATTGCACTGCGGAGGAGACGACAAGGCTATTCTTAAAGCACGTAGTCAAGTATTGGGGGTTGCCTAAGTACATTATCAGTGATCGCGATCTGCGTTTCATTGGGAAGTTTTGGACAGAGCTTTTCAAGCTTATGGGTTCGGAGCTTTACTTCTCCACAAGCTTTCACCCACAGACAGATGGGTAGACTGAGAGGGTGAATGCCTTACTAGAGCTTTACTTGAGGCACTTCATGAGTGCCAACCAGAAGGATTGGGCTAAGTTGTTAGATATAGCCCAGTTCTCATACAACTTGCAAAGGGGTGAGGCAACCAACAAGATACTGTTCGAGCTAACCACAAGGTAACAACCATTAACTTCTCACACACTAACAATAGGCTATACGAGGAGAAGTCCAGTGGCTTTCAAGTTCACAAAAGGGTGGCACAAGCAAGCTGACATAGCACGCTCATACTTGGATAAGGCCGCTAGGAAGATGAAGAAGTGGGCTAACAAGAAGCGACGTCACACAGAGTACAAGGCTGGAGATATGGTGCTAGTCAAGCTCCTTCCTCAACAATTCAAGTCGCTAAGGCCAGTGCATGAGGGCCTTGTGAGAAGGTATGAAGGACCCTTCCCCATACTTGGGAAGGTCAACAAGTTGTCCTATAAAGTTGAGTTACCACCAAGGTTGAAGATTCATCTCGTCTTCCACGTAAGTTACGTGAAACCGTATCACGAAGACAAGGATGATCCAAGCCGAGGGTTTTCTAAGAAGGCACCTACAACGGTCGTGACCTCCTATAACAAGGAAGTAAAACACATCTTTGCAAATTGAGTCATCAAGAGACGAGGTGTGCCTCCTGCAATGGAGTACTTAGTGAAATGGAAAGGACTACCAGAGAGCGAGGCTAGCTGGGAGCCAACAGATGCACTATGGCAGTTGCAGGAGCATATTGAGTGGTTTCGAGCGGAAGGCGCAACAAAGACATCTACAGCTCAGGTGGGGGAGAGTGTCACAGGATGCTTCAAATGAGCCTCCCCATAGGTTTATATAGAGCCCAAGAAGCTTCTAAAGACTCCTACACTTAACCATTAGTAGGAAGAATGTGGAAGGTTCTAGAGATGCCTAGAGAAGTCCACACATCTCTGCACTATGATGGAAGGCATGAGAGGAGTCCAAGGCCTTCTAGAGAATTCTAGAGATCTTTTGTATATTCTTATACATAGGCTTGTACATAGAATGGTGTAGGGTGTTTTAGAATATTCTTGATTTGTAAGGAACCCTCCAAGGTTCCAAAGAGTTCCATTGGTGCCTATAAATAGGTGAGGTCTCCTTTGGCCAAGGCACCAAGCAAGTGAGTTCCCAAAGCACTTGTAAAGCTTCCTTTGAGTAATAAAAGTTTTCATTCTTTAAGAGTTGCCTACTACGCCTTCTAAAGCTTCTAAGTCGTAAGCATCTTAGCCTAACAAGCTAGGCATTGGGAGTAAGGCTGACTTAGCAAGATCAAGTGTTTTGACTTGTTTAAGTGTCGCAAGAGCTTAGGAAAAGACTAAGTCCGTGACAGCAAGCACATAAGGTGCAAAAGTCTTCTAAGGCTTTGATGCAAGACACATCATAAGGCACACACACAAGCAAAGTGTGGTACAATCCAGGGTACATATCAATTTTATAAAATATGCTCCATGACCAATCCATGAAACAAAAAATTTCAAGATTCCAAGCATTGAAAAGAAACACATCCTATAGAAAACTAATGAAATCATATAAAATTTCAATATGCAATTAGAAATTTTAAAAATAAAAAGTGTTTTTAAAAAAAAAAAATAGGACAAGGTGTGCCTCTCCAACAAGGAGTGCTTTGGTAGGCAACTCACTATAGCTAGGGAATCATTGTGCCTTTGGCCTAGGCATGCTTAAAGAGCACCTTTAACAACTATGCTCATGAAACTAAACATATTTTGAGATGCTGACACCCTTAATATTCTTGACGGCCAATATCTGAAGTCAATGATAAACATTTAAGAACTACATTAAATGAGCCTAAGAATTATCTCAAACCGACTGAAGCATTATGCCTTGATATCAGGAATGGCATGTATGAGACTAAAGGTTGTTCTTAAATTTGGCTAGCCACATTAAGTAAAAGTATCTATAAATTATGAGAATAATTCAGTTCATGTAAGCTATAATATAGGTAGATGGATGGCATAACATAAACAAAGACATTTCTGTCAAAAAGATTGCGGGATAATTTTCAAAATATAGTTATTCAGAAAGAATAAAGCATACCTCTAGAGGATACTTTCTAAATGCAGGTTCAAATCGATTCTTGCAATACTTGTGGAATGTTAATGTTAATATGGGTAAAGCAATCAGCAATGGAGTGGAATTAGCAGCTTTTTTTGTGCTGAGCAGACCCATCAAAAGAAGTTGAGATATTAGTAAGCTTGCTATTATGCGGCTGTGAACATGTGGCCAGAATGCAGCACCACTCTCGTATTGTTGATTGTACACATTTATGACCTACACAATCAAATAATGCCCAGAATCACAAGTAAGAATTTATACCAGCAAAAATGTGTGACAATATATTAGTTCAATATTTTAAGCAAAACAAATATCCCACAGGCATTAAGAGAGTCTGCTAAACAAATAAGTTTTTATTTATGCACAAATTTCCATTCAGCATACTTTAGCAGAACTTATCAGCATAATTTCATAATTTTCATATCATTCATGAATGTTGCAATTGACAACAATTACTGAACTATTAGCCAATTTCATGCCTAAATGCCTCTTTTTAATATGCACAACTTTTTGAATTCTAAGCTAATCCTGGCACCAAATAATTTTCATAACCCAAAAATATCACTGAAAATTCTGCAAATGAAAACCAAGTCCAGATTATAATATTAGTTCTTTTTGTAAAATGAGAAAGTTTTCATTGTTTGCTTCAGAGCATCAATATAGCACCTCACACATATCAAGTGGAAAACAAAGTATCAAGCAATGTGAAGAAACTAACCTGATGCCGGTAAATAAAGTACGCAAAGGCAAAGAAGACAAGTATAAAAGGAAGAAGGATTGGAGTAACCACAGCATACACAATCCCTAGAAGGAAGTACAATTGGAGACTTGGGATAGTCTCTGGGAAATCCACACTCCCAGGGTTCATTGCATGCTCTCTATCTCTTTCAGTTTTCACCAAGAACATGTTCTTAAGATGAAATATGACCAAAGGCTTTAATCGAAGAATCTCACTAGCAATGCCAGCCCATCCATCAACCATTATATATGTAATAAAGAAAGTAGCCTTCATCGGTATTGACACCCCAATGGTTCTAGGGATCCTGCAGTACCGAGAAAAGTCAACAGAGATTAATCATGCACATAAAAGGAGACAGATATCAGCTTAAGTTAAAGGGAAGATTTTGGAAGAATTGCTACACTGACAAACAGTTTTTTACAAGCAAGCTCAGTCCCTTACTTTTACCATGAATCAATTAGTTTCCTGGAAAGGCTGTCATTTTTACAATTTTTAGGATTTGCCAATAGAAAACGAACTTCTCAAATTTGAATCAGTTTGTTCAGATGGAAACAAAGTCAAGAAAGGGAATATCTACATCATAGTAGGTATTTAGACTTTGATGTGGCATCATAAATTTGATGTGGAATCAAACAGTGTTCTTATCCTAAAGTTGAAAATGTTGTGGCACTCTAATAAATGATATCGCAGTTATGTTCAACCTTTTCTTTTTTCCTTTTAATTTTCCAAGAAGGAAAAAGGAAAAAAGAACGAAATCTAGGGCAAATTGGTTTGTTATGTATATGTATCATCGCAACCCCTACCATGTATTTCATTGAGGAGATTGGTGACCATTGCCATGCTTTCAGAATGATATTTCCATGGTTCCCTACATCAGCCCAAATCTAATGCAAGCCTTTTGCAGGAAAGCAAAGCCACTGCTTTTCAGAACATGAATAGAATACATTTCTATGTAGCCTAATTCCCACATTTCTATGTAGTTTCCCTTGCTTATCTCTTATGCCTTTTCAATACAAGTTGTTCCTTGAAAAGAACAAAATAAACCAACAAATAGACTAATTAAACAAACATTTTTTTCCATTTTATCAAAAATAAACATTTAATTGCTAAAAAATAATTAGATGCAAGGAAGGGAGAGATCCTTTCCCTTAACAAAATTACAATCCCTAATCAAAAACTAGAAAGAAGACACAATTATAAAATCAATTCCTCCTGGGGGTAGAAAATCCCCCACAAAGGAGGTCAAATGTTTTGCTTCCCTCTTTGTTAACGAATTCACAATCTGATTAGGTAAATAAAGAATTCAACAAAAATAGCACTCCAACTTCGAGGCAATTTAAAGGATTTGGTGAACCCACCTATCTAACTCCCTTCAACCTGTTTGTTTCTTATTCATCTAAGACATGACTATTGCCGGGTCTCCCTCTACTAAAATATTGCAGAGACCTTTAGCTTTAGCTAGCTTCAAATCTTTGAGCAACGCTAACACCTTTGGGCTAGCCTCTCTCCAGCATGTTACAAGAATGCTCATACTAATGTTCTAAGATGATCCCCACTTCCTAGTTACCCAGAAAATATCCATCAAAGTTTAGCTAGAAAAGGAGTCCAAATAGGTAGTGTATCCAATATGGCCTAGTAGATCTGCACGCTAGGTTTTAATCTAACAATATTATCTAAAACGAGTACCCTCAAATGTTGCACAAGTTGATGCTCAAAAAGATGAAGAGAAATAAAATAGATCCCCTAATGCCCTAAAAAGTCTTCTTTCTAACCTTAAAAATTTATGTGTTCCTCTCCTACCAATATGTCCATAATAAGGAGAGACAATAAATGCGCCATAAAGACTTGCCTTTAGGAAGGCTTTCAAACTAGTAAGAAATAGTCACCATCTCCACTAAACTTTTAAATGGAACCTAGGGAATCCTTGCATGTTCAAATAGTCTGTGCCACTATGTTAATGCTGCAAAGCAATGTAGAAAAAGATGATTTACTGATTCCCCACTCTTACATGTGGCATATCATTCAAGGTTGAAGGCCATAAGGTCTCCTTTTTTGTAACAAATCATTTATATTGAAAGATGATTTATTGATTCCCCACTTCTCTTACACATGACATATCATTCTAGTTGAAGGCCATATAAGGTATTCTTTTCTATAATAAATCATATGTATTAACCTTCTTATATGCCACTAGCCATGTCAAAGCCTTGAGTTTTAGATTTCTAGATTCAGAATGTAGGTTGAAAGGGATTCGAGTTGTTGGAGACAATGAAGACTTTAAAAAAAGAATTGATCAAAAATAGATTAGAGGATGTCAAAGATTAAATGTTCTCATCAGGAAAAGTAGATGATAAATACCCATTGTCTAATGTCACCATAAGGCAAGTAAGTTCTTCTGTTTCATGGTCCAAGAGGTTAGGACAAAAGCGAAGATTCTATAACACAAAGGAAGTTGAACTCAAAATTGAAGAAACACTAGAATCGCTTTCCTTCACCACTCTATAGAGATTTGGGAATTGAACATAAAGAGGTAGATCACATTGCTAAGTACCTTTCCAAAATCGAGTTTTTGTACAATCACCAATTGAATACCAAGTGAAATCACAAAAATACCAGTGTAATAGCCTTCTAAGGACACCGATATGATCATTTAACAACAATATTAGCATCCCAATAGAGTGTATTTTGTAAATGTTCAGAATGATCTTGTGCCATGCAACATTACTCCCTTAGGGAACCCTCCACAACCACTCCCTAATAGGGCTTCATTCCTTACAGCTATCCTTCTCACAACCAATTGCCTAATTAAACAAACAAATTTAACAAGACTAATGTCAATCCTATAAAGAATTGGAAAAGTAAAAGTTATGTAATCACAATTTTATGATTCTAAAAATATAGTCAATGTAGTACTTATGTCATGGAAATTTCCACTTTTCATTCAACATAAATTTAAAGTTGGCAAATCTTATGGTATGACAATTTTAATTACTTCTAAAAAAAACCAGAGAATTATGGATAAAAACTGGCAGTTGGATTGCAAATATACGACAATTGAAATTTTTTAATATAACCATAATTTGTATTTAAAAGAAATATTACTATTCCTCAAACAATGAGCTGTTTAGGAAAAACTACACATATCTGTAACAGTAGATATAAAACAATCAAAATCCAAAAAAAAAAACTTAATAACAAGACAAAAAGGTAAAACTATGAGCGAGTAACCTTAGAGCCTCTGCATGGAGTTGAACTGAAAACAATACATAAATTGTATCATTGGATGTACCTCCAAATGAAATATAAATTATCAAATCAAATCGATTATAACCCAAACTTCAAGAACAAAAACTAGAATAACCCTTACAAGGATAAGAGAATCTAAGGCCAGATAATGAAGCACACAACTACAGTCATTCTTTTGTCTTAAACCTAGCACTCTAGCAGTATACTATAACAACTAAACAAGGAACACCAGTTTTTGTAATAAACGAACTTGGTATTCTGATGAACTTTATTAACTGAGTTTGATGTCTTTGAGCCAATGCCACCATGGCAGAACTAAAATTGAGGAAACTATCAATTCAACACAATCAAAGAACCTCAGACTAAAAAAAATTCTAAAGTGAACATCACTGCTCCATTGATAGGGATAAGGAACATTACTGAGTAGGTGACTGGTGAAGGAATGAATGAAGTTGCTCGAAAGCTGTTCCTGTCACTATACTCCCCAGGAACACATTCACCAACATAAAATAATAGTATTTGGCAGACGACCTTCGTTCTAGTGTTGATAATGCTATATATCCCTCAATTTTTGACAGAATCATCATAACTGTAGGAAGAATATACAAGAAGATTTTAAGAGCTAGACCAGGAAGGAAACCCTGTAGGAATGATTTGATGAATTTCCTGCACAAAATTGCCAGTGAATTAGTTGTAAGTATGACTCGAGAAAAAATTCACACCATATCTAGACACATATATAAAGCAGTTCCAGCGAAATCCAAAATCATCCATATTCTTGTTGCCCTTACCCTGGTAGAGAAAGGACTAAAGGCCCTTGTCCTGTTTTAAGTTTTCTGCCTTTCTTTTTAACTTTTTTAATAGTTTTTTTCTTCTTTTTTTTTTTTCATTTTTTTCCCTTTTCTTTTCCTTTCTGACACTACTAACAAAAGCAGGCTTGCTGGTTCAGATGGGAAGAACCCCCACAGCCAAAATAGATGTGGGCTGAGGTTAAGTTTTAAGCCTAAACTCAATTTGGGTTGGACTCATGTTAAGGTTTGGACAATCCAAGTCTAACCCAAGCCCAATTTAATATTTTTATAATATTTATAATTTATATTGTCCAATATATAATATTCATTTTATTTATTCTCTTTTTAGATTTTTAATAAAAGATATCAAATTCTAACTATATCATATACCTTTTCATTTTTGGATAAAGCTATATAAATTTATTTTTACCTTTTTGTTTTTATGTTGAAATTTTATCCCATTTAGGAATTAAATTTTGGTATAAATATATAGCAAAAAGTTTTAAAAAGACATCGTGGATAGACTTTGAATCATACTACCTGATCAACTTGACCAATTTGGGTTGAATCCAACCAACCCAAGCTTAGAAAAATGAGGTTGAGTTGTGATTTGGATCAAGTACTTTGGGTTGGGTTGGACTTGGGTTGATTGCTTTTTTAATTTGGGTTGTGACCAACTTGACCTAATCTGCCCTATATAAAATATAGGAACTATTATATAAATAGTAAAGATTTATCTTAGAAAGGCATTGGTCTTTTAAAAACTGTTTTAAAAAAAAATATAAGTACTCAAAAACTTTTACTACCTCAGGATTTAAAAATTTTTATAACAGTTTTTAAGTATTTTTTTTTTAATAGGAAAACAGTTTTTAAGTATATATGGTTAGTCTCTACTTTGGTATAAAAGTTCTCACATTTATATAGGAGTTACAAACAAAAAAAGGAAGTCTATCCAAGCTACACCACCTTAGGTTTTTACATGGTTTTCATTTCATTTTCGTTTGGTTAAAACTGTTAGGGAAAAGTTTATGTTAAATTTTTTATGTTTAATGTTAGTGCTTGGATTCTAGCTTAATGTTACTTTTATTTTAAAATGAAGATTAGCTCCTTAGGTATTTTACCATAATATAATTTTACATCGATGGCAAAGGACACATTTTGTGTGCCCTTACTTCTAGTATTATAGTACATGATAAAATGAGATAACCATCAACACCAAGAGCATGATGTAAAACATCCTCAAGTCTTTCCCCATAAGCAATAAGCTCCTGTTTTGAAAATGAAACATGATAACATGAACCAAATACTGAAGACAATGAAAATCTCACTTACAATTCTATCACTGGCCTTAGGAAAGGAGCAACCCTTTCAAGACCCTCCAAATTTGCAAGGGATTGCACAAAAGCAATGGGTATCATGTAAAAGAACACCAAAGCGAACACCGTTAGTGACACTATAAGTTTCCGGATGCTCAAAGAAACAAATGGAATAGCCAAATTCTGCCAGTACACATCACGAGGTTCTGGAGCCCAATTTGTGAGCCAAAGTGTGGGATTCCTACTTTGCTGTGTCTGTGCACATACTGCAGCACCCCAACGTGAATTAAATGAAACAAAAGCAACTGGCATAATAGATTTTGGGTCCTTGAGAATTCTCTGGCGTTCTAATGCAATCTAGCACATAATACAAGGATCAAGCATCCATATATTAGAGCAACTCAACATTCAAAAGGGAAGAAAAAATACTAGGACATCAGATTTACTGAGATAAGTTAATCTCCCTAAAAAAGATAACGGAAATTTTTTAAAGGTGCAACAATTCATGGATAACATCATGAAGCAATAGATTCCTATGCCAAAAAAACTGCAGCATTCAATAGATTCCAGATGAAGTAACATTTGTGAATTACCCTTTTATCAATCTCCTTTATCTGTTGTTCGTAGTACTCAATCGAATCAACTCTTTTACCACAGAGCCCAAGAAATCCAATCTGAAAAATGAAAAGATTCTAGATTGTCACATCCAAAGTTCCAAATGTTTATAGGTGATTTGTACTAGCATAATTAAATGGTCCATGGAACTACATAAAAAATACCAAACTACTGCAGTTTAAACCATTTGGGTTGATTAAATGAATTACCTTTGTAGTCGGTCTCCTCCTGTCTGGATGTCTTTCAAACTTAAGCTTGTTATAGTCCAGCCAATTTCGGACCCTCTCTCTTTTTCTCACAAGTTTGGAATATTTGTTTGCATTATAGACAGCCTGCATAAAAGTACCTAAATAACGTGAATAGATTATAAAACTAAATGAAGTCCTTTAAGATAAAGAACAGGCACAAAGATCATACATGTAGAGTTAATCCAATAAATCCTAATAAGAGTTATTATGGTTGGACTAGTTTTATAAGACAGATATGGAACAGGGATTTTTTCCCATGAAAGTTCTAAAAGAACTGTATTACCTGGTGATCAATATAATGGTTCGGGTGGTTTGTTTGAAAGAAGTGGTCTACAGTATCTGATATTGAGTGACCAGAAACATGCGGCACATTCCTAACCACCACCTACAAAAACATCAATGTAAAAGAATCTAAAATCTTGTCTAACATAAATCACAACAGTAAATTCTGAATTCATCACACATCAAAGCAAATGTGAGTACTAGAGCAGTTAGGCTTATTCACACCTAAGATATATGATATACAAAATTACAAAACCCATCATAAAATGCATTATACTTCTTTTTCTTTCACAAAAGTTCTGCAGCATTTTGTGCCATTTAGTTAAAACTGATCATACATTTTGAATCAGTATGCATAAGGAGGAATCCAGATATATAGGACTTCTTTTAGGGGATTTCAAAACGCAAGTACTTAATAGTGCAAAATGGAAGATCTGCAGACAAGAATTGCATATTTTCTAGACTGATTAGAAGATAAAACTTTTGTTCCTTTATAATCTTTCAGCTTGGGTTAGCATGTACTTGAGTGAAGGCTCAATACCTTTGTTTGATTTTGTAGATTGAGTGGGGTCTTGTTGAGAGTCAGGGAGGTTTTTTTGATGTCTTCCTTTAGATTCTCCTTGTATATGCCAGTGTACTTTGGTGTACTTTTTCCTATTACGAATTTATAAATATATATTTTTACCTATAAAAAAACACACACACACAAAATACATGTCTAAGAGTGTTTCCCTAGGCCTCTTATCTGATCACCATTTTCTCACTATGAAATAATATTTCAGCAAGAAAGTAAGACTTTTGCATTATATTAGCTTGTTTACTATATTGCATTTACTTAATTATTAGATTGGAATTTTTCTTTAACATTTTTTCAAATTTCTCTGACATAGGAGGAGAGTTTATGCAAAGGCAGCATTTTTTTGCCCTGAGGGAGTTGGCTACATGAATCCTTTTTACCATCCGGTCCTATCTGGAGCCATATTGTACATTAGAGGCCTCAATCATGCTTTTTCTCCATGCCAAACCATGTCTTTTTTTGGCATACTTCTTGTAACTTTGCGCCTTCAACTTGGATTAAATTACTCCTTGATAAATGTGCATATTCTGAATCAACTTGATTAGCTTGTAAGTAGACACAATCCAAAGCACTTTAGCAGTCAGAAAGAGCTTTTGGCAGTTAATCCTGGTGATACAGACAGCATCTAACATTAAACACTCCCTTACCAAGATTTCACTTACCTAAAAGATGAACAGAACCTTAAGAAATGTTTGACATCAGAGAACATTCTCCAAACATATGTGAGCATTCTCCATTTAGAGAGTTTTATGAATGTCTTTGCAAGAGAATAAAATGTCCATGTATGTCCCCAAAACCATAATCATGCCCTTCCATGACCAATACTGTGCCCATTTTGACAATATAATTAGAACTGAATCAATTGCAAGCTGCCTTGGGTATTAGTAATTGATCATCTTATTTTTGGAAAATACGTTGCCCCATGTCTGAGCATTCTAATTAGTTCAAATTCCATTGAGCATCCACAATCAATTTGCAGATGCTGTTTGAGAGCTTTCATTTGCAAGTGTTGGATGATATATATTCCTTCTTTTGTTCAGAAAGTTTTTTCATTCTAGGTATTCCAAGGCTCAGATAAAGAAGTGCAAATGTTTTGGAGGTAATATTACTTCTCTGTGCCCAGTGTTCGGAAAGTCAACATGATTTTCGATTATCTGGAGACTCATGGAAAAGGGTGAAGAGGATGCTCTTTTTTCTTCCTCTAGGTAGGTTTTGAATTTTTATCTTTGTATATGCAAATCTTCAACTTCTTTATGCATTCCCAGACTCATAATGGAAGTGGTTTAGAACCTGATATTCCAGGCTAGATTTTTCCAGTTCTGGTCCTTTTCTTTACTGCTTGCTCATCTTCCTATTTTCCCTGCATATACAATCTTTATTATCCAAGGACAAAAAGAATCCATTCTAATTGATAAACAGACAACCAACAGCATACCAAAATTTCTCTGAAAGAATGGAAAGGAAATAGAAAATAAGATCATGTAACATAAGTAATAATTATGAAACTTCATGACCCTCAACTCCACTTGACTGAGTAGTTAATATTTGAAGACTGGAACAAAGAATAATCACATCACTGTATTCTCTTAGCAGATGCCACGATATAAATTTTTTATAAGATTATTGCAGATAACCAAAGTTCAAAGTACTGTAATGCAAACATCATTCAACTCACAGTGAACTGTTCCACACGCCTGTGCTGTGAAGCCAAGAAATGCAACCTCATTAATGCTACATTATGATATTCCTTGTAGAGCATGTAACAAATCCACATCGTGAACAGATACTCCATCCCTATGTGGAAAAAAAACCTGAAAATTCAAATATTAACAATTTTTCCACAGGACAAGCATACAATATCTACAGGATAACTTTTTCATTCAGAAAAAGAGAGATAAAAGTGGGTGAGAGAGAAGAAAAGTAAATTAAACATTTTATAATTACAATTGGCAATAGAGCAATATCATCCCACAGTAAATTCTGGATTCTGACCAAAGTAGCATCATCTATAAGAATGACACCTAAATTCATTTCCTATCAGGGAAAAAAAATGATATCTATAACAGTAGAAAATTTTCTATTTATTGACCACATATTAAACTTATGTTTGACACAGAATGAAGTCAATAACAGCCAATATTGCACAGTATTTGAGCCATCTTTTTGCTGATAGCTGAAAATGGCATTGAGCTAGCAATTGAAAATAGTCATTAATTGAAATAACTTTTGCCCATGGTCCTGCTACTATGAAGCGAGCAAATGCATATCCTGTGACATCCAAAATTAATTGACTTCTATCTTGCCCTCTACAGAAAGTAATTTTCCGGCCATAATGAGCTGGATGTCCTCAATGTTGCACACAATACAACCATAAATCTAATAAGTCAATTATTCAAAAAGCTATAAAACAATGCAGCTTCAATCTCAAGCAAAGAACTGCAGCTCTCTCAAAGCCACACTCAGATCTTGGATATGATATTACATCCTTGAAATGAACTGTTTCAAAACAAATCTTAGGTTGGCATAACCTGTCAAAATTCCTTGAGCCCATAAGAACTCCTCATTCCCTTCTAGGAGGCCCTAAAAAATTGCTGCTTTATTTCTTAGTTGTCAAACAGGTAAAGAAATGAATTTCAAAAAATTAAACAAGATATAACATTTTTATTTTGATAGTAAACGAGCATTCCATTAAATTATAAACAGAAATAAGGGATACATGAAGAACGAATATCATCTCAGAACACCTCTAGGGGTATGTAAGCAACCCCACCTCCTGAAATAGCACATTTTCATAAACTTCCAGCCATAGTACAATGAAGAAAGAGATGAACCACTGGCTGGCTTGTTGCTATTTAAGTAAAGAACAGAATACTTAGTATTGAAAAGCTTTAAATGGTCTCTTTATCTGTAACAGATAAATATTCACTCTTTTATTAGCCCCTAACCATCTGAAGGCTCTCTTTGGGAAAAACTTGAGATTTCCAAGTGAAATTAGCTTGAGAACTTACAACTAAAGAATTGCTCTTAGTAAGCGCAGAAATTCGCTACTATAATGTTTACCGTGCAAGTTGCTGAATCTTATCATAGCTTTATAGAAAGGTTTGTACATAAAGATATGTAGTTACTGATATCTATGGAGATAATATCACTGCAAGTCTAAAGAATGTCACCACAAGAGTGAAATGGTAAATCTGGAAAGCAATACCAAACTATTAAGTGAAATCAGTAATTAACCTACGGGTTTTTGGACCTATAAAATCAGTGCTTTAAGCAGTCAGCACTAACAGTACTGAAACTTTTGTACTTTTCTTTCAGTTTCATCATATGCGAGGCACTTTTTTTTCCTAATAAGCATAAGATATATTCAGAATATATAAAAAGAGGAGATACAAAAGAAGCTACAACAAGGACAAACCAGAGTATACAAGGAGCATATACATAGGGTGCCAAGCAAACAAGATAAAAGAAAAGTGTAGATCCTTCCCACGCCTACTTTGAACCCAACCAATCTACAAAATCTAACATGGACATAGATATCTCTCCTATACAGTGTCTAACATAATGGGGAAAACTAAGGAATGCGCTAGAGTCTAATAAATCAACAAAATCCAACATATGCCCTCTTTGTTACCTTAGCAATGACATGGACAGAAGGAATGCAGCTCAAGAAGGAGAATAGGGCAAATTAAGGGAGCTTTCAAGGTTACAATAGCCCTGACAACATGCATTTATGATGTAAGTGATAAGTTGTACAACCTAAGAATTGGAGCACAACCAAGGGAAAAGGTTCCTAAGCCTCGAATCATCTACAGTGGGGGTGGCATTATGAGCTGGATTGGACAAGCTTGATGAATCATGTTACCCTCTTCTTTCATGTGTTGGCACAAACATGCTAAGGTGGTGCATACCAAGGTCTAGAATTTGCACACTTGGCCTTCCTTCACTACTTTTCTCTCTTTTTCTCTGCCATATAGTGCCACTCTCTCAACTGAGAGGACGTCATCTTACAAGTGCTTGGCTTTTTAGGCCACTTTTCATGGCCCATTTGCATCATCAACAGCTACTTTAGACAAGGGTTTCTTATCTCTGCCCACTTGGAGCATCTTTAAGAAACATTCTAATTAAAATCTTGCATCCTCTCCTAATTTATTATCGTCTGCACCATTAAAAATTTGCCCCAAGTTCTCTTGAGATAAGTCATGTGCTTCAAAACTTGTGTTCATCCAATGAGAATAGATCAAACCTCTTTAATTCAGCTGGGAAAGCACATTGTCAACCAATCTCAAAGATTTGCTAACAAACTACATCTAAATCCTCCAATATGCATTTCTGTAGTTTCACTTTAATCTTATTTCATCCAGAAATGTTTTTATATTTCATTAACACAGTGATTTATGTCTGACCAAAGGGAAACAACAGCAAAGTCAATCACATATATGGCAGGAAGCTATAAATATGTTTCTTCACATTTTGAAAATATATCTCCTTGTCTAAGAGAAAAGCAAAGTTACCTTGTTGATTCAGGACGGACATTAGATATTGAAAGCTTATCAATATCGCTCACAACCAGTTCTTTCCTCAGAAAAAATAATGTTCCACTAGATACATTGACTGGAACAAGAATAAGGAGCGCCAGAACAGTCACTGGTAAGAAAATTTTTAATCTGGCAAAAAACAAACCAAAAACTGGTTGGTGATAAGATTATCCGTAGACCATGAAGCTTCAAAATACATCAAATATAAATGTCAAAATCACAGCTTAGAAATTGGTCATTTTTCAACACAATAAAGTAAAAAAATAAAAAAGATGAGAGAGAAAGAGAGAGATGACCCACTGTTCATGAATGCTCTTTCCTACCTTTACCCAATCTATTTGCAGCATAAGAAAGAGAGGCCCAAAAATACTTTACACCAAAAAAAAAAAAAAAAACTATAAAATATAACAGCATATCCTCAGACTTTAATGCCAGTCAAGCAGGAGAGCCTAGATTTTTCTGAAAAAAAAAAAAAAAAAAAAAAAAAGAAACAGCAAGAGTAGAAATTACTGAGCAAATAAGAAAAGATAGAAGAAAGCACGCTATAACATCCATGGGTTTTGATGTTATTTCCGTTTTTCTGGAAATAAACCAACAAGAAAAGAAAAAAATAAAACGCTGACAAGAAAAACACAATTGGCAGGGCGTTTTCAAATATCATTTTCAAACATTTTGGTAGAGATCAATCCGTTTTCACGAGAATTTTGAACCAAAAACGTTCAAAAATATGAAAACGGCCTGGTATTCAATTTCATCGATTTCACAGGTCAAAACCGTTTTGAAAACGATGCGCTTTGTGGAGCCACAAACAAACTAGCTCTACCTACCAAAGCCCAAAGGAAAAAGGATGAAATAAATTCCAGAGTGTAAATGCAAACTTCCAGAAAGACAAACACTACTCGGAGGGAGGAAGAAACATTGGGAAAATAAAGAAGACAAGGAAAAGGAATTCCCCATAATTCAAATTCTCTGGAAAACATAAAATCCTAGGAAAAAGAACATAAAGGACAACCAGAACCTAAAACAATGAAAAATAAGAAAGATACCCAAAAACCGAAATCCCTGGACTGAAAATTCTAAGGAAAAACACAACCTTCCGAGGAACACAAAGAACACCCAGAAGCAGAAACACTGATAAAATAAGGAGGAGCGGGAAAATGAATTCCCCAGCTCTCAGGAAATCACAAACTTGCAAAGAGAACAAATGCCACCCAGAAGCAGGATACTGAGAAAAATAAGAAAGATAAATAAACAAGTTCCCCAGAATGCAAAATTCACAAGAAAACACAAAATTTCAAAGGAGAAAACAACACCCAGTAGGAGAAACACTGAGAAATAAGAAAGATAAGGAAAATGAACTTCCGGGATGCAAGTCCAAAAGAAGCACAAAATTCCAAAGAGAACAAACATAGCCCAGAAGCAGAAACGCTGAGAGAAGAAAAAAATAAGGAAAACACGAATTCCCCATAATTCAATTTGTCCGGAACAACAAGATTTGGGAAGAGAAGAAAGAGGATACCCGAGAGTGTAAATTCTGAGGAAAACAGCAGAGTCAAGACCGGCATGCTGAATGATCTCAGCTTCACTCATCCTCAGAGCCTGAGGCATCCAGTTCAAGAAAGTGAGGTAAGTCCAAAAATTGAGATTGACCAACTTGCCCACAAAATTCGCAGAGCGCCTTGGGCTGGCTCTTCCTCCACAGATGTACCATTTAGGGAAATAGACCCTGTCGTTGATGGGCTGAATCCTGAGGAGAGCAAAGGCCAGCAAGAAGGCAAATGCACTAAGTATGTTGATGGAAGCCGAGACCCCTATGTCTTCAAGAGTGGCCATTGGACGCCAAGAATGCAGAGAAGGAAGGAGAGAGAGAGAATGGAAATGAAAATGGGAATGGAGAAGCAGAGGAATAGCAGATGCAGAAGGGAAAGAATAACGTGAGCTGTGCTACTTTATTTTGTTTATTACTTTTTGCCATTATCGGTAGTCTATAGGATAGTGGAAAGTTGAGAATGCCATGGTGCCCTTCTGATGTGTCAAACTCAATCCTCACATGCTTTCATTCTTCTTTTAGAACAAGCGACTCACACTCGTCACTCGTGGCATGTTGTTTATTTCGTTCGTTTATGTTTCGTGATACAATAATCCTCTCTAATTCTCAATTCAAAGAGGGGAGAGAGGACTTAGAGGAGGTCGGGAGAGAGAGAGAGAGACAGAGAGGCTGGGGTGGAGGTGGTGGGGTTTGCAGCTTTTGGAAAGTTGTCGTGTAGTGAATGCGTGCGTTTCCACCTTTTCCAACGGTTTCTTGAAGGAATAAAACAAGTCTTTTCTCCGTAACATGCGTCTTGCGGCGGAAAGCTGTCCACAATCATCGCCTCTCCCTCCTCCTTTCTTCCATTTTTGTATTTATTTTTCCAGATCTCCTCCTGTTCAGTTATGATGATGCCACCCGGATGTTGTAGTTTCTATTCATAACTTCAATATATTCTTATTATTCACCCTACCCCATTTTTTACGAAGGTTTTAGTCCAAAATATTCAAATTGATTAAACATTTCAAAATCTATAAATATCATCCCAATTTCATAAATAAAAATATAATAGAAAATCATAGGTGACTTAGAAATAGAATTGATATAAAGTTGTTTACCCAAAGTGCATTAGACATGAACATGTTGAAATTATAATTCGACTTAAAGTCAAATTAAAAGAATTTTAAGAATTTAAGAAACATCAGGAATTGTTAGTTATTTAGGTTTGTTATGTTAATTAGGACTTTTGGTCTAATATGAATTAAAGTCTTAATGCAAGTATGATTGTTTGTTGTGAATAGGTTTGTTATTACGTTGAATAATAGAATGCAATAAAATAATATTTTAGTAAAAATATTATCAATATCCAATTGTGTATATTCCAACCAATGGTATCAAAGCCAAAAGATTAGGGGATGTGAAATGGCATATCAAAACTAAAATACAAAGGAATATGCAAAATCATAAGAAAGTTTTGATTTTGTTAGTGAAATTATGAATACAAATAATAACTTAATTCATCCTCAACTCCCAAAATTCACTAGTAAGAAATCTGATAATTGATATATTCAGTTGTATATCTTGTTTAAATCTCAAGATTTATGAGATATAGTAAATAGTAGTTACATCAAAGTGACCAATTCAAAAGAATTCAAGACACTATTAAAGAGTATAAAGATTCATTGAAGGATTCTCAAAAGAAAGATAAGAAAGTACTCTATGCAATATTCCAAGCAATAAATGAAACCATATTTAAAAAGAACTCCGAGGAAAAAAGAAAAAAAAAAGGTTACTCTACAACAATTCTACAAATGTGATGATTGTATCATACGAATGAGATTGTAAACATTAAAAAGTGAATTTAAGTCTCTTTGCATGAATGAATTTAAATTGATCTCAAATTATTTTGATTGAGTACAAACCACTGTAAACCAAATGCAAGTTACACTAGGAACCCTAGATCTCTCTATTTCCATAACCTTATATCATATAGATGCATGCAAATTACCTTAGGCCTCGAGATCCAATGTAATGGAAGCAAAAAATAAATTTTTTAATGAAGATGAAGTCTGAAAAGTCCAAAAGTCTCCTTTACTTAGATCTTTTATTCGATGACTCAAACCCCATATTCTCCTAGAGGAAAGCATATCAATGTAACCATCTAACCCCATATTCAATTATTAAATGGATGAATCATAAAAGTCATTCTCCTAAGGCACTAAAGAGGGACATAAAGATGTCGTTAAAAGCATCAAGTCACTGAAATTACGCCAATAGGAAATACAATCAAATTTCAACAAAAGTATCAGATATAGATTATATCATATTTTTTTGACAACGACTAGGAGGCTTGAGCCCATGATCCGGGGGCATACAAAAGATAACTCCATCCATTAGGGCAAGTCACCCTTACTTATTTTAAGTCATATTAAATATATACTACTTGAAACTTTTTCCAAAACTAATGAAATATAAAAATAAAATTTTAATTATCTCATGATATAAAAACATCATGATAACTTTTATAATGAATACAATTAAACAAATGTTTATATATATAAACTAATAAATAAGTTATAAACATTTTAAAAAAATAATAATTACATAAATAATTTTTTTTTATATATCACATATATTTATGTAATTTTTTTTCTAGTATAATGATTTTAATAGGGATAATTGTGTTTTGGATCCAGTTGGATCTAAAATTTAAGCTTTGATCCATATAAGTTCATCATTTAAGTTCAAGATCTAGAATAAGTGTGAAAATTGAGAATAACATATGAATTTTTTATCTTTCCAGAAATGACCTTTGCTCACTATGGAAAAAAAGAGTAGAAAAACATTAATTTAAATTTTATTTATTTGTAAACCTTAATGAAATTTAATATAATTTATTAATTTGAAAAAAAATACACCCTTTTCTAAAAAAAATAAAAATAAATTATTATTATTATTATTATTATTTAAAAATCAAACATCTTGAAAAATATATATATTTAAAATTTTGTATATAAAAAATAACTAAAAATATGTCAAATTTATTTTTTTAAAATGATATATTTTTAGAATATATTTTTAAAAAAATAATAAATTTTTAGAATAGTTATTAAAAAAATTAAGATAAATTTTTTTTTTTCAAATATTATGATAGAAAATAGTTTTAAAGGGTATATTGATCTCTTCATATTTTATATCATCTCCATCAATTATGCAATTTATATAGACCAAAACTTAATTTTTGGATCCAATTGGGTTTAAAACACAATTGTCCCATTTTAATATGTATAGTATTATTTCTATTATTTCTTAAAACTTTATATATATATATATATATATATATATATATATATATATATATATATATATATATATATATATATATTAAATTTTTATTGATATTGTTAATATTTTTAATATTTTCGTACAATTCAACTACCCATATTTTTGTTATTTTCTATTTTTTAATCCTTGGGAACGAATCAATTGAGTATTTATAGCGGGTCTTTATTTTAATAAATTTAAAAATAAAAGCAAAATAGATTTGGCATGAATGTTCGAACCCAGGCCCTCAGTCTAGGCCCGGAACCCAGGCCCGGTCAATTAGTACATGTTATGGACCAGGGTCTAGGCTCCGGGTAAAGCAATTGTGTGAAATCTGAGTTTTGGAGCAAACGCGATGCAGAGATGGTGCGCCAAACTTGGCTCTCTGGCCACTTCTTCATGGCAAAACCAACCATTTATGGCACCTCAATGGCGTCGTCTCCTCCATCATTCTCCTCAGTTTCATCGATCTCTCCCATCTGCTTCAATCACCACTTCCAACTTTGTGCCCCTTTTCAGTGCCGCAGCTTCTTCTTCAATGGCAGCTCACTTCTTTCGCTCTTCTCTTCTTCCTCTCTATGTAAGTTAGGGTTTTCTCCATTTTTTTCCCTTCTTATTCCCCTTCTGATGGGATGCTGAGAAATGTGGGAAAGGCAACCATTCTCATAAAGATAACGTATTTTTCTCCCTAATGCCCGAAACCCACCAGAGGGTAATTTAGTGACTTTTCATTTTACAATTGTCTTCTCTTCTTCCGTTGGCTTGCCGAGAAAATGTATAGAAGAAAAGCATAGACAATTTGCCATTTTTCCTTTACTTTCCCCCCCTTTTTCTCAGCAACCAAATGGAGGGTAATCTAATCATTTATAAATTTTCCATTCTATTCTCTTTTTGCTCATTTGGTTGGCGAGAAAAGGTAGGAAAAGAAAGGAATAAAATTAGAACCCCTTAGTCTTTAGTCATAGGGAGGGCGAAACACTGATTTGTCCATTGATGGTTTCATTTGATATTTAGGTGGTTCCAGTCCGTCATTTTTCTTCCAAAGACAAAAACAAGAGAAGGCCAATTACGCCAGTGACTTCCAAGATCAAGAAGATCAAAATGAAATCTTATTCGTGGGTTTCTGCATACATTTTTTCGTTTTATTCTAGTTTAAAATTGTTGCTATTATATCAAATTTATATGGCTTTGAGTTTTCTGATCAGGTCCTTTAAAATGAGGTTCCGGGTGATGAATGATGGGAATATCCGGCGTTGGAGAGAGGGAAAACGCCACAATGCACATTTAAAGGTTTTTACCTTTTCTTGCCTATCAATTTTACTAGTAACCCAATGAAGGAAACTTCTCAAAATGATTATTGCATTTCAACATCATTGATATAAATTGTTGAAATTCTTGGTTTGACACTTTGTTTGGATAGGGGTAGAAAGTTTGCTTTTAAAAATTTGAATTTTATTGGGAACCATTGGAATTGGTAAGGAAGGAAATTGGAGGAATTGGCTTACATGATTGCAAAAGTGGAACTTGCTAGAGGTTTAAATTAAATATTTATGCATTGAAAAGTTGCCCTTATTTTAAATATAAAACTAAGGGCGGTAGAACTCAATGGAAAACAAACTCTTTTGTTTCCTTTTCCTAAACAAGATAAACGGCAATGACTAATTCCTTTCCTTTAGTTAGATTCATTTTGTGATAATTTGGAACCAAATAGATTGATAAAAGTAAAAAATGTAAGACTTAGAAGTTTGCTTTCATTTTTCTTTCACTTAAGATTTCATAGAGCCAAATGTGACAGTATGCAAAATCTATTTTGCTTATGATGACATCTTACTGTACTTTTGATTGAATGTTGGTGAGTGGGATATAGTTGTGTATGACTTGTTGCTTATACTTGTAGCCATAGTTGTTAAAAACTTACGATAAATGATACAATACAACGATAAGATACATTTTTTATGGAAATCGATATGTATCACAATCCATATCTTATCTTAAAGTGTATCTTTCGATACATTTATGATACGATACTCGATATAATGATACATGATACAATATGTGATATATCAATCAACAACACAATAAGTGCATATGCCTAGCTAGAATTTGGAATTAAAGATCATTGCTAAAAATTGAAAAAATTTTATTTTTACGGATTATGTGATGAAACTTATATATTAAAGTCATATTTTGTCAATTTGAACTTGTCAAAACTCTAATATTCAATGTTCTCATATACACTTGTTGTGGATTAGATATCAATCATATATATATATCTATATATATATATTTTTTGATAAGTGAGTGAGTGTAATGTATTACAAAAAGACGTTAAAATAATGACTTAGGATGCACAAGAAAAGGGAGACTCACCCCCTTATAGCTGAAACAAAAACTGACCAAACAAAATGTACAAAAAACTATATATATATCAATCAACGACACAATAAGTGCATATGCCTAGTTAGAATTTGCAACTAAAAATCATTGCTACAAATTGAAGTTTATTTTTGTGGATTATATGATGAATCTTATATATTAAAGTCATATTTTGTCAATTTGAACTTGTCAAAACTCTAATATTCAATATATAATCCACAATAGGTACATATGAGGACATTGAATATTAGAGTTTTGACAAGTTCGAATTGAATATTAGAGTATATAGATATATTGATAAAAAACATAATAAGTGTATATTCATAATTAGAATTTGGAACTAAAAATCATTGCTAAAAATTGAAAAAGTTTATTTGTGTGGATTATGTGATGAATCAATATATTAAAGTCATATTTTATTAATTTGAACTTGACAAAACTCTAATATTCAATGTTCTCATATTATATGATATAGTTTAACTCTTTAGATCATGCTATCTTTCATAAAATTGGTTATATATTACTTTATACTTCACACTTGCAATAAATATGCACAAATATACATATTTTTCTATTCATCTTTCACTATATAAAAACACTTATGATATACAATATAGAAAAATAGAAAAATGGTACATGATACATTTTATGAGTTAACAACAATGCTTGTGGCTTATTTAGCCTTCTTTTGTGTTTGTATCTTGTGCATGCCTAAGTACATTTATATTGTTGTTTTGTATTTGTGGTTTGATTTTACCATGGATGAAAATTTTCATAAATTTTGGTGAAATTTTGCCGAAATATCGCGTTTTGAGGGTTGTGGAAGCGAAATAGGGGGTCAAAATATTGGAGGATAGATATACCCATAAAAAAAAAGAAAAAGAAATATCGGAGGACAAAAATGTCGAAAAAAATTAGCATGTTTCACTTACATTTCGGTATTTGGCGATTATTTGACAAAGTGTGGAATAAATCGCCATCTGCTGCATTTTTTCACTGATTTTTTGGCGAAAAATCATCGATTTTTTTGGCAAAAATCGTGCAATCAAACGGGAGAGTCAGGCATAGTTAGCTAAAAAATGCCTTGATTTTTTCTACCGAGGAGGGTACTCGAACCCCAAACAAAAGATTCAACATGAACCTTGCCCGCCACTGGGGCAAGCTCGCTTCTCAGTAAATATGTTGCACCACATGTTATATATATAAAGTTATCATATAAACTAAATATTAAAGAATATTTTAAAGAACAAATTAATTATAATTATTTTATAATTAAATGAAAAATTTTCAGTGTTTTTAATATCATTAATATATTAATTAAATATTAAAAAATTATACATATATTGTCATTTATTTTATATCATTTAATACAATTGAATTAAATGTATCATAACTTTAATGTTAAATATATTTTAAAATTAGACATATTATAATCAAAATATCATGATATTATTATTGAATAATATTTGATGTAATTTAATAATGAATGTATACTTATAAAATTTATATTTTTTATCGATGCATATAATATTATTATCAAATATGATAAATTATGTCATACATTTATCAAATTATTCAATAAAGCAACTTTAAAATGTCTATTATACTTTTAATTACATCTTTATGAGGTTTTTCTTACATTTCCATGAGTTTTGATGAATTTTAGGCCTACCAAATTTTTTTCCAAAATATCCGCTGATATATCCGATATATTCATGAAAACGAAATATTGATATATCTGTGAGTACCGATATTTTCATCCTTGGATTTTACTAGTATTTAGGATAGAGAAAGGAAAAAAATAAGTGATACTGAATATGACATGTAAGGGCTTAAGGCAAGGCAACCCGTTGTCCCGTTTTCTTTTTACCATTGTTGCAAATGTGTTGAGTAGTTTGATGTTGAGAGTAGAGAAGGAATTCTTAGAGGGCTTTTTGGTAGGTAGAAATAAAAAAAGAGTGATGCATTTATAGTTTTCATTGATGACAATATTTTTCTCAAGAGCAAGAGAGGAGGATGTGTACAACCTTAAGTTAACTTTGTTGGTTTTTGGACACATTTTTTGGGCTTAAGGTGAATTTGGATAAGAGTACCTTGTCTGGTATAATTTTTTTTTTCATAAGTAAAAGCAATTGAATTAAGAATGCCTAAAGAAGTACACCTAAAAGTATGCATGATGCATATAAGGCATTAAGGCCAAAAAGAAAAGGGAAAACACAAAAAAAACACCACCTTACTTACATCCCAATCAATCAATGAAATCAAATAAAGACCATGAGCTAAAACCTACTTGAACCTTGATCCATTACAAAAACATGTACAAAAAGGACCGTAAAATAGATTGGTCTGCTAGTTCGATGTCTTCAAAGGCTCTTCTATTTTTCTCATTCCATAAGGTCCAGAATAAGCATAAAGGGGCTGCATTTTGCACCTTTTTCCTTTTCTTCCCAACAAAAGAGTTGTGCTAGCTAAGTATGACATCCTTGATAGGTATCAATATTAGTCAAACTTGAGTATGACAACAAACAATATTGTCAAAGGTGATTGCCTGGTTTCCCTGGTTCGCCTAGGCCACCAGGTGAGGTGAGAAATATAAAAATCGCCTCTTGAAGACCCAAGTGAGGTGACTTTAAAGAGGCGGCTTTAACAACAATTATCTTCTTTCACAAGGCTGAAAATTTAGAAAAAAATGAGTAAAATTCTAAAAATAAAATTGTGAAAGATGAAATATGTGGAATTTGAAAGCTTGAAAACAAAGCCTTGATAAAAGAAAAAAAAAAAAGAATAAGAAGATTTAGGGATTAAGAAAAAGATGAGATGAAGGGAAGAAGAAAAGAAAGTTTTCGGTGGTTACCTTTTAGCAAGAAGATGAGGTGGAGGGAAAAAGATTTCAGCAATAGCATGGTTAACTTTGGCAGTGTGGTTTACTTCGACAAGTTTTTCACCTCTTTCTCTATGACTCTTTTACATGTTTTCTTTTTCCGTCCTTCACAGTTTAAATCCAACTTTATATAAAAAAATATTCTCTGCTTCTATTGTGAGGAATCAAAAACCAGATTTAGTTTGCCTCTTAGAGACGAAGGTGAAAGAAATGTCTCTGCAAATGGTAAAAAGCGTGGGTGTAGGAAGATTTCTTAATTGGGCGTCAGTGGACGCTAGGGGAGCGGCAGGAGGCCTCCTTCTCTTCTAGGATAACAGAGTTCTGAAAAATTTGGAGGTTGAAAGCGGAGGGTATTCCATCTCTGTTCGATTTAGAAATTGTGCTAATGGCTTCTCTTGGATTTTCTCTGGAGTGTACGGGTCAGTGATTGGCAGTGAAAAAGAAGATTTTTGGGAGGAACTTGGAGCCATCCGTGGCCGTTGGGATGACCCTTGGTGCGTAGGAGGGGACTTTAACTCTGTAAGATTCCCAGAGGAAAGAAGGAACGCCCTTAGCCTCACAGCTGAAATGAGGAGATCTTCAGAGGTGATAGGGGAGCTGGGGCTAAGGGATTCTCCACTAACTGGAGGTCCCTTCACTTGGATAGGGGGTTTGAACTCTTAAGCTGCCTCTAGGTTAGACCGCTTCCTGATTTCGGATCAATGGGAGGACCACTTTTCAGCCATTACTCAGTCAGCTCTACCTCGTTTGGTCTCCGATCACAGCCCCATAGTCCTAGAAGTTGGAGGTTTTTCTTCAGGAAAAAGCCCCTTCTGTTTGAAAATATGTGGCTAAAAATAGATGGATTCAAAGACCTAGTAAGGAGCTGGTGGAATGGGTATTCTGTAGAAGGCTATAACAGCCACTGCATTGTTGAGAAACTCAAAGCTCTTAAGAAGGACCTGAAAATCTGGAACAAGGAGGTGGTAGGCAACGTCTCTTCCAATAGAGTAGAGGCCTTCGCCCGCCTGCAGTATTGGGAAGCCAAGGAGAAGGAGAACCCGCTTAACCCTGGAGATATGGAGGCTAAAAATCTGGCTCTTGAGGACTATAAGAAATGGGCCCTTATGGAAGAAACTTCTTGGAGGCAGAAGTCAAGAGAAATCTGGTTAAGAGAAGGTGACAAAAATACCAAATATTTCCACAAAATGGCCAATGCCAGGGCAAGGAGGAATTTCCTGTCTGAAATTAGAGTGAATGGGATGACTCTCTCTTCCATTGAAGATATAAAAGATAGTGTTTGCAGAACCCACCAGTCCTTCATCTCAGAATCTGGGGATTGGAGGCCTAGTATTAATGGCCTCAATTTCAAGGAGCTGGGAGGAGTGGCCAACAGCTTGGAAGTGATGTTCTCTGAGGAGGAAATCTTTGCAGCCCTTAGTAGCTGCTGTGGGGACAAAGCTCTAGGCCCGGACGACTTCACAATGACATTTTGGCTGTTTTGTTGGGACGTTGTTAAACCAGAAATTTTGGGTCTCTTCAGGGAGTTTTACCTCCACGGAACCTTCCAGAGAAGCTTAAACTCCACCTTCCTTTTACTCATTCCCAAAAAGGAGGGGGCCGAAGACTTAAGAGATTTCAGACCAATCAGCCTGGTAGGGAGTGTGTACAAACTGCTGGCCAAAGTCCTAGCAAATAGGTTGAAATCAGTGATGGGGGAGGTGATTTTTGATTCTCAGCAAGCTTTCGTCAAAAGGAGACATATTCTGGACGCCGTTCTTATTGCTAACGAAACCCTTGATTCTAGATTGAAAGACAACAAATCGGGTCTCCTTCTTAAGATGGACATTGAGAAAGCTTTTGACCATGTCAATTGGGACTTTCTCATGGAGGTGATGTCCAAGATGGGATTTGGGCATAGATGGATTAATTGGATGAAATGGTGCTGCTCTATGGCAACCTTCTCGATCCTCATCAATGGGAGCCCCTCAGGTTTTTTTCGTAGCTCTAGAGGATTGAGACAGGGGGACCCCCTTTCCCCCTATCTTTTCCTTTTCGCCATGGAAGCCCTTAGCCAACTGTTGTCTTGTGCAAGAAATGAGGGCTTTATTTCTGGCTTTAGAGTGGGAGGAAGAGGAAGAGAGGGGCTGATTGTGTCTCATCTCTTATTTGCCGATGGCACCTTGATCTTCTGTGACGCTAAAGCAAATCAGCTGCAATATCTTAGCTGGACCTTCATGTGGTTTGAGGCGATTTCAGGATTAAAAGTCAATCTGAGCAAAACTGAGGCCTTTCCAGTGGGGGAAGGCATTCCTATGGAGACCCTTGCCTCGGTTCTGGGATGCAAGATAGGAAGCCTTCCTACCACCTATTTGGGTCTCCCCCTTGGAGGCCCCTACAAATCTACCAGGGTATGGGACACAGTGGAAGAAAGATTCAGGAAAAGGTTGTCTCTCTAAAGGCGGCCGTCTCACTTTGTTAAAAAGCACCCTCTCCAGCCTCCCAACCTACTTCCTTTCCCTTTTTGTGATCCCTAAGAAGGTGTGTACAAGGCTTGAAAAGATCCAAAGGGATTTCTTATGGGGCGGTGGTGCCTTAGAGAACAAGCCTCACTTAGTAAGTTGGAAGGTTATCTGTACTGCTAAAAAGGATGGAGGCTTGGGCATTCACAATCTAGCTATTTTTAATAAGGCCCTTCTTGGGAAGTGGTTGTGGAGATTTGCTAATGAGAATGAGTCCCTATGGAAGCAAATTATCTCTAGTAAGTATGACCTTCAAGATGGGGGATGGTGCTCCAAAGGCGTAAGAGATCGTTATGGGGTGAGGGTTTGGAAGGCCATCAGAAATGGTTGGGAGAGCTTCCGTTCTCACTCCCGCTTCCTTGTAGGGGATGACACTAGAGTGAAGTTCTGGAAAGACTTATGGTGTGAAAACCAATCCTTGGAAGAAGCTTTCCCCACCTTATTTAATCTCTCTATCAACAAAGATAGCTGGGTTGCTGAGGCTTGGGAGGAAGACGGAGTTGGGGGAAGCTGGGCGCCTCGTTTTAACAGACACCTTAATGATTGGGAGGTGGGAGAAGTTGAAAGCTTGTTAGGCAAGCTTCTCCCTATGACCATTAGAAGAGGTGTGAACGATTCGCTCCGGTGGAAAGAGAACAAGAATCGAACCTTTTCAGTTAAATCATTTTATAGCTCTCTCTCAAGGGGTATCAAAACCCCCTTCCCGGCTAGAACTATTTGGACGCCTTGGGTCCCAATTCGAGCTAGCTTCTTTGGTTGGGAGGCGGCTTGGAGTAGGCTACTCACCACTGACCGTCTGAAGAGATACGGTTGGAGCATCCCCAACAGGTGCTTTTTGTGTAAAAATGAGGAGGAAACCATAGATCACCTTCTTTTGTTTTGTGAAAAGACCAGAATGTTATGACTTTTGATTCTCACTCTTTGGGGTGCAATGGGTGATGCACTCCTCTGTGAAAAAGAACCTCCTGAGTTGGCATGGTTCTTTTGTGGTCAAGAAAAGTGAGAAAACTTGGAGAGCGGCCCCCCTCTGCCTGATGTGGACCATTTGGAAAGAAAGGAATAGGAGGGCCTTCGACGATATTGAGAGGAACGACCAAGATATTAAGTTCATTTTTTTGTACACTTTTGTGAATTGGGCTAGGGTATATATAAAGGAACACACTTTCTCTTTGATAGATTTTGTAGATTGGCTAGCCACCACTTAAGGGTGAGGTTTGTTTGTCCTTTGGTGTTTTGCTTCTTTGTATCTTGGTATACTCCGTGTATACTCTTTCCTTTGCCTTTTGGCCTTTAATGAAAATACTTTACTTATAAAAAATAAAAAATAAAAATTATTTGAAAGATCCCAAGGATACAAATTCAATAACATGTTTATTTTGTGGGAAGGAGACAAATGGTGGAATCTTTAAAGCAAAACAACAACATCAAATAGAAAAAAAAGGAAATGCTACAAGGTGTTTAAAATGTTCGGAGGAAGAAAGAGAAGAGCTTGAGTAGTACATGACTAGTAAAGATGATAAAAAAGACAACTATAGTTCTTTTCCTAAGGTTGGTGGTTTAGAAAACATTGTCGATATTAATGAGGAAGAGGAACTTAAAGAAGTCAATTTGAATCGAAAAAAAAATGATCGATAATAGAAGTGATATGGGAGAGAATAAGAAGATGCAGTCAACATCAAAAGATCCTATTGATGGTTTTGTGTCTCAAAAGCCAAAAAAAGTAGTTCAACTTCGAAAAGAAAATGGAAACAAAGTTCTATAAATGATGTGTTTGATAAAAAGAAAAGGGAAAGTGTATGCCAATACATTGGTCAATTCTTCTATCAAGTAGGGATATCATTTGATTGTGCAAATTTGGATAGTTTTAAATGGATGGTTGAAGCTATTAGGAAATAAAATCTAAATATGAAACCTCAAAGTGATTATGAATTAAGAGTTCCAATCCTTTAGAAAGAAGTTGAGTACATAAAAAATTTATTAAAAGATCATAATGTTTCATAGATGAAGTATGGAGTTTCTCGTATGTTTGATGGGTAGACAAATAGAAGAAATTGAACCGTGATGAATTTTTTGGTAAATTGCCCAGTTGGAACAATGTTTATGGAATCTATTGATGCTAGTTCATTCATGAAAACTGGGGAGAAGACATTTAAATTATTGGACAAGTTAGTGGAGCATATTGGGAAGAAGAATGTTGTTCGAGTAATAACCGACAATGGATCTAACTATGCTTTGGTAGGTAAGATTTTATTTGGTACAAGGAGATCTTCTCTATAATTGATGAGAATGAAAATAGGTACAAAGAGATCTTCTCTATAATTGATGAGAGAGAATGTCAACTCCATTGTCCTTTGCATGCTACAGGTCACTTCTTAAACCCTGAATTTTTTTATGACAACCCTTATATGAAGTTTGATCAAGAAGTGACATCAGAATCATATTCTTGCATGGATAGATTAGTTTTTGTCTTTGATGTGTAAGATAAGATCATTTGTGAATTGTCAACTCATAAAAACGCAGAAGGGTCTCTTTGGTATTCTGATAGCCATTAGATCAAGAAAGATGCTAGCTCCAAGCATTAAGTACTTTAAGCAAGTTTATATTTCTAAATAAGATATTAGATTATTGATTTTGTTAGCTATTAGATCAAATGTTACTTGCTAGTTTACTAATTTTTTACTTACATTTGACATTATAGCTAAATGGTGAAAACTATATGCAAACACAACCCTAAATTTGTAACAACTGCCATAAAGATTCTTAGCTTGATTTGTAGTGCATTGGGTTGTGAATGTAATTAGAGTGTGTTTGAGCAAGTAAGTATTTAATACTTTGTTAATTATATAATATATAAATTTATAAAATTAGAAATTTTATTAGTTAAGTTGTCATATAGCATGCTGTAACATTTACTGATAAATGTTTATGAATTCATACCAAGAAGAGGAACAAGGTAGAGCAAAAAGAGCTAAATGACTTGATGTTTCTTAAATATAACCAAGCTCTTAAAGCATGCTATGATAGATGCATTGTCATTGACCCCATCTCATTAGTAGATATTGATGAAAGTAATGAGTGGTTAGTTGAAAAAATAGGTGAAGAAGACACCACCATAGATTACGAAGGATGATTTGGTTTTTGAGGGTGATGGCTTGACATGGGGTGTAGTGGCAAGTACAGTAGGTGTTGGAAATGTAAAGACTTCCACTTGACTTTAAGCATGATCAATGACACAAGTTCAAAAGGGGGTTTAGTGGCTACTACTTCACAAACTTATTTTGAAGAAAAATAGAGCAATTCAGAGGACATTGAAGAAGATGATAATGAGATGGAGGGCTATCAATCTAGTCTTGATAAAAGTAATGACAATTTTAATTTCAATGATGACTATAATGATGATGTCTAAAGCTTATTTAGGTTGTTCATTCTTTTATTTTGTTTCTTATTTTGATTTTTGAATGTTTGGAACATTAGAATGTGCATCTAGACATAATGAATATCTTTATGATATTTCTTATGATGTGGGGTATGATATTTGACAATTTGAATAATTATTTCTATTTTGTTAATTTTATTAGGTATCATAAGGGATGAAAATTTAGTAGTATTGATTGTTGAAGACTATTTATATTGGTTAAATATAGAGTAGGTAAATATGTTTTTAATCTTTTATTGTCTGATTATAGTTAGGCTATCGTCTTATTTTTTAGCCTTTTACTTCAAGTTAAAAAGAAGTCTTATCGCTTTAACATTGCCTTTTGTGCTTGATAACACTGACTGTAGGATATTAGATTGACCCCTCTCTTACTTAGACCTCCCTCTAGGAGGGAATCCCAAAGTAGTATCTTTTTGGGACCTGGTTGTGGAGAAGATCTCATGCTGATTAGATGGTTAGAAAAAAGCTTACTTGTCCTTAGGAGGTATAATCACTCTTGTGCATTCATGTTCGTTCCTTATCCCCTTATACTTTATATATTTGTTCAAAGCATTGGTTATGGTAGTCTCTTGGATTGAGAGATTGTAGAGAGATTTTATTTGGTTAGGGGGTGGGGAAGGGAAGAAAGACCTCCTTGTGGGTTGGAACTAGGTGTGTAAGCTTGAGAGAGAACGGAGGCTAGGCATTAATAGGATATTTGTAAAGAATAGAACCCTTTTAGGGAAGTTATGGTGGTTCTCTTGGGAGAATGATGCTTTCCGACACAAGGTTATTTTGAGTATTTATGGGTTCAAACTCAAATGGATAGGATGCCAATTGTCTTGTTAGCTGGTCACATAAATGCCCTTGGAATGCTATTATACAAACATTGTTGGACTTCTTTTGCTTCACTCATTTTTCTGTGGGGGATGATAAAAATGGAGTTTCCTTCTCCCCTCCTATATCCAGGAACTTTAAGGCTTGTTTGACAACTTTTTCAAGGGTAGTTTTTTGTTCTCCAAAACAAAAAAAACAAGAAAAACATGTTTGAAAACTTAAAAATTGTTTGATATTTTTTGTTCTTAAAAACAGAAAATATGATGTTTTAAGAGTTTTAGAGTATTTTTGACAACTGTTTTTAAGAACAGTTTTCTATTTTTTAGAACAAAAAAAAAAAAAAAAAAAAAACAGAAAAACATGTTTGACAACTAAAAAACTGTTTTATGTTTTTGTTTTAAAAAACATAAAATAAGGGCTTGGTTGACAACTGTTTTCGAGAATAGTTTTCTGTTTTCTATAACAAAAAATCAGGAAAACACCGTTTGACAATCAACAACTGTTTTCTGTTTTTGATTCTTAACAATAAAACACAGAGTATTTTCAGAGAATATTTTTTAATTGTTTTTTGTTGTTTTCACTTGTTTTCTGATGGTTGTTTTAAAAAATAATTATACAAACATGTAGAACGATTAAAATTAAAACACTAGATATAAAAATTATTTTTAAAACATGTTTAAAAATATTAAAACAGGTTAAAAACATTTTAGCTTTCGAATTATTCTATAAAATGTTAGAAAACAATGTTAAAAAACTATTCTCAAAAATTGTTTCTCAAAATTGTTTTCGAAAATAGTTACGAAACGAGCCCTTAGTTTTTGCCATAACCTTTTAAAGTAGGAAATTGAGGAGCTAGCTTTTCTAATGTTTGCTGGTTACCCAATTTTGGTTCTTGACCTCCTTGTGATCGTTTTCAATTAGCTCCTTTTTTAATGCTATCTTTGCTTTGATTCAATTCCTCTTAACTTTGCTAATCTTATATAGAAATCCAAAGCCCATCAAAGTGAAGACCTTTGCATTGACATTATGGTGAAGATTGTTCTGACTTGTAAGAATTGATTAGATTCCACTTAGAAAGATGGACATGTTGATTATATTGTTTAGAGTTTTTGGGGTACTTCCTCGAGGTAGGACTCTTTAGCGCATTGCCAGCCTCACTTTGATTTAGACCATTTGGCAAGAAGGAACGCAAGGATTTTTTAGGATAGATAGAGGACCTTAGAAGCATTTTGGGCCTTGCTCTATTTCTCTTCATCATTGTGGGCTTCTATTGGTGAAGTTTTTGCAGGCATCCATTTAACCCTTATTATGCTTCATTAAAGCCTACTTTGCAGAATCACGAGATTGACCAAGGAGTCACTTTGTGAATGACTACCACCATTAGTAGGTTTTTGTCAAGCTAAATTTTGATTGATGTTCTTTAGGCAACCTAGGGTAGTTATGGATTGGAGGGCTAATTAGAGATCATTCTAATAGGAGAATTCTCTAAAACTGTAGATTAGGGTCTAGCCATTGAGGTAGAAATTTTGGCCCTTTTAGAAGAGTTTAGGGATGGCAACGGGGTGGGTCACCCCCATCCCAACTTCGCCCCGTTTATTCAAAATAATTCCTATATCCGTCTCATTAAAAAAATTAAATGGGACAGGCGGGGTGGGATGGGTATGCAAATTTCCCATACCCACATCACCTCGCCCTGTTTATTTTATTTTTTTGAAAGTTTTGAAATTTTTTTTAAAACAATTATTTGTAAATTTTTTTAATTACATTAAAATAAATATATTTTTATAAATAATTAAAATATTATAATTTTTTATAAAAAGTATTTATAATAATAATAATAATAATAATAATAATAATAATAATAATATTGAAAATGGGAAAATAAAAATTAAATTAAATTATTTTTTAAAATTAATTTTATATATAATCAGGGTGAGGTGGGACAAGACAATACCCAAACCCGTCTTGAGTTTTAAAAAAAATTTCAAACCCCACTCCCCCTTAAACCTATTTATTTAAATTTCAAACTCATTCCACTAGGGGTGGGGCAGGACAGGTACTTAAAAAAACCCACTCCATTACCATCCAAATGAGGGTTGTTAGAGGCGAAAGCTTTGGGTTTTTCCAATTTTCTAGTAGAAGGTAATTTTGTTGTTATCATATCATGAGAGACTAAGAAAGAAAGGGGACCATGGAAGTTTCACGGGTGGCTGCGCTAGTTTTTAGACATTTCTTTAGAGTTACGATGTTCCCTTTCTTGGACTCCTTGCTTAGGCAATGTCACAACAAATATGTTAGCAAAATGTGGACATATGGTTTCTTTTGTAGGTTATTTTCTACTGTTGTGAATTGTTGTTAGATTTTATGTTTTGGACTAGTATACACTCATTTGTCTTTTTTATCCTTCCTTGTATAGAGGATTACATACTTCTTGGAAGGATTTCTTCTCGTTCTTGGTACTTAATATTGTATCACAATGAAATTGTTTTTTCTTATCAAAAAAAGAAAAAACGTAATACAGATTTTCATTTGTTTTTAGTTTATAGAACTCATAGTGGGAAGATGTTCATGGTTGTTATGGAGCAAAAAAAATTAGAAGCCTGGTACAAGATAATGGGAACTTGTGGAGTTGTTGTTAGAGACATGTCAAACCATTGGGACTTTTTGGGTGAAATGATAGCTTATGTCTTTATCTCTTGTTTTCGGGTATTGTTTATTTCAACAAAGGGATTTTTTCAATAGTAAAGAACAATGGAAGAGTTCTTACCTTATTATTCCAACATACTCCCTTGGATTTTACTTTGTAGGTTGCAAGGGGGTTGCTGTCGGTAGTCTGTATTAACCCTTCCTTTGAAGAGTTTGTGAGGGGTCTCACTAGATTATTACAACTGTAGTATGAAGCTACTAGTTCCTTAACTAAGTCTCTGTTTGAGAGTCATTGCTTGTTTCTAAGATAAATAACTGTTTAAAGTTAACTTTAGTTTTCATTGTTGATTGAAATTAACTCATGTCCAAGTTGTGTGTTTCTCTTTCTTTAGTGAACAAATGCAAATTAGAGTGCACATGGTAGATTACTGAAGGTAGGGAGACCCAGTTTGTCAAAAGCATATACACCAAGAATAATAAACAAAAAAGCATAGGGACAACAAACAAAATGCAATGGCATGCTACCCATCACCAACTGCAGTGCAGACTGTTAATGATGGCTAGGAACTAGTGGCTAAAATCTTGAGCAAGCTCCCAATTATAGACAAATAGAGAGTGTACTACAATACCTTTAAGCTTCCTTTGCAAGTTCCCACTTCTGATAAAGATCCCCCTATCTTATTCCCTCTCAAATACACCATTGGTCTATGCCAAGTCTAAACTCCATACCTTCCTCCTCCACCTTTGAAGAAATTCGACACGTTGATTGGTTGAAGACTCTTTTATTGACTTTGAAGAAGGACCCAAATGATGACAAATAGATGAAAAATAAAAAAAAGGAAGAAAAAACTAGACTACAAATCTCTATTCATGGAATAAGGAATCAAGAGGTGGTTAATAGGCCCCTCATTTTGCTTAGAACTGCGACATCAATTCTATAAATCTGAAGAATGTACTCTCTAATCTGCTCCTCTCATAATGGCTTCTTCAGTTATCTTGATTTCTTCTTAGATATAAGAGACCAAACCAACCTCATAATCCTCAGATATATAAGGTTGTAAAACCTTTAAGTTTACCTTGAGATGATATCCTGATAATTTGAGTTAGACCCATTTTCATTATGTATAAACTTGATCAGCTTCTTTCTACTCCTAATAATAACCACCTTATAGCACAGTTTTGAATCACAATCCCCAATCATACGCCACTTCACTCTGTATTTTCATCTCTGACACACCTCATCTCTTAACATGATTATTCTCAGATCTGCTGTCCTGGAGCTTCTGAGAAAACCTAAGAGTCTCTGCTAATTGGTCCAACCTTTGAGGCATTGATCTCAGCAACATTCTCAAGCACCAATGCTTTCTTCATTCTCAGATCCTGTTCCACTGTAGGACTGGATTGAATCACCCTAAACTTTGCACAAATCTGTGATTATACTGCCCTCTATTCTGGACCTCATTCCACCACCTCCTAGGCTCCTAATAGCATCTTCAGAGTCAAGGTGTTGGAGCTATATATATATTTTATCAGAGTGTTGGAGCTATATTTTCTCTCAGTGAAAACGGATAGGGATCCACTTAATTGCTTAGAATCCATCACATTGGGCAATTAGTAGGCACTGATACAAGTGACTTCTTGAGTATGTTGCAACCATCTTTATAAGAATAACAAGACCAATGACCTACATACAACCAACAAGACTCTAGAAACCCAAACACTGCATCTGGTCTATTTTTTTATTAATTTATTTTTTGTTAACTGAGAAGGGGAGAGGTGATTAGCAGAAAATTCTTAGGACTAAGAAAGTAACTCAACAATGGGTTTGGTTGATCCTTAAGGGGAACAGAATAACTGGACAAACTATGATCACCCTCTAATGGAAAGATTTCTGGATCTCTTCAGGATTGTGGAGGATTTTGAGGCTATGGTTGTTGACTAGAGGAGTGAGTCAGAGATGAGTAGTCATGGAATCTGAGAGGAAAAATAAAGGACAGAAGGAAAGAGAGGAGAGAAGGGAAAGTGTGGTCGTTTTAAATTATCCTCCAAAAAAACATTTAGTTATATTTCAGCTACCATTTCTAAGGGAATGATATGTAGAATGTCTAAATCTACTGATCTGGCAGAACCACATGATTTCATAAACTAATTTTTTCCAAGTTCGATTGGGTAGGACTAGTGGGTTAGAGAAAAATTTGAAACCCTAATAAGGGAATATGGGTAACTTGTATGTTGTCCGGAAACACACAGAGTAGTTATTATATATGATGCATTTCTGACTAGCATAAGTGCAGGGAGCAGATACTCTGGGAGAAGATTGAAGAAATGATCCCTATCTGAACATTGTACTTTGTAAACAGCTGGGTGAAATTCTTCATTACATGATGGGTGAAATCATTTCATTCAGACATTTGAGTTTGTCAGATGGTTCGTGGTAACATTTTTCTACTTGCGAATAATCAGTGATCTGGTTGTGTGGCCAGTTGAGTTTTCCCTTGAAATGAACTTGTTCATCCGTTCTCATGTCCTTGGAATTGAATCACTAAACCTTTTCTTAGTTAAATAATTATCATTATCCTTGCTCCTCTCCTTGTGGAGATTCTGGTACTATTAACCTAGATTTCTTTCCTGATTGTGGAGATTTTGGTAACTTTATGCATGATTACTTGTATTTGAAACTAATGAAAATCTGGTGCTCAATGCAGTCCAAGAAAGCAAAGCGCAGACTTAGACAGCCTGCTCTTGTTCCTGCAGCTTATGCCAAGGTGATGAAGAAGCTCAACTTCTGTGCTTAAAACATCGGGAGTTCTCTCCAAGTGCTGTCAATTCCTGGTATAAAAAAAGTAACATATCATCTTTGTCTTGTGGGTGGTTTGGGTTGGCTTCGCATTTCTACTTTCTTCAATTGCATTAATTTCAGAATCCCAGACTGGTTATAGAGCAGTGTCTGGATGATTACAATCACTGATGAGTTCCAGTTGGAACTGGGTCATCACTAGGAGATTGAAACTCAAATTTTTTAAATCAAGGAATATTGCTTTGAACTTAATGGTTGACTATGCCTCTTTGTTTGTTTTTTGGGTTTATTAGAATATTGATCTCTAGTCAGTGGCTTATGTAAGATGTATTATTTGAGAGCATTTAGATTGCTGTAATTAGCAAAGACACGGTCAATCCAGTTATGGAGATGGACAAGGGTTTTGTTGGCCCAAATGGACACCTTAGTCTTCATATCCAACCAAAAAAAGGATGGAGTTAGGGGCGCCCTTGTTGCTTGAACAACAGTTAGCCTTTTTAGTGAGTGGACCATTTTTCTGGATTTCTAATTTTGATTGAGTCTTATGTTAAATTAAATTAAATTCTTCACTCATGGTGATGCACTTTAATTAATATGGGCATGATTAGGGAAAAAACCATGGAGAGCAATTGCCCATGGAAATATGAGCTTGTGATTGACCCAGCGTATTGTCAGTGTCAACAGAGGGCATAAACAACAGTTAGCCTTTTTAATGAGTGGACCTTTTTTCTGGGCATGATTAGGAAAAAAACCATGGAGAGCAATTGCCCAGGGAAATATGTGCTTGTGATTGACCCAACGTATCCTCAAATATAGAGGATATTTCACTTGTATAAATACAACCTATTCATATTTACCTCTCTCTCTCTCAACGATTGACCCAACGTATTTCGTATTGTCAAGTATCAACAGAGGATATTTCACTTGTATAAAAACAACCTATTCGCATTTACCTCTCTTTCTCTTCTCTAACAAAGCCCCCCTTTTTTTTTTTTTTGATAACTGTGGATGTTCGGGTCAGCTTACACGCACCTCGACTAATCCCACGGGGCCTTGAAGTTAATAATCGGGTAAACCTCCAGGGACTCCATCCTTTAACAAAGCCCATAAATGCTGCTGTCAACTCTCTCTCTCTCTCATTTTATGTTTTCTCTAACAAAACCCATAAATGTTGCTAGTTGACAAGCTTCTCTCTCTTTTCTAACAAAGCCCATAAATGTTGTTGGTTGACAAGCTTCTCTTTAAGTTTAATATGTGGGAGATGTGTTTATGACATATGAACATGGTGACTTGTAAAATATTTATTTTATGTTTTCTCTAACAAAGCCCATAAATGTTGTTGGTTAACAAGCTATCATAGGGTGCCTCTTTTGTGAACAAATGGGACAAGTTATGAAAAGTGATGGTGAATAATATTGGTATGCAAATTAGCTAGTTATATCAATGTTTTTATAATCGGAAAAGTTACTAATTCATGATTTAATGATTTAATTTTAGTTGAATCGATGATGTTATAAATATATAATTTATATATTATTAAAATTAAAAATAATTATAAGAATTTAAAAAAATATAAGTCATTAAAAAATTTAAATATAATTTATTATTTTATCATTAATATTATAGCTTAAATTATAATAAGGATAATACAAAGATTTATTGAATTATTACTATTTCTAATTTTATTAAATAATATTTAAATTTTAATTATTAAGATAAAATAAGATTTTTACTATTGAAAGTTGTTTAGATTTTAATAGTGGTATATGAGAAAATAAAGACTAACTTTAAAAGAGAAAACACTCATGAGGGGAGTGAATTGAGATTTAAAAAATCTTCTTTTAAACATAACAAATTTAAGCACAAGAAGAGCAAATATAAAGGGATAAGGTTAGAGAAATCAAACTCAGATTTTGTAGTGGTTCGACACTTTCTTCCATACGTCCACTCTCCTCAAGCTCCTAACCGAGTAAGGGTTCCATTAACTTGAAGCTTCAATCAAGCTTCTAATCACCTTTACACTTGGATTCTGGCTCCAATGAATTCTTACACAATCTCTTCAAGTCTCAACTTACTTGAAGGCTCTATCACTCAAATAATAAGTTTAAGTCTCTCAACCTAGCTTAACAATGACTCAAATACAACTTAAGGTTAGAATGAATCACAAAGGTGCATTAAAGAATATGCAAATGAAGATTTAATGCACCAAGAAAAGAATGAGAACTTTTAAGGCAAGGACAAGTAAGTAAACAAATAAATTTAGGTGTTCTCTTGCTCATAAATGAAGTGGAGCTCTCTATTTATAGGTTTTTAACATCGGGAGCCAAAAAACCAAAAAGCAACCTCGATCGGTCGAGTTGGGGGTCGATTGGTTCACTAGCCGTTGGAACATTTAATGCTTGACAGATGATTGTTAACCTTGATCGGGAAGACAAATCCCTCAATCGGGAAAGAAAGGCTACTGGAAGAGAGAGAGTGTTTTTTGCACCTCTCAATCGAACCTCAATAGGGAAGGGGTCACTGGTCGATTGGTACCTTAGCTGTTTGAGTCGATTTGGCTAGTGCCTCGATCGGTTCACCATTTTTGGCCTGAAAACCTATCTCTTTATGGTCTTTTTGCTTCTAGCACTTAGGCAAGGTTTTTAGGTAAAATTATATGCAAATTTTGAAACGTTTTGCCTAAGGTTCATTTGATAGATCTCGAATTTTGATGGAAATGTAACTTTAAAGCATAAATCGAGTTTTTCAAAGATGCATGAAATGATATGTAAATCCTAAGTGCACCCATGCATTCATCTTACATATGTTTCCTATGATTAAAGGTCTTCCAAAAGTCTTGATTTTGCATCCATTAGGTCATTTGATGAATTTTCAAACTAACACCTAAAATTCTTTATAATTCAAACCAATTAGTAACTTAATTATGATTTGTTATCATCAAAACATGATTAGGAGAACCCTTGGACTAACAATCTTCCCCTTTTTGATGATGAAAAACCTTGGTTATCTAGGAGAAAAAGAATCTCCCCCTTAAACCAATCATGGATTAACAATCAAAATTTACGAAGTAAAAACCAAGATAATCAAGACATGCTAGAGAGAATTTGCAATAAGAAACAATGTAAGTCATCAAACATATAAACATATCATATACAAGTCAAATGTATCAATATCTAATATGTACGGTCCAAAAGTAAGAAACAATGTGTGGACCCGTGTTTTTTACGTGCGTCCTCACTCGATGGTGAAACTCGCTTTTTATTTATTTGATGAAAAATATGATTTTTAGAAAAAGACTTGAAGTTGCCATTTATTTTAATTTTTTTTAAAGGGAAAACAAAATAAGAAAGAAAACCCTATGTGTCTCCTTATTTGGAAAAGACATGTCTACAAAACAGAATCTGGATCCGAGGATCAGGTTATCTATTGGGAAGGTACGGTGGTGAGCTATAACACCCCTCTAAGTCCGTATACATACGACCTCTATTAAACGAATTAAGAGAATTTTGATAATTAATTAATTAATTATGGATACCAAGAAAATAATCATGCAAATAAGTATGTACAAGTCATAGTGAAAATTAATATATACAAAAATAATAATGAAATCTAATTACAAGAATACACAAAATAAATAACAAGAGAATTATGCAAAATGATTTATTGAACTAAATAAAAAAAGGATATTAAAAAAATAGTTTTCAAGAAATTTCAAAGGATTTTATTAAAAATGATTTTGAATTAATGATTTCAATTTATTTATTTATGAAAAAGAGTCAATTTGTTTTCTAAATTTCATTTGTATTCAATTTTCAGAAAAGTTATTTACACTTATTGTATCAAAAGAATTTATTACAAAATTTCAATTTGGGTACGAAAATTATTTTTACTTACTTTTACTAGAAAATAATGAATTTTTACAATTTTATTTACAAAAGTATTTCAATTTGTTTTCATTTAAGAAAAGTGACTTACAAATTATTAAAAAAAATATAACTTTATTTGCAAAAGAATTTTTAATTTAAAATTAATTTTTGGGATGACTTTATTTACAAAACAATTTTTAGACAATTTTTATTAAACAAAGAAATTTTTAGACAATTATTATTAAAAACAAAATTTCAATTCTATTAAAAACAATTTTTTTGGATTTTTCTAAAAATATTTTTCTAAATTTTTATTAATAAAAAAAAACTTTCTTTTATGAAGAAAAATATTTTAAAATTATTATTTTATTAAAACATATTTATTGAATTATTCCTCTTATGTAAACAAAATTTCTGATTTGTTTGATGTTCAATTCTGTACACAACAAGTAAATATCTACAAACAAATATTTCCAGAACTAATAAAAACAAAACCAAATAAAAGTGGGAAATAAAATGTGTACCAAAATAAGTTTACAACAAGCTCAATGTCTTCCCACAATTTTTTGATTCTCACTTTCTTCCATGAAATTTTGTACTCCATGTGTCATAAATCCGTACTCAACCAACAAAATTGCATAATGGGCCCATTCAAAAACAAAAATAGCCCAAAGTAAATATCTAAAAATGTACAAAGTCCAAAACAAATATTTGAGCCCAAATCCAACTTCAAATTAGTCCGATAAATTTTGTCAATCCAAATGGGCCCAAATTAGCAAATATAGCCCAACAAAAATATCTCACATGTCATAAGCCCTAATATAAAATTTCCAAATTAATAGCCAAAATATAAACTTAATTAATCAAACCCAAAACATGATAAATTAAAATAAATATTGTTAGACCTAAATTTAATATCTCATAATCCAAACCCAATTTAATATGCAAACCTATATCCACAACCAAAATCAACCCAATTTAATATGTAAACCCACATTCAAAATATACCACAATATTATATCATATCCAAATTAAATAATTCAAATAAGCACAACCATATAAATTATAACTAATTTAGACCAAATTAACAAATTCCAAATTAATTCACCAACAATAAATTAACCCAAATTTTATATTAATTCTCTAATAACAAATTAGCCAAAATTCCATGTTAATTAACAAAACTCAAATTTCATATTAATTCAATAATTCAAATCTCACAGACAACAATTACTATTAAAATCAAATCAACAAAAATAAAGAATAATAATAATAATAATAATAATAAGAAGAAGAAGAAGAAGAAAAAGAAGATGGGTAAGTGGGGGAATGAGAGAAAAGAGAAGGGGATCATTGACTGATAGTGGCTCGCCGACGACGATGAGAGTTGATGGTTTTTTGAAAAATAAAAATAAAATAAAATAATAATAAAAAAGAAAGGAAGACAATAAAAAAATTGAAGGAAGAAAATGGAGAAAAAAGGGATGGAGGGGTGTTGAAAATGGCGTCGGTGTCACGCCACCGGTAGTGGCGATGGGGACTGTTGAAGATGGGAAGTGGTGTGGAGAAGAAAAATGGAAGAAGAAAAGAAAGAGTAGAAAAAAAAATAAAAAAGGAAGAAAAGGCTAGGGAGAAAAGTGAGAGGGAGTCTGGTCGTGTGGCAGTGGGGAGTGGTGTTGGGGGAGAAGAAAAAAGAGGAAGCAAAAATGGGGGGCCGATTGGTGTGTGGGTGTTTAGGGGGGAAGAAAAAAAGAAAAAAAGAAAAGAAAAAGAGAGGAGATAGGGAGCCGGCCATGTGTGGGAGTTGGGGGTAGGAGAAGAAAAAGAAAAATAGGGAAGAAGAAGTAAGGGGTCCTGGCCGGTAGTGTGGGAGTTGGGGGGAGGAGAAGAGAAATGAAGAAAAAAATGGGGAAACCCAAAAAAATTAGGGGGGGGGGGGGGGGGGGTGCTGGGCAACCTTGGGAATAGGAAGCCAAAAAACCAAAAAATGAGAAAAATGAGAAGATAGAGAAGAGAGGGAGGAAGGTGACATGGGGGTATGGGTGAGAGAGAGAGAGAGAGAGAGTGGATGGGGTAGTTGGGGAAGATAGGAAGAGAGAGGAGAGAGGAGAGAGAAGAGAGGAAAGAAAAAAAAAGGAAGAAAAGAAAAGAAAAAGAAATAAAAATAAATAAAATATAATAATAAAAATAAAAAAATAATAATAATATTACATATAATTGGGATTTAAAATCTAAGGACAAAATTTGGCTCAAAATCAACGACAAAATAAAAATGAGACAAGTTTTGGGGTCTACAAATATGCCCCTCTTTGGTAGAGTCCACGAGTAAAGTGAGTGTACACAAGCAAATGAAGTGAACTCTGCTGAAGAATAAGAAAGACCACCAAATTTGTCCTAGTATGACACAATCTCTCTTAAACCAAAACAAGAAAAAAGAGGCTCTAAAACCTTACAAAAATGAAATGGCAAGAACGAAAACTCCTAAGGTGCCTGATTACTACTCAAAAAGTGCTATTTTATAGCTAGTTATAAACTCTTTTAAACACTTTTGAGTAGTATTTATTACCTTTCAACTCAATTGTCACATTAAGGACCCTTGCAAGTGTTACTAATAAGTTTTTGGCAAGTTTTGGTGTTTTGATAGCTTTTTGATCATTAAAACAAGCCAAGAATGAGGGAGAACTTAGTATAGTCCATGGCAAAGCAAGATTGAAGCTAAAGTACATGAAAAATCCAAGTTATGGAGAGCTTCGAAGCCTTTGCCAAATCGATCAAGTATGCAAGGAAGAGAAATAGAGAAGGAATCTATCATTCAAGAATTTCGCAACCCTTTGCGAAATATTCGCAAGCTTGCGAATTGGCCAAGAAGGAATTTTGCAAGCCTTACGAAACTGATGAATTTCGCAACCTTGCGAAATCTTCATGTAATCTTCAGATATTTTTGCACCGACTCTGTTAGATTTTTATCTCAAGATATTTTGTGTAATTACCTATTCTCTCCTTGTAATTAGCTAAAGATCTTTTTAGATATTTAGGATATCTAATTGAGGGGTTAAAAATATCTCTTTATATATGTCTTAAGATATCTCTTTTTGTAATATCTCAGAATCTCAGAAGAAATTCTTGGGGATCACTTGTACATTTTTAGTAAGAAATATACAGAGCCTTGCTCTGCCTTACCTACTCATTTTGTATTTATTTTCTTTCTAGCTAAACAATCTCTGAGGTTGTTTTCTGTTTCTTGGACTGAAGGAAGCTAGGTAAGGGATCCGGATGCAAAAGTGGGAGTTTTCCTTGTTTCGGTTTTAAATGAAGAGAAGTTGTGACCCATTAATGGTTTTTATATTTTTAGTTAACTTAAAATCCCTTATGATTACCTGGGCCAACACTTGGTAAGCTTTTCGGACTTAATCCATAAAGATCCATTAGTTATCTCTTGCGAGCCTCTGGGAGGTGGTTTAAAGGTAGGATTACCTTGAATAGTCAACACTTGGTAAGCTTTTGGACTCCCTGGAGACATCCATTAGTTATCTCCTACGAGCTTTTGAAGGGTAATCCAAGGTTAAAGATCACCTTGAATGGCCAATACTAGGCGAGAGGTATGAACCATTGCAAGATGCATCAGTGAGAGGGATTTAGTGTTTGAAACCATTAATGGGAAGCAGTGTAACACACTGGTTCGGGAAATAACTATAGGTTAAATCCCTAATGCGAGGAAAAGATCTGGAATCTCCCATTTTGTATAAGGAACCTGAACCTAGTGACCTGAAACTCCAAGAAACCTTTTCTTTGTAATTAAACCTAGTTACTATTTTTGGTTAGCTTAAAACCAAACCTTTTCAACCATCTTCATGTTTTCTTTTAAAGCTAACTCAGAAAAGAAAAAGCACCAATCCAGTTCTTTAAACTATTATCACGTGTGAAATGAAAACCCATCCCTATGGATGATCTTAGAACCACTATGCTATGCTAGCTATGCTACCCTAGTATATGGTGAATTAGGTTTATAAATTTTGTTGATAACTCTTGTCTGAGGACTGAATCAAATAGGTACACCAATTGGGGATGAATCAGTGTCTCTAAAGTTACACTATGGATCCAGACTACCCTTAAAAAGTCTTCAAAAGTGATTCGAAAATCGATGTCGAAGTCGAGTAGCAGTCAAACCACCAAAGAACATAGGAATGAGTATAAAGAGAAAAATCATACGTATACCATATGAGGGCACAAGGCATAGGGTACCAATGATACAATCAGGACATATGCTACTAGCTCATAGAGCTATATTTTGCACAAAGGATGGGAAGAAACTCTAGAATATCATAATGAAGTGAGAAGCACCTATGCAACGAAGAGAGAAGTAAGATGAAATGTGAAACTATGAGAACAAAGCATGTAATGCTAGTGACTGACTCAACGCTAAACTGAGAAAAGAATGGCTTTTGAAGCCAAACCAAAAAGCTAACTCTAAACGCTAAATCAAAAAGCCTATAGGTGAAGTCCTACGGTGGTAATACAACTAAAATGCCCATAGATGCCAATCTATGGTGGTGAAACTCTCAAAGGCCCACATATAAAAATCTATGGTGGTGATAATCTCAAAGACCCAAGAATGAAAATTTGTGGTGGTGAATCAACTGAAATGCCCATAGATGTCCAATCTATGGTGTTGAGATAACTGAAACAAATGCTCATAGATGAAAATCTATGATAGTGAGATAATTGTAACAAATGCCTATAGATACACAATCTATGGTGGTGAATCTGAAATGCCCATAAATGTATGATTTATGGTGGTAAATCTGAAATGCCTATAGATGTCTGATCTATGGTGGTGAAAATTGATCGAGGCCCATAGATGATAATCTATGGTGGTGAATCAACTGAAATGCTCATAGATGTCTGATCTATGGTGGTGAAAACTGATCAAGGCCCATAAATGATAATCTATGGTGGTGAATTTGAAATGCCCATAGATGTCTGATCTATGGTAGTGAAAACCGATCAAGGCCCATAGATGATAATCTATGGTGGTGAATCTGAAATTCCCATAGATGTCTGATCTGTGGTGGTGAATCTAAAATTCCCATAGATATCTGATCTATGGTGGTAAAAATTGATTGAGGCCCATAAATGATAATCTATGGTGGTGAATATGAAATGCCTATAGATGTCTGATCTATGGTGATGAAAACTGAAATGCCCATAGATGTCTAATCTATGGTGGTGAAAATTAATCAAGACCCATAGATGAAAATCTATGGTGGTGAATCTGAAAGACCCATAGATGATAATCTATGGTGTTGAATCTGAAATGCCCATAGATGTTTGATATGTGGTGGTGAAAACTGAAACAAATGCTCATAGATGAAAATCTATGATGGTGAGATAACTATAAAAAATGCCCATAGATACACAATCTATGGTGGTGAATACTGATCAAGGCCCATAGATGAAAATCAATGGTGGTGAAACTGAAATGCCTATAGATGTTTGATCTATGGTGGTGAGAAACACTGAAATGCCCATGGATGTCTAATCCATGGTGGTGAGATAACTGAAGAAGAGGGGATACCCTAAACAAACTAACGGTAGGGGGATGCCCTAGGTGATAACTTGTAAAGATCGACAAATGGGTTTAACAACCATGAAATCAGCTTGAGATGTGATAAACCCAAAGAAGGGGGGATGCCCCAGTAGAAGAACACTAAAGGGGGTATGCCCCAATCTGACGACTCACAAAGATCAAGAAATAGATTGAGTAGTGAGAAAATCTGTAACAGATTTGATGAACTTAAGGATGGGGGTATGCCCTAGTGTAAGAGCACTAAAGGGGGTATGCCCTAGTATGACGACTCACAAAGATCAATAAATAGATCAAGTAATGAGAAAATTTGCAAAAAGATATGATGAACTTAAGAATGGAGGTATGCCCTAGTGTAAGATAGTAACCAACATAAGACAAAGAATGTCACCATACAAGACACTCTAGGATGTGCTCAATGATGATGCAATGAAAACATATAGGCTCAATCAACAAATGTTCAAACAAGACCATGCATCACAAAAACTAAAATAATAGGCTAAACAAATGCTAACCAAGACTCTAAGTCTAAAATGCATGCAAGTCAAGACATGGCATGTCAACTATCAATGTGAAAACATCATCACAAATACATCAACGATCTAATAGGTTATGCCATCATGGAAGATGTTGAACCTAATGTTCAAAGGCATGTGAAAACTCGACCAAAAAACTCAAGACTGGTCTGCATCCTCCCATGATCAAGAGAAGGGGATAAAGTCATGTAGGATGATAAAATAGGTGGGCTCAAAAGAAGATATGCAAGGCTCTGACAAGATAGATGCAGGTATAATGGTATCAGATGTAGGATGTTTGGATGTCTAATAAAGGTAAGTAGGTAGCCAAATCAAACTAGGTGAGCTGAGAAGACTAATCCCAATAATATCATCATCTCTATAATCCATCATAAGCAGCAACCATAAATAGAAGATCAAGTCTCAATGTCAAAATTAGTAAGGTGGCTATGCCCTAGTATGAATGAATCCTCTCAAAATAGGTAAGCCCTAAGTGCAAGATAATCTCTGGGAAGTATGTGTCTAGCATAAACTGTCATCTCATAAAATCCATCACCGATGAGTGGGCTATGCCCCAGTATAAGCATCTCCAAATCAAGCATCATAGGAGAAGTATAATTCATGATACATTATTGAGTCAAAGTAAATCTCTACTCTCTGAAGTCCTCTCATATTGTGAAATGATGGGAGTATCTGATCTCCTCCAAGGAATGAGAAAATCCCAATGTGGAAAGTCAAGCAAAGTGGTGTCTAAACAAAAAAAATGCTCTCTGATGTGATCATGTAAGTTGGTGTCTCTAAGATCAATCGCTAATGAGAGGATGCCTCAGTGTAAGGCGATCTCTGAAATGCTCAAGACCCAATATAGCTCTCATAAGTGTGTGCCATGATCCAATCATTCAAAAATCTCTCAATACCAATGAGAGGGCTATGCTCCTATATAAACACATCCAATCAAATCACCCAGTAAAGAAGAAACTGATCACCTCCTAAGAACGACTATGTCTAAAAAACCATCATCAACTAAGAGGGGTATGCCCCTATGTAATAGTCATCTAAAAAAATCAACCCTTAACTAAGAAAGGTGTGCACCTTAATGCAATGTATCAAGAAGAATGACTGCATACATGATAAAAACTCTCTGAGGTGACTATGCCTCAAGTGTAGGGTCATACCATAACTCCTAGTCCATCAGAATCAGAATGCTCTCCGACCAATCTCAGATATCACCCATGTGAGAGCTATCAAAACACAATGCATGATATCATGGCCTCAGGGTGGTCTTAAGACCCGGGACGTAACGTAGGTTAAGGTAATAGGGTGAAAGAAATGAAAGAAAACAAGGCTCAAAACCCAATGATCAAAATTCATACCCTCGTGTGTAGAATGCAATATGTACAGAGAGTCTCATAAATCATGGACCTAAGGACGTCCAATATGAATATATCGGTGATGGAGAAAGAATCCAAGATGAATATATCAATGATGAAAGAGAAGAAAGGAATAATATCGAATTGCTAATGGGATGTACAAGAATTATGTGTGGAAAATATTGAATATAGAATGTAAATCGATATGAATGAAGATCAATGTAGGCAAGATGAATCAGATACCACGAGAAGAACAAATAGATCAAAGGAAAATGAATGAGAACTGATCTACTCAAATCAAGTCATGAAAGACAGTCAGATCATCAACGTATGGACCGATGAAGGAGACAATAATTCGAAGTCCCTAGGAAAAGGCCATTCGTCTCTCACACATAAGATACATAATGAGATAGACACAAGAATATGAAAGCCTCCTGAAAGTTCACATACGAACTTTCATAAGCAACTAACTCAATAAAGCAACCTCAATGAAGAATGACACTGTATACATACATACATACATACATACATACATGTGTTTATTCATTTTTTTTTTTGTTTTATTTTTTGTTTTTACTTGCACATACTCTAAATATCAACAAATGAGCACCACTGAGAATACATAATGAAATGGATATACTCTCAAAACAATGATGTAGGCGAACTCTCTCTAACAAGATGACCTTCTCAACTAAGGATCTCCGAACCAATGTCCATGAGATAGGAGTAGAGAGGAATATGACTGTCATCCATGCATTGAAATGTGAAAGATCATCACTCATGGCATAGAAAAAAACGTGATGACAAAGACAAAGGATAGAACAAAGGATATAAACAAAGAGGTATGATGAAAAATGATAGTAGGACAACAAAAAAATAATGAAGAAAATGAGTCAATAAGTCCATGGCTCATGAAACTCTCGAATAACATATATATACACCAAAGGGCCCCTATCTCGGTGTAAAAGGTGAGCAAGACTATAAGAAAGAAAATGCTATGATGCTCATATGAGGATCAAAAGGCTAGCAATGGTTCAGATGTCAATAAAGGTAATAGGGTGTGAGCTAACAGAAATGAAGGCCACCCACCCTACAACCATAGTCTCAAACATCGTGCTCTCAAACCCTTAAATGATCGATACTGAAGATTAATGTCCATTTGATATAACCACGTCAACCCTCTAGAATCATGCGTTAAACCGCACTTCAAATGCTCCATAATCATCTCAAAGCAAAGTAAACGATGATCTCATCAGGCATAACTACTCATCACAAACCAAATCTCATCATACAAGATCAATCTTTATACTCATGGCAAAATAAGTGACAATCCCATTAGGCAATCGACCAATCCTCTCATCATAAACCAACCAAAGATCATAAGTCATCCCTAGCCATGCAAGATCAACCCTGGGCTCAAACTCCTCACACTTTACCTGGTCGGATCAAAGAGGGGATATGCAAAGCTAGAATAGCTAGGGATGGAAAGGTCATATAATGGTATCAAGGGTGATGCTGTGCAATGCTCACAATGGGTGGATGTAGGTCAAAGTAAAGTCAATGTGTGAGAGTGAGTAAGACACTACTCTAATCATAGGAAGATGGGTCACAATCTTAAACTCCCTAGGTTAAGTCTCTAGTCCAAGGTCAAAAAGCTCAATATGCTCCATGATGGGTCAAGCCTCAAGACCACAATGTGCAAGTGAAGAGATGCCTCAAGTAAAAAACATTAACACAACACATGATGTGTGGTCATGTGATGATAAACAAAATTTGGATGTACGACAGACATTCTAAAGTCATAAAAGTGTCCACTATGAGATGACTACAAATGTGACTAAAGAATTTCTATCAATGATCCAGAAAATGAATGTGGTGTGAAAAACAACACTATCATGAGATCGATACTCAATTTATAACAAAATATCCCTAATTCACTTTCAACCCGAGCTCCATAAAGAAAAATGATAAGGTGATCAAGGCGGATCTCTAAAAAAGGATGTGAATGTGAAAACATGCCTTTCACCTTCCTGTAATAATCGAGTTGAAAATATAAATAGGAAAATCGACCCCAAGAATGAAGTACCAAGCCCATGATAGATGAAGAATGTAAAAAGGTGAGCGGGATCAATGAGCATATCCCAAAACGTCAAGCAGAAAGTGACAACAAATCGAAAGAATGTGTCGACTCAAGAAAAGAAGACTATATGAAGCCTTAGGGAGAAAATGTTTTAAACTTAACGAGCTACAAGAAGAAACCAAAACCATACAGGAAGGGATGGTCCAACTGATACTCAAACTCACACCAATATCTAAGCACCCTTGATTTGAGACCAAAAAATAGTATTGGATCCATGCTATGACTAAAGCGGCCCTGAAGGCTCTCAGATACACCCACGTGTAAGAAAGGAAATCCTAATAAAAAAATAAAATCTAAGGCTCAACCTACAAGGTTAAGGTGACTCTAAAAAGAAAAATGAATGGACTTTAAAGGATCTTTAGTAGAAGCGATCATACCCTCCGACTGTATGCAATCTCCTGCAAACCTCCAAAGAGATGGGACGCTTTCATGCAAGGTGGTCATCACCTCCAGACATGCATTACCTCGACATCCCAGGGGGTTTCCTATGGTAAAAGCTCTTGCAACTCTCAACACTTAGTGGTAATCTAAGGTGCACAGTGAACAGTGTGGGTGCATTCAAAAATCCTATCAAACTAAGCAGAGAGAAAACACACTGGTCACATAAATATCCTGAAATCTAGCTCTAGGCTATACAAGTCTTCAAAGATCGAACTCCAATAAGCATCAATGTATTGACCTCCTCCAGAATGCTCCCAAACATAGATATAGCCCATCACTAAACCCTATTCCGAATCACTAGCTCAGTTGAAGAGCAAACAAAGTAACAAGTCTCATATCAAATATGAGATCAAGGGAAACAAGGTCGACCGAGACTAGGGAGTTGGAGGTAAGGTGATAGATGTGTGTCCCACACAGACAAGCAATACACGCATCACATAGAAGAAAAGCAGTCATACACCAAGTAATCATGCAAATAATAGGTATATCATCCATATCTACACACAAGCTAAGCAAGAAACATGATAAACAAGATAGGTATATAACAAAGAATAAACAATATGTTGAGATAAACAAGATAATATACAATAAAGATAATCAATTACGCCAATATGAATAAGATATACAAAAATGAGAATATACATGTCAAGTAAAGTAAGATAATCATACAACAAAAAGAGTCACTATGCCAAAGTAGGTAAGAGAATCAATTGATTTAATCAACATGTCAATATAACCAATGAACAATAATAACCAAACATGCATCATAAAGAAAAAGGGTAATCATGCAGCATGCAGTCATACAAAATAGGTACATACAAATATAAGCAAATATATACAAGTGCACATGATAACAAGAATCAATATATAATAATGCACATGCAATATATATACCAAATAATCAACATGTCAACACTCAGATGCCTTAAATCATGCAAATATACAATAAAGGCACAATAAGGGGGTATCCACTAATCGATTAATCAAACGCCACATATTCCTTAACTCGAGTTCAAGTTTGACCCTCTAAAGATCCCCAGTGGAGTAGCCATTTTGTGGACCCACGTTTTTCATGATGCATTCCCACTCGATGGCATGACTCACTTTTTTATTTATTTGATGAAAAATATAATTTTTAGAAAAAGACTTGGAGTCGCCACTTATTTTAATTTTTTTAAAGGGAAAATAAAATAAGAAAGAAAACCATGTGTGACTCCTTATTTGGAAAAGACATGTATACAAAACAGAATCTGGATCTTGGGGTCAGGTTACCTATTGGGAAAGTACGATGGTGAGCCGTAGCACCATTCTAAGCTAGTATACGTACGACCTCTATTAAACGAATTAAGGGAATTGTGGCAATTAATTAATTAAATATGGATACCAAGAAAATAATCATTCAAATGAGTATGCACAAGTCATGGTGAAAATTAATATATACAAAAATAATATTGAAAGCTAATAACAAGAATACACAAAATAAATAACAAGAGAATTATGCAAAATGATTTATTGAACTAAATAAAAAAGGATATTAAAAAAAATAATTTTCAAGAAATTTCAAAGGATTTTATTAAAAATGATTTTGAATTAATGATTTTAATTTATTTATTTACAAAAAAGAGTCAATTTATTTTCTCAATTTCATTTGTATTAAATTTCCAGAAAAGTTATTTACACTTATTGTATCAAAAGAATTTATTAAAAAATTTCAATTTGGGTACAAAAATTATTTTTACTTGCTTTTACTAGAAAATAATGAATTTTTTACAATTTTATTTACAAAAGTATTTCAATTTGTTTTCATTTAAGAAAAGTGACATATACAAATTATTAAAAAAATATAACTTTATTTGCAAAAGAATTTTTAATTAAAAATTAATTTTTGGGGCAACTTTATTTACAAAACAATTTTTAGACAATTTTTATTAAACAAAGAAATTTTTAGACAATTATTATTAAGAACAATTTTTCAAATTCTATTAAAAACAATTTTTTTTTTTTTGATTTTTCTAAAAACATTTTTTTGAATTTTTATTAATAAAAAAATTCTTTTATTAAGAAAAATATTTTAAAATTATTATTTTATTAAAACATATTTATTGAATTATTCCTCTTATTTAAAAAAAATTTCTGATTTGTTCGATGTTCAATTCTGTACACAACAAGTAAATATATACAAACAAATATTTCCAGAACTAATAAAAACAAAACCAAATAAAAAGGGGAAATAAAACGTGTACCAAAATAAGCTTACAACAAGCTCAATGTCTTTCCACAACTTTTTGATTCTCACTTTCTTCCATGAAATTCCGTGCTCCATGAGTCATAAATCCGTATTTAGCCACTAGAATTGCAGAATGAACTCATGCAAAAACAAAAATAGCTCAAAGTAAATATCTAGAAATGTACAAAGTCCAAAAAAATATATTCGAGGCCAAATCCAAACTTCAAATTAGTCCGACAAATTTCGTCAATCTAAATGGGCCCAAATTAGCAAATATAGCCCAACAAAAATATCTCACATGTCATAGACCCTAATGTAAAATTTTCAAATTAATAGCCAAAATATAAGCTTAATTAATCAAACCTAAAACATGATAAATTAAAATAAATCTCGTTAGACCGAAATTTAATATCTCATAATCCAAGCCCAATTTAATATGCAAACCTATATCCACAATCAAAATCAACCCAATTTAATATGTAAACCCACATCCAAAATATACCACAATATTATATCATATCCAAATTAAATAATTCAATTGAGCACAACCATATAAATTATAACTAATTTAGACCAAATTAACAAATTCCAAATTAATTCACCAACAATAAATTAGCACAAATTTAGCCCAAATTAACAAATTCAAAATTAATTCACCAACAATAAATTAGCCCAAATTTAACAATAATAATAATAAGGGTGAGTGGGTAAAAAATATCACATATAATTGGGATTTAAAATCTAAGGACAAAATTGGGCTCAAAATCAATGTAAAAATAAAAATGGGACAAATTTTGGGGTCTACACAATGATATGGCAATGATATATGCATGTAAGTTTCATATAGTCTCCTAGATCCTAAATTATCTCCCCCTTTTGACAACATAAAAAAGGAACAAAGGGGGTCTGTAAGGAATCAAGGTTGAGGAGGTGGAGGTGGAAACACAGAGCACAAATAAGCTATCATCTCCTCATGTTGATGCTCCAAGCGATCCTCGATACGCTCAATCCTTTACTGGAGATACTCAAACTGTGAAGTGAAGCCAACCTGATACTGATCCATATGATCCTCCATAGAGTAGAAACGAGTATCACTGACCACAATAAGCTCTTCCATGCGAGTGCCAAGAGAGTTGATCTGAGCAGATAAATTCATCCATGGAGCATGGTTAGGAGCGAGAGGTGCCTGAGGAGGTGATATCTCAGTGTGAGGAGGCTCAGTGAATGATGGTTAAGTAGATGGACCCGCTGTAAAAGTCGGCTAAGAGAAGATAGCCTCGAATTGAACACCCTCTGACTGGAGTGGAGGAAAGTCAGATTTGGGCTCTCTCTGCTGATAGCCACTCTAAGGGTTTACTCCACCCTCCATTTCTTGAATCTCTACCTCCTCCTCAACTCTGGGATGTGCCTGTCCTTGTTCTCGGGCCTATGCTGGTGCTCTCTATGCTTTTCTTACCTAAGAACCATTTGAGGCCTTCTCAAATTTCATCCTTCCCATGAAATGATCATCATACGTATCATAAGTGCTGGGGCCCTCAAAGTCCGTCTCTCTGCTCAAGTCACGTCAATATTCTTGAATAATCATTTAAGGAAGCGGCTATAGGGGAGTACGCGAGTCATGCTCTTGCAACATGAGATCATGTGCATCATCATCAAATACCCCAAATGAATCTGTCTCCCAGTCAGAATGAAGTCAATAAGGAATGCCTCATAATAAGAGACCTCATCTTGGTGTCCACCCCGTGGTAAAAAGATAGAGCACAACATATGGTGTAGTACTCTGTTGATGACTGTCAAGCTATGTGCTGGGGGTTTGCCCATCCCGTAGGCATCTGAAAGTCCACAAATCCTCTGAATGGCCTCTTTAGGCTCAAATCCTAGCACAATGGGCCACATCTTGGACTCATATACTCCGAGTCTAATCGGAAGAATATTGAAGATACGACAGATGCTCTCCAAGTTTAGATGAATCTCAACTCCTCTAACAGTAGAAATGATTGGGCCACCCATGCCATAAGTTGCCCTCGAGTAAAAAGCTTACACCAAAGTCAGGAAAATTGGCTCAGAAACAATAACCACAGGAACTAACCCATCCTAGTGAATAGAACCTCGAATCCGAAGTGCTGAAGTTGGGGAAAATCAATATTTCTCTTCGGAACTACTCGTCTATGAGCAAAGTGCTGTTTGTACCACTGGTAGTCTTTCACAGAACTGAACAAGGTTGTGTAAAACCTCGCCTTTCGGCATGCCTCCGACTGAGATGGCTTAGCTGGGCGCTTGCCTTGTGCCCTAAAGGCAGTAGGCTCTCGTCTAGGAGCCATGTGGAAGATGAAGCTCGAGCAAGAAAGGGAGTAGTGGCTGGTAGAGAGAGAGAAAGACTCACACCTGAAACCTTAGGCATGCAGAAATGGAGAGGGAACGGTGCTAAAGCTGACTGTGACACGCCTAAGGAAGAGAATACCACCCAAAATGGAAACCCTAGCTTCAAAGTCTTCAAAACTCTCCTAAAATTAGGTCAATCGGTCTAAAACGCACTCAAATCAGTCTCTAGAAGCCAAAACTAGAAAAACCCTGAAGAAATGAAGGAGAATGGTGTAGAAAATGATGCGCGGGAGTCTCTTAATATTCGCAAATCCAAATGAACCGGTCGACCGATCGTAGTCCGATCGACAGCCTGGTCAACGTAGTCAACAATTTTGACTTTTCAATTTTGTGCACTTTTTCATTTTGTGACCATGTCCCTGATTCATGCCTAATTGGTGTCTCAGATGATTCGTGTCCAGCTGGTCCTTGATTAAGGGAGTAATCAACAAAATTTATAACCTATTACACCATATACTAGGGTAGCAAAGAAAAAGCTACTATAGCATAGTGGCTCTAGGATCGTTCACTGGGAAGGGTTTTCAAATTACCAATGATACCAATTCAAAGTGAATTGGTGCTGTTTCATTTCAAGGTTAGCTTAAGAAATAAAACACAAACTTTGGTTGAAAAAATTTTAGATTTAAACTAACGGCACAGTAAGTAATGGAAATTACTTAAGAAGAAAAACATTCCTTGGAGATTTAGGTTCACAGGGGAGGTTCCTCATGCAAAAACGTAGTTCCGGCCAGCTGGTTCATTTCCTCGCATTAGAGAATTAACATATAGTCAATTCTCTAACCGGTGTTGTACAGATCCTTAATTGGATTTCAGCTCTAATTCCCTCTCACTGATGCAACTTGCAATGGTTCGTGCCTCTCACTTAGCATTTACCATTCAAGGTGATCTTTAACCTTGGACTTCCCTTTTCAAGCTCGCAAGAGATAACTAATGGATGTCTCCTTGGAGTCCAAAAGCTTACCAAGTGTTGGCAATTCTAGAAAATCCTACCTTCAAGTCACCTCCCAGAGGCTCGCAAGGGGTAAACTAGTGCATCTCCATGGACAGAGATCACTTGCCTTACCAAGTGTTGGCCCAGGTGACTCCAAGGCGTTTTAAGTTAACTAAAAATATAGAAATCACTAAAGGATCACACTTTCTCTTCATTCATAGCTGAAACCACAAAGCTACTAATTCTTGCACTTGGAACCTTTCCCGGCAACCTTAGCTCTAAGGAACTAAAGGTTTAGTTACTCATTCTCTGGGGAAACTTCCTCAGAGAGTGCATAACTAGTAAATGAAAAATACAATCAAAGTGAGAAGGTAAGGCAGAGCAAAGGCTCTGTATTTTACTTTCTTTTAAACTTTTACAAAAGGTCCGTCGTCCTTCTTGGGAACAGGCTCCCGAGAGCTATTTATATGAAAATTACAATAATAATTATTACATGGATATTTACCCTTTTTCCTAACTTAATAGCTAAGGAATCCTATAATTGGTGGCTTACAAGGAGAGTTTGGGGATTTAGACAAGAAAAATCTGAAGAAAAATATCTCAAAGTGTTGGTCGCAAATATCGGGAAGCACTAAGGACCATTTCACAGGTGAAAACGAGGTTTGCGAGATTTTGCAGACGCATAAAAAGGGCTGCGAAATCACTTCGCAGCAAAAGGCTGATTTCGCAGCGCTGCGAAGTTGGCTTTCAGCTTGCGGTCTTCGGCTTCCAATGGCTGTAACTCCTTCATTTCAGCTCCGAATTGCATACCATTTGAAGCATTGGATTGCTGACTTCCTAATATTTGAAATGACATATAGCATGAATAAATTGGACTTCAGGAAGTGCTCCAAAAGTGGCTGACATGACTGTCATAAAAAATGCTTCATGGCAGATTTATCTTTACTTCCTCTCCTTGCATTCCGGATTTGCTTATGGCAAAGGACTTCAAAGCTTTGGTTCTTCATGTTTCTGAGCTTTCCATTGCTTTGCCATGAATTCCAAATAACTCTCCTCAATCTCATATTGCTTTAGTGATCAAAAAGCTATCAAAACACCAAAACTTAACACAAATTGATTAGAAGTGCTTGCAAAGGTCCTTAATATGTTAATTGGGTTAAAAGGCAATAACTACTACTCAAAAGTGTTTATAAGAGTTAATTACAAGCTATGAAATAGCACTTTTTGAGTAGTAATCACTCCCCCCAACCGACATATTGCTAGTCCCTTAGCAATGAAGGAGAGAAAAATAAAAAATAAAAAATAAAAAATAAACAATACTATAATTTACTACATCATGCTGATTACTTCAAAAAAATTTTAAGTGGCATGATGATCTAACTCTCACATGGGACATTAAAGAAATATAAACTCAAATTTCAACAAGAGTTATCAAAAACTTTGCTAAACACTATTGATCAAAGGAATGCATTATGCAAATTGAAGTTTTAAAATCATTTTCACTTCCAAAGAATCAAACTTTATTCTTCCACAAAAATCTATGTGTAAGATGATAGCTTCCGAATATAGTATGCTAAACTAATCTCTCCCCCCAACCTATCTTTGTTTAACACTTAGCAAACTGACCAAATTCACTAGGCTGAGGACACACTTATTATTTTTTTTTTTTAGATTTTCAAAAGGTATAAGGCTTAAGGGGTATTCTTTTCTAAATTGTCCATGTAACAGGGGTTCATCGATGACTCCCAACCAATTAAGGTTTAGGGCATCAAGCTTTAAGGATTTTTCAACCACTAACTCCTAGGATTTTACCCCGGACTTTTGAGAATGAATTTTTAATACCCAAGCACCTACCATATGCTAACTCCACCTATCTACCCTTGTAACGAGCATTGAGGTCGGTGACTCCCAACCAATTAAGGCTTAGGGCACCAGGTTTTAAAGATTTTCACCATATACCCCTCAGACCTTGCTCGGGTTTCAAGGCAAGCAAACATTTTGCTTTCTTTTTTTTTTCAAAGGCTCATTGGCCTTTCATAAGGTGTCTCAACATTATTAAATGAGGTCAAAGGTACCAAGTCCCAAAATTTTCCTAAGTCGAGAGGGAAATAGTTTTTCATCTTATAATCAGAATCTATTGTGCACAGTGTGTGGATAGCTTAAAGTGGAAGAACTAAACTTGATTTCAATAGAAGCTTCAACAATTGAACCACTTTAGTAAGCATAATCCAAACTCTAAGTCAAGTGAAAAGCAAAAGTTCAGTTTCTCCTATTTTAATTTGAAAATTTTTCCTCATAATCCATGGAGATTAGAGTAAAAAGTAAAAAACTACAACTAATTTACTAACATAACTGAATTACCAAAATAACTTAGCATACTTCCTTCCTCATTTCTCCCCCCCCCAACCGAGTTGAGCATTGTCCTCAATGTGATATGGGTGATTGAAATTATAGGGAGGAAGTGGTACCTCCTGAGTGATATCAATTTCGAATACTGATTGGAGAAACCACATGTTTTAAAAAGAATAAAAGATGTGAGTAAAGGAAATAAGAATAAATTAATTCTAAGAGTTAACAAAAAATGTTAGACTTGTATTACTTTAATTCATGTGAGTACAATCGGAAAGAAAGCAATACAAGTAATCCCCATATATGATATCAAAATGATGGGATTTCATATAAGACTAACAAAAACGAAATACATAAAAGAAATATATAGTAGATATATAAATGATCAGATGGGTGGATGATGCTGGAGCTGATGGCTTAGGCAGATGGCTCTGCCTCTTCAGTAGCTGATTCAGGAGGGGCTTGAGGCTCTGTGGCCTATGAGTGTGGCACTGCAGCGGTGGGGGTGAGATGCTCAACAGCTGATGGAAGACTGAGATGATGCTGGAGCTGCCTCAAGATGGCAGTGTGCTGAGCCTGGGTGGTCAATATCTGCTCCTGGCGAGCTCGAATAGCTGCCATCTCTTGAGCAAGGCTGCTCTGAGACGCGGTCAGGGTCTGCAGTGTGCGGTATAAATCTCTATACTCTGAAATGGGAATGACCATCCTTGGCTCAGCTGAAGTAGAGGGCTCTGATGAGGCTGGAGTAACTGGAGGGGCTCTGGATATGGTAGGAGAAGCAATGGGTATACCCTCAGGTATATGATCTGGAGATGCTTTCTTGGTAGCTGGTATCTCAGCTGGCTGTGGGAGCTCTGGTTGCTCAGCTCTATATGCTGTCATATTGGTCCACTTGTCGAGAGTAAATACCTTTCGGCATATACGCTTGCGCTCCAGCTGAGGATCTGATGGATACCCCAAATGCTCCAGAATCTGACACAGCAGCCGTGGAAAAAGAAGTGGAATGGCATCAGCTTGCTGCAGCTTCTTCTTATGCACCTTCTCTTCAAAGTAGAGAAGGGTAGCCATAATTAGGTGGTGAGGACAAAAGAAATATCCCTCTGAAATCCTGAATAGGGCCTCTAAAAGAACTCCTCTCCTTTGAGTCCAGTGCTGTAGTGGATAAATGTTGTGACGCAAGAGTGCATAAATGAGAAACATGCTCGGAGGAAGTTCCCTCCTCAATAGATGTGGATTTGTGGAAGCTCTTCTGGACAAGATAGGAACCATTTCCAGCTGAGAGGGACTAGTCTATACTCGGTAATCCTCAAAATGGCTTGGCTCGTATGGTATATGCAGGGCCTCTGCTATATGGCGAGCTCCTAAAATGCCATGCCGACCGTTAATAGTAAAATGGATTAGAGTAGGATCTCTGACCTGATTAGTAGTCATGGACTGATAAAAATCCATGGCTACTCTAGGATAGAAGAAATCTCTTGGGGTCAGCAGATGCTCCATGCGATATCTGCGCAGTAGGCGGAATGAATCTGCAAGCTCCGGCCGCAATTTGAAGGTGGCTGTGTCAAAGCACAGCTCAGAGTGAAATGGTTGAGCTCGGCAGTCCAAATTCCCTTCAATTGGTGGTTGAGTCAGCATCAGACGCTTGATTAGGACTTCAGGAGCTATCCCAGATGGAATTTGGGATTCTGAAAGTGGCGGTTGGTGTTCCTGAGGCTCCACCAGAGGCTTTGATGACGGCGCCGAAGATGGTGCCGGATAGGACTCTGGTGAGGGAACCGGGGACTGCTCTGTTAAGTCTATGGGCTCTGAGCTTTTGACCCTGGCTCTCTTTTGCAGGGGACGGCCCCTTGACCTAGTAAGATAACGCCTCGCCAGAGGATTCTGTGGTGCGGGCTTCGCCGGAGGTGAAGCAGCTTCTGGCTGCGGAGGTTCAGAGGTGGGGCCTTGAACAGGCGCCTCTCGCGGGACTCGTTTGCTGCTGGAAGGAGAGTATGATTTGGCTCCTCTAGTTCGCGCCATATCGGATTAATGAAATTTGGCCGGAAGTGATGACCGGAGGTTTGCGCGTCGTCGGGCTCGGGCAAGGGAATGAACAGACGGTTGCTATGGCGTTTTCTCTTTCTGAAACCCTTTCGCAACTCAAATGACCGGTTTTTATAAAAAAAATAACGGAATATTAAAGGTCATTTTGATTTTCGCAGAAGAAGGCCGATTTCACAGCAAAAGGGGGTTTTCGCAGAAAAAAACAATTTTTCTGCGAAGTGGCACTCGTGTGCCAAAATTGGTTTTGCAGCTGTGAAACACCCTGCGGAATGGAGCTTTGACTGCGAAATTGGGAATTTTCATGCTTTGGAGCTTCGCAGCCGTTTCGCAGCTGCGAAATGGGGATTCCTGTGCTGCGAAGTGGCACTTGTGTGCCAAAATTGGTTTCGCAGCTGCGAAAATTTTCGCAGGGGAATCAATTGAGTTGCAAAATGATTTCGCAAAGGACGGCCGTTTTCGCAGAGACACGTTGATTCCGCAGCAACTTCTTTTAGGTTGCGAAATGGTTTCGCAGCGAAGTGCTAATTTCGTAGAGGATTCTTTTAGGCTGCAAAATCTCGCAGACCCTTGTTTTTGCCCTGTTTTTGCACTTTTCTCGCTCCGAAAGACTTCCTTTCAATTTCTTTGCATTTTCTCCTACCTGAGATCATTTAAAAAGACTAAATTACATATAAATACACAATTTAAGATCAAAAATTAAAATCAAAAGTATGGATAAAACTTTGAAATTTACAAAATTTACAAAAATTTTGGACTTTGGTGAAACCAAGTCCATCAAACCCTTATTTGCTTAGGCTTTTTATGGCTCAAGGAGGTTGATTTCCTCCTTTTCTGGTTTGAATGGCTCCATGAATGGCTTGAGACGATATCCATTGACTCTAAAGGTGTCCTTGCCATTGGAATTCAATAATTCCACCACTCCATTGATACGTACTTGGTGAATAATGAAAGGACCTATCCACCTTGACTTGAGCTTTCCAGGAAAGATATGGAGTCTTGTGTCATAGAGTAGAACTCTTTGTCATTTCCGAAATTCTTTGTTGGAGATTAGTTGATCATGCCACTTCTTCATCCTCTGTTTTGCAACTTTGGAATTGATGTAAGCATCATTTCTTAATTCCTCCATCTCATTAAGGTCTAAGCACCTCTTTGCTCCGGTTTTGATCAAGTCCATATTCAACTTTTTGATTGCCCACCAAGCTTTGTATTCAACTTCCACAGGGAGATGGCACGCTTTGCCATAGACAAGACGATAGGGAGACATGTCAAGAATAGTCTTATAAGCTGTTCTATATGCCCATAATGAATCATGAAGTTTAATAGACCAATCTTTTCTACTTGAATTCACCACTTTCATCAATATGTTCTTTATTTCCCTGTTTGCTAGCTCAACTTGCCCGGAAGTCTGGGGATGATAAGGTGTAGCTACCTTATGCTTCTCTCCATACTTGGCTAATAAAGTTTCAAAAGGTTTGTTGCAAAAATGAGTACCTCCATCACTGATTATGGCTTTGGGAACCCCAAATCTTGAAAAAATGTTCTCTTTAAGAAACTTGAGAACCACTCTGTGATCATTTTGTTTACAGGGGATTGCCTTAACCCATTTAGAAACATAATCCACCCCCACCAAGATATAAGAATTACTAAAAGACATTGGGAAAGGTCCTATGAAGTCAATGCCCTATACATCGAATAGCTCAACTATTAGAATGGGGTTCATAGGCATTTGATTTCTTTTTGTTAGCCTTCCAAGCCTTTAGCATCTATCACAAATTCTACACATGATGTGGGCATCTTTGAAAAGAGATGGCCAAGTAAACCCTGATTGCAACACCTTCATGGCTGTTTTCTGAGAGGCAAAGTGGTCTCCACATGCATTCCCATGACAATGGTTTAGAATCCCTTGTTGCTCTTCTTCAAGGACACACTTCCTTATGATTTGATCTGCACAATACTTAAAAAGAAAGGGCTCTTCCCAATAATAAGCATGAATTTTTGCAAAGAAGTGCTTCCTGTCTTGTGCATTCCACTCACTTGGAATTTCACTAGTAACTAGATAATTAGCAATATGAGCATACCAAGGAGTTTTTACTAGGAACATAAGTGATTCCTTAGGAAAGTCATCATTAATAGGCAAGGCATGGGAATTATGTGCTATAGCTAACCTTGAAAGGTGGTCAGCTACCACATTCTCCACTCCTTTCTTATCTCTGATTTGGAGATCGAATTCTTGTAACAAAAGAATCCATCTAATCAACCTTGCTTTTGCATCTTGCTTTGTCAATAAATACTTCAAGGCTGAATGGTCAGTGAAAACAATGATGAAAGACCCTACCAAATAAGCACAAAATTTGTCTAAGGCAAATACCACAGCTAACAATTCTTTCTCTGTAGTTGTGTAGTTCCTTTGAGCTTCGTTCAATGTTTTGCTTGCATAGTAGATCACATAGGGCTTCCCATCTTCTCTTTGGCCAAGCACAACTCCTATAGCAAAGTCACTGGCATCACACATCAGTTCAAAGGGTAGTTGCCAGTTAGGGGCCCTCACTATTGGAGTTGTTGTTAAAAATTTCTTCAGTTGATCAAAGCTATTTTGACATCTTTCATCCCATATAAAATTAGCATCCTTAGCTAATAGCTCACAAAGAGGTTTTGAAAGATTTGAAAAATCTTTTATAAACCTCCTATAGAACCCTGCATGGCTAAGGAACTGCCTTACTCCTTTTATAGTTGTTGGGGATGGCAATTTGACAATAAGCTCCACCTTTGCTTTATCAACTTCAATGCCTTTTTCGGAGATGATATGGCCAAGGACAATTCCTTGACGTACCATGAAATGGCATTTCTCCCAGTTGAGCACCAAGTCTTTTTCAATGCATCTGTGAAGAACCGGTTCCAAATTGACTAAGCATTTCTCAAATGTACCTCCATACACGGTGATGTCATCAATGAAAACCTCCATAATTCGCTCCACCATATCACTGAAGATACTCAACATACATCTTTGGAATGTTGCAGGTACATTGCATAAACCAAAAGACATTCTTCTGTAAGCATATGTTCCAAATGGACATGTAAAAGTGGTCTTTTCCTGATCTTCCACATCAATTTCAATTTGAAAATACCCTGAATACCCGTCCAAGAAACAATAGAACGGATGGCCGGAGACTCTCTCCAACACTTGATCGATAAATGGCAATGGAAAATGATCTTTCCTGGTTACAGCATTCAACTTTCTATAATCAATACATACCCTCCAACCTGAAGTGAGGCGTGTAATAATTTCTTCTCCTTTTTCATTCTGAACCACAGTAATCCCTGACTTCTTTGGTACCACTTGAGTAGGACTCACCCAAGGGCTGTCAGATATAGGGTAAATAATACCTGCTCGAAGTAGCTTTAGCACCTCAGCTCGCACCACCTCTTGTAGATGAGGATTCAATCTTCTTTGAAGTTGACGAATTGGCTTAGCTTTCTCCTCCATATATATATGATGCGTGCAAACTAAAGGACTAATGTCTTTCAAGTCAGATATTTGCCATCCTATTGCTTTCTTACATCTCTTGAGAACTTCCAGTAAACACTTCTCTTGATGACTGGTCAGAGATGAAGATATTATGACAGGACATTGATTATTTTCTTCAAGGTATGTATATTTCAGCTCCATGGGTAGAGGCTTCAAATTGAGTTTTGGGGTATCTTTTTCAGCAGTTGCTCCTTCTTCTTTATTGAACAAAGGTAGAATCTCTTCTATTATCCTCCAACTTTGTAGAGTAGCAAGCACATTAGGGGGTTCAGACAAACCTTCCTCAAAATCCTCAAGACTTTCATTAAGCTTGTCTTGCATATTCTGATTACAGTGCTCCTCCACTAGAGTGTCAATAATGCACACCTCTTTTGGACCCTCTTCTTCTTCCGGAGTGGTTTACCTTTTAGACATATAAAAAATGTTGAGCTCAAGTGTCATGTTGCCAAAAGTGAGTTGCATGACCTATTCCTACAGTTGATGATTGCATTTGAGGTAGCAAGGAATGGCCTTCCAAGGATGATAGGAACTAAATTAGCTTCCTTTACAGTAGGATCCGTATCAAGAACAATAAAATCTACCGGATAGTAGAAATTATCAACTTGAACCAAGACATCCTCAATTACCCCCCTTGGAATTTTTACTGATCTATCTGCTAGAGATAGAGTGATTGCTGTTGGCTTCAACTCACCAAGTCCCAATTGCTTGTAGACAGAGTATGGAAGCAAATTCACACTTGCTCCCAAGTCTAGCAAAGCTTTCTCCACTACCTTTCCTCCAATCATGACTGAAATGGTAGGACTTCCCAGATCTTTGTACTTCAAAGGAGGCTTACATTGTAAGATTGCACTTACTTGCTCAGTCAAGAAGGCTTTCTTATTTACAGTCAACCCTATTTTGATAGTACATAAGTCCTTTAGGAATTTTGCATATGTTGGAACTTGTTTAATCATATCCAGCAGTGGGATATTGACTTTCACTTGTCTCAATACTTCAAGAATTTCAGATGCATTTCTAATCCCCTTTTTCCTATGCAATGCTTGAGGAAAAGGTGGAGAAGTTGATTTCTTCAGCATTTCTTTCTTCAGAAGTTCCTTATCTGGATTTGCATTCATTGTTGAATCATAGTCCTCCTTCTTTTCACTGATCTCTCTCTCTTTTTGTCTTTCATTTCCTCTCCTTTCTTTGTCTCTTCTTTTTCCTCAACATGTGGCTTGGGTGTTGGCTTCTCAATTTTTTTTACCACTCCTTAGAGTGATCAAGGCTTTAACATCTTTCATCTGTGATGATTCTCCCTCATGGCTTTTCACTTCATGGACACCCTTGGGGTTTTGGTGGGGTTGAGAAGGAAATCTTCCCTTTTCTTGCACTGTGTTCAAATTTGTGAGCCTTGAGATTGAGTATTGGAGATTATCTATCTTTTGGGATATATCATTTTGCATTCCATCCATCCTTTTGTTCAGAGTACTCTCTACTCTGTCAATTCTTTGACTGAGTTGAGCATTGATGGCTTTTTGGTCTCCAACAAAATCTCCCACTACCTTGCTGAGATTCACTATTGCTTGTTCAAGACTTGAAGATTGTTGAGATGGTTGATCCGGCTGTTGGTACTGAGGTGCTCTGGCCTTCCATGAGAAATTTGGATGATTCCTCCAACTTGAGTTGTAAGTATTTCCATAGGGTGCATTGTTATTGGGCTTGAATTGTCCAACAACATTTGCTTGATCTCCAAACATTTCCCTTTCAGCTGAAATTGTAGGGCATTCCTCCACCAAGTGTTCATATGATTGACAATTAGGACAAAGCTTCACTTGCACTGGTGCTTCAGCAACAGCTTGCACTTCGTGCATCTTTTTTAGTTCCAGCTCCTCCAATCTTCTTGTCATACCTGCAAACTTTGCTTTCATATCATCATCTTCTTTCAAGGTATACATCCCAGTCTTAGCATTGAAAGCACTCAGTTGAGACTTCATCTTTCCCACTTCTCCTTTGTTTGGTTCATCCCATCCCCTTGAAACTTCAGCTACATAACTCAAGAAATCCATAGCTTCCTCCGGATTTTTGCTCATGAAATCTCCTCCACACATTGTCTCGAGGAGTTGCTTCATTGAGGAAGACATCCCATCATAAAAATAGCTCACCAATAGCCAAGTATCAAAACCATGGTGAGGGCAAGCATTTATAGCTTCCATATATTTTTCCCAACACTCATAGAATTTCTCATTCTCTTTAGCTGAGAAGTTTGAAATTTGCCTTTTCAAGCCATTTGTTCTATGAGTGGGAAAAAATTTCTTGAGGAATTCAGTTTGTAAGTCAGTCCAAGTGCAGATACTCCTTGGCCTTAAAGAATTAAGCCAAATTTTGGCCTTATCCTTTAAAGTAAAAGGAAATAACTTAAGCCTCATCAAGTCAATTGAAGCTCCTCCCTCTTGGAATGTATTACAAACATCTTCAAATTCCTTGATATGTGCGTAGGGATTCTCACTTTCCATCCCATGGAAAGTTGGTAGAAGTGGAACAATATACGGTCTGATCACTAGCTGCTCTGTAGGGGGCACAATACATGATGGTGCACTCATACGAGGTGGATGCATGCGGTCCCTCATTGATCTAAATTCATTGAGATTGTCTTGACGACCTTGGTGACTATGCTGATCTTCAGGTGTAGCTTCCATGATATTCAAGCTCAATTCCAATTCCTTGTTATGAGGTGTATCACGTTTAACAAGCCTTCCTCCACTGTCTCGTATCTAATTTGGCATACACAACTAGTATCTATCTGTAACTAAAATGAAAATAAAGGACAACAAAAGAAAACAGGGCTACAAAAACAAAATAAAACTAAGCTGAATTTAAAAGATAAATTTAGATTATGAATAAGTAGAAAAAAAAATGAGAATTAATAAAGCGAAAGAAACGTTACCAAACTTGTGATGAAAATCACAAGTACTTTGAAATAGTATCACTATAAACTTGACACCTTCCCCGGCAACGGCGCCATTTGATTCATGCCCAATTGGTGTCTCAGTTGATTCGTGTCCAGCTGGTGCTCCTTGATTGAGGGAGTAATCAACAAAATTTATAACCTATTACACCATATACTAGGGTAGCAAAGAAAAAGCTACTATAGCATAGTGGCTCTAGGATCGTTCACTGGGAAGGGTTTTCAAATTACTAATGATACCAATTCAAAGTGAATTGGTGCTGTTTCATTTCAAGGTTAGCTTAAGAAATAAAACACAAACTTTGGTTGAAAAAGGTTTAGATTTAAACTAACGGCATAGTAAGTAATGGAAATTACTTAAGAAGAAAAACATTCCTTGGAGATTTAGGTTCACAGGGGAGGTTCCTCATGCAAAAACGTAGTTCCGGCCAGCTGGTTCATTTCCTCGCATTAGAGAATTAACATATAGTCAATTCTCTAACCGGTGTTGTATAGATCCTTAATTGGATTTCAGCTCTAATTCCCTCTCACTAATGTAACTTGCAATGGTTCGTGCCTCTCACTTAGCATTTACCATTCAAGGTGATCTTTAACCTTGGACTTCCCTTCTCAAGCTCGCAAGAGATAACTAATGGATGTCTCCTTGGAGTCCAAAAGCTTACCAAGTGTTGACAATTCTAGAAAATCCTACCTTCAAGTCACCTCCCAGAGGCTCGCAAGGGGTAAACTAGTGCATCTCCATGGACAGAGATCACTTGCCTTACCAAGTGTTGGCTCAGGTGACTACAAGGCGTTTTAAGTTAACTAAAAATATAGAAATCACTAAAGGATCACACTTTCTCTTCATTCATGGCTGAAACCACAAAGCTACTAATTCTTGCACTTGGAACCTTTCCCGACAACCTTAGCTCTAAGGAACTAAAGGTTTAGTTACTCATTCTCTGGGGAAACTTCCTCAGAGAGTGCATAACTAGTAAATGAAAAATACAATCAAAGTGAGAAGGTAAGGCAGAGCAAAGGCTCTGTATTTTACTTTCTTTTAAACTTTTACAAAAGGTCCGTCGTCCTTCTTGGGAACAGGCTCCCGACATCTATTTTTATGAAAATTACAATAATAATTATTACATGGATATTTACCCTTTTTCCTAACTTAATAGCTAAGGAATCCTATAATTGGTGGCTTACAAGGAGAATTTGGGGATTTAGACAACAAAAATTTGAAGAAAAATATCTCAAAGTGTTGGTCGCAAATATCGGGAAGCACTAAGGACCATTTCGCAGGTGAAAACGAGGTTTGTGAGATTTCGCAGACGCACAAAAAGGGCTGCGAAATCACTTCGCAGCAAAAGGCTGATTTTGTAGCGCTGCGAAGTTGGCTTTCAGCTTGCGGTGTTCGGCTTCCAATGGCTGTAACTCCTTCATTTCAGCTCCGAATTGTGCACCATTTGAAGCATTGGATTTCTGACTTCCTAAGCTTTGAAATGACATATAACATGCATAAATTGGACTTCAGGAAGTGCTCCAAAAGTGGCTGACATGACTGTCATAAAAAATGCTTCATGGTAGATTTCTCTTTACTTCCCCTCCTTGCATTCCGGATTTGCTTATGGCAAAGGACTTCAAAGCTTTGGTTCTTCATGTTTCTGAGTTTTCCATTGCTTTGCCATGGATTCCAAATAACTCTCCTCAATCTCATATTGCTTTGGTGATCAAAAAGCTATCAAAACACAAAAACTTAACACAAATTGATTAGAAGTGCTTGCAAAGGTCCTTAATATGTTAATTGGGTTAAAAGGCAATAACTACTACTCAAAAGTGTTTATAAGAGTTAATTACAAGCTATGAAATAGCACTTTTTGAGTAGTAATCAGTCCCTACCCTTTTCAGTTGAAATCCTCAATTTTTGATGCCCAATGCTAAGGGAATTTTGATTTTTGGTTGAAATTTGACCATTTTCTAAGTATATGTCTATATGATGCATATGACATGAAATTCATGCAATAAGAAGGTATATTCATAAAGAATTCATTAAGCAAACATTAGATCATAAAGAAATCACCCCTACTTGTCTTCTAATATCAACATATTATTATTCACTTAGAGGTTTTGTAAAGATATCGGCAAGTTAATCTTTAGTGCTTACAAATTCAAGTGTTATGTCACCCTTTTGTGCATGATCTCTAAGAAAATGATGTCTAATCTTTATATGCTTAGTCTTAGAGTGTTGCACAGGATTTTTTGATATACTTATGGCACTAGTATTATCGCATTTAATAGGCACATGCTCAAAAGATAAATCAAAATCACTAAGTGTTTGTTTCATCCAAAGGATTTGTGCACAACATAAACCAGCTGCTATGTATTTGGATTTCGCCGTTGACAAAACTACCGAATTTTGCTTCTTACTATGCCATGAGACAAGTGAGTGTCCTAAGAAATGACAAGTTCCACTACTGCTTTTTCTTTCAACCCAACAACCGACAAAATCGACATTTGAAAAACCAATTAATTTAAAGTTATCACTCTTAGGATACCATAAGCCTATGTCCATTGTCCCTTTCAAATATTTGAGGATTCTTTTTACGACACTTGAGTGAGATTCTTTAGGACAAGATTGAAATCTAGCACACAAGCATACACTATACATAATGTCGGGTCTACTAGCGGTCAAGTATAACAAAGAACCTATCATGCTTCTTTAAATAGTAGAGTAAATGGATTTACCTTTCTCATCCTTATCAAGCTTGATGGATGAGCTCATTGGAGTCTTCATTGTTTTGGATTTCTCCATGTTGAACCTTTTGAGAAGATCTCTTATATACTTTGCTTGATTGATGAAGGATCCTTCCTTGAGTTTCTTGATTTGAAGTCCAAGGAAGAAGTTGAGTTCTCCCATCATGCTTATTTCAAACTCACTATGCATGCACTTAGAAAATTCTTCACAAAGAGAGACATTAGTAGCACTAAAAATGATATCATCAACATATATTTGAACTAAGAGCATATCCTTTTCTTTGGTTTTTATGAAAAGAGTTGTGTCAATTTTTCCCATTTTAAAACCATTTTCAAAAGAAATTTACTCAATCTTTCATACCATGCTCTAGGTGCTTGTTTTAAACCATTAAGTGCCTTTTTAAGTTTAAAAACATGGTTAGGAAAGTTGAAACTTTGAAAGCCGGGTGGTTGTTCAACATATACTTCTTCATTTATAAAACCATTTAAAAAAGCATTTTTCACATCCATTTGATATAAAACAAAGTCTTTAAAACATGCAAAGGCAAGTAGCATTCTAATGGCTTCCAACCTAGCTACGGGGGCAAAGGTTTCTTCATAATCTACCCCTTCTTCTTGATTAAAACCCTGGGCTACCAACCTTGCTTTGTTTCTAAAAATTATTCCATTTTCATCCATTTTATTTCTAAAGACCCATCTAGTTCCAATAACACTTTGATTTGAAGGTCTTGGTGCTAATTCCCATACTTCACTTCTTTCAGATTGATTTAACTCTTCTTGCATAGCAATCATCAAATTTTCATCATCTAAAGCATTATTTATATTTTTAAGCTCAATTTGAGAGATAAAAGCTAGATTATTGAAAATGTTTCTAAGAGATGATCTAGTTCTTACCCCACTAGATGGATTACCTATAATTTGATCTTGTAGGTGATTGATGACAAACTTCAATTCTTTAGGAAGGTCTTGGCTTGATTCACCTTGCACTTGTTGAGGAGGGGGTAGTGCCAATGGTGATCCTTCTTTCTTGGGATCCTCTTCATTTTCTTCTTGTTGTCTTCTATATTTAATTTGAAATCTTCCCATGGATGTCTCGAAACCTAAATCATCATCAACACTCTCTCTTTCTTGAAGAGAATTGTTAGATTCATAAAAAATAACATGGATGGACTCCTCACAACCATTGTTCTTTTGTTAAAAACTCTAAAAGCTTTACTTGAAGTTGAGTAACTAAGGAAACTTCCAACATCTAATTTTGCATCAAATGTTCCAAGATTTTCTTTGGTGTTTAATATCAAACATTTGCATCCAAAGACTTTGAAATAACTAATGTTGGGTTTCTTGTTTTTCCAAAGCTCATAGGGAGTTTTCTTAAGTATGAGCCTCACTAATACTCTATTTAAAACATAACAAGAAGTGTTAACCGTTTCGGCCCAAAAATATTTAGTAGGTTGTTTTCATTTAGCATGGTTCTTGCCATCTCTTGAAGAGTTTTATTTTTCCTTTCAACTACCTCATTTTGTTGAGGAGTTCTAGGAGCTGAAAAATTGTGGTCAATTCTATGCTCATTGCAATACACTTCAAAATCGATATTTTCGAATTCTCTCCCATGATCACTTCTTATACAAGTAATTGCAAAACCTTTTTCATTTTGAACCTTATTGAAAAACTATGAAAACTCATAAAAGGCTTCATTCTTTTGACTTAAAAACAAGACCCATGTGTATCGAGAAAAGTTGTCCACAATGACATATGTATAAGACTTTCCTCCAAGACTTGGTGTCCTAGAGGGATCAAATAAATCCATATGCAATAACTCAAGTGGCCTAAATGTGGAAATGAAGTTTTTATTTTTAAAAGAATTTTTGATTTTCTTTCCCACTTGACAAGCTTCACAAACTTTATCTTTTTGAAAATTTATTTTGGGAAGACCTCTAACAAGTTCATCTTTGTTGAGTTAGGAAATGATGTTCATGTTAGCATGTCCCAACCTCTTATGCCACAACCAACTTTGATCATGCATGATTGAAAAACGTCTATCATGGCCATCATATTTTTATTAGATTATCACTCAAAAGTTCAAACAATTTAATAAAGCTCCAGTTGATTCCAGTTTACAAAAACTCCCAAAAGGTCTAGACTAGGGCAAAATTCAATAGCATGCATAAACTGATTTTTTAAACTAGCATAGAAGTGCTAAAAATTCATAAAAAAAAAAAAATTAATAAATACTTTTATAAATATATATTACAAAAAAAATAAAAAATAAATACAAGGTCAGAAAATCAAACTTGGACCACAAGCTTGGATTCATGTTTTTCTCAAAATCAAACTTTTTATTGAAAATTGACAAAGATGCAAATCGATCAATACATGGTTGCATATTATTTAAGAAAATGAGATTTCGATTCTAACTCTAAATGAGTTTTTGAAATGCGTTTTAATGAGGAACATTTTGAGAAAAAAGTTCTTTTTTAAAAGGAAATAAATTATTTGCAAACAATAATACAAAAGGATCAACATAGGTAACCCAAAGGAAAACATGATTTCAAAGTGAAATTTTTGACAACCAACCAAACCAATATGATGAGAGTCGACGCTAACCTTAATGAGTTTCTGATGGCCTCAAAAAAAGAAAAAAAAAAAAAAAGAAAAAAAGAAAAAAAAGACAAACAATCACCAAGGCAACAACCTAATGACTTCCAGATCAAACAAACTAACAAAATATTAACTAAGAACTAACATCTAGAATTCAAGAAGCACATGAACTAAGATAAAATCAATCAAGGATTAAAACTAACAAACTTAACATACGGAAATAACCTGGGATCAATTAAAATAAATTAAGTAAAATTCTGAAAAACACTCAAACAATATATGATGAATCAAAGACCAAAGTTTTATGAACTTGAAAATATAAAAACAATAATATGTGATTAATTAGATTGATTAGCTAAAATTCTAGAAAACTCAAACTAAATATTAATGGATCAAAAATAAAATTACCAAACTTAAAACATGTGATTAACTAAATTAGTTGACTAAAACTCTAAAATGCTCAAACTAAATATTAATGGATCAAAATTAAAATTATCAAACTTAGAACTTGAAAACAGTGACATGTGAATAACTAAATTAATTAACTAAAATTATAATCAAGTACAAAATTGAATATTGATAGACTAAAACTAGAATTAAAAAATTCAGAAACACACAAACACAAACACATGATTCACTAAATCAATTAACTAACAATTCCAAAACACATTTTTATTCTTATTCACTCAACAAATATCACTAACTCAAATAAATCCATGGTCGGCACGCACTATTTCAGCTCATTGATTTTTATGTTTTTTTTACTGGGCCACCAACACCAAACAATCTATGGTAGTATGCATTATTTCAATTCATTGATTTTTATTTCTTTATTTAAAACACTAACTTAACATCTCACAACAATTCATGTTCACTTATTAATTCCTTTATTTTAAAATTCAAGCCACTAACATATCTTATAATCTGTCACATTTTACATAATTGAATTCTTAAAGTTCACACATGTATTAATCAACTTGTTCACATGGGAACAAATAAACTAAAATTTGAAAACACAGTAAATCAAACAAGATCAATCAATGACTAAGTTTTTAATTTTAAAAACGTGGGTTTAACCACAAGAATTCTAAAAACATATAAACTAAACATATTCAATTAAAGACTAAAATTATTAACCTGGACATGGATCTATTCACCAAAGACATGTAAATTAAAGAAAATTAATCAAGGACTAAAATTTAAAATTTATTAACTAGTTATAGATTTATTCAAGGGCTTAGTTTAAACAATAAACTAAAAAGGCTAAAGCCATTGATGAATTAAAACTATTAGAACGGAATTAAAACATGGATATTATCATGGGGAATCAATTATTATGATAAACTAAAATTCTAAAACTATAAACAAGATAAAATGAACTCAAAACTAAAAGCTAGATTAAACAAAGATCTAAGTTTTCCTTTTTAGTCAAATATAATGACATGAAACTAAAACTAAATAAGATTCCAACTTTTTAAATCTAAAACAAAGAATCAAACTAATCCGAAACAAAGATTATAATTTTTCGATCTAAAACAATGTTCAAAGTTTCAAAACCAGAAAAGATCAAATTTTGTACTTGTTGATGCGAGGTCAACTGGAGTCAGATCCTCCATTGGCTATGCTATTGAGAGCTTTTGCCTAGCAACTGGAATCGGGGCAAGCTTCCTCCCTGCATAAAGGATGTCCAGATAGGTTGTCCGAGCACGTCCCTCTGAAGCTTAAGTCAAGCTTAATTGGATTGGAATCCTTTTGAGAGGAGAGTAAAAATGGGAAAGCCCTTTGTCTCCTGTACTGGGTTATGCTTTAGGAGAGTTTTTATAGTGCTTAGGAGGGAGTCAATGTTGTGCCGAGTTGGCACTTTGACTTTTGCTGCCATGATGGTAGTCCTATAGATGACAGGGCAATCATCACAATTTGGGCGGCTGGTTGGCGCAGTCAGTAGGCGTGTCATGATGCCACTGCCTGTCGTTTCAACCTATTGAAGGTATGGGGCCATGTGTGACAGTCTACTAACATGGACATAAGGATGGGAGAAGATCCCATCAGTCACTCCTATGTCAGGTGGAAATAATTATATGTAGCAAAGAGAGCTTAGAGGCTGGATGAAAGATGTTGCCTGTTCAGGTGGGGGTGCATACGTGGTCCAGATAGGAAGGTCTGGGACTTATGACCTCCATCTGGGCAGAATTGAGGATATGCAACATGTGGACAAACACGTGGAGGAGAGCCCCCACAATGCCCCCTTTAACATGCGCGCCTTTGTCCGAGTAGAGGTAGTGGGTTAAAATGCCTCTTCAAATTTCGTCAATGGTCTTGGGACACGTGTTGCTTGGGGGTATTGAAGTGGGTCGCTTTCAACGAGGTTGCTGTCAAGCGAAGCGTTGCCTCGAGATGTGCTTCCAAGCAACATGTCTTTTGAGATCCCTAGGGTTCTGGTCCCCTATAAATAGGGGGCTCCAAACCCTTGGATTACCTTTTTGGAGTTCTTCTTCTTCTCTTTGCTATTTCTTTATTTTTTCTCACTTGCAACTCCGACTACTGCCTCATATTTTCTAGTGGCTCCACCGTCTTTTCCAGCCTTGATTCAGGTGAGCCTCATCGTTTGTTAGCAGACATTTTCTTGGTAAGTCCATTTTCACCTTACATTGCCTTTTTTTCTCCTTTCTACTCCTTTGGTTGATTCGTTTGTTGCTTTTGGGGTTGTTTTTTCATTTTATGACTTCCTAGGTATGAACTAGGCACTGTGAAGTCCATAGTGTGAGGTTCTAGAGTTTTTCTGGGAAGGATAGTTGTCATTGGCGGTAGAATTGGTAGTGTCTATTAGTGCTAGGGTTTTTCAATGCTTTTTGTCTGTTGGTACTGTGAGGGGTATACCTAAGCCTTCTGGCTTATGGTTATTGAAGTGTTATGGCAGGGAGGCCCTTAGATGGGACTTTCTTGGCAAGCAGGACTAAGTACCTTGCTTGGGTGTGGGCTTAAAATCTGCTAAAACCGCTTGCTGCATATTTGGGGCACTATCGTTTGGCAGTGGGACCGAGTGACTGCTTTTTAACATTTGGCATTGTGCCATGTAGGTCTTACTCGGCCCATTGCTTCAGCATGTCAATGAGAGGGGATGTTGCTTCCACCAGTGCAGCTAGTAAGGGTAAAAAAAGCGGCTGGACAGGAGCAGGTACCGATTGTATTTGTTTGGAAAAACTTACTGAACTCCTATCGGAATCGAAGTTTCGGGATCGTTTCCGCATTTCGAACGAGATCTCCGTGCATTTAGTGGATGGTGTTTCCACGTGTACTAAGTAGGAATCTCCCAACACCATCTTCTTTATCAAGGAGAAATTCAATGCAGGGCTCCACCTTTCTCTTCCTTCGCTCTTCAAACAGTTCTTCCATTTTACCAAAATTCCCCCGACTTTTATCTACCTGAATGCTGTCAGGGTGCTGATGGGATGCAACATCCTAGACATGCTTTTTCATCTGGACCTCTCCCTGCTAGAGGTCATCTTTGTTTATATAATCAAGATGAGCAGGAAGGGTATCTTCAGCCTATTTTCTTAGATCCCTTCACTTTAATTGGTGACAGGGCTTTCAGACTCCAACAAGGGTGGTGCTAGGGGGCACGTCCTTGTTCGGGGCCCATGGGCTGGTTTAGTTGAGCATCCGGATTGGGACTTTCACCCATGTCACACATTGAGTATTCTGGGTAGAATTGGCTCCCTTCTCCTTTACTTTCTCTTTTTACTTTATTAATTGTAGTTATAGTCCTAACATTCTCGTTTTGTGTGACGTAGGCAAGGAAAAAAGAGGTTGCCTAGTGGAACGGGTGGAGAAGGCCTCTTTTGATCGCCTTAACAAGCTTTTTGTAATTTCTGCGGACGAAAAGAATCACCAAACTCTCCTAACAGACTGGAATCTACTGGCAGTTTTCTGGGAGCCTTAGCCGTATGTCCTTCCCATAATTCCTCGCTCACTTCCTAAGGTTCTGGTGCCCGAGGAACATCACGTGTTGAAGGACCTTCCCTTCTATGAAGTTGTGAGTGAAGAGGATGCTAAGGTGTTTCAGGACCGCCTTGATCAGAGAGAAAAGAAGAGGTAAGAGGGGACGCTAAGGCAAGCCCCGGGTAGGAACCATCTGACCGTTACTTCCAGCATCCGCTCATCAACTAGAAAAAAGCCTACTGCTAAAGCTGCTAAGGAGCCTGCTTCGGCACCCGTGTCTCTGTCTACTTTGACTTCCTTTACATTTGCTTCCATGACCAGTACTACCCTGAACTTAGAGGTTGAGCCTGTAGTACCCCGCATCATCCACGATCCAGAGGGAGATGAGGACATGGCGGTGAACCTGAGAGCCGACTTTAAGGAGAGGCAACATTAACGCCTCTCTGAATCTATTGCAATTTCTACTCCTCCTGCCAAGAGACCTTGCTCGAAGGAAACCCATGAGGCACCCGTTCTAGATACCTCCCCGATGTCAATGCCCCCAGCTGATGTCGTGGGGCCCAACAATGTACCGATTGTGAAGTCCTTTGCTAGGAAAGATACCCATCCAGCACAAGATGGGGCTCCCACTAGTCCGGACCCTATTGACGACGACTTGGACAAAAAGATTACCATCGCTCCTCTTTGCACTCCCAATTGGGAGGAGATGGCGAAGATGCTGAAGTGGGTTCCCTGCTTCACCAAGGCTGAGCCCTTTTCAACCAAAATGTCAAACTTGTTTTTTGCTCACAAAGCGGATCTTGGTTAACCTAGGCGGCAATCCCCCAATCTCCGTCTCAACCTGATTCCCATTCGGTACTTCCAAATCCGTAATTTCCTGCATTCAACTGATGCATGACTACACAGATCAAGAGACGATGGAAGTGGTAAGCTTTGCCTCCTCTTTGGTTTGAGTTTCCTTGGTTTCCAACTTTAACACTTATCTTAATGCCATTCTCAAGTGGTGGCCGATGTTCGCAACCTAATGCAGCAACGTGCTTTACTTTTTGAATGACTGGAGGTCGCCGAGGCCATGAGGGTGTTTATTACCCAGCAAATGGGCGGCAGTGAAGAGCTTCGCACCAAGCTGGAATGGGCAGAGAGCGACCTTGCCACTGCTTAGAAGGCTGGTGCAGATGGAGCCGAGGCACTGAGGCAAGTAGAGGGGAAGATGGAAATAGCCCGGGTTCAAGCAAGTCGGTTTAGAGAGGAGGGGAAGGCTGTAGAGGCCAAGTGTAGGGATGCTGAACAAGAGAATGGTCATCTCAAAAAGGAAATTAAGGAGCTCCGGGCCAGGTTTGCTGCTCAGAAACAGTTGGAGGATGAATGTTAGAAGCAAGTGGATGAAATGTTCTTTATTGGTTACCAGTGCTATATGAAGAAGAGGATGTAGCACCTGACGACTCTACCCCAGGAGACGGAGTTCTTTCTATAGCTGACCCCTCTGATGTGGGCGGTGATCTGTATTTCTTTTTTCTTCCATCATTTCGGCTGGATTTGGCCTTATAAGGAACAATTTTACTTTTTAATGAATACATGTTTCTTTCACTGCTTGTTTTTTGTACACGTTCTACTTTTCTCAAGCCAATTTACTGATAGTATTGCTTAAAGTTAGACACATTCCAGGGGCGGAACAAGGGCACTCCGTCTAGTGTTTGCAGATGATATGCCCCTGAGTCTCCAACCTTAGTTACAATGTAGGGTTCTTCCCAGTTTGCTTGGAGTTTTCTAGCTCATTTTTCAGCCTTGTTTTCAAAGACCCTTCTAAGGACTAAGGTCCCAACTCTGAATGCTCATGATTGGGCCTTTTTATTGTAGTGAGAAATAACTCTCTATTGATAGGATGCCGTTCAGATGGATGCATTCCCTCTTACTTCATCAGCCCAATCTAAGTGCCTTTCAAGCTCCTGATCCTCATTCCTCTAGCCTTAGACGACCGTCCTCGATGTGGGTATGCCTATCTCAGTTGGAATGATTGCCTCCATTCGATAGGTAAGGGCAAAGGGAATGGTTCCTATGGGCCATTCGGGTGTCGTCCGGTAAGCCCATAGGACATCGAGCAGCTCATCCACCCATTTTTCTTTGGCCTCTTCTAGTCTTTTCCTCAATACAGCGAGCATGGTTTTGTTTGTTGCCTCCGCTTGTCCATTGCTTTGAGGATAGCGGAGTGTGGAATACAAATTCTTGATATTTAATTCTGAACAAAAGGTTCTAGAGGCGATGTTGTCAAATTACGGTATGTTATTTGCTACAATTGTCTATAGGATCTAGAACAGGCAGACGATGTTTTTCCAGACAAATTTAGAGACATCTTTGTATTTGATGTTGGCATAGGCTTCTGCCTTTACCCATTTGATGAAGTAATCAGTGGCTATAAGCAAAAACTTTTTCTGTGCGGATGCGATGGGTAGGGGGCCAACTATATCTATCCCTTATAACGCGAATGGCCAAGGGCTCGTGATCGGATTGAGGACTTTGGAGGACATGTGAGAATGGGAGCATACCTCTGGCATCGATCACACATTTTGACGTAGCTTTTAGCGTATTGCCTCATGGTGGGCCAATAGTATCCTTGTGAGTGAGCATGATGCGCTAAGGTACGTCCGCTTATGTATTGCCACATACATCTTTATGGAGCTTGGCTAATACGTATTGTGCTTCTATATCTTTCAAACACTTGAGGTATGACCCTCCAAAAAGATTGCTTGTAGAGGCTATCTCCGATTAGAGTGAATCAGATAGCTTGTACCCAGATCTTGTGGGCCTATTTGTTTTCTTAAGGTAGTTTTCTTGTTCGGAGGTATGCCTCAATTTCAAGCATCAAGCTTACTCCTGTCTCGCTGGCATTACATATTGGTGCTGCTGCTATTGAGGATGCAACTTGGTGGTAGATGGGTAGTAGTACCACTTATTTCATAAGGAGAGTAGCAGTTATCCTGGCTAAGGCGTCAACTTACACGTTTTCTGTGCGAGGGATTCTCTTGACGATCCACTCGCTTAACTTCTCTAAGTTAACTTACACCTTTAAAAGTAATCAAGCCATGCATTTGTCCTTGGCTTATCATTCCCCTTAAATTTGCCTAACGACTAGCTGGGAATCGCTACATATTTTCAATTTAGTTGTTGATAAAATGAGGGCAAGGTGCAACCCAGATAAGATTGCCTCATATTCAGCTTCATTATTGGAGGCAGGGAACCTAAGTCAGATAGCTTGTTCTAGCTATTCCCCGGTTGGTGATTGTAAGAGGAGGCCTATCCCGGATCTTGAGGCCTTGGATGCTCCATCCACTTGAAGTATCCACCATCCCTTTTAGGGAGAATCTAAGATCTGGGATGGTTTTTGGTGGACCTCAACTATAAAGTCAGCCATGACCTATCCCTTCATCGCCAGTTTAGGCTGATATTTGATTCCGTACTCACTTAGCTTTATGACCCATTTTAGCATTCTTCCTGATAGGTCTGGTTTATGCAAAATGCTTTTTAGTGGTTGGTTTGTGAGTACAGTCACCTGATGGGCTTGAAAATAGGGGCGGAGCTTCTCTACAATATTTTTTAAGGCTAAGGTTGTCTGCTCCATCTTGGAGTACCGGGTTTCTGCGTCAATCATTGCTTTGCTTATGTAGTAGATGGGTCTTTGTTCTTTGTCTTTCACATGGCAAAATAGAACGGTGTTGACTGTACAATTAGACACTGCTAAGTACATGTATAGTTGCTCACCAAGTTCAGGGCTACTCAGGATGGGTGGTTGGGTGAGATAGTGTTTGATTTCTCTGAATGCTCGCTCACAGTCGTCCGTCCATTCTGCCGCGTTTGCCCTCTTTAGTGTGAGGAAGAAGAGCCTTAGCTTATCTGTGAAACGAGCTATGAAATGCCTTAGTGCAGCTAGGTGACCCGTGAGGCATTGCAATTCCTTCTTACTACTCAGGACGGGCGTCTCCATGAAAACTTTTATTTGGTCCGGATTGACTTTATTCTCCTTTGTGTTACCATGAATCCCAGGAATTTGCCTGCTCTGACACCAAAGGCGCATTTGGCCGGGTTGAGCTTCATGTTGTATGCTTTCATCAGGTGAAACGTTTCTTCCAAATGAGGGTCTGTTCGCTCTTAGTTTTGCTTTTCACCACAATGTCGTCGATGTATACCTCCACGGTTTGGCCTATTAGAGGTTTAAAGATCTTTGTCATCAGCCTTTGGTAGGTGGCTCTAGCATTTTTGAGCCCAAATGGCATGACCTTATAGTAATACAATTCGTGTGGTGTCACGAAGGCGATCTTCTCCTCATCTGGTTGGAACATAGGAATCTGATGGTACCCGGAGAAAGCATCTATGAAAGAGAGCATCCTGTGCCCGGTAGTGGAGTCAACTATTTGATATATTCGAGGTAATGAGAAGCTATCCTTTGGGCAAGCGTCATTCAAGTTAGTGTAATCGACATAGACTTACCACTTTTCCCCATTTTTTGGGACCACAACCATGTTTTCCAGTTAATCCAGATACTCTACTTCCCTAATAAATCCGGTTGCTAGCAACTTGTCCACCTTGGCTTGGATGATCTTTGCTTATCCAAGTGGAAGCATCGGACCTTCTGGCAGATAGGCCGTAAGGAAGGTGTAATATTAAGCTTATGTGAGGCTACTGAGGGATGAATTTTGGGCATATTAGAGTGATCCATACGAAGACATCTTTGTTTTGATGAAACACGTCTTTGAGTATTTTTAACTCTTTCGGTGTTAGGAGGAAGCTGGTGTAGGCAACATGATCGTTGCTTTTTGAGATATGCAAGGGTTGGAGTGGATTAGCTACTGGTAGATCTTTCTCCATCAGGTTCTGTAATTACTATTGCTCATCCGCATTTGCTGGTTTTGTGCGCGGCTCACTACCATTGGGGGATTCAGATTTGTGTGCCATCGGATAACAATGGCATGCCACTATCTGGCTGCCAAAAAGGTCGATCCATCTGTCCTTGGTGAGATAACTCACCATCTGGTAATATGTAGAGGGGATGGCCTTCATGCCGTGGAGCCATGTGCGTTCCATGATGGCGTTGAAAGGGGACAAGTCTTCCACCATTGAGAAATGCACGTTCTGGATAACTGGACTAGCTTGGACAAGTAGTACGACGTCTCTCAGGGAAGTTGTTGAGGCTCCATTGAATCCTGATAGTATCTGCCTGAGATTCTCTAGGGTAGATGGTGAGAATCCCATCTGTCTGTATGTTGACAGCTGCAATAGGTCAATTGAGTTGCCCGGATCGACTAAAATCTGTCTCACATCAAAGTCACTTATCCCTAGTGTTAGGATAAGGATGTCTTTGTATGGGTGTAGTACCCGGTTGGGGTCTAATGGATGGAAGGTGATTACCCCATCCACTGGGCATGCACCCCCGCTTGGCAAATTATTGATTACTACTCAAAAAGTGCTATTTCATAGCTTGTAATTAACTCTTTTAAACACTTTTGAGTAGTAATTATTACCTTTTAACTCAATTGACATGTTAAGGACCCTTGCAATCAATTCTAATCAAATTCTGTAAAGTTTTGGTGTTTTTGTTAGTAATTTGATCATCAAAGCAATCCAAGATTGAGGAGAGTTATTTGGAATCCATGGCAAAGCAATGGAAAGCTCAGAAACATGAAGAACCGAAGCTTTGAAGTCCTTTGCCATAAGCAAATCCGGAATGCAAAAAGGAGAGAAGCAAAGAGGAAAACAGAGTGAAGAAAACAGAGGACAGCAGCTGCAGTCTTCTTTCGCACTTTTGGAGCACTTCCCGAAGTCCATTTTCTACATGCTACATACCATTTCAAAGCTCAGGAAGTCAAGAATCCAACGCTTCAAACCGTGTACGATTTGGAGCTGAAATAAGGAAGTTACAGCCATTGGAAGCCAATCATTCCAAGCTGAAGGAAGAATTTTGCACGGCTGCGAAATCACCCTTTTGCTGCGAAATGATTTCGCAGCCATTTTGAACAGTTGCACGCACGGCTGTGAAATTTCTCCTGAAGTTTCCCGATATTTATGACCGACTCTTTTCGATATTTTCTTCAGATATTTTTGCATAAATTTCCATTTTCTCCTTCTATTCAGCCACTCATGTAATTCCTTAGCTAGGAAGTATCCAAGGAAGGGTAAATTACCTTCCTATATAAACTCTCAGGGGGATTCTCGGAGCGGGGTTACGACGCATCCTTTGTACAAATTTGCAAGGAAGTAAAATACAGAGCACTTGCTTTGCTTTTCATATATATTTTTGTTTTCTCATTCTTTTTATTTCTAGCCAATCAAACTCTGAGGATTTTTCCACAGAGGATGAGAGGCTAGGCTCTTCGTCTCTTGGAGTAAGGAAAGCCGGGTAAGTTCCCTCATGCATAAATTGGAAGTTTTGTTGTTTTAGTTTTTAATGAAGAGAAAGTGTGACCCGTTAATGGTTTTTATCTTTTTAGTTAACTTAAAACGCCTTTAAATCACCTGGGCCAACACTTGGTAAGGCAAGTGATCTCCATCCATGGAGATTCACTAGTTTACCCTTTGCGAGCCTCTGGGAGGTGACTTGAAGGTAGGATTTTCTAGAATTGCCAACACTTGGTAAGCTTTTGGACTCCAAGGAGACATCCATTAGTTATCTCTTGCGAGCTTTTGACGGGTAATCCAAGGTTAAAGATCACCTTGAATGGCAAGTGCTAGGTGAGAGGTATGAGCCATTGCAAGATGCATCAGTGAGAGGGATTTAGTGTTTGAACCCATTAAATGGAAGCATCTGTACAACACCGGTTGGAGAAGGAACTATATGTTAATTCTCTAATGCGAGGAAAAGAAACAAGTGACCGAAACTCTCCTTTTTGTATGAGGAATCTGAGCCTAGTGATCTGAAACTCCAAGAAACACTTTTCTTTGTAAGTAAAATCAGTTACTATTTTTGGTTAGTTTAAAACCAATCTTTGTTCAAACATCTTTTTGTTTTCTTTTAAAGCTAACCTTGAAATGAAAAGACACCAATTCAGCTTTGAATTAATATCATTTGTGAAGTGAAAACCCATCCCAGTGAACGATCCTAGAGCCACTATGCTATAGTAGCTTTGTCTTTGCTACCCTAGTATATGGTGTAATAGGTTATAAATTTTGTTGATTACTCCCTCAATTAAGGAGCACCAGCTGGGCACGAATCAGCTGAGACACCAATTAGGCATGAATCAATTATGTTGGATGAAACTAACATGTTCTCTCATGGAGGCTGCTCGGAGTAGTCTTTGCCTTTTTCATTCGGAATTGTATTTCTCATGAACAGGCCCCCCATGGATGTAGTTGATTACTACTCTAGGGGCCATTGAAATTGTAAAGACTTAGATGGCCGGATCTTAGGTCGTTTTGCTATGCCTTCCATTTGAGCGGATATACTATTTTAGGTGCCTAACTCTTATTAGTCTTTTCACTAAGTAGTGGAGACTCCTGCATTGCTATGTGGTGTGGCCATGGTCTTTATGATAGACATATTTTCTGCTTCGGTCCTGTTTCGTTGGATCTGTCTTAATTAGATTTGGCCATCTGAAATCGGATTGATCTCAGATAATGGGGAGGAGTTTGTTGTATGAGATGCTAAGGGGGGTTAGGCCAGCTTGGCTGGGCTGCTGCTGTCCGTCCCATCCCTTGCTAGGTTGCCTCAGTTGGTTTGTTGGCTTAGAGCCTCCGATTGAGTCATTTCTGTCAAGTCGACTGGTGACCAGGACCTGCTGGGTAGCTGCACGAACGTTGTCCTCGAGCATGGAGTACTTGTTTTCTTGCTTGAACAAATTGTCCATTGTTGCTGAAGGTTTTTTGGCAAGAGACTCAAAGAACGACATACCCGAGCAAATACTCCTTTTAAATATTTGCAGGATGATGTCCATGCTACAGAACTCTAATTGAAGCACGACTTGTCCGAACTACTTCATGAATTCTCTCGAGGATTCATTCTCCTACATTTTTATGTTTTACAAGGTACTGATGTTTATGTCGTGTTGAACATAAGTAGTGTCCCATGAAAGCCTTCAATAGGTCTCGAAAATTGTTCACGGAGTTCATTGGGAGGCTGTGGAACCATGAAAGAGCTTAGCCATGGAGGTTAGCAAGAAAGACCTTGCATAAAAGTGCATCATTCCCTATGTCAAGGGTCATCAGTTGCCTGTAATGCATGATATGGTTGAGTGGATTGCTGGTTCCATCGTATGTCGTGAATTTCGTTACCATGAACCCTCTTGAGGGCTCATAGTTGATGATGTAAGGGCTAAAAGGCATGGAGAGCATGTCATCAAGTCGCCTATTGATGGAACCATGGGGACCTCGGTTTGTGCGAGCCCCTACTTGTTGTTGTGTTGGTGGATGGGGAGGCCAGTCTGGCATGACTGCTGCACTCGAGGATCCAGGGTAGACCTCTTGGGTTGTTGCCACATGCTATCTTCCCTCGATGCCAGGTATTTGAGGCCCTAACTATGCGCACATTGTGTTAGATAGCTACGACCTCCTGTCATGTCTCTTTTTTGTTGAGATGCGGGTGGAGTTAGAGCTTTCATCTAGTGGCATTGGAATGACTGGTGGAAGCTTCTCTTTAGGCAATGCCTCCTGACTATTGGGAAATGACACCTCTTCATTTGGCTTGGAGTTCGTTCGCTGGCTTTTAGGCTGTCAGCTACAAGGAGGGCCTGATGAAGACACATGGATATGTAAGACTTCATTCTCTTCCCTAAGTCTCCTCGTTTCGAGAAACAGAGTTTGCACTTGTCGCTCACTCTCTTGTTGGTGTCTCTCCATGTTTTCATGCTAGTTGAAGTAGCCTTCGCTACCCATGGCTGACGATTGGCTTCTCGAGGGTGTTGACATCCTTAATTCATTCCCACAGATGACGCCAATGTTGATGTGAGGTCAACTGGAGTCAGATCCTCCATTTGTTGTGCTACTGAGAGCTTTTACCTAACAACTAGAATCTGGGCAAGCTTTCTCCCTGCACAAAGGATGTCCGGGCACGCCCCTCCGAAGCTTAAGTCAGGCTTAATTGGTTTGGAATCCTTTTGAGAGGAGAGTAAAAATGGGAAAGCGCCTTGTCTCCTGTACCTAGGTTCTGCATTAGGAGGGTTTTTATAGTTCTTAGGAGGGAGTCACTATTGTGCTGAGTTGGCACTTTGACTTTTGTTGCCATGATGGTAGTTCTATAGATGAAAGGGCAATTGATTACTACTCAAAAAGTGCTCTTTTATAGCTTGAAATTAACTGTTTTAAACATTTTTGAGTAGTAGTTAATACTTTTTAACTTAATTGGCACATTAAGGAACCTAGCAAGGGTTACTAATAAGTTTTTGGCTAGTTTTGGTGTTTTTGGTAGCCTTTTGATCATTGAAACAAGCAAAGAATGAGAGAGAATTTTATGCAATTCATGGCAATGCAAGTTGAAGCTCAAATACATGAAGAATTTGAGTTTTGGAGCACTTCATAGCCCTTTGCCAAGCTTGGCAATAGGTTGCCAAGCCAATCAAAGATGCAAGGAAGAAAACCAGTGGAAGAAATCCAACATGTAGCAATTTCACATGTTTATGCAAAAATGTTGCACACCCTGCGAAATTTTGCATGGTCTGCGAAATCTTCCTGTGCACTGATTCCGTTAGATTTTTATCTCCAAATTTTTATGTAAATTACTATTTTCTTCTTGTAATCAAGCAATGATAGGATTTCTTGGTTAGGAACTATAAAGAGGGGGTTGGAAAGACCTCTCTCTATATATCTTTTTGTATAATCATTGAAAGGGGAGATGACACTGAAAAAGATAACACTTGTAATTCCCGTAGGAAAAAATATACAGAGCCCTTGCTCTGCTTTTCCTTCTCATTTTGTTCTCATTTTTTTCTTTCTAGCCAAACAACCTTTGAGGATGATTTCTCAGGGGATGAGTGGCTAAGTTTTATGTTTCTTGGAGTGATGGAAACTAGGTGAAGGACCCAGGTGCAAAGGTGAGAGTTTTCCTTGCTTTAAATGAAGGTAGTTGTTAACCACTAATGGTTTTTATTTCAAGTTTTAGCTTTAAATCCCTTAGAATCACCTTGAATGGCCAATACTTGGTAAGCTTTCCAGATTCTATGGATGCTTATTGCTAGATCCATAGATGTCCATTAGTTATCAAGTACGAGCCATTGGAAGGTGGTTCAAGGTGAGAATCACCTTGAACCGCCAATACTTGGTAAGCTTTCCGGATTTTATGGATTCTTAATGCTAGATCCATGGATGTTCATTAGTTATCAAGTACGAGCCATTGGAAGGTGGTTCAAGGTGAGGGTCTTTAGTGTTTGAAGCCGTTAATGGGAAGCAACTACCATTTTTCATGAACCCTTTGGATCAAATCTTAATTGCTAAATACAAAACCGGTTCGGGAGATAACCATCCTTTATGTTATTGTCTCTAATGTGAGGAGAAGATCCAGAATCTCCCCCTTTGCCTAAGGAACCCGATCCTAGTGACCTAAAGCTCCAAGAGACATTCTCTTTGTAGTTAACTTCAATTGCTTTTTTTGCTTAACTTAAAATCAACTTTTTTAACCACAATTCCATTTTCTTTAAAAGCTAATTTTCATAAGGAAAAGCACCATTTCATTACCTTCACTAAAGTCATTTGTACAAAGAAAACCCATTCCTGTGGACGATCCTAGAGCCACTATACTATAGTAGCCATGCTACCCTAGTGTAAGGTGATTTAGGTTTTATAAATTTTGTTGATAACACCCGTCTGGCGCAAGAATCAAATGGCGCCATTCTGGGGATGGTGCCAAAGTATATTGACATTACTTTTGGTGAACACTTGTGATTTTCATCACAAGTTTGGTGATTTTTCTTTTACTAATTCTTTTTCTTTGTCTCTATTTTAGCTTATCTTTTATTTAGTTTTTAGCTAACCTTAACCTTTTCCTAGAATTGTATTTTTTATGTTTTCTTTGTTTTTGTTTCAGTGATCTCTAGTTGTGCATGCCTTAGTGGATAAGAGATATTGAGGGAAGACTTGTGAAGATTGAAACTCCTCAAGAAACTAAGTTGGAAGTGTGCTTGAACATCATGGATGTTCCACCTGAAGACCAGAATAGCCAACATGGTCAAGAGGATAATTTCAATGCATATCGATCCATGAGGGACCGCATGCATCCACCTCGTATGAGTTCACCTTCATGCATAATGCCTCCCATTGAGCAGCTAGTAATCCGACCTCACGTTGTGCCACTTCTACCTACTTTCCATGGGATGGAAAGTGAGAATCCCTACTCGCATATTAAGGAATTCGAGGAGGTTTGTAATACATTCCAAGAAGGAGGAGCTTCAATTGACTTGATGAGGCTTAAGCTATTTCCTTTCACCTTGAAGGATAAGGCCAAGATTTGGCTCAATTCTCTAAGGCCAAGGAGTATCCAAACTTGGACTGATTTGCAAGCCGAGTTTCTCAAGAAGTTTTTCCCTACTCATAGGACCAATGGTTTGAAAAGGCAAATTTCGAACTTCTCAGCTAAAGAGAATGAGAAATTCTATGAGTGTTGGGAGAGGTACATGGAAGCTAATGCTTGTCCTAACCATGGCTTTGACACATGGCTCTTAGTGAGCTATTTTTACAATGGTATGTCTTTTTCAATGAAGCAACTCTTAGAAACTATGTGTGGAGGAGACTTCATGAGTAAGAATCCAGAGGAAGCCATGGACTTTTTGAGTTATGTGGCTGAAGTTTCAAGAGGATGGGATGAACCAAACGCTAGAGAGGTGGGAAGAATGAAGTCTCAACCTAATGCTAAGGGTGTGATGTATGTTTTGGATGAAGACATTGACATGAAGGCAAAGGTTGCAGCTATGGCAAGGAGATAGGAAGAGCTAGAAATGAAGAAGGTACAGGAAGTGCAAGCCATTTCTGAGACTTCAGTGCAAGCTATGCCTTGTTCCATTTGTCAATCTTATGAGCACTTGGTGGAGGAGTGTCTTACCATTCCAGCAATGAAAGAGATGTTTGGTGATCAAGCAAATGTTATTGGTCAATTCAAGCCCAATAACAATGCTTCATATGACAACACCTACAATTCAAATTGGAGGAACCATCCAAATTTCTCTTGGAAACCAAAGCCACCTTAGTACACACAACCTGCTCAAGCACCTCAGAAAGCCTTGAATCTTGAACAAGCTATTGTGAACCTTAGCAAGGTTGTGGGAGACTTTATGGGAGATTAGAAGTCCATCAATGCTCAATTGAATCAGAGAATTGATAGTGTGGAGTGTACATTGAACAAAAGGATGGATGGGATGCAAAATGTTCAATATGCAATCTCAAGGCTTACCAACCTCAACACAGTGTAAGAGAAAGGAAAGTTTCCTTCTCAACCTCATCAAAATCCTAAGGGTATCCATGAAGTCGAGGCTCAAGAGGGAGAATCTTCAAAGGTGAGGGAAGTCAAAGCAGTTATCACCTTAAGGAGTGGTAAAGAGGTTGATCAGCCCACATCCAAGCCAAAGCATGATGAAGAGAGTGTAGCAGAAAAAGAAAAGAGTGAGGAAATTAAAGGAAAGAGAAAAGGGAAAAGTACAAAGAAAGATGACCATGATTCTAGTGTGGATGAAGAACCCGAGAGGATAGTCATCAAGGAAGATATGATGAAGAAACACATGCCTCCACCTTTCCCCCAAGCTTTGTATGGAAAAAAGGGAACCAATAAGGCATCAAAATTTTTTGAAGTGTTGAGGCAAGTGAAGGTCAATATCCTTTTGCTAGATATGATCAAACAAGTGCTGACATATGAAAAATTCTTGAAGGACTTGTGCACTATAAAGAGAGGGTTAAATGTGAATAAGAAAGCCTTCTTGACTGAGCAAGTGAGTGCCATCATACAGTGCAAGTCTCCAGTGAAGTACAAAGATCCGGCTACCCTACCATCTCAGTGAGTATTAGAGGGACTTGTCTGGAGAAAGCTTTGTTGGACTTGGGAGTAAGTGTGAATTTGCTACCCTACTTTGTCTACAAGCAGTTGGGACTTGGAGAGTTAAAGCCAACATCCATCACTCTATCTCTGGCAGATAGATCAGTGAAGATTCCAAGAGAGATGATCGAAGATGTCTTGGTTCAAGTTGACAAATTCTACTATCCAGTGGATTTTGTTGTTCTTGATATGGATCCAGTTGTCAAAGGAACTAATTATTTTCCTATCATACTTGGAAGACCATTCCTAGCTACATCAAATGCAATCATCAATTGTAGGAATGGAGTCATGCAACTCACTTTTGGCAACATGACATTAGAGCTCAACATCTTCCATTGGTGTAAGAAGCATATCCATCCGGAAGAAAAAGAAGGTCCAGAGGAAGTGTGCATGATTGACACTTTAGTGGAGGAGCATTGTGATCAGAGAATGCAGGAGGATTTGATTGAGAGTCTTGGGGATCTTGATGAAGGGTTACCTGAACCCTCAGATTTGCTTGCTACTTTGTCTCCTTGGAGGAGGAGAGAAGAAATTCTACCCTTATTCAATGAGGAGGAGACATAAAGAGCTGCTAAGGAGGAGCCCCCAAAGCTTATTCTTAAGCCACTACCCACAGAGTTGATGTATGCATACTTGGAAGAAGACAAGCAGTGCCCTATTGTTATATCTTCAGCTCTTACCATTCATCAGGAGGATTGTCTACTTGAAGTCCTTAGAAGATGTAAGAAGGCAATAGGGTGGAAAATTTCTGATTTGAAAGGGATCAACCCTTTAGTATGCACCCATCATATTTACATGGAGGATGAAGCTAAGCCAGTTTTTCAACCTCAGAGAAGGTTGAACCCTCACATGTAAGAGAGGTGGTGTGAGCTAAAGTTCTTAAGCTGCTTTAGGCCGGTATTATCTACCCCATATCTGATAGTCCATGGGTAAGTCCCACTCAAGATGTGCCAAAGAAGTTTGGGATCACAGTGGTGCAAAATGATAAAGGAGAAGATGTCTCTACACGCCTCACTACAAGTTGGAGGGTGTGTATCGATTACAAGAGATTGAATGCAGTGACAAGGAAGGACCATTTCCTATTGCCCTTTATTGATCAGGTGCTTGAGAGGGTCTCTGGGCATCCTTTTTATTGTTTCTTGGATGGCTACTCTGGGTACTTTAAGATAGAAATTGATGTTGAAGACCAGGAGAAGACTACTTTCACGTGCCCATTTGGCACCTATGCATACAGGAGAATGCCTTTCGGCTTATGCAATGCACTCGCAACTTTCCAAAGATGCATGTTAAGCATTTTTAGTGATATGGTGGAGCATATTATGGAAGTCTTTATAGATGATATCACCATATATGGAAGTGCATTTGATGAATGCTTGGTCAACTTAGAAATTGTTTTGAACCGATGCATTGAGAAAGACTTAGTGCTTAACTGGGAGAAGTGCCATTTCATGGTACACTAAGGGATTGTCCTTGGGCACATCATCTCCAAGCAAGGCATTGAAGTTGATAGAGCAAAGGTTGAACTCATTGTCAAGTTGCCATTCCCAATAAATGTCAAAGGAGTAAGGCAATTCCTTGGCCATGCCGGGTTCTATAGGAAGTTTATCAAGGATTTCTCTAAGCTTGCAAGGCCTCTTTGTGAACTATTAGTGAAGGATGCTAAATTCATATGGGATGATAGATGCCAAAGGAGTTTTGAAGAATTGAAGCTATTTCTGACAACCGCACCAATAGTGAGGGCTCCCAATTGGCAACTGGCCTTTGAGGTAATGTGTGATGCCAGTGACTTTGCCATAGGAGCTGTTCTTGGGCAAAGAGAAGATAGAACCCTATGTGATCTACTACACGAGCAATACATTGAATGAGGCACAAAGAAACTAGACAACCACCGAGAAAGAATTGTTAGCTATAGTTTTTGCCTTGGATAAGTTTCGCGCTTACTTGGTGGGGTCCTTTATTGTGGTTTTCATTGATCACTCTACTTTGAAGTATCTGTTGACTAAGCAAGATGCTAAAGCAAGGCTGATTAGATGGATTCTTTTGCTTCAAGAGTTCAATCTTAAGATCAAAGACAAGAAAGGAGTGGAGAATGTGGCATCAGACCACCTTTCAAGGCTAGCTATCACACATAATTCCCATGGTTTGCCCATTAATGATGATTTTCCAAAGGAGTCTCTCATGTTGGTGGAAGTTGCTCCTTGGTATGCTCACATTGCTAACTACCTAGTCACAGAAGAAGTTCTAAGTGAGAGGAAAACACAAGATAAGAAGCACTTATTTGCAAAAATTCATGCCTACTATTGGTAAGAGCCATTTCTATTCAAGTATTGTGCAGATAAGATAATAAGGAAGTGTGTTCCTGAAGAAGAGCAACAAGGGATCCTTAGTCATTGCCATGAAAATGCATGTGGAGGCCACTTTGCTTCTCAGAAGACAACCATGAGGGTGTTGCAATTGGGTTTCTGTTGGCCATCACTTTTCAAAGATACCCACACCATGTGCAAGAGTTGTGATCAATGCTAGAGGTTTAGGAAGTTGACACGCAGGAACATGATGCCTTTGAACCCCATTTTGATAGTTGATCTTTTTGATGTTTGGGGCATTGACTTCATGGGACCATTCCCTATGTCTTTTAGCTACTCTTACATCTTGGTGGGAGTAGATTATGTTTCTAAGTGGGTTGAGGCAGTCCCATGCAAGCACAATGACCATAGAGTGATTCTCAAGTTTCTTAAGGAGAACATCTTCTCAAGATTTGGGGTACCCAAAGCCATAATTAGTGATGGGGGTACTCATTTTTGCAACAAGCCTTTTGGAACTCTCCTAGCCAAGTATGGGGTGAAGCATAAGGTAGCTACACCTTACCACCCTCAAACTAGTGGGCAAGTTGAGTTAGCAAATCGGGAGATTAAAAACATATCTATGAAGGTGGTGAACACGAACAGAAAAGATTGGTCTGCCAAGCTCCTTGATTCACTATGGGCATATAGAATAACGAACAAGACCATTCTTGGGATGTCTCCTTATCGCCTAGTCTATGGCAAAGCATGCCATCTCCCTATGGAATTGGAATACAAGGCTTGGTGGGTAATCAAGAAGCTGAACATGGATTTGAGCAGAGTTGGGATAAAGAGGTTCTTAGACCTCAATGAGTTGGAGGAATTGAGAAATGATGCCTACATCAATTCAAAAATTACAAAATAAAGATTGAAGAGGTGGCATGATCAGTTGGTTTCCCACAAAGATTTTCAAAAGGGACAAAGAGTCTTACTCTATGACTCTAAGCTCCACATCTTTCTGGGCAAGCTGAAATCAAGGTGGATAGGTCCTTTTACCATTCACCAAGTGCATTCAAATGGAGTAGTGGAACTACTCAACGCCAATAGCACCAGTAGCTTCAAAGTGAATGGCCATCGTCTCAAGCCTTTTGTGGAGCCTTTTTCTTGTGACAAGGAGGAATTCATCCTCCTTGATCCACATCAAGCTTGACAAGACCAGTGTTTGAATGGACTTAGTCTTTCTAAGACTATCAAGTCCATATCTTTTTGTTTTATTTTTGATTTGAGAGTTTTCTTGTATTGTTACTTGTTTTAATTTTGATTTCTCGCTTTAATTTCATTTTGGTTTGATTTAACTTAGGTTTTTGATGACCAATTTCAGGGGGGACTTCATAGCAGTTGGGCATGTCCTTAAAGATTCTTGGCAAAGGAAAAACCCTAAAGAAAAAATTCACCAAGGCATTTCGCACACCTTTGCAAAAATTTCGTAGGGTATGCAAAACCCTTCTCAAATAGTAAGTGTCACCCCATGCCTTTGTTCTGGTTCCACCATCTATTTACATGCCTCCCCTCGCATCTCATTCCTCTGTCCCTCTCCCATTCGACACCCCTCCTCAAGCACGGACTCGAGGCCCATTTCTCCATTTCCATATGGCACGAACCCGAGGAGCCCTTGCTGCCCCTTCGCAGAGTCACACTCCGAGGCAGAGAGCCTCCTCTACTTGGGTGCCTTGTGATTCACCACCTTAGGGGGCCACTACAGAGGCCTCACAGATTCCCCCTTCTGAGGGTGGAACGCCCACTAGTCCCTCATCTTTTGCTCCTCAACGCAGGTATGAGACTAGGAGACCAACTACTACATAAGGGGTGACTGCTTCGCGCCCTTAGAGTTCAGTGTGACGCCCTCCTGCCAAGAGGGCCAGGACTTCAGGCCCAGGCGAGTTATCCAAAGCTTCACAGCCTGAGCCTCTTGTAGTTACACATGCTTGAGCTCCTGCAGATTCTGAGCTTCTTTCCGACATGTCACCGGGGTCTATTATCAGACGTTCGATGCTCACAGCACTGCCCATTGAGGGTAACTCAGATTGCAGATAGAGACCTTTCCACTCAGAGTTTTATTTTGATCAGGAGGCCTTTTGATAGAAGCTTGAGCTCCAAGACTCTTATGGCCTACTGTAGAGGTACTATCTTGAGTAGCTTATGACTCCTCGTGAGTTCTTTTATCCCAGAGTAGCATTAGACTTTTACAAGTCCATGACTACTCGTGGCATCCCGAGTCCTACCTCGATTCACTTCACCATTGATGGACGTCATGGTATCCTCGAGGCCAGAGATATTGCAGAGGCTCTACAGATTCCTTTCGAGCCAGTTGATCCATCTGCTTTCCGCCAGTGGTCCCTAGTATCTCAGAGGGACATGGTCCGCATTTTATTCAGGGGGACCTCTATAGATTAGATCCTTCTTCAGAAGGAGCTTCCACCTGGGATGCTCCTCGTATATGTGGTGCTACGCTCTAACCTCTTTCCCCTACAACATTCGGTACAGAGGCGAGGAGCTATCTTGGATGCTTTGTTCCGCATATCAAAGGGCTTTTACTTTGGCCTGCACCACTTGATCATGGCCTTCCTCATCCACTTTGAGGAAAAAGTCCATACGAAGAAGCTTCAGAGGGCGGACACCATTCCATTGCTATTCCCGAGGTTGCTTTGCCAGATTTTGGAGCATATGGGTTTTCCTACTGAGCCTCAACACGAGCACCGCCGCATTTGTCGAGAGCGATTCACTCTTGACAAATGAAATCAGTTGGCGGGCTATTTTGCACCTCCATGAGCCCATCCCATGGTAGCACCTCCAGAGCCCCCACAGACGGAGCAGGCACAGTTTACTCCAGTACCTACAAAGTAGGGCAAGCTTCCGATAGAGACTATACCACCTGCCCCTACATCACATACTTTAGCATCACTAGTGCCCATGCCTGAGGTTATTTTTGCTGCTTCCCCTATGACTCCTACTGTTCCATCTGTTGCTCCTACTACATCCGAGCCTTCCATCACCATCTCTGCTTCGGAGTTTCATGACCTTATAGATACCTTGTAGACACTGTCCACCACACACGCCGCTCTCTTCCAGTAGATGGCTGAACTGCGTTCCCAGTAGAACCAGCAAACTACTATACTTTGCCAGATCCAACAACACCTAGGTCTTCTACTTCCACCTCAGCCTGACCTTCTTGCATCATCAGAGCCTTTAGCTCCAGTTAAGGATACTATTCCAGCTGAGGACACTACCACAATAATGGTCCAGATTCCGCCACCTCAGAAGGCCACCACAGATGCCATTGCTTCAGTTTATCCTCAAAATGAGCCTCAGACAATTGACACAGTCACAGCTACACCTGAGGATGCATCATCTCCACCTAAAGCTCCCACTACTTGATCATAGGACATCTCTTTATCTTATTGTATTTACATATTATATTAGTGGAGATTGTTCCTTGTTTTGATGCTTTATATTTTGGGATTGGATGTATTACCTGATGATATCTCATAATGTATTTTCTCAGATTAATATATAGACACCATTTTTGAGTATACTTGGCATTTTTCTATTTCCTCTACTTATTACTCTTTTGTTTTTTTTTGACTCATGTGGTTTCTCCTATACGACTCAGACTCCATTTCACTTAGGAGGTACCACTTCCTCCTTTTATTTTCAATTGCTCTTGACACATTGAGGGCAGTGTTGATCTTGGTTGGGGGGAGATTTGAGGAAGGATGTATTGTTAATAATGCTAGGTTAATTTGTTAATTTAGTTATTTTTTTTGCTTAATTTTAAAAGTTTTTACTCTACTCTCCATGGTTATTAAGGAAAAATTCTCAAAATGAAATGGGAGAAATTGAGTTCTTGCCTTTTTACGTGAATCTTAGAGTTTGTATTATGCTTATTGAAGTTGATGAATTATTGAAACTCCTATTGAATTCAACTTTATTTCTTCCACTTTAATCTTACCACACACTGTGCACATTCGGTTCTGGTTATAAGATGAAAAACTATCTCACCCCTTGAACTTAGGAAAATTTCAACTTGGTACATTTGACCTCGTTTTAATAGTGTTGGGACACCTTATAAAAGGCCAATGAGCCTTCAAAGAAAAAAAAAAAAAAAAGAGAACAAAGCCTTTTACTTGCCTTGAAACCCTAGCAAGGTCTAAGGGGTATATGGCGAAAGTCTTTAAAACCCGGTGCCCTAAGCCTTTATTGGTTAGGAGTCACCGACTTCAATGCTTGTTACAAGGGTGAATAGGTGGAGTTTAACACATTGTAGGTGCTTAGGTATTGAATTTCAATCTAAAAAATCCGGGGTGAAATCTAAGGAGTTAGTGGTCGAAAGATCCTTAAAGCTTGATGCCCTAAACCTTGATTGGTTGGGATTCATCGATGGATCCCCATTACATGGAAACTTTAGAAAACAATACCTTTAGCATTGCACTCCTACAATGAAAAAAAATTGTGAAATAAAAGAGGTGCGTTCTTAGCCTATTGGAGGTTGGTCAGTTTGCTAAGGTTTGAGAAAGAACTAGGTTGGGAGGAGAGAACAATTCAACATACTATAATCGAAAACTAATAAGCTTAACACTTAGATTTTTGTGGAAGAGTAAGGATTGGACCTTTGGGAGTGGAAATTATTTTGATGCTTAAATTTGCATAATGCCTACTCTTTATAAATTATGATTAAGCAAGATATTTGATGACTTTTGTTGAAGGTTGGGTTTTGCCTCTTTGATGTTCCATGAGAGAGTATGATTCGCATCATGCCACTTGAAAATTTTTTTTGAGTGATTAGCATGATTTTGTAAATTATTTTACTATCTATTTTTCTTCATCTCTCCTTCATTGCTAAGGGACTAGCAATGTGTCGGTTGGGGGGAGTGATTACTACTCAAAAAGTGCTCTTTTATAGCTTGAAATTAACTGTTTTAAACACTTTTGAGTAGTAGTTAATACTTTTTAATTCAATTGGCACATTAAGGAACCTAGCAAGGATTACTAATCAGTTTTGGTGTTTTTGGTAGCCTTTTGATCATTGAAACAAGCAAAGAATGAGGGAGAATTTTGTGCAATTCATGGCAATGCAAGTTGAAGCTCAAATACATGAAGAATCCGAGTTTTGGAGCACTTCATAGCTCTTTACCAAGCTTGGCAATAGGTTTCCAAGCCAATCAGAGATGCAAGAAAGAAAACCAGCGGAAGAAATCCAACATGTGGCAATTTCGCATGTCTATGTGAAAATTTTGCATAGCATGCGAAATCAAGAGGAGGAGCAACTGTAGGACTGAGTGAAGGACAATTTTGCACACCCTGCGAAACCACACCATGAGAAATTTCGCATGGTTTGCGAAATCTTCCTGTGCACCGACTCCGTTAGATTCTTATCTCTAGATTTTTGTGTAAATTACTATTTTCTCCTTGTAATCAACCAATGATAGGATTTCTTGGTTAGGAACTATAAAGAAGGGGTTGGAAAGACCTCTCTCTCTATATTTTTTTGTATAATCATTGAAAGGGGAGATAACACTGAAAAAGATAACACTTGTAATTCTCGTAGGAAGAAATATACAGAGCCCTTGCTCTGCCTTTCCTTCTCATTTTGTTCTCATTTTTTTCTTTCTAGCCAAACAACCTTTGAGGATGATTTCTCAGGGGATGAGTGGCTAAGTTTTATGTTTCTTGGAGTGATGGAAACTAGGTGAAGGACCCGGATGCAAAGGTGAGAGTTTTCCTTGCTTTAAATGAAGGTAGTTGTTAACCATTAATGGTTTTTATTTCAAGTTTTAGCTTTAAATCCCTTAGAATCACCTTGAATGGCCAATACTTGGTAAGCTTTTCGGATTCTATGGATGCTTATTGCTAGATCCATAGATGTCCATTAGTTATCAAGTACAAGCCATTGGAAGGTGGTTCAAGGTGAGAATCACCTTGAATTGCCAATACTTGGTAAGCTTTCTGGATTCTATGGATGCTTAAGGCTAGATCCATGGATGTTCATTAGTTATCAAGTACAAGCCATTGGAAGGTGGTTCAAGGTGAGGGTCTTTAGTGTTTGAAGCCATTAATGGAAAGCAACTACCATTTTTCATGAACCCTTTGGATCAAATCTTAATTACTAGATACAAAACCAGTTCGGGAGATAGCCATCATTTATGTTATTGTCCCCAATGCGAGGAGAAGATCCTGAATCTCCTGTTTTGCCTAAGGAATCTGATCCTAGTGACCTAAAGCTCTAAGAGACATTCTCTTGGTAGTTAACTTCAATTACTATTTTTGCTTAACTTAAAATCAACTTTTTCAACCACAATTCCATTTTCTTTAAAAGCTAATTTTCATAAGGAAAAACACCATTTCATTACCTTCACTAAAGTCATTTGTACGAAGAAAACCCATCCCTATGGAGGATCCTAGATCTACTATACTGTAGTAGCCATGCTATCCTAGTGTAAGGTGATTTAGGTTTTATAAATTTTGTTGATAACACCTGTCTGGCACAAGAATCAAATGGCGTCGTTGCTGGGGATGAATCAGCAATCATCATAGTTTGGGCGGTTGGTAGGGGCCGTCAGTAGGTGTGTCATGATGCCACTACCCGTTGTTTCAACCTATTGGAGGTATAAGGCCATGTGTGACAGTCCACTGACATGGACGTAAGGATGGGAGAAGATCCCTTCAATCACTCTTATGTCAGGTGGAAATAATTATATGTAGCAAAGAGGGCCCAAAGGCTGGGTGGAGGATGTTGCCCGTTCAAGTGGGGATGCATACGTGGTTCAGATAGGAAGGTCCAGGACTTACGACCTTTATCTGGGAAGAATTGAGGACATGCAATAAGTGGTCCGACACTTGGACAGACACGTGGAAGAGAGCCCCCACAATACTCACCTTTCCTTGCAATCCTCTGGACTATGTTGTAGATGGTGCGACCTTTGTATGTGTTCACTTGCAGGTGCGGCTACGATTAGGGCTCCTTGGAGAACTATGCACTATCATCTTCTCCATTAATAATGAAGCTATCTAGAACTCCTTCGTTAGTGGGTGAGTTTCCTTTGATTTGTAGCCCATCTTCTAGATTCTCGCATGAGGGAGCATTCCACCCTTGTGAATGTGCGTGATTCGCTTTTTGGATAGGGTGCAGCTGCTGCTGAATTCCAATCGTGTACAGTCAACGAATGGTGTGTCAATAGGATGGATATGCTGCTGAGTGGGGTGTTAATGGAGAGAAATTTTTGATCAACATGTGCACCTATGCCCTTGGAGATGCAAGCGATGATTCGCCCTTCAAGTCATGGTGCACCCTTGGAGATGATAAAGTTGGTGATGCCTCAAAACCGTTCTGATGTCCATGATGATGCACCTCTCTAAATAGTAACCATGTTGGAGAGTCAGAGGAATTGATGAAAATTTTTAATGTGCCAATGGAGTGAAGGAGATAATGACGTGTTCATGGAGTGAGGATGCTGATGGTGGGTTCTCAAAGTGGCCCTTGATGATGCGTCCTTCAATAAAAAAAAATAAAAAAAATCCACCCATGCATAGTGAAATGCCTAAAAAAATTAATCCTATCTCAAATGTGTGCAAGGGAGTCCCTTAAAAAAATTCTCACGCATCACCCTTCATTCCTGTGTGTCCTCTCTCTTTGCCATAAACCTCTTTCCCCTCCAAAAGTCATCCACACTTTCTCTAAATTGATGGTGCCCCTTCCAAAAACAATATGATCTTCCCCTCAAAACAATCCTGATCTTTTCCTCAAAATATTATGATCATTCCTTTTTTTTTTAAAAAAATTCTTTTTTTTTTCTTTAAAGAAAATCTCCCCAAGTCTGGTCTTACTTCCAAAATTGATATGGCAAGTGGCAGCCTTCTATGAACTTTTCTTTCCCTGACCGTGATTCCCACTCAAAAATTTTAGTGATGCCTTTTCCAAATAGCTAACAACCCCTTTCCTTTTCTAAAACCTTCCAAAGTCGTCTTCTTAAGAGTCTAATTAATTCATGTAATTAGAAAAATAAGTAGAAGCACCGTATGCAACTTTCCTAAAAAAAATGAACAAGTAAGCAAACATAAATAAATAACTAAATAAGACAAACAAAAATAAATAAATGAATAAATACATAAATATTAAACACATGCGATCACAAATCCCAATATTAAACTAAAGAAATAGATAAAATTGAAAAATGAAATATTGAACTAACATAATTAAATAATGAAAATTCACCTCAAGCAATCAAAAAAATCTAAATCAAGCCAAATACTTACCTAATATGAAAAATCAAGCAATCAAAACCAAGGCCTAACCTAAAGTGAAACAAACCTAATGAAGTGCCCAAATGACCTATTTTAAAAATGGTGCCTAAGTGACCTATGGTGATCTTTGGTGGGCTTGGGTGTGCTTAAGTGGGTTAGGTGTACCTATAAGGACCAAGGTATTCCTAAGTGGGCGAAGGTGTGCCTGAGTGGGCCAAGGATGTGCCTAAGTGGACTTAGTGAACCTAAGCGGGCATAGGTGAATCTAAGTGGGCTCAAAGTGAACCTAATTGGGCTAGGTGTGCCTAAAGGTGAAACTAAGCGAGCCTATGTGAACCTGAATAGGCTTAGGTGAACCTAAGTGGGCTAAGGTGAACCTAAGTGGGCCTTGGTGAACCTAAACAAGCCTATGAGAATTTGAGTGGGCGCATGTGAATCTAAGTGGGCTTAAGTGAACCTAAGTGGGTTAAGGTGAACTAAGTAGGACAAGGTGAACCTAGGTGGGCCTAGGTGAGTCTGATGCCCAAGTGACCTAGGGTGATATAAAAAGTGTCTAAATATGCCTAAGGTGATAAAAAACGTGCCTAAGTGACATAGGGCAATCAAGAAGGTGCTTGAGTGACTTAGGATGTGTCTAAGTGAGTTATAAGATGCTTAGGTGACCTATGATGTGCTTAAGTGGCCTAGGTGGACCTAAATGGGCCTAAGTGTGTCTAAATGACATAGTGCGCCTAAGTATGCTCGGGTGTGTCACACTAAGTGTCCTAAAAGTATACCTAAATGAGTTATCCTAAAAAAAGAAAAAAAAAAGGAAAAAAAAAATCCTAGATCTAACTTGGGACTACCAAGAGTCACAATAGGGCTAGATAAATCCTTCAACCAAAGTCTCTAAGGTGGCTAAAAGAAAAAAGAAAAAAAAAATGAGTAAGTTGTATGAGTAGCAATAGGCCACCAAGAAATTGCTATGGAGTATTGAAAGCACACCTAATAGGGTATGTGCTAAAGGGACAAAATGGAGGGTCTACACCCACTACAGAGAATTAACTACACTCTAGTACCCTATGTATATTACAATGAGACGCTAAGTGCTTGAGTCTGTGACCTATTATCCACTGCATGCAGACTCTTCATGAACTGGTGTCCATAATTTAACAAGGTAGTGCTATCACCTATCAAGATTACCTCTTAAATTCTTGAGCTATATATCCAACTTATTATGTGATCAATTGACATACTCAACCTTCAAGAAGCATATGTCAAATTCCACTAAATGAATTATTGTGGCCACAAATTTCATGATCACATGTTCTTTGGATCACCTAAGAGGACATATTGTCTCAATCTCATGAGATATCATGCCGCCTTTATTGAGAATATCTGTTGCCACCAGCCTCCATCAATAATGACTCAATCCATAAGAATATATGACCACTTTATGGTCTCACCCATAGGTCAAAGCCTCTTGTTGATTTTGGCACAGATTTAATATCCTCTCAAGATTGAGAGTCCATGCAATATAGTAGCTTGGTGAATCATGACAATCGATAGCCTTGCATCATTCACCGTAGGTCCTGTCCAATGTGTATCACATACACTAATGCACTCACCATGGGAAATCCATCCTAATGTCCAAGATAAGCCATCCCTCCAATTAGGTGGTGGTGCACTATAGTCTCTATTAGATTGCTCAAATCTATGAACTGACTGTGGACAACTTATCTACTTACAAGGAACCCGTGATTTGTATCTTTTATGCAACTCCTAATGCACCCAAGTCATGTACAATGTAAGAGACATAGATCGAATGCTTAAATCAATATCAATACACTAAAGGGATGGCAAGAGGATAGTTAAGTCTAACTTTGTTACATCATGTCTTGCTTTTGGGGGCTCAATCCTGACAAACTCCCACTAGCCCCAAAATCAGACTGAGCACTACAAAAAGATTCTGCTCCACAATCATATCATTTCCTTGTACTATCTCATAACAAGGTAACACTTCCTCTTTATAAGTTTTCTCTTCTAGTGGTACTTCAATTCTTTAGACCGTGTCACTGTCCCACTATTATCACATAACAAGATCTTAAACAAGATAGCCAAGGGAACTACCCATAAGCCAAAAGGCTTTCTTTATTGCTATAGAAACAATAAAAAATCATTTAGAGTGTACACATACCTAGAGATAGATTTTTGAGAGTCATTATTAGATTGAAGTCCAATTTCCTAGTACGAAAGGAGTACCAACTCATCGCAAAGACTAACAAACATATAATCCCTTGTTCTCCAAATGTACTAGAGTATATGTTTGACATTTACCCAAAGCTCTAGTTAGGAAATGGACTAATATCCACTCATTATTCATATAACAAAGAAAATATCTAGTCTAGCACATAGCATCGCATAATTAAGGCTATCCATTGCAGAGGCATTGGATACTGCCTTAATGTGATTTTTCTCCACAAATGTCATAGGACATTGATCCTAAGAAAGACAACTCCAAATCCAATGAGTAACAAACTCTTCTTGGAGTTTTGCATCATGTACTTGACCAAATTCTCATCTATTTAGGTGACATGACATAACTTTCCTATTCTTGCAATCTTAAGGATCTTAACCCTAAGAATATATTACCTTTTCCTATAGATTTCCATCTAGAACTGAGTAGAGTTCTAGATCTTGACTGATGACAATGTCCCTACATCATATCTAATGAGTAGAATCTCATCTACCTACAAGATCTTAGAGCATCACCACACTTCCCTATGGCTTTTTGTACATACAAGGCCCTTTGCTATGAAAATATTTGGTTGCTATATCTCATAAATAAGACACACTACAATAGATAGGAGTAATATGATGGATTTGAGTATGACCACTATTGAAAAGGTTTTCCATAGTTGAAACAAAGTTTCAAACAATAACCTTTAGCTACAGTCTTAGCCACTTAAAACTCAAGCTTTCCATCTACTCCCGTGTTCCTTTTGTAGACCAACTTATACCTATGGGTTTTATCCCTTTAGGTCCTTTTACAGGAACCTAAACTATGTTAGAATACAAAGATTCTAACTACCTCTTCATGGCTCCTTGTGTTATTGAGCATAAACACTGCTCACTACTTCATCATAATCTGTGCGATATAAACTTCCCACTACGATGAGGCAATGTTAGACTAGAAATCATAGGAACAATATGCCTTTAACCCTTTGAATCCATAGTATCCTATGCAATGTGGGAATATCTTCTAATATATCCTCCAGTCTATATCACTCTTTGCCTTATTCCTTATCATATAGTCTTCATAAAAAAATTGACTTTTTTGTTAACAAATATTTTCTGATGATCCTGAGTATAAAGGTAATAACCCAAAAATCCTCTTAGATATCTTATAAACTAATATACCTCTTAAGAAAAAGAGGTATTACACAATTTATAAGACGTATCCCTAAAGGAATCCGGGAAAAGACGAGAAATTTATCCATGATCTCACTATGTCCATCCAAGTTTGATATCTTCTTTCCATCTCTCTATTTTTCAATATAGAACTTGGTGCACATAACTAGGAAATAATCTCGTGCTCCGATGGAAAGAATCAAACTTACTAGACATATCACCTTGATCTAATTGAAGTGACTTGGTATGTATACCCAATAGGTTATCTGATCCACCTTAAATTCAATGAATGTATCCAAGGCATTAGATATCTTATGTACATATCCAAACCTAGAGTAATCATCACTAAAAGTGATGAAATATCCATACCCTCCCTATGCATGAACATTAAAGTTCCATACATGTTAATATGCATTAATTCCAAACATTCCTTGGCTATAGTCCTCTTGATCATTTTACAATCTATACAAGACCCTAGTTAATCAATTAGCCTAGTCTAGAGATACCGCTCACTTATCCTTGTGTGATCTTGCATGATTACCAAAACGCATCAAGGAAAACGAGCTCAGAGCAGGGACTACTAGGACCCATAGGAGTACTGGCTCCCTCGAAATGAAATTCTGAAATTGACTCAACATCCCATTATAGAGAGTCAATTGCACTCCAGTACCCTATGTATATTACAACGAGACACTAAGTGCTCGGGGTCTATGACCTATTATCCACTGCATGCAGGCTTTCCATGAACCGGTGTCCATAATCTAACAAGGTAGTACTATGACCTATGAAGATTACCTCTCAAATCATTACAGATCCCACTTATTATGTGATCAATTGACATACTCTAGCTCTAAGGAGCTTATGTCAAATTCCACTAAAGGAATTACAATGGCCAGAGATTTCATGGTCACATGTCCTTTGGATCACCCAAGAAGATACACTATCTCAATACCATGAGATATCATAGTGCCTCTATTAAGAATATTTGTTACCACAAGCCTCTATCAACAGTGACCCAATAATAGGGATATATGACCACTTTAGGGTCTCACCCATAAGTCAAAGCCTCCTGTTGATTTTAGCATAGACTTAATATCCTCTCAAGGTTGAGAGTCCATGTAGTATAGTAGCTTGGTGAATCATGACAATTGATAGCTTTGCGTCATGATTCACCATAGGTCTTATCCAGTATGCATCACATACACTAGTGCACTCATCATGGGAAACGCATCCTAACAGCCAAGACAAGCCATCCCTCCAATTAAGAGGTGGTGCACTACAGTCTCTATTGGATTGCCCAAATTCGTGAACCGACTGTGGACAACTTATCTACTTACAAGGAACCCATGACTTGTATATTCTGTGCAATTCTTAATGCACCCAAGTCATGTATAATGTAAGAGATATGGGTTAAATGCTTAAATCAATGTTAATACATCAAAGGGATAGCAAGGGGATAGTTAAGCCTAACTTTGTTACATCATGTCTTACTTTTAGGGGCTCAATCCCAACAAACTCGACATACATCAGGCCCTTATGGGTTTTTTCTTGGATTGCATTCAGAATATGAAGAGGGTTAACTATTGTAGGGGTATTCAACTCAATGTGGTCCTCTTCAATAGCACTAAGAGCATTCAACTTCTCTTTCTTTGGGTAATCCCTCGCTCTGTGTGGCTCGTTGCATATAAAACAACTAGATGGGTTAGTTATTTGTGAAGAGTTTGACTTCTCTCCCACTTTAGCTTGATAAGACTCAGACTTTTTGTTTGGTTTGCCACCATTCTTCTTGGTGGGCTTGGACTCTCCCTTTTTACTCGACTGTTGCTGTTGGTTCTTCCATTTTTAGGTTGTAGTAGAGGAAGAATTTAACTTGTAGTCCACTAAGCAATCAACAATTGCCATGGCCATAGGCAGGTCTTATACACCTTACCTTCTCAATTTTGTCTAAGCCTAACCCTATAGTCCAAACATAAAATTGAAGAGCTTGTTAAATTTGAACATATCTTTAATGTTAATGATTAAAAAACTTAGCTTGTTAAATTAGGCTCAGGAACTCGCACCTTTGTAGGGGCTGGTTCTAAAGTGGATGGTGTGCCTTACAACATTGCCCGCTTCAACAACTCGATCTCATCCTCAAGAGATCCAACCCGTCCCCAAAATTCCTTTACTGTCAATCTGATCATGGTTGTGAGGGATTCTATCCATTCCTCCACATATTTATCCCAACTTTCTGTGAGTCCACGTTGTACTTCGAGTTCCTCAGTGGCTTTTGCCACTCTTGTAGATAAAGTAGGGCCAACATCGTAATTACTAATAACCACGTCCAACTGAGCAACTTGTTCTCATTTCCTATCTCATTTCCATTATAGAAATGCATCATATCTAATCAGTCATGACGATTTAGTTTCATTTTCGGCATAGAGCGGACCTATACAATTGGTCATGTTGTTATTTGGTTGAGTCTACGTCATAAACCACACATTGTGGGATTGATCATGACAGTTTAGTCTCGTTTTTGGCATAGACTATAATTGTTCGATTGGTTGTGTCGTTGTCCTATCTCATTTTCATCATAGACTGCCCCTTGTTTCATTGGCCATGATAGTTCATTTTCTTTTTCGGTGTAGACCACATCTTTATGATCGGTAACATCGTTGTTCTGAATGGTCTTCATTATAGTCCACACCCTGTTGGATCAGTCATGACAATTCAATTTCGTTTTCAGCCTAAACGACACTAGTATGGTCGATCATGTCGTTGTCCTATCTGGTCTTTGTCATAAACCGCACCCCGTCGAATCAGTCATGACAATTCACTTTCTCTTTCAGCATAAAATGCACCTATACGTTGGTCATGTTGTTGTCCTATCTCATTTTTATCATAGACCACACCCTATCTGATCGACCATGAAAGTTCAGTTTTATTTTTGGTGTAGATCGCACTATACGATTAGTCATGTTGTAACATGTCTCATTTTCATTGGAGAACGCACCCTATCCAATGGATCATGACAATTTAGTTTCGTTTTCGACATAAAACAATCCTATATGATTGATCATGTTGTTGTCCTATATGGTCTTCATCATAGACCTCACGCTATCCAATTAGTTTTAACAGTTCAGTATCATTTTTGGCATAGACCGCACATGTATAATCAGTCACATCATTGTCTTGTCTCATTTTCATCATAGACTACACCTTATACAATCAGTTATGAGAGTTCTATTTCATTTTTGGTGTAAACTGCACTTGTATGATTGGTCACATCATTGTCTTGTCTCGTTTTCATCATAGACTGCACCCTATCTGATCAATCATGATAGTTCAGTTTTGTTTTCATCGTAAGCTACACCTTTATGATTGATCACATCATTTCTTGTCTCGTTTCCATTATAAAAACACACCTTGTTTGATTGGTCATAACAATTCAGTTTTCTTTTTAGCTTACGGTGGACCTGTACAATCGGTCACATTGTTGTCCTGTCTAGTCTTCGTCATAATCCAAACACTGTCCAATTAGTCTTGACAGTTCAGTTTCTTATTATGTAGAGATCACACCTATACAATCGGTCACATCATTGTCATAACTGGTCTTCGTCATGGACAACACATTATTTGATCGGTCTTGATAGTTTAGTTTCATATTCCACTAAGATTATAGCTGTATGATCACATCATTATCCTATCTGGTTTTCATGATAGACCGCACCTTGTCCAATAAGTTATGATAGTTTAATTTCATTTTTGGCGTAGACCACACCTGTATGACCGGTCACATTGTTGTCCCATTTTGTTTTTGTCATAGACCGTAGCCTATTTGATCGGCCATTGTTGGGAACCCTAGATTACTTTGTTCCCATGCCCTGGATCATGTAGGGTGAATCCAAATCTATCTTAGGCTTTCTAAATCTATTGTAGTGGATAAACAGGTATTCAAAAGCAAAAAGAATACCATAGAAAACATAGATCTATATAATAAAGCCACATACCTTTGATTAGAATGTTCCCGGATCAATTCCAATCAATGTAGATAACTCAAAAGTCATAGTAGATCTCGTAAACATCATGATCTTCCACCCGATGAATCTTACTTGTGTCTAAGAACTAAGATGGTGGAGATGTCAAAGGTGGAGGTTAGGGTTCTTTCTCAAGACTGAATAGGAGAATAGCAAGACATAGAAACCCTGACCCCTAAAGGGGTATTTATAGGCTTCTTATTGGGTTTGAGTCACTTAATCCAACTTAAAAAGGCTGCTAATTGATTAATTAACCATACAAGGTCCTAATTAATCAATTAGCTCAATCCAAAGATGCCACTCACTTATCCCTGTGCAACCTTGCATAATTATCAAAACGCCTTTATGCACAAATGCGAACTAAAAACCCTTCCAACCCTCATAAGACGTGCCAACAAGGAATATGAGCTCAGAGTGGGGAATTCTGAAACCCATAGGAGTATTGGCTCCCTCATAATCAAATTATAAAATTGACTCAACATCTCACTATAGAGAGTCAATTGCACTCTAGTACCCTATGTATATTACAATGAGACACCAAGTGCTCAGGTCTATGACCTACTATCCATTTCATGCAGACTCCCCATGAATTGGGGTCTATAATCTAACATGGTAGTTCTATCACCTATCAAGATTACCTCTCAAATTCTTGAGTTACAGATCCCACTTATTATGTGATCAACTGACATACTCTAGTTCCAAGGAGCATATGTCAAATTCCACTAAGGGAATTACTATGGCCACAAATTTCATGATAACATGCCCTTTAGATCACCCAATGGGATACACTATCTCAATCCCATGAGATATCATGCTGCCTTTATTGAGAATACCTGTTGCCACCAACCTCCATCAATGTGACCCAATCCATAGGGATATATAACCACTTTAGGGTCTTACCCATAGGTTAAAGCCTCTTGATGATTTTGGCACATACTCAATATCCTATCAAGGTTGAGAGTCCATGGAGTATAGTAGCTTGGTGAATCATGATAATTGATAGCCTTGCATCATGATTCACCATAGGTCCTGCCTAGTGTGCATCACATACACTAGTACACTCACCATAGGAAACCCATCCGACGGTCAAGACAAACCATCCCTTCAATTAGGAGGTAGTACACTATAATCTCAATTGGATTGCCTAAATCCATGAACCAACTATGGACAACTTATCTACTTACAAGGAACCTATGACTTGTATCTTCTGTGCAACTCCTAATCACTCAAGTCATGTACAATGTAAGAGACATGGGTTGAATACTCAAATCAATGTCAATATACCAAAGGAATAACAAGAGATAGTTAAGTCTAACTTTGTTACATCATGTCTTGCTTTTTACGGATTATTCATACACTTGTACGATCAGTCACATGATTGTGCTATCTAGTCTTTATCATAGACCACTCCCTGTTGGAGTGGTCATGACAATTCAATTTTGTTTTTGGAGTGGACTACACCTGTATGATCGGTCATGTCGTTGTTCTATCTAGTCTTTGTCATAGATCGCACCTTAATAGATCGATCATGATAATTTAGTTTTGTTTTCAGCATAAACCACACATGCATGATCAATCATGTTGTTGTCCTAACTCCTTTTCATCATAGACCGCATCTTTTCAGATCAACATTGACAATTTAGTTTTGTTTTCTATGTAGACCGCACTTATATGATAGGACATGTCATTGTCTTGTCTCACTTTTGTTATAGATCGCACCTTGTCCAAAAGACCATGATAGTTTAGTTTCCATTTTTGGCCTAAAGCAGACCTGTATGATCAGTCACGTTGTTGTCCTGTCTCCTCTTCATCATAGACCACACTCTATTAGACCAGTCTTGATAGTTTGGTATCATATTCTTTTGAGCTAATACCTATACAATCAAATGCGTCGTTGTCCTGTCTAGTTTTCATGATAGAATGCATCACATTAGATCGATCATGACAGTTTAGTTCTAATTTTGGCATAGACTATACCTGTATGATCAATCATGTCGTTGTTTTATCTCATTTTTTTCATAGACCATACCTTGTCTCATCAATCATGATAGTTCAATTTTGTTTTCGGTCTAGACCACATTAATATGATTGGTCACATCATTATCCAGTCTAGACGTCGTTATAAACCGCACCTTGTCGAATCAGTCATGAAAATTTAGTTTCATTTTCAATGTAGAGCAGACCTGTATAAAAAATCATGTTGTTGTTTTGTCTAGTCTTCATTATAGATTGCACACTTTCTGATCGGTCTTAACAATTTAGGTTTGTATTCAATGAAGATCACACCTGTACGATTGGTCATGTCATTGTCCTATTTGGTTTTCGTGATACACCCCACCCTGTTTGATTGGTCATGATAGTTCAATTTTGATTTTAGTGTGATTGCACCTACATGATCGGTCATGTCGTTGTGCAGTCTGGTCTTTGTCATAGATTGCACCCTGTCGAATCGGTGATGATAGTTTTGTTGGGAACCCTGGATTTCTCCATTCCTTTACTCTCGATCATATGGGTGCATGCAAAACTACCCTAGGCCTCTAGATCCTATCCAATGGAAGCAAAAAACATATTTTTTACAATTCTAGGATCAAGAGAAAAGCCGTTAGAGAACTTTACCTTTGATTTGGATGTTTACAAATCAATTCCACTCAAAGAAGATGAAGAACAATGAATCTGGAAGTCTCATACACCCAAGATCTTTCCCCCAATGACTCGAACCATGATCTTGACACTCCAAAGTGTGGACTTTGGAAAAGATGATCTCTTATCTCTCACTATCTCTTTCTTTCTCTAGAGGTGAAAGACAAAGTCTCTCTAAAAGTTATAGAAACCCTAGCCCCTATATGGTTATTTATAGGGTTCCCCTACTAGGCTTAAGTGACTTGAGCTTACCAAGGCTTGGGTCACTTAATCTAGCCCAAAACGGGTTCTAATTGATTAATTAACCACATAGGGCCATCTAATTAATCAATTGGACCAATCTTGAGAACCTGTTCACCATCCCTTATGCACAAGAATGAACTAAGAGCCAATTTAATCCTCATAAGTTGTGCCATCATGGTACATGAGCTTAGAGCGGGGACTATTGGGACCCATAGGAATATTGGCTCCCTTAGAATCTAATTCTGAAGTTGATTCAACATTCCACTAAAGAGAATCAATTGCACTCTAATAACCTATGTAAATAATAGTGAGACGAGCTCGGGGTTTGTGACCTACTATACACTATATGCAGACTTCCCATGAACTATCAAGATGTGTTTGTAATATAATAAGGTAGTGTTATGACCTATCAAGATTACCTCTCTGATCCTTGAGTTATAGATCCCACTTATTAAGTGATCAATTAACATAGTCTAGATCTAAGGAGCATATGTCAAATTTCCACTAAAGGAAATGCTATGACCATAGTCTTCTAGATCACATGTCCTTTGGATCACCCAAGAGGACACACTGTCTCAATCCATGAGATATCATGATGACTCTATTGAGAATACCTATTGCCACCAGCCTCCATCAATAGTGACCCAATCCATAAGGATATATGACCACAATATGGTCTCACCCATAAGTCAAAGCCTTCTTTTAACTTTAGCACAAGCTCAATATCCTCTCAAGGTTGAGAGTCCATGCAGTATAATAGCTTAGTGAATCATGACAATTGATAGCCTTGTGTCATGATTCACCATAGGTCTTGTCAAATGTGCATCACATGCACTAGTACACTCACCATGGGAAAACCATCCCGACAACTAAGATAAGTTATCCCTCCAATTAGGAGGTAGTGTACTATAGTCTTAGATGGATAGCCCAAATCCATGAACCAACTGTGGACTATTCATCATTTTACAAGTAACCCATGACTTGGATCTTTTGTGCAACTCCTAATGCACCCAAGTCATGTACATGCAAGTGATATAGGGCATGTATGCTTAAATAACCAATTAATACAAATGAGATATTTAAGGGAATCCAAGAAATATAAATAAATAAATTTATAAATGAATCTTAATCTAGTACATCATGTCATGCTTTATAGGGCTCAATTCCAATAAACTCCTACTAGCCTTAAAGCATGCTAGGAACACATCTGACACCTAAGCTATCCCTATGTCGATCAAAGACTCTAGTAGACAAAGTCTTCGTGAAGGGATCTACCGGGTTCTCTATAGAAGCAATCTTCTCCACAACCACATCTTCTCTCCTAACTATCTCACGTATCAGGTGATACTTTCTCCCAATGTGCTTACCCGTTCGATGGTTTCTTGGTTCTTTAAACTGTGCCATTGCCCCGTTGGCACAAAACAAAACCAAGGGTGGTACACTCAAGGGAACTACCAAGTCCCAATAAGAACTTTCAAAGCCAAACAACTTCTTTTGCTACTTTAGAAATAATAACATACTCGGCTTCCATAGTGTAGTCAACAATATAAGATTGCTTCAGACTTCTCCAACTAACAACCCCACCACCTAGAGTGAACACAAAACTGAAGGTAGACTTGCGAGAGTCTCTATCAAACTAAAAGTCCAAGTCCATATATGCAAGGGGTAATAACTCATCATAATGATACACTAGCATATAATCCCTCTTTCTCCGAAGATACTTGAGTATATGCTTGAGCTTGACTATCTTCCAATGCTCTATGCCTAGATTGGACTGATATATACTCACCATCTACAACAAAGCAAATGTCTAGTATATCGCATACATAAGGCTACCCACTGCAGAAGCATAAGGTATTGCTTTCATGCGATCTTTCTCCTCAGTCGTTTTAGGACACTAATCCTAAGAAAGAGGCACTTCATGCTTGAAGGGTAGTAAACCCTTCTTAGAGTCTTGCATCACATGTTTAACCAAAAGATTGTCAATGTAGGTGGCCCAAGACAATGAAATCTTTCTATTCTTACGATCCCAAAAGATCTTTATCCCAAGAATATATTGTGCCTCACTTAGATCTTTCATCTGAAATTGAGTAGATAACCAGATCTCGACTAACGACAATAACCCTACATCATTCCCAAAGAGTAGAATGTCATCAAAGTACAAGACCAAAAACACCACCATGATTCCCTATATCTTCTTGTACACACAAGGCTCATCCTCATTTTGATTAAAATCAAGAGTCTTGATGGCTTGATCAAAAGGCCTATTCCATGAGTGAGATGCTTACTTTATTTGTAAATGGATTTATGCAACTTGCACACAAGGTTCTCTTAGCCCTTTGTTGTGAATCCATTTGGTTACATCATATAGATGCTTTCTTCAAGATCATCGTTCAAGAATTCCATCTTGACATTCATTTGCCATATCTCATAATCAAGATGCAGTGCAATGGATATGAGTATTCTGATGGACTTGAGCATGGCTACTGGTGCAAAGGTCTCCTCATAATTGAAGCTAGGTTTTTGACTATAATCTTTTACTACCAGTCTAGCCTTATATGTCTCAACCTTTACATCCACCTTTTTTTTCTCTTGTAGACCCACTTACACCTTATGGGTTTTATCTCTTCAGGTGCTTCTACAAGATCCTAAACTTCGTTGAAATACATAGATTCTAACCCTACTTCCATAGTTCATTGCCAAAGAATAACATCAACACTGCTCACTGCTTTGTTGTAATCTGTTGATCAATCTCATGCTCCTCTAGAATTGCCTTGAAAGACTCTGAAATACATGAACCTTTCTGGCTAAATAACAATCCTCCCACTACAACAAGTCACTGGTGTACTTGAACTGACTGGAATGGTAGGTTTAGAAACCTCTGGACCCATAGTCTCCTATGCTAATGTGTGAGTGTTTTCAAATTCTTTCCAATCTATATCACGCCTTGCCTTATTACTCATCATATAGTCCTATTCTAGAAATTTGGCTTTTGTACTAACAAATGCCTTTTGGTCGATTTGACTATAAAAGTAATGTCCTCTCGTTCCTTTTGGATAGCCTAGAAACTGACATACTTGAGACCTTATTTCCAACTTGTCTACCTTTGGTTTTAGCATGTGTGTTGGACAACCCCAAATATGAATGTGTTGCAAACTAGGTTAGCAACCTTTCTATATCTTTGTGGGAGTCAAATGCACCGACTTAGAAGGCACTAGGTTATGAAGGTAAGTTGCAGTATCTAAAGCATACCTCTAAAATGATATAGGAAGTGATGAGAAACTCTTCATAGACTTTACAATGTCCATTAATGTTCGATTTCTTCTTTCTGCTACTCTATTTTGTTGTGGAGTTCTAGGTGCACTCAATTGGGACATATCTCATGATCCTCAAGGAAAGAATCAAACTAAGTAGACTTTTATTCTCCACCTCGATCAGATCGAAGTGCCTTGTTACGTTTACCTAATTGGTTTTTTGATTCCGCCTTAAATTCAATGAATTTATCCAAGGCATCGAACTTCCTATGCATCAAGTAAACATATCCAAACCTGGAGTAATCATCCATAAGCGTAATGAATACTCATACCCTCTCCTTGCATGGACATTAAAAGGCCCACACATGTCAGTATGCACTAACTCCAGACACTCATTAACTCTATATCCTTTAGTAGTAAAGGGCCTCTTGGTTATTTTACCTTCTATACAGGATTCACAGACTAGAAGATCTTTTAGAATCAAAGAAGGTAAAATTCCAGACTTAACTAGTCTTTGGATTCCATATAGATTAATATGACCTAGGTTTAAGTGACAAAGTTATGTTTGATTAGTGTTAGGTTCTTTTCTTTGTTGTGAGATATGATAATTCTCATTACTTGGAAAAGCATATAATGGAATAACATAAAGACTATCTATCAATGATCTTAAGCATATAAATGAATTATTCAACTTAATAAAAACTTTTTTATTATTAAAAAGAAATGAATAATTCAGCTTACATAAACTGGAAACCAAAATCAAATTCTTCTTAGACTTAGGAACATAAAGACAATATTTTAATACTAGAAGACTATTATCAGAAAAGATAACGGTAACATCTCCCACTGCCTACACAACAACTCTTGCATTAGAAGTTAATGCCAAGTACATATCCCCATCATTTAACCTTATCCTTACTTAAGACCCCTATAATGAATTATAGACATGATCAGTGGCTCCATAATCTATCCACCAAGAATTAGTGGAATCTAACACTAAACATGATTCAACTAGAAGAGAATGATGCATACCTGACCGTCTCTTCAGGAACTTAGGGCATTCTTTCTTCTAGTGGCCTTTATGACCACAAAGAAAACACTTGCCTTGACCATTACTCTTCTTCTTCTTCTCTTTACCCTTAAACTTTTCTTTATGTTTGGTGGACTTCGTAGTGTTCTTCTTCTTTTGGTTAGAAGAACCTGAAGAATGCTTCATTGCCATATGAATACCCTTTTGATCCTTGAGAATCCCCTCAGCTATTTGGAGTTCCCTCACCAGCTTGGTAAGCTCATCACCATCTTATTCATATTATAGTTGAGCTTGAACTGCTTGAAATTATCTAGTAAGGTCTCTAGAACCATGTCAACCTGGGTTTCCCCATCAATCTTAGCTCCAAGGATCTCCATATTGTATAAGAGTCCGATCATATGAATCATATGACCTTTAATGGGAGTTCCTTATGACATCTTAGCATCCATAGTAGCCTTAAGAGCAGCTTGCCTAGCTTGCCTACCCTTGCCACCAAACATCTCATGGAGACTGACAAGAATATCATAAGTTGTTGGCATAGACACATGTTGATGTTGCAACACATTATCCAAAGACCCAAGTATGATACACTTGGTCTTCTGATCCACCCTCTACCAACTATGATAATTGTCCATCTCGTCTTGAGTTGAATGTTCATTAAGAGTAAAAGGAGCAATATCTTGAGTTACCCACTTTAGCTCCTCTAAAGGGAGTATTATGTCCAGATTCATTTTCCAATCCATATAGTTTGGTCTGATAAACTTATTAGTAGTGAGAATGAGATTAATTGGTTTATAAGACATGATATCTATAACAAAAATAAAACCATATGTTAATTAATTGAGCATACACAACAAGTTAGTAATTAATTTAGCAAATATGTAGTGCTCTCAAACTACATATCCTTTTGCAAGGTATCTTAATATCACAAGGATCAAGCCTATGTGGAGTAGGTTATAACCTTATTACTAGTTAGAGACCCTCTTAGATTGATCTCCTTGTTTTAACCATAAAGGTATCAAAGACAAGATCAACATACCTTTTAATTTGGCTTATGGACTTTGCAAGTAGGACTGCATGGGGTGATTTGACCACCTCATATCCAATGTTAAGTGTATAACCATTGTCCTTGAGCTATCAAGTTTTTAAGTTTTGTTTCCGTTTCTGGAGGTAATTGAGAGGGATCTGTGCATTCTTGCATGTTTGCTTTGATGTAGCAATTGGCAACTTTCTTTCATCGTCTTTAACACTCCAAACTGATGGGGATGGAATTTTATCGAGAAGTTAAGTTTTGTTGTTCTTTGTAAAATCCAGACTGAAGAATGCAAATTGGTTTGCAGTGGCTGGTGTTATTTGAGTTTTGAGTAAAATATTGAAATACTTGAAGCAAGAATATGATGATCAACTTGGGAGAATACTTGGATTCTATCAATTCTTGTTTGTCAAATGTGCATTGGGATTCATCGAATGGTGTTTGTGTTGGTCAGTATGGTGACACTTAGAGACGCTCGAACACTTTCAGTCTGAGGAATGTTCAGCTACTAGAGTCAAAGGTTGTATCTCTAAGAAATCTTGTTCAGTTCTTCTGTTTATTGGTTGAGCAAAATGGTTCTTTGGGAATCCCAGGTGTTCCTCTAGGTAAGTGTCCTGTTCTTTATAACATCAGTGACCTTGTTCCTAAGTTTCTATATTGGTGCCTTGGCAAGTAAGGGAATTGTAATAGCTTGTGCATCTCTGTACTTTAAACATAAGTTGTTCATGCTAATGTTTAGGCTCAGTCTCTATATCTGTCTACAATATTCAATTCTTGTTTCTTTGCTGCAAGTTTTCCATGAATACTTTCAAGATCTTTTGCTCCAACCAATACATCAAATCAAGCCTGATGAGAGTGGCTGTCTTGAAGGCTCTCCATTTTTTTTTATTCAGTATTCTTGATGGAAAAGTGTATAGCATGTCTTTATACCATTTACAGAGATAGGCTGTTTTCCTTTTCCTAAGGTATTCCTTCAGTTTGATCAGTCTGAGGGAAGAAATAAGAGAGCAATGTGCATATGCAGCTACTAATTCATGCGTGACATTTGACCTAAATTCAAATTTGGAATGTTGTAATCAAAAGAAAGGTCTATCAGAGCTTTATGAGCGGCTTCAAGGACATATTCCTAAGTGTTTAGTTGTGGACCGTGAAATGTATTAGACACTTATTTCGTAGATATGCTGAAGCTCTATTTTCTTTGCTCCAACTTCTTTGTCAGCATCATGTGACACGCTTGGTTCAGGGTTTTGATGTTAATCTACGACAAAAATTAGTTCAATTAACACTCCACCGACCTGTTTGTTCCGAGGAAAGCGATCGACTTGCTACTAGGTTAATATCTTCCCTAATGGAGTATTACACTGGTCCTAATGACAAGGTAACAGTTGATGATGTTAGCGCAAGATTGCGAGAGGGTTGGCTAGGCTATTACAAGGGGATTGATCATAAACTTTACTTAGTTGTGGATTTTCTTGAGAGAGCTGCTGTAACTTTTGACACTGAAGAGAATGAAAACCTTGCTAGAGAGGCCTTCGATCTCTCAAATAAAGTTCCAGAACCTGCAGATTTGTGAGCAGTTTGCAAAAGGTTTGAGGATTGGAGAATCCATGAAGTTGTGGTTCGTTTACCATTACAAAAAAGGCGCAAGCCCTTGTCCCTGAAGGTGATGCTTCCAATGAGCGACTTGATGCAGAAATTCGAGAACATACACTTGCTTAGCTTGAATAGTGTTATGAGATTATCACCAGTGTTTTGTGTTCTCTAAAAAAGGTGAGGCTTTTCTAGAAGGAACTTGGATCTCCCATGAGTCCCACTGCCTAATCCACCCTTGATCAGGCTTCCCGAGACATATACATACGCCAAACTATCCAACTCAGTGTTAAATCATCTGACACAGTCTTTCAGATATTGTTTCAGTACAGATCCAAAATATGTTAGGCCCCTTGCAATTCATGGCCTTGATGATCTCTCCCAGCATGAAGGACTTGCTAGAGCCAGTGACTCTGTATCAGCATGTCGCACATTGATAAGCTTGCTTGAAGATTAACCAACATATGCTACTGCCACTACTTGCAGTTGGAGCAGGAATTACCTTAGTTGATTCAGTAGTAATGCCTTGACCTAGCACATACCAGCATCAAAGAGCAGCCAGGACCCACCAATGGGTTTTGCATTGATAAGATCTTCAAGTCATGATATTTCAAAATGTCCTATGGACTTTCGTGTTTTGGAAATGTGGCCATTGCAGCTTGTTATGCCCAACGCGTACATGAATTAAAGCGTGTGTTAATCATTGATTTTGATGTTCATCATGGGAATGGAACAAATGATGATCTATGATGGCTCAGATATATTCTTCCTTTCCACTTATCAAGATAGAAGCTACCCTGGTACTAGTAAAATAGATGAGGTAAGGTCATGATAGTGGCGAAGGACGACGACACCAATTATTAAATGAGATGTGCAATGAAAGAGGTAACAATGGGGATGGTGATCTTTGTCATGATAAGGATTTTGAAGGTCACGATTCATGTTTCAAACGATCAGAAGTATGTGATAATTTTAATGTGAATCAGAAGTCATTGTCAAGGAGAGCATGAAGGCTTTGAAGTTATTGGTAGTACAGAGGATTCTCATAACCTTATTATGGAAAATCTGCTCATAAGGGACATGGAATGGTTCAATCAGTTTTGACTTCCTTTACAACTATCAGAAAATTGCTTTACAATTAATAGGGCTCATGCTTCATTGGCAGAGACTGATAATGGGGATTCAAAGCAAGACGAAAGAGGGAATTCTGAGGACGTTTGCTGGTCATCAGACTTTTGGGAATATTATCGTATTTGCTCTATTGAAAGACAGAACTGAAGGAAAAGAACTGTTGTTGCCCAAAACTAGTTTGAATGTGAGAAGAAGGGAAAATGATGATGCAGATACAAGTGGCCAAATGTCTTTATAATGCACTGTGAAAGATTCAGAAACAAAGGAGAATGCAAATCCCAACTGCCTATTAACATGAACACGAATGGCCATCTATCTAGCACTTTATTTGCGGCAAGGACTCGAATGAAATATGGTTCTGTTGCCAAGCTCAGTTTCTGGAGTATACTAGAAATGGCAGAGAAATTATGCTAATCTTTACATGTTTATCATCCCGAGGCGCTCCTAATGAATATATATTCGGGCGATTGGAAACGTGCTTATATAGCTTTGTAGTATCTTGCTGAATATCTCACTTCTACTCATGCTCCCGAGCGGAAACATTCCACTACAAAGTCTAGCCACATCATCCCACAGATTCAATTGTCAAATTATTTTGAAGGACATTTCTCAAAAGCTTCAACTGACAAAGGATTTCAATGGAGTAGGGAGTGTAGGCACCCCTCCCCCTGATGACACATGGCACACATTTCCCGATGACACGTGGCACGCATTCTTATCCAGATTTAACCCATCCGGATCTTCCCAAGAGTACACGTGGCGCGCTTCTCCTATCCGGACCCCTAAGGAAGAGGCACACAACACTCGCAAGCATCACATCCGGACGACCGACATATCCTATCCGGATATGTTTTGTCCGGATCATTGACTAAAGTAAGCAAGTCTTGCACGTCATCACAACAGCCTACCATGGCCCACGTTCCGCCACCTACAGAGTGAAAGGACAGGAATGAAGTGACGACAAGTCACTTTCCACGATCTCTGACAGTCTCAGCGCCTCCCACGATCTCTGTCAGCCGCCCATAGGGTGATGATGGCCTTGCCAGCACCTAGAGGCATCATTACAAGCCAAAATATCCCCCTACCATTAAAGAGGGAAACAAAGCTTCTAATACTACATATATGGACCTTCATACAAAGAGGAAGGTAAGCTTGCTATACCCAGAAAAAAGGCCAACTGATTTATCTCTCTTACCATGGCTGACAAAACCATCGGAGGGTGTGTCCGGACACCCTGTCCGGACGCCTTTTGCAGGAACGATTGAGTCAAGAACCTATATTGGTTGAGATCGTGTGTTCATCCATTTGGCAACTACGTGAATCACCAAGGACGCGGGGCCTCAATAGGGAGGATACTTTAGTCACATCGTTTGCATAATTAAAGAAAGGTCCAATCCAGTTTTCATACAATTCAGAGTTTGATGCTCACAAGAATACATTCTCTTCATCTTCTACAAAATTTAAACTCAGTAGCCTTGATGAAGCCACACTTTTTATTGATTATTCTATAGACCAGATTGCTGAGGTCCTCAACTCTTTTAGGACTTGGAGCAACGATATACATAGGAGTATTGGATATGGTAAATTTTGGAGTCAAAGTCTTCGAGGCCAAAGCCACTATGTTAGATGATGCTCATCCAACCGTTATGAAGACTTGAAAGCCTATTGAAAAAGTTGCCTGATCAGAAAAGTATCATGAAGTAGGTATTACATTTCAGAATGGAGGGTTTAGGAATCATCTTGCATGAGATTCAGAATACTGTCACAATTATTAATGAGAAGGAAGTTGTTTCATCCAGTCGTAAGATGAAGTTCCTTGTCTCTCCTATCACTCATGCTACAGTGCAATCTAAGGTTGCATTTGACCTTTCTGAATCTGTTAAAATTTTGAAGCATTTAGCCAAGTCAGATTTTGTAGTAATATATATTATTGAAGAACCTAGGGAGAATGACATTGCCAAATGGATCAGGGAATGAATGCCTTAAGGAGAATATTGATACAAAATTCATTGAGGATGACAGGTTTATTGGGCAATTATTCCTGGAATGAGATGGCTCTCTCAATCCCAGATTAAAGAGTAAATGGATGCAGTAGTTCAAGTACCTCCAACGGTGATTTAGGCTCTTCATCAAGTGATTCGGACTCAGGCACTTCTTCAGATAGTGAATCAGAATGTGCTTCTACAATTTTGGTAATAACCCTACTGAAGATATATAGTTACTGTGATCTTATAATGAGGACTCCTTATTCTGTATAAGGAGAAGGTCTTGATCTAAGGTAGAAAGAGACATGGTTTAATTGGTGACCAAGAGATACTTGGTTTTCGAAATGGCTTGGTTCAATTCTGCAGCTGTCAGTAGAGATATTCTGTCCAGAATTATGTATTCCAAACATTTGGGCACACGGATATGGCCTTCGGAGAATGAGAAGCGCAGTTTTAAATGAAATGAGACTGTTTTTAGGAAAGGGAAAACTAGGTTCTTGTGACTGTCAGCTTTCAGGTCCAATTTCATATTGCAGATTTGTAACTAATGAGTTCTAAGCCCAAAAAGGAAGTAAAATCTACAATTAAAGAATGAATTTGAAACTGAAGACGATATGATTGGGGATGGAGCAACAGAAGATCAAAACCACAGGCTTGGACCTACTACAGAGTTGAAATGACTAGTTTTGTTCATTATATTTATGCTTTTGGTGATTTTCTTCAAATCCTACAGATCCGCTGGAATGGTCCCTGAACTTGTAAAGCTTGGTGCTTGCTTCTTATTTTCTAGTATTTCATGTTCTCGAAATAATAGAAGGCTCTGACTGCACTTAAAGAAACCTCCTCAAGGTTCAGAATGCATGCAAATCCAACAACAAAAGAGGAAACACGCCACATCCTGGAGCATTTAGACACTAAGAGTTTGGCATTAAACAAAAGTATAAGTACAGTTGAATTTTTTCGGAGTCGCCATTGCAGTGCTCGAAACTTTTGCAGCCAAACGGACAACTAACTCGTAAGTTGTTTAGGTGGCAATTGCTCATGCTTGAAAACCTCGAAAATTTGCGGGAAGTAAAAGCGCACCTGCTCATGATTTCGTTAACTTTCAATCATTTTTTTTTTTAACCTTTCATAGAGAATGGAGATCAGTTTCTAGATAGAAATTTAAATCTGGATGAGAGGAGTTGCTCAGATGTAGATAACTCAGTCAGCTCATCTATTTCAAGAGAGCTTCAAGATGGAATAGGCCAAATTGTCATTCAACCATTAACTACTCAAGAAAATCTTGATAGCTCCAAAAGACATCAGTAATGAGCAAATCATCCAACTTTGCGCCTTTCATGTAATGGTCCTGGTTCATAGAACAGAGAAGAAGCCTTCAAGAGGAACAAGAGGATGGTGGAGCTCGGTGTCTTCTTGGCAGCCACACTCGAAAGTCCCAAAAGGCAAGATCCATAAGAAAGTCTCTAGCGTACTGCCCATTTACCTTCACACACGTGAAATAGGCTATCGAATCCTATTGACTGAGGGTTAATTCCTGATTGTGGGTAATTTGATGCGCCTAAAGAATGAGGAGTTATTCGGGAAATTGGATATCTAAAAATCAATTAAGACGCGAGCATTCAGTTGAAGAAATTTTACTGTGAGCAAGTTGACAATAGAAACAGAATTCAGGATTTCAACTGAACAACGGGTAACTGGTTACGTGTATAAAGTGGAAAATAAATGGATCTGGTTAAGGATATCGCGTCATATTAAGGCTCAACTATTTCTATTTGATACGTCATGTGAACCTAATAAACTTCAAGAATTCCATAAGCACTGTGGAGTAGGAAAAGCTGTTTCTGGTAATGTTTTAAATGCCAATAAGGAGCTTTAAGACATGCCAATAAACCGCCAAGGTGCCTAATGAAGGTTGTGACCTATATCTAGATGATTTTGGGATGCCCAATTGCAGCTTCTAAACACAGGGACCTTTTCGAAGAGAAAACAACAACAAATTTCCGCAACAACCTCATCAGTTTCAACAGCAGTTCGTTTCAAGTCAACATCAGCAGAAGCCATCAGAATCAATTCCAGCAGATCTCTTCTGAAGACCATTCTAGAGCACAATACCATTTTCCTCTTGCACCCTCCTTTTTTCCTCGTGCTTTTACGTGTTTTGAATTGTGTTTTCAAAATCGTTTTCATCCAAATAACCCTAACTTTAGAGAATTATCCCCAAGCTCTCTTTAGGCATAATATCCAGATTTTAACATACTATTTGCTGCCATTTTCCCTTCCGGCATGCATTTTCATCATTTTCAACTATTTTCATGATTTTCTCGATTTTCAACAAGCATGAACAAGCTTCATGATTCCAAATAATGGAATTCATGGAATCAATTCATGCAAAATTAATTAGGGCATTGGAGGGAGGCCCGACATTCATGATATTCTCTTCAATAGTGTCTTGTTTGATATTTGATTGATTGTGCTTCCTCTTTGTGGTATATATGAGATTATTTTGAATTAGTTATTGAGTTAACTTTGTTTCCCATAAAGGAGTACTAGCTTGCTACCCAGGTATGCTCTTCCTCACTTATTTTCAAGAATTATGTGGGCACGTATGCTATTGGTGATTAGATCCATACATGATGTGGTTCTTAGGTGTTCAGATACATGCTTGATTTGCTTAGAGAAAATAAATGTTGTATCACATTTTCAAACTAACCTTTGATGTCCTTTTGATAGCGCTTAAGAAGTGGTTCAGGTACGCTCCCTAACTCTCCTTATCGTGATTTGATCTTGTTTGGCGTGCTATTTTTGAAATCACCTTGCTTACTTAGGTATCCATGATCAATCATTTAATTGTCACATTTCTCTCAACTTAGTCAGTAAAGACCTTAAAAGGGCTTAGAGGGGTGCTACCTCCTAGAGGTACCTTCCCAATAAGTAATCTGATCCCCGGACCTAGACTCGGGTTTTTCAAAGACATGCCTTTTCCAAAAATTATGGAGTCACATTTTAGGGTTTTTCTTTCTCATTTTATTTTCCCTTTAAAATAAAAATAAAATAAGTGGCGGCTCCAAATTTTCCAAAACTAAATAATTTTTCACAAATAAAAAGCGAGTCTCGCCGATCGAGTGGGGATGCACGTGAAAAATGCGGGTCCACAAATAGATTTTAACAACAACCAATAACAAGAAAAATAACATTGGAAAAAACTTCCTATGAAAATTCATTTTCTTAAGAAAAATATAAAATTGACTTTAATTTATTTTATTTGAAACAAAATCTTGGTAAGTTATCTTAATCATGAATTATCCATCATATATATTTCCAGAAATAATTTATTTCCTTGAATTAGAATCTTGTGCTAAATAGGAATTATTTTATTTCTTAAAGACTTGGAAAAATAAAACTTCTTCCTTAAAATAAAAAGAGTCTTAGAGATCTAAAATCTGAAAAGATTTATTTTGAGAAAAAATCTCTAAGAGTTTAATTTTAAAAAGGAAGTAGGTTCCTTATTTCTTTCCAACTTGTCTTTTCCTAAAATAAAAAATTTCCTAATACCTAGCATATTCAAATATAATAAATTATCTAAACAAGGAAAAACATATGAAAATTCATTTACTTAAGAATACCAAAATATATTAAAAGCCAAAAATTTAAAAAAACATAAAAGACATAAAAGGAAACTAAATAAATAATTCCCATGGCCTTAGGGATCCTGTTACAAATTTGGTAATTAAAATTTAGATAAAACTCAAATTATCAAAATAGCCCTGCAACCAAAGATAGGGTTAGTGAAAAAAGAAAAACCCAACAGACCTAATTGCCACAAAATTGAGCCCAAAAGAAGCTTAAAAATTAAGCCCAAACAACCAAAAACTATTTGGCTCGAACTGCATGCCATTTCCACAGCCTTGCTTCAAGTAGCCATATCTTCCTCGTTTCAACTCCGAATTACAATTTGTTTGAAGCAACAGATTCCTAACTTCCTTAGCTTCAAAAAGATATGTGGTGCTAGGCTTAAGTGAGCGTCACTATGCTGCCAGGCTCTTTGCTCAACCTTGCTTCAATTGGCTATATCTCCTTTGTTTCAACTCTGAATTATGATCCATTTAAAGCGTTGGAATCTTGACTTCCTAAGATTCAAAACCATAGGTGGTTTGCTTTAAGAAAATCATGGGAAGTCATCTCGATTTTATGCTCAAGATGATGTAACTTTATTGTCAGGGATCTCAAAACAAGAACTTCCAAGAATGTTTCTTTTTCCTTAAATCACCATAGGAACTCATGAAAGAAACATCAAGAAGCCTTCTTCTCTCTTGGGTCACCATAGATGGTTACAAAAACATAAATTTTTACAACAACAAAAAAAAAATCCTATTCTTCTTTAATGGAGCTTACAACCCATCTCGTTAAAATGAAAGATTTTTACAATGAAATAAAAATACTATACCACTTATGTCGTGTACAACCCAATCTAAAGAAAGTAAATAATCCAAAAAATATTACGATCATCATTCAATCAACAATAACCATCATACATTCATCCCTATAGCCATGGGATGAAAAACATACCCTGCAAAACAGAGTTAGTACAACTTAGAGTAGATCTAACTAATCAATTAGCTCAATCTAGAGAACTTATTCACTATCCCTAGTGCAACCTTGCATTATTAACAAAACACCCTTATGCATAAGAATGAACTAAAAGCCAATTCAACCCTCATAAACCATGCCATCATGGTATATGAGCTCATAGCGGGGACCGTGGGGACCCATTGGAGTACTGGCTCTCTTAGAATCCAATTTTGAAGTTGATTCAACATTCTACTAAAGAGAATCAACTGCATTCCAATATCCTATGTAAATAACAATGAGATGAGCTTAGGGTTCGTGACTTACTATCCACTATATGTAGACTCCCTATGAACTGGTGTTCGTAATCTAACAAAGTAGTGCTATCACCCATCAAGATTGCCTTTCCAATCCTTGAGTGACAAATCCCACTTATTATGTGATCAATTGACGTACTCTAACTCTAAGGAACATATGCCAAATTTCCACTAATGGAAATGCTAAGGCCATAGTCTTCTAGATCACATGTCCTTTGGATCACCCAAGAAGACACACTATCTCAATCCATGAGACATCATGATGATTTTGTTGAGAATACCTATTACCACCAGCCTCCATCAACAATGACCCAATCCATAGGGATATATAACCACTATAGAGTTTCACCCATAAGTCAAAGCCTCTTGTTAACTTTAGCACAAGCTCAATATCCTCTCAAGGTTGAGAGTCCATGTAGTATAGTAGCTTGGTGAATCATGACAAGTGATAGCCATGTGTCATGATTCATCATAGGTCTTGTCCAATGCACATCACATGCACTAGTACACTCACCATGGGAAAGCTATCCCGACAACCAAGACAAGCTATCCCTCCAATTAGAAGGTAGTGTACTACAGTCTCAGATGGATAGCCCAAATCCATGAACCAACTATGGACTACTCATCATTCTACAAGGAACCCATGACTTGGATCTTCTGTAGATCTTTTAATGCATCCAAGTCATGTACAATGTAAGTGATGTAGGGTGCGTATGCTCAAATAACCAATTAATATAGATGAGATATTTAAAGGAGTCCAAGAAATATAAATAAATAAATTTATAAAAGAATCTTAATCTGTTACATCATGTCATGCTTTCTAGAGCTCAATTCCAACAAGTTTAGTTTTATTTTTGACATAGATTGTACCTGTACGATTGATCACGTTGTTGTCTAGTCTCGTCTTCATCATAAAACACACACTATTCCATCAGTCTTGAAAATTCAGTATCATATTCTGGGAGATCAGACCTGTACGATTGGTCACATCATTGTCCTATTTAGTTTCATGATCCACCGCATCCTCTCTGATCGGCCATGATAGTTCAGTTCCAATTTCTTATTATATCACACTTATACGATCAGTCACATCGTTGTCCTGTCTAGTTTTTGTTATACACTGCACTTTATTATCGGGAACCCTGGATTTCTCCATTCCCCTACCCTAGATCATATAGGTGCATGCAAAACTATCCTAAGCCTCCAGATCCTATCTAATGGAAGCAAAAAAAAAACATATTTTTTACAATTCTAGGATCAAGAGAAAAGCCATTAGAGAACTTTACCTTTGATTTGGATGTTCCCAAATCAATTCTACTTGGAGAAGATGAAGAACAATGAATTTGAAAGTCTTGAACACCTAAGATCTTTAGCCCGATGACTTGAAGCACAATCTTAACACTCCAAAGTGTGGACTTTGGAAATGATGATCTCTTGGCTTTCACTATCTCTCTCTTTCTCTGGAGGTGGAAGACAAAGTCTCCCTAAAATTTATGGAAAACCTAACCCATATGGGGGTATTTTTAGGGTTCTCCTACTCGGCTTAAGTGACTTGAGCCCACCAAGGCTTAGGTCACTTAATCTAGCCCAAAAGGGGTCCTAATTGATTAATTAACCACACATGGCCATCTAATTAATCAATTAGCCCAATCCAGAGATCTTGTTCATTATCACTTCTACAACCTTGTGTAATTACCCAAATGCCGTTATGCACAAGAATGAACCAAGAGCCAATTCAACACTCATAAACCGTGCCATCATGGTATATGAGCTCAGAGCAGGGACCACTAGGACCCATAAGAGTACTGGATCCTTTAAAATCCAATTCTAAAGTTGATTCAACATTCCACTAAAGAGAATCAACTGCACTCCAGTATCCTATGTAAATAACAATGAGGCGAGCTCGGGGTCTATGACCTACCATGCACTGTATGCAGAATTCCCAAGAACTAGCGTCTGTAATCTAACAAGGTAGTTCTATCACCTATTAAGATTGCCTCTCCAATCCTTGATTTACAAATCCCAGTTATTATGGGATCAATTGACTTACTCTAGCTCTAAGGAGCATATGTCAAATTTCCATTAGAGGAAATGCTGTGACCATGTCTTTTAGATCACATGTCCTTTGGATCACCTAAGGGGTCACATTGTCTTGATCCATGAGATATCATGCTGACTCTATTGAGAATACCTATTGCCACCAGCCTCCATCAACAGTGACCCAATCCATAGGGATATATGACCACTGTAAGGTTTCACTTATAAGTCAAAGCCTCCTATTAACTTTGGCATGAGCTTAATATCCTCTCAAGGTTGAGAGTCCATGTAGTATAGTAGCTCGGTGAATCATGACAATTGATAGCCTTGTGTTATGACTCACCATAGATCTTGTCCAATGCGCATCACATGCACTAGTACACTTACCATGGGAAAACCATCTCGATAGCCAAGACAAGCTATCCCTCTAATTAGGAGGTAGTGTACTACAGTCTTAGATGGATAGCTTAAATTTATGAACCAACTATGGACTACTCATCACTCTACAAGAAACCCATGACTTGGATCTTCTGTTCAACTCCTAATGCACCCGAGTCATGTATAATGTAAGTGATGTAGGGCGCGTATGCTCAAATAACCAATTAATAAAATGAGATTATTAAGGGAATCCAAAAAACATAAATAAATAAATTTATAAATGAATCTCAATCTGTTACATCATGTCATGCTTTCCAAGGCTCAATTCCAAAAAACTCCCACTAGCCCTAAAGAATGCTAGGAACATATCTGACACCTAAGCTATCCCTATTTGGATTAAAGACTCTAGTAAACAAAGTCTTTGTAAAGGAATCCACCAATTTCTCTATAAAAGCAATCTTCCCCACAGCCACATCTGGTCTCATAACTATCTCACGTATTAAGTGATACTTCCTCTTAATGTACTTACCCTTTCGGTGGTTTCTTGGTTCTTTAGATTGTGCCATTGCCCTATTATTGTCACAAAACAAAACCAAGGGCACTACCCCAAGTCCCAATAGGAACTTGAGAAGCCAAACAACTTCTTTTGTTGCTTCAGAAGCAACAATATACTTAGCCTCCATAGTGGAGTCAACAGTACAAGATTGCTTCACACTTCTCCAACTAACATCCCCACCACCTAGAGTGAACACAAAACCGAAGGTAGACTTGCGAGAGTCTCTATTAGACTGAAAGTTCGAGTCTGTATACCCAAGGGGTAACAACTTATTGCAATGATACACTAGCATATAATCCCCTATTCTCCGAAGATACTTCAGTATATGCTTGACCGCTATCCAATGCTCTATGCCTAGATTGGATTCATATCTACTCACCATCCCTACAATAAAGAAAATATTTGGTACATAGCATACATAAGGCTACCCAACGCAGAAGCATAGGGTATCACCTTCATGAGATCTTTCTTCTTGGTCGTTTTAGGACATTGATCCTGAGAAAGGGGCAGTCCATGCCTAAAGGGTAGTAAACCCTTCTTAGAGTCTTACATTACATACTTGACCAAAAGCTTGTCAATGTAGGTGGCCTGAGATAATGCAATCTTTCTATTCTTACGATCCCAAAGGATCTTTATCCTTAGAATATATTGCACTTCACTCGGATCTATCATCTGAAAATAAGTAGATAACCAAATCTTAGACGACGAGAATAACCCTACATCATTCCCAATGAGTAGAATGTCATCAACGTACAAGACCAAAAACACCACCATGCTTTCCAACGTCTTCTTGTACAAACAAGGCTCATCCTCATTTTGATTAAAATCAAGAGTCTTGATAGCCTGATCAAAACGCCTATTCCATGAGTGAGAAACTTGCTTTAATCCGTAAATGGATTTATGCAACTTGCACACAAGGTACTCTTGGTCCTTTGCTATGAATTCGTTTGGTTGCATCATATAGATGCTCTCTTCAAGATCATCATTCAAGAATGATGTCTTGACATCCATTTGTCATATCTCATAATCAAGATGTGTCGCAATGGATACGAGTATTCTAATAGACTTGAGCATGGCTACTGGTGCAAAGGTCACTTCATAATCGAAACCAAGTTTTTGACTATAACCCTTTGCTACCAGTCTAGCCTTATATGTCTCAACCTTTCCATTCAACCTTTTTTTTTTTTCTCTTGTAGACCTACTTACACCTTATGGGTTCTATCCCTTCAGGTGATTCTAACTCTGTTTCCATAGCTCATTGCCAAAGAATAGCATCAACACTGCTCATTGCTTCATCATAATTTATGGGATCAATATCATGTTCCTCTGGAATTGCCTCGAAAGACTCTCCTAAATACATGATCCTAGTTGGTTGAATAACAACCCTCCCACTACGGCGAGGCATTAGTGTACTAGAACTGACTGGAACGGTAGGTGATGAAACCTCTGGACTCATAGTCTCTTGTGCTAATGTGGGAGTGTTTTCAAATGCTTTCCAATCTATATCACGTCTTGCCCTATTACTCATCATATAATCCTCTTCTAGAAATTTGACATTTGTACTAACAAATACCTTCTGGTCGAAGTAATGTCCTCTTGTTCCTTTTGGATAGCCTACAAAATGACGTACATCAAACCTTGTTTCCAACTTGTCTACCTTTGGTTTCAACACATGCATTCGACGCCCCCAAATATGAATGTGTTGCAAACTAGGTTTGCAACCTTTCCATATCTCTGTGGAAACCAAAGGTACTGACTTGGATGGCACTAGGTTTAGAAGGTAAGCTACAGTATCTAAGGCATACCCCCAAAAAAGATACAGAAAGTGATGAGAAACTTGTCATAGATCTCACCATGTCCATTAACGTTCAATTTCTTTTTTTTCACTACTCTATTTTGCTATGGAGTTCTAGGTGCACTCAATTGGGATATAATCTCATGCTCTTTAAGGAAAGAATCGAACTGAGTAGACATGTACTCTCCACTTTGATCAAATTGAAGTGCCTTGATATCTTTACCCAATTGGTTTTCCGATTCCTCCTTAAATTCTATGAATTTATCCAAGGCATCGAACTTCCTATGCACTAGGTAAACATATCCAAACTTTGAGTAATCATCTGTAAACATAATGAAATACTCATACTGTAGACCCCCATTTAGGGGCTCATGTTTTTATCACATTTGCTGTAAGTTTTTCTTTGCAGGTGGAAGGCTCTCAAGGAGCCACGTGTTTCTTCCAGATTGACTAGTAAAGAATCAAGTTAGTGGTTTTGATGGCCAATGGAAGCTTGACATGTGGAGATATATTCAGCAGAAAAGCTGAAAACCGTTAAGCTGCAGGAGAGTGGAGGGGGGCAGCAGGGGTGAGGTGTTTTTAGTGCTGCCGTTAGAGATATTTTGGTAGAGGGAGCTAGGAAGGGGGGGTTTTTCCAGATTTCTGAGGGGGTGCTTTTGATTATCGTGAGAGGATATTTTGGAGGATGGAGTTTTCTTTAGAGAGATGAGGGATTCCAGGGAGCAAGCTGGAGAGAGGATGCTGGGAGTTTTGAGAGAAAAAGTCTGGGTTTGAGGAGGAAGCTAGAAGCAAGTTGGAGGTTATAGAGAGAGCCAGAAAGAAGGGGCCTCTAACATTTTTCTTCCCGAGAGTAAGTCTTCCATTGATTTCTGTTTTTTTTTTTTTCTCTTCATATATTATTATTGGGATGCATTGTTGTTGATCTTTGACAATTTATGCTTTGTTCTTCATGGCTGACTATTCCTCTTTTGCTCTTGTTTGTGTTTAAAAATTGATTTAACTCCATTTTACCTCATCTGTGGCATTTTAAAGAAAGAAAAAGACCTTTTAATTAACCCATCTGCAAACCCACTAATGAAGAAATGAAGCATAGTTCTTAATGCTTCATCATATTTTTTTTTTCCTCCATTACTCTGTTTTTGCTATTTTTCTCTCTGCTCTTCGTGTTTGGATTTTCTTGAATATGAAGCTGTAATGGGCACGGCCTGGACCGACTCCCATTTTCATTTGAGTTAGACTTCGAGGGTTTATGAGATGAGTGACCTTGGAGGTGAGCCATGGACAATTCTGCAGAAAAGAGAAGATTGAGGAAAGCGGACAACAATAGGATTGCTAAGGCATGCGAAACTGTTGTTGTAAACAGACGAGATGAACTTCAAGAATCTGATGCGTGAGCAAGGTTCATTTGAATGGAGTGGAAATAAACTTGCAGAATTTATGTGAAGCAGCGAAGCTGCCCTTGATGCCGGCGGCGAAATGCCTCCACCATCATTAGAACGCCAAGCAACCACAACCATGCTACTCAGGATCTTTAGAACTCCATTGCAGCTGGGAACTATCCCGAGTGGAAACTTTTCATCCAAACAATTGATCCTGCTCATGAAGCTCTATCTTCTTGTCCCCTCGCTCTCTCTCTAAGATATCGCTGGTACTCCCGGTGTCTCCGCCGACGTCAGCCATGTCAACACCGTATCCTAGGTCGCTGGGTTCACGAGCAAAGACCTATTATGCATAGTTCACCAGGAGGCAAAGGCAGTGCCGGAATCTGACCGATCAAGCAGTCATCGCCTCATAATCTAAAACATCAAATTTCTACCAGCTTCACCAAGCTTCCTGACCAAGACACTCAGTCCACAGCCATTACTGTCGCGATGTAGACCCGCCGGAACGTGGCAATGTGCTGCTCGGAAACGCCCACCACTATCATTACCGTTGAGGACAACGTGCTGACCACTATATCATTATTTGGGCCTTGAGAATCTTCCCATGAATTATGGTTTTTGGGATGGGAACAAGATACAAACAGGCCCAGCCAGATTAGGCCTAGAGGAATGGTGAATATTATGGGTATGCGCCACCTCCTCAAGACCCTAACATGCGCTATGGAGCCTATCCTGGATATGAAAATTCCTAGCAGCCACAGCAAAGTGGTTCGGGCATGAGAGTTATGTTTCTAGGACACGCAAGGGAGATCTTTGCATGAACTCATTATCACTGGTACCTCATCCATGACAGTGTTGAATTTATGAAAACACATTTGAGCCTCCATTCCGACCTTGTCCCTGCACTCTAAAGGAATCTGTTCTGCTCACCAATAAGCCAATGGGACCACCTGTTGACTGTCCATATGGATTACCTCGCCTAGAAGGAAATACTCCGAAACTCATAGATTTGATGTCCAAACTCCCGAAAGGCTCATCTGCTTCTGAAACCGAGGCTGCAACCGTGGTAGGCACCCATGGGAATGATGGTAAGATAGGGAAAAGAGTGAAAAAGGACATAAGTGTCAAGAGGGCAATAGCAGAAGAGGTAAAAAGGTGTGATGGACTTTCCCAATGATAGAATTCCAGAATTGAAAGTCAACGGCATGAAAGTGAATGTCCCTGATGAAGTGACAGAGGATGGTAATCCTGTGAAGTATTTGAGAAGACTATGACTTTAATGGTGATTCCACATTAAGATGGGAGAGGTTGCCAAGTTAACAAGAGGGAAGTTCATTGCAGACACAATCACCCACTTCGGCGTGTAGAATTAGTTACATCCCCGGTCAGCCTGTGTGACATCAATTTGCAAGGCTGTCTCTCATCATATCCCTCACTTTTACACTTTTGGCATGCAACCAAGTGGCCACGTGTCATCATCCACTTCCTCATCCCATGATTTTCAAAATAATTTTCCCGAACACCATTTTTTTTCAATAAGTCATCCAATTGTGTTTTTCTAATAATGTCAAATCTCCAACTTCTTCATCCTCAGAGTTTTTTTTTAGGTTCCAAAATCTCATTTTCAATAAAATAGATTAGATTGCTATTTTCTCTTCGGCACATCTTTTCCACATTTTCCTCGTTTTTAAAAATGTTTTAAAATAAGTAAGAATTAAATTTCGTAATTCCGAATAATGGTTTTATTGGAATTAATTCATGCAAAATAAAATCGGGCTTTGGTGGGGGCCCCACATACATGATTTTATAATCGATTGATTGATTGATTTGATTGATTTAATTGTCATGCGTGATTGATTTTGTTCTGCTTTGTGATACGTATATATTCATCTTATATTGATTTACTAACCCCCTCTTGATAGCGCATATTGGTTCGCCACCCAAGTACGTATTTTCTTGCATCATGACCACTCCTTATGCTTGTTTTGATTCTCGCACGTGCATGATTGATTTGAATACTCATTGATTTACTCGTCCATTGCCATGACTGCTTCATTTTATTAGTAGAGACCCGACTTTAGGGACTTAGAGGGGTGCTACGGTCTTTACTGTACCTTCCCGATAAGTAACCTGACCCCCGAACCCGATCCGGTTTTTCGTAGATCACCTTTTCCAAATAAGGAGTCACACTTAGGGTTTTTCTTTCTTATTTTGTTTACCCTTTTAAAAATAAAACAAAAATAAGTGGCGACTCCGAGTCATTTTCAAATAATCAATAAAAACCATTTTTCAAAAATAAAATCGAGCTCGCCATCGAGTGGGAAACGCATGAGCCGAAATGCGGGGTCCACACATACCCTCCCCGTGCATGGACATTAAAAGGCCCACACATGTCGGTATGCACTAACTCCAAACACTCCTTGGTTCTATATCCTTTAGTAGTAAAGGGCCTCTTGGTCATTTTACCTTCTATATAGGATTTGCAGATTGGAAGATCTTTTGGAATCAAAGAAGGTAAAATTCCAGACTTAACTAGTCTTTGGATCCTATTTAGATTAATATGACTTAGGCGTAAGTGCCAAAACTGTGTTTGATTAATGCTAGTTTTTTTTTGTGAGATATAATAATTCTCATTACTTGGCAAAACAGATAATAGAATAACATGATAAAGACTATTTATCAATGATCTCAGCTCCAAGGATCTCCATCTCATTTAAGAGTTTGATAATATAAATCATAAGATCTCTAATGGGAGTTCCTTTTGACATCTTAGCATCCATAATAGCATTAAGAGTAGCTTGCTTAATTGGCCTGCTCTTGCCACCAAGCATCTCATGGAGATTGACAAGAATATCATGAGTTGTTGACATAGACACGTGCTGATATTCCAGTACGTTATCCAAAGACTCAAGTATGATACACTTGGTCTTCTGATCCTCTCTCTGCCAACTATGATAATTGTCCCTCTCCTCTTAAGTTACCCACTTTAACTCCTCTATAGTAAGTGCTACGTCCAAATTTCTTTTTCAATCCATATAGTTTGGTCCGATCAACATATTAGTAGTGAGAATGTGATTAATTGGATTTTAAGACATGATATTTGTAACAGAAATAAAACCATGTATTAATCAATTGAGCATACACAACAAATTGGTAATTAATTTAGCAAAAATGTAGTGCTCTCAAACTAGATATCCTTTTGCAAGATATCCTAGTCTCATAAGGATTAAGCCTACGTGGGACAGGTTGTGACCTTATTACTAGTTAGAGACTCTCTTAGATTGATCTCCATGTCTTAACCATAAAGGTATCTAAAGACAAGATCGACATACCTTTTAATTTGGCCCATGGACTATGCAAGTAGGATCGCATGGGGCGATTTGACCACCTCATATCTAATGTTAAGTGTATAACCACTGTCCTTGAGCTATCAATGTCACCAAGTAAGGAACCCCATTGTGGGGGTGGTTACTCCCACTACAAACATGTCAAGTCTTGTCCATAAGGAGAGTCCACGTCCCTTGATTCCTAGGGCCCAACCCACTGTGGGGGTGGTGATAAACCCAATCAAGATGGGCTCAACAATGGAGGTTGTGGGCTTTTCTAAGGCCCTTTCCCACTTAATCTTTTGTAAAAAGAGACTTAAAGTAATTTTGGTAACCATTCTTAAAATAAATTCTCTATCATGAGATTGTCCAAACCTATTATTTACTTCTTAAACTATGACTCTTGTGCTAAAAGAATTGCTCTCTTATTTTTTATTGTTAAATTATCCCTATAGAACGGTTTCCTTCTTTTGTCTGAGGGAGAGAGCCCGGAAGACCAACTATAGGTATAGTTTTCCTTCTCTTATCGAGAAAGAATAAGAAGACCTTATAAAGTTTAATAATGGGATAATTATAAAGAAACAGCAATAGATTTTATCAACAACTAGTTACAAGAAAAATAACATTTGAAAAAACTTCCCATGAAATTTATTTTCTTAAGAAAAATCTAAAAATTACTTTAATTTAATTTATTTTGGTAACCATTCTTATAATAAATTCTCTATCATGAGATTTTCAAAATATATTATTTACCTCTTAAGTTGGAACTCCTGTGCTAAAAGAATTGCTATCTTATTTCTTATCATTGAATTATCCATACAGAACGGTTTCCTTATTCTCTCTGAGGGGGAGAGTCTAGAGGACCAACTATAAGTATATTTTTCCTTCTCTCACTGAGAAAAAATAGGAAAACCTTCTAAAGTTTAATAATAGGATAGTTCTAAAGAAATAGCAATAGATTTTAACAACAACCAATTATAAGAAAAATAACATTGAAAAAAACTTCCCATGAAAATTTATTTTCTTAAGAAAAATGCAAAAATTACTTTAATTTATTTTATTTGAAACAAAATCTTGGTAAACTATCTTAATCATGAATTGTCCATCATATATTTTCCAAAAATAATTTATTTATTTAAATTAGAATCTTGTGCTAAATAGGAAATATTTTATTTCATAAAAACTTGGAAAAATAGAACTTCTTCCTTAAAATAAAAAGACTCTTAGAGATCTAAAATCTAAAAAGATTCATTTTTGAGAAAAAATCTCTAAGAGCTTAATTTTGAAAAAGAAGTAGGTTCCTTATTTCTTTCCAACTTGTCTTTTGCTAAAGTAAAAATTTCCTAATACCAAGCACATTCCAATTTAATAAATTATCTAAAACAAGGAAAAACATATGAAAAATCATTTACTTAAGAATACCAAAATATATTCTATGCCAAAAATAAAAAAGCATAAAGAACATAAAATGAAATAAATAATTCCCATGGCCTTAAGGATCTTGTTAGAAATTTGGATAAAATCCAATTTACCAAAATAGTCTTACAACCGAAGATAGGGTTAGTGAAAAAAGAAAAACCTAACAGACCCAATTGCCATGAAATTGAGCCCAAAAGAAGCCCAAAAAATTAGCCCAAACAACCAAATATTATTTGGCCTGAACTTAATCCCGTAACTACAAGCCCTTTGCTTAGCCTTGCTTCAATCAATCATATCTCCCTTGTTTAAGCTCTGAATTGCAATCCATTTGAAGCACTAGAATCCTGACTTCCTAAGCTTCAAAATCATAGGCAACATGCTCCAAGAAACTCATGGGAATTAATCTCGATTTTATGTTCAAGATGATGTAACTCTGTTGCCGAGGATCTCAAAACAAGAACTTCTAAGAATCTTTCTTTTTCCTTAAATCACCATAGGAACTCATGAAAGAAACATCAAGAATCCTTCTTCTCTCTTGGGTCACCATAGATGGATACAAAAACAAAAATTTTTACAACAACAGAAAAAATAAATTCCTATGCTCCTTTAATGGAGCTTACAACCCATCTAGTGAAAAGGAAATATTTTTGCAATGAAAAAAAAAATAAAAATCTTATATCCCTTATGGGGTGTACAACCTAATATAGAGAAAGTAAATAATCCAAAAACTATTATGATCATCATGCATTCAACAATAACCATCATACATTCATCTTTGGGGCCATGGGATGAAAAACATACCCTGTAAAATTAAGTTAGCATACCCTAGATCAGATCTAACATGAAAAATCCTATTCTAGGGCTCTGATACCAGTTGTTGTGAACCCTGAATTTCTCCATTCCCTTACCTTAGATCATATAGGTGCATTCAAAACTACCATAGGCCTCTAAATCCTATGCAATGGATGCAAAAAACATATTTTTACAATTCTAGATCAAGAGAAAAGCCATTAGAGAACTTTACCTTTGATTTGTATGTTCCCAAACTAATCCCACTTGGAGAAGATGAAGAACAATGAATCTGGAAGTCTCGTACACCCAAGATCATCGACCCGATGACTCGAACCATGATCTTGACACTCCAAAGTGTGGACTTTGGAAATGATGATCTCTTGGCTCTCACTATCTCTCTCTTTCCCTGGAGGCGGAAGACAAAGTCTCTTTAAAAGTTATGGAAACCCTAGCCCCTATTAGGGTATTTATAGGGTTCCCCTACTAGGCTTAAGTGACTTGAGCCCACCAAAGCTTGGGTCACTTAATCTAGCCCAAAATGGGTCCTAACTGATTAATTAACCACATGGGGCCATCTAATTAATCAATTAGCCCAATCTAGAGAACTTGCTCACCATCCCTTATGTAACCTTGCATAATTACCAAAGTACCCTTATGCACAAGAATGAACCAAGAGTCAATTCAACCTTCATAAACCACACCATTGTGGTATATGAGCTCAAAGTGGGGACCATTGGGATCTATAGGAGTATTGGTTCCCTTAGAATCCAATTCTAAAGTTGATTCAACATTCTACTAAAGCGAATCAACTACGCTCTAGTATCCAATGTAAATAACAACGAGACGAGCTCGGGGTTTGTGACCTACTATCCACTATCTGCAAACTCCTTATGAATTAGTATCCGTAATCTAACAAGGTAGTGCTATCACCTATCAAGATTACCTTTCCAATCCTTGAGTTATAGATCCCACTTATTATGTGATCAATTGACATAGTCTAACTCTAAGGAGCATATGTCAAATTTCCACTAAAGAAAATGCAATGGCCATAGTCTTCTAGATCACATGTTCTTAGGATCACCCAAGGGAACACACTATCTCGATCCATGAGATATCGTGTTGAATCTATTAAGAATACCTATTGCCACTAGTCTCCACCAAAAGTGACCCAATCCATAGGGATATATGACCATTGTAGGGTCTCATCCATAAGTCAAAGCCTTCTGTTAACTTTGGCACAAGTGCAATATCCTCTCAAGGTTGAGAGTCCATGCAGTATAGTAGCTTGGTGAATCATGACAATTAATTGCCTTGTGTCATGATTCACTATAGGTCTTGTCCAATGCGCATCACATACATTAGTACACTCACCATGGGAAAACCATCTCGATAGCCAAGACAAGTTATCCCTCCAATTAGGAGGTAGTGTACTACAATTTCAGATGGATAACCCAAATCCATGAATCAACCGTGGAATACTCATCACTCTACAAGAAACCCATGACTTGGATTTTCTGTGAAACTCCTAATGCACCCAAGTCATGTACAATGTAAGTGATATAGGACATGCATGCTCAAATAACCAATTAATATAAATGAGATTTTTAAGGCAATCCAATAAACTTAAATAAATAAATTTATAAATGAACCTCAATATGTTACATCATGTCATACATTTCAGAGCTCAATTCCAACACTTATTTAATTGGTTATGATAGTTTAGTTCCGATTTTAGCATAGACCACACTTGCACTATCGATCACATCGTTGTGTTGTGTGGTCTTCGTCATAGACCACACCTTATTAGATCGGTCACGACAGTTTAGTTTCGTTTTCAAGATAGACCGCACTTATACAATCAGTTACGTCATTGTCTTGTCTTGTCTTCATCATACACCATAGACTGTTCCATAAGTCTTGACAATTTAGTATCATATTCTACAGAGATCACACTTGTACAATCAGTCACGTCGTTGTCCTGTCTGGTTTTCATGATCGACCGCATCCTCTGCCATCGGTCATGATAGTTTAGTTCTAATTTTGGCGTAGATCGAACATGGACGATCGATCAGCTCGTTGTCCTATTTGGTCTTCATCATAATATGCCTTATGTTAGATGGGTCATGACAGTTCAATTTTGTTTTCGAGGTAGACCACACCTATATGATCGATCACGTCATTGTCCTGTCTAGTCTTCATCATAGACTGTGACCTGTTGATTGGTAATGACAATTCAATTTCATTTTCGGCATAGACCGTACCTATATGATCAATCACGTTATTGTCCTGTCTAGTGTTCATCATATATCGTACACTGTTAGATCGATCATGACAGTTGAGTTTCATTTTCAGTGTAGACCGTACCTGTATGATTAGTCATGATAGTTGAGTTTTATTTTTGGTGTAGAACACACCTTTATAATCGATCACGTCGTTTTGGCATAAATTGTACTCAATCTGGTTGGTCATTACAGTTCAGTTTCATTTTCTGCGTAGATCGTACTTGTGTGATCAGTCATGATAGTTGATTTTTGTTTTCAACTTAGATTGCACTTGTATGATCAGTCACATCTTTGTCTTGTCTCATTTTCATCATAGGCCACAACCTATATGATTAGTCATGGCAGTTTTGTTTCATTTTTTATGCAAACTACACTTGTATGATCAACCATGTCGTTGTCTTATCTCATTTTCGTTAAAGACCGCACTTTGTCTAATCAACCATTATAGTTCAGTTTTATTTTTGGAGTAGAGTTGATCTCTATGATCAATCAGGTTGTTGTCCTTTCTAGTCTTCTTTAGAGATCGCACATTGTCTGATTGGTTTTGATAGTTCAGTTTCGTAAACGATGGAGATAACATATGTACGATCGATCACGTCATTGTTTTGTTTAGTTTTCATGATAGACCGGTCATGATAGTTCCGTTTTATATTCGGCATAAACCACACTTGTACGATCAATCACGTAGTTATCTTGTCTAGTACTCATCATAAACCGTACCATGATGGATTAGTCATGACCGTTCTATTTCATTTTCGACCTAGGTCGTATTAGTACGATCAGTCACATCATTGTCTTGTCTAGTCTTCGTTATAGACTGCACCTTGTTGGATTAATCAAGACAGTTCAGTTTTGTGTTCAGTGGGGATCGCACCTATACAATCAGTCACGTTGTTTCTTGTCTCATTTTTATCATAGAACACACCCTATTCGATTGGTCGTGACAATTTAGTTACATTTTCGATGTAGAGTGGACCTATACGATCGATCATGTTGTTGTGCTATCTGGTCTTGGTTATAGACCACACACTTTCTGATCGATCTTAACAGTTTAGTTTCGTGTTCAACGAACATCACACTTGTACAATTGGTCACATCTTTATCCTATTTAGTTTTCATGATAGACCGCACCCTGTCCGATCGATCATGATAATTTATTTTCATTTTTGGTGTAGAGCGGACTTGTTTGATTAGTCATGTCATTGTCATTTCTCATCTTCATCATAGACTGTACAATGTTCAATTGGTCATGGCTATTCTGTATCATATTTTGTGGAGATCACACCTATATGATTGATCATGTCATTGCCCTGTCTGGTGTCTGTGGTAGACCGCATCATGTTCAATAAATGATGTTAGTTTTATTTTGATTAAGACATATACCACACCTATATAATCAGTCACGTCATTGTCCTGTCTGGTCTTTGTTATAGACCATACCTTATCGGATCAGTCATTACAACTTAGTTTTGTTTTTAACATAGACCCTATACAATAGGTCACGTTGTTGTCCTGTCTCATTTTTGGTATAGACCGCACCTATACGATCAAATACATTATTTCCAGTCTTGTTTTCATCATAGATCATACCTTGTCTGATCGACCATGACAGTTTAGTTTCGTTTTTGATGTACAACAAATCTTTACAATTGATCACATCATTGTTCTATCTGGACATTGTCATAGCCGCATGATGTTCGATCAATCTTGACAGTTCAGTTTCATATATGACGAAGATTACATGTGTACGATCGATCATGTCATTGTCATGTATGGTTTTTTGATAAACCACAACCTATCCAATCTGTCATGATAGTTTAGTTTAATTTTCGGCATAGACCACACCTGTATGATCTGTCACATCATTGTCCCTTTTGGTTTTCGAGATAGACCGTGCCCAGTTCGATCGGTGATTACTATTTAAAAAGTGCTATTTTATAGCTTGTAATTAACTCTTTTAAACACTTTTGAGTAGTAGTTATTACCTTTTAACTCAATTGGCATGTTAAAGACCCTTGCAATCATTTCTAATCAAATTGTGTTAAGTTTTGGTGTTTTTAATAGATTTTTGATCACCAAAGCAATCTAAGATGAGGAAGAGCTTTATATAATCCATGGCAAAGCAAATGGAAGCTCATTTACATGAAGAATCCAAGCTTTGGAGCTTCGTAGTTCTTTGCCAAAGCCAATCAAGAATGCAAGGAGGAAAAAGAGAGGAATCTAACATGAAATTCAAGAGGCCAGACATTGTTGGACACATTTCGAGTACTTTCTGAAGTCCATTTTATGTATACCATATGTCGTTTTGAATCTCGGGAAGTCAGGAGTCCAATGCTTCAAACCGTGTGTGAATCAGAGTTGAAACGAAGAAGTTAAGGCTGTTTGAAGACAACCGCATCAAGCTGTGCGAAATTTCGTAGTTGCGAAATGAGCTACGAAACCCACCTTTGGCACACGAGTGCCATTTTGTAGCCCATGCCTCCATCTTCGCAGCTGCGAACCACGTTGCGAAATCACCTCCAAATTGCGAATGAAGTTGCAAATCATCACCAAGTTGCGGAATCATCTCCAAGTTGTGAAATCACCTCCAAGTTGCAAAACCAAAGTTCAAACTTGCAAAATGGATAATTCAACATGTGAATCACCTTGCAAAATCCACCTGTGCAATCTTAGATATTTGCAACCGACTCAGTTAGATTCTTTCTCAAGATATTTTGTGTAAATTTCTATTTTCTCCTTATAATCAATCAAAGATATTATTGGGATATTTCTTAGAAAATATCTTCTCTATATATATCTTTGAACTAATGTAAAGAATCAATCCATATAGATCATAAATGTAATCGACGATAGTAAGAAATATATTTTACAAAGCACTTGCTCTATTTTTCCTTCATATTTTTGTTTTCTCATTATTTTTATTTCTAGCAAATCAAACTCTGAGGATGTTTCCTTAGAGGATGAGTGGCTAGGTTTTTTGTCTCTTGGAGTGAAGAAAGCCGGGTAAGTTTCCACATGCAAAAATTGGAAGTTTTGTTGTTTCAGCTTTTAATGAAGAGAAAGTGTGACCTATTAATGGTTTCTATGTTTTTAGTTAACTTAAAACGCCTTTAAATCACTTGGGCCAGCACTTGGTAAGGCAAGTGATCTCCATCCATTGAGATGCACTAGTTTATCTCTTGCGAGCCTTTGGGAGGTGGTTTAAAGGTAGGATTTTCTAGAATAGCCAACACTTGGTAAGCTTTTGGACTCTAAGGAGACATCCATTAGTTATCTCTTACGAGCTTTTGACGGGTAATCCAAGATTAAGGATCACCTTGAATGGCAAATGCTAGGTGAGAGGCATGAGCCATTGCAAGATGCATTAGTGAGAGGGAGTTAGTGTTTGAACCTATTAAGGGGAAGCATCTGTACCACACCGGTTCGAGAAATAACTATATGTTAAATCCCCAATGCGAGGAAAAGAAACAAGTGACCGAAACTCTCTTTTTGTATTAGGAACCTGAGCCTAGTGATCTGAAACTCCAAGAAACACTTTTCTTTGTAAGAAATTTTCGTTATTTTATTGGTTTCACTTTAATACCAATATTTTCAAACATCTTTATGTTTTCTTTTAGAGCTAACCTTGAAATGAAAAAGCACCAATTCAGCTTTGAATTAATATCAATTTTGGAGTGAAAACCCATCCCAGTGAACGATCCTAGAGCCACTATGCTATGCTAGCTGAGGCTATCCTAGTACATGGTGTAATAGGTTATAAATTTTGTTGATTACTCCCTTTTGAGGACCGCAATCAAGGAACACCAGCTGGGCATGAATCAAATGGCACTGTTGTCGGGGACCATTAAGAGGACATGAATCAGCTGATACACCAATTGGGAGCGAATCAATCGGTCCTGACACTTTAAATTTTTTTTTTCCATAGATCTCACATGTATGATCAAATACATCCACAACCTTGAGTTATTCATAACATCTAGAGCCTTTAGGTTATGATCGAGACTCATTCATATCATCCATAACCCGGAGCTATTCATAACATCTAAGGCCTTGAGCTCACAACTTAGAGTCATTCACATCATCCACAACCCTAAGCTATTCATAGCATCTAGAGCCTTATGCTCATGACCTACAGTCATTCATATCATTGACAACCTTGAGTTGTTCGTAGCATCCAGAACCTTGAGCTCACAACCTAAAGTCATTCATATCATCCATAACCCCGAGCTATTCCTAACATTTAGAGCCTAGAGTTCATGACTCGGAGTTGTTCATGTCATCCATAGCCCTAAGTTGTTCATAGCATCTAGAGCCTTAAGCTCACAACCCAGATTCGTTCATATCATCCACAACCCTAAGGTGTTCATAACATCTAAAGCCTTGAGCTTGTGACCCAAAGTTGTTCATATCATCTACAACCCTTAGCTGGTTATTGCATATAGAGGCCTGAACTCATGACCCAGTGTCGTTCATGTCATCCATAGCCATGAGTTGTGCATAACATCTAAAGCCTTAAGCTCATGACCCGGACTCGTTCATGTCATCCATAGCCATGAGTTGTTTATAGCATCTAAAGCCCTGAGCTTACGAACCCTAGTTGTCCATTTAATCCATAAACATGGCTATTCATAGCATATAGAGCCTTCATCTCATGGCCTAGAGTCATTCATATCATCCACAACCCTGAGTTGTTCATAACACCTAGAGCCCTAAGCTCACAACTTGGAGTCATTCTGGTCATCCATAGCTCTAAGCTATTCATAGCATCAAAAGCCTTGAGCTCATGACCCGGAGTCGTTCATGTCATCCTGAGCTATTCATAAGATCTAGAACTTTAAGCTCATGGGACACCGAGTCCTTCATATATTCTAAAACTATGAACTTTTCATAGCATCTAGAGCCTTAAGCTCAAAACTTAGAGTCATTCATATCATTTGCTACCTTGATCTGTTCATAGCATCTAGAGCCTGATTACTACTAAAAAAGTGTTATTTTATAGCTTGTAATTAACTCTTTTAAACACTTTTGAGTAGTAGTTATTACCTTTTAACTCAATTGGCATATTAAGTACTTTTGCAATCATTTCTAATCAAATTGTGTTAAGTTTTGGTGTTTTTGATAGCTTTTTTATCACCAAAGCAATCCAAGATTGAGGAGAGTTCTATAGAATCCATGGAAAAGCAATTGGAAGCTCATTTACATGAAGAACCCAAGCTTTTAAGCTCTATAGTCCTTTGCCAAAAGCAAATCATGAATGCAAGGAGGGAAAGCAAAGAGAGAAATCTAATGTGAAGAATTCAAGAGGATAACAACTGTTGGACACATTTCAAGCACTTCCTGGAGTCTATTTCATGCATATTATATTTTGTTTTGAAGCTCGAGAAGTCAGGAATCCAATGCTTCAAAAGGTGCACGAATCGGAGCTGAAATGAAGAAGTTATAGCCATTGGAAGCCAATCGCACCAAGTTGAAAGCTGATTTCGCAGCTACGAAATCACAAGGTGCTAGCTGCGAAATGGAGACTTTCAGCTTGCGAAATTTCATAGCCCATCTTGCATGCCTGCGAAATCCACCTGAGTGCTTCCAGATATTTACGACCGACTCTTTTAGATTTTTTCTTCAGATATTTGTGGTTTAAATCCCCATTTTCTCCTTGTAATCCACCAATCATACGATTCCTTAGTTAATAAGTAAGAACAAAGGGTGAATAACTTCATATATATAGTTTGTAATTTTCTTTACAGACATTATCTCAGGAGCTTGTTCTCAGAGACAACCTTTTGTATAGTTTTGAAAGAAGTAATATACAGAGCTTTTGCTCTGCCTTACCTACTCACTTTGATTGTATTTTTCTTACTAGCCAGACAAGCTTTAAGGATGTTTCCTCAGAGAATGAGTGGTTAGACTTTTTGTCTCTTGGAGTTAAGAAAGCTGGGTAAGGTGCCGAGTGCAAGAATTGGACGTTTTGTTGTTTCAGCTTTTAATGTAGAGAAAGTGTGACCCGTTAATGGTTTCTATGTTTTTAGTTAACTTAAAACGCCTTTAAATCACCTGGGCCAACACTTGGTAAGGCAAGTGATCTTCGTCCATTGAGATGCACTAGTTTATCTCTTGCGAGCCTTTGGGGGATGGTTTGAAGGTAGGATTTTCTAGAATAGCCAACACTTGGTAAGCTTTTGGACTCCAAGGAGACATCCATTAGTTATCTCTTGCGAGCTTTTGACGGGTAATCCAAGGTTAAAGATCACCTTGAATGGCAAATGCTAGGTGAGAAGTATGAGCCATTGCAAGATTCATCAGTGAGAGGGATTTAGGTTTGAACCCATTAATGGGAAGCATCTATACCACACCGGTTAGAGAATTAACTATATGTTAATTCTCTAATGCGAGGAAAAGATTCAAGTGACTGGAACTTTGTTTTTTGTATTAGGAGCCTGACCTCAGTGATCCTAAAACTCCAAGAAACACTTTTCTTTATAAGTAATTTCCATTACTTTATTTTTAGTTAGCTTAAAACCAATCCTTTTTAAACCAAAGTTTATGTTTTCTTTTGAAGCTAACCTTGAAATGAAAAAGCATCAATTCAACTTTGAATTATTATCAATTATAAGTTGAAAACCCTTCCTAGTGAACGATCCTAGAGCCACTATGCTATACTAGCTGAGGCTATCCTAGTACATGGTGATATAGGTTATAAATTTTGTTGATTACTCCCGTTTGAGGACCGAAATCAAGGTACACCAGTTGATTGAACACCAATCAACAGGACATACACCAACTGGGCACGGAATCAGAGCCTTCAGCTTACAATTGAGATTCATTTATATCATCCACAACCTAGAGTTGTGCATAACATCTAGAGCCTTGAGCTTATGACCTAAAGTCTTTCACATTATCCATAGCCATGTTCTATTCATTACATCTAAAGCCCTGAGCTCATGACTTGAGTTGTCCATGTCATCCACAACCTTGAGCTGTTAGTAGCAACTAAAGCCTTCTGCTCACGACCCACAATTATTTATATTATCCATAACCATGAGTTGTTTATAGCATGAAGAGCCTTGAGCTCACGACCTAGAGTCATTAATATCATCCACAACCCTAAGCTGCTCATAGCATCTAGAGCCTTGAGCTCACGACTTGGAGTCGTTCATGTCATCCACAACCCTAAGTTGCTTATAACATCTAGAGCATTGAGCTAATGACACTGAGTCATTCATATCATCAACATCCTAGATCTATTCATAGAATTTAGAGACTTGAGCTCATGACTTGGAGTCATTCATGTCATGCATAGTCTTGAGCTGTTCATAACATCTTGAGCCTTGAGCTCATAGGACCCCAAGTTGTTCATATCATCCACAACCCTAAGGTGTTCATAGCATCTAAAGCCTTGAGCTCACAACCAAGAGTCATTCATATCACCCACTACCCTATGGTGGTCACAACATAAAGAGCCCTAAACTCATGACCCTATGTCGTGCATGTCATCCACAACCATGAGCTATGCATAACATCTAGAGCCTCGAGCTCTTGAGTTGGAATCATTAATGTCACAAATAGCCTTGAGCTATTGATAGCATCTTGAGCCTTGAGCTCATGAACCGTAGTCATTCATGTCATCCACAGTCTAAGTTGTTCATAGCATCTAGAGCCCTTATGTCATGACCCATAGTCATTCATATCATCCACAACCTTGAGCTATTCATAACATCTATAGCCTTAAGCTCATGACCAAGAGTCGTTGATATCATCCATAGCCTTGAGCTATTCATAGCACCTAGAGCCCTGTGATGTTCATAACACCTAGAGCCCTAAGCTCATGACCTGGAGTCACTCATGTCATCCACAACCTTGAGCTGTTCATAGCATCTAGAGCCTTCTGCTCACTACCCACAGTCATTCACATCATCCATAACCTTGAGCTGTTCATAGCATCTTGAGCCTTGACATTAAGGCCCATAGTCTTTCATATCATCCATAACCTTGATTTTTTCATAACATTTAGAGCCTTAAGCTCAGGACTTGGAGTTGTTCATGTCATCCACAACTCTAAGCTATTCAAAGCATCCAGAGACTTAAGCTCAGAACACCGAGTCATTCCTATCATCCACAACCTTGAGTCATTCATAGCCTTTAGGTTATGACCCATAGTCATTTTTGTCATCCATTATCTTAAGTTATTTATAACATTTAGAGCCTTAAGCTCACGACATTGAGTTATTCATATCATCTAATGCCCTTAGTTATTCATAGCATTTAAAGCATTAAGCTTATGACCTAGAGTCATTCATGTCATCCATAGCCCTAAGGTATTCATAGCATCTAGAGTTATGAGCTCATGAGACCTTGAGTCGTTCATATCATCTACAACCCTAAACTGTTCAAAGTATCTAGAGTCTTGAGCTCATGACCTAAAGTCATTCATATCATTCATAACCCTTAATTATTCATAGCATCTAGAGCCTTCAGCTCAACATCGAGAGTCATTCATGTCATCTGCAACTCGGAGCTGTTCATAGCACCTAGAGTCCTCAACTCATGACCTAGAATAGTTCATGTTATCCACAACCTCAAGTTGTTCATAGCACCTAGAGCCCTGAGTTCATAACCCAGATTCGTTTATGTCATCCACAACCTTGATCTGCTCATAACTTCTAGAGCCTTCTGTTCATAATCCATAATCATTCATATTATCCACAATTGTGACATTACGACCCATAGTCATTCATATCATTGATAACCCAGAGTTGTTCATAGCAACTATAGCTTTGAGCTCACGACTTGGAGTCATTCGTGTTATCCAAAGCCTCGAGTTATTCATAACATCTAGATCCTTGAGTTTATGGGACCTTGAGTTGTCTATATCATGCACAACCTTGAGCTGTTTATACCATATAGATCCTTTAGCTCATGACGTAATGTTGTTCATGTCATCTTCAACCTTAAGTTGTTCATAGCATTTAGAGCCCTAATATCACGACCTTAAGTTGTTCAAATCATCCACAACCCTACACTATTCATAGCATCTAGAGGCTTGAGCTCACAACCCAAAGTCGTTCACCTCATCAACAACCCTGAGATTTTTATAACATCCAATACTATCAGTTGTTTATAACATTTAGAGTAGTGAGCTCATGGGACCCTGAGTCGCTCATATCATCCACATGCCCAAGTTGTTAATAGCATCTAGAGCCATCAAATCATGACCTAGATTCGTTCATATCATCGACAACCAAGAGTTAGTCATAACATCTATAGCCTTGAGCTCACAATTTAGAGTCATTCATATCATCCAAAACCCTGAGTTGTTCATAGAATCTACAGACCTAAGCTCACGACCTGATGTTGTTCATGTCATCTACATCCTTGAGCTATTCATAACATCTAGAGGCTTGAGCTCACGACTCGAATTTGTTCATGTGATCCACAACCCTAAGGTGTTCATATTATTCAAACCTTCAACTATTCATAGCATTTAAAGCCCTAAGCTCATGGGACCCCGAGTCATTCATATCATCCACAACTCTGAGCTATTCCTAACATCTAGAGCCATCAGCTCATGACCTACAGTCATTCATATAATCCATAACCCAGAGCTAGTCATAGTATCTAGAACGATGAGCTAACGACCTAAAGTTGTTCATATCATACACAACCTTGAGTTGTTCATAGCATCAAGAGTCTTGAGCTCACCACCCAAAGTCATTCATATGATCAGCAACTCCAACCTGTTCATTGCATTTAGAGGCATGAGCCTATGACCTAAAGTCATTCATGTCATCCACAACCCTGAGCTGTTCATAATGTCTAGAGCCTTCAATTTATGGGAGCTCGAGTTGTTCATATGGTCCACAACCTTAGTTATTCATAGAAACTAGAGCCTTCAACTCATGACCTAGATTCGTTCTTTTCATCCACAAGTTTGAGTTTTTTAGAGCATTTAGAGCCCTGAAATCATGACTCTTAATCATTTAAATGGCAACCTTGAGTTGTTCATAACATCTAGACCCATTGATTCATGCCCAGTTGGTGTATGCCCTGTTGATTGGTGTTCAATCAATTGGTGTACTTTGATTTCAGTCCTCAGACGGGAGTAATCAACAAAATTTATAAACCTATTTCACCATATACTAGGGTAGCATTAGCTAGCATAGCATAGTGGCTCTAGGATCGTCCACAGGGATGGGTTTTCAAATTACAACTGATATTAGTTCAAAAACTGAATTGGTGCTTTTTCTTTTCAAGGTTAGCTTTAAAAGAAAACATAAGTATGTGTGAAAAGGTTGGTTTTACATGAAACTAAAAATAAAGTAACTGAAATTACTTACAAAGAAAAGTGCTTCTTGGAGTTTTAGATCACTAGGCTTAGGTTCCTTATACAAAAAGGGAGATTCCAGTCAGTTAGATCATTTCCTCGCATTGGGGATTTAACATATAGTTATTTCCCGAACTGGTGTGGTACAGATGCTTCCCTTTAATGGTTTCAAACACTAAATCCCTATCACTGAATCATCTTGCAATGGTTCATACCTCTCACCTAGTATTGGCCATTCAAGGTGATCCTTGACCTTGGATTACCCGTCAAAAGCTTGCAAGAGATAACTAATGGATGTCTCCTGGGAGTCCAAAATCTTACCAAGTGTTGGCTATTCTAGATAATCCTACCTTTAAACCACCTCCCAGAGGCTCACAAGAGATAAACTAATGGAACTCAATGGACGGAGTTCACTTGCCTTACCAAGTGTTGGCCTAGGCGATTTTAAGTTAACTAAAAAGATAAAAACCACTAACGAGTCACACTTTCTCTTCATTAAAAACTGAAACAACGAACCTCCTACTTTTGTATCCAGAACCCTACCTAGCTTCCTTCACTCCAAGAAACAAAAAAGCCTAGCCACTCATCCTCTGGGAAAACATCCTCAGAGTTTGATTTGCTAGAAATAAAAATAAAAGAGAAAACAAAATGAGAAGGCAAGGCAGAGCAGAGATCTGTGTATTACTTTATGAAAAACTATACAAAGTTTTTTTTTCTCTCCCAGAAAAACTCTCGAGAGATTTTTTTAAAAGAAAATTACAATAGATATATATAGAGAGGCTATCCAGCCCTCTTGCTAACTTTCCAACCAAGAAATCTTGTCATTGGTGGGTTACAAGGAGAAAATAGGGATTTACACACAAATATCTGAAGATAAATATCAAACGGAGTTGGTGCGCAAATATCTCAGATTACAAGTGGATTTCGTAAGTTCAAAAGTAACTTGCGAAAATTTTGCAAGTTGAAATTGTCCATTTCGCAAGTTAGAATTGTGGTTTCGCAAGTTGTGAAATTGTCCTGCAATGAATCAGCTCTCTGTCTTGCAACGATTCCTTTCCTCTTCCTATTTTGCAAGTTGCAAAAATTTCGCAAGTTGGATTCCACAACTTGCGAAATTGCTGGATGGTTGATTTCTTCTGTGATTTTCTTCCTTGCATCCTTGTTTGGCTTTGGAAAAGGGTTATGAAGCTCCAAAGCTTAGTTTCTTCATGAATTTGAGCTTCAACTTGATTTTCCATGAACTATACAAAGATCTCCCTCATTCTTGGATTGCTTTGGTGATCAAAAAGCTATAAAAACACCAAAACTTAACACAATTTGATTAAAAACGATTGTAGGGGTCCTTAACATGCCAATTGAGTGAAAAGGTAATAACTACTACTCAAAAGTGTTTAAAAGAGTTAATTACAAGCTATAAAATAGCACTTTTTGAGTAGTAATCACTCCCCCAACCGACATATTGCTAGTTCCTTAGCAATGAAGGAGAGAAAAATAAAAATAAATAGTACTATAATTTACAACATCATGCTGATCACTGAAAAAAATTTCAAGTGGCATGATGATCATACTCTCACATGGAACATTGAAGATATAAAACTCAAACTTCAACAAGAGTTATCAAATAACTTGCCTAATCACAATTCATAAAGAGAAGGCATTATGCAAATTTAAGCTTTAAAAGAATGTCCACTCCCAAAGGGTCAATCCTTACTCTTCCACAAAATCTAAGTGTTACTTATTAGTTTCCGAATATAGTATGCTGAACTAATCTCTCCCCCTAACCTAGCTCTTTTTCAAATCTTAGCAAACTAACAACCTCCAATAGGCAAGAACGCACCTCATTTATTTCACACTTTTTTTTTTCTTGTAGGAGTACAAAGCTTAAAGGTATTCTTTTCTAAATTGTCCATGTAACGGGGGTCCATCGATGACTCCCAACCAATTAAGGTTTAGGGCATCAAGCTTCAAGGATGTTTTGACCACTAACTCAGATTTTACCCCAGACTTTTGAGATTGGAATTCAATACCCAACCACCTACAGTATGTTAAACTCCACCTATTCACCCTTGTAATGAGCATTGAGGTCAGTGACTCCCAACCAATGAAGGCTTAGGGCACCAGGTTCTAAAGATTTTCACCAAATACCCCTAAGACCTTGCTTGGGTTTCAAGGCAAGTAAAACATTTTTTTTTTCAAAGGCTCATTGGCCTTTTCTAAGGTGTCCCAACACTATTAAAATGAGGTCAAAAGTACCAAGTCTAAAATTTCCTAAGTCAAGGGGTGAAATAGTTTTTCATCTTATAATTGGAACCTAGTGTGCACAGTGTGTGGTAAGCTTAAAGTGGAAGAAATAAGGTTGAATTCAATAGAAGTTTTAACAATTCATCAACTTTACTAAGCATGATACAAACTCTAAGTCAAATAAAAAGACAAAAATTCAATTTCTCCCATTTCATTTTGAGAATTTTTCCTGGATAACCATGAAGAGTATTCACAAATAAATAAATAAATAAATAAATAAAATTAAATTAAATTAAAACAAAAAGTAACTAAATTACCATTTATAACCTAACATTATAAACAATACTTCCTTCCTCAACTCCCTCCTACCATGCTAAACATTGCCCTCAATGTTTGAAGAGCAATTGAAAATATAGGGAGGAAGTGGTACCTCCTGAGTGGAATAGAGTTTGAATTGTATAGGAGAAACCACATGATTCAAAAATTAACAAAAATAATGAGTAGAGGAAATAAATAAAAATATGCCAAGTATACTAAAAAATTATGGATATGCATTACTTTAAGAAAGTACAATATGAAATATGCACAAGTAATACATCCAATCCCAGTATATAAAACATCAAAAACATGGGATTAACAGTTCTACTATAATAAGTAAATATAAAAAGTAGATAGATGATCAGGTAGTGGTGAGAGGATCATGTGGAGACGATGGCTCTACTGTGGTCTCCTGAGTGCTTTGGATAGGAGTCTCGACCTCTACTGTAGTAGTCTTCTCATGAGGCATAGTCAACTCTGTTGGAGTAGCCTTCTTAGATGGAATAGCTTGCTCAGCTAGAGTAGCCTCCTCGAATGGAGCTATAGGCTCTGACGGGCCAGGCATATCATGCTCAGGTGGTGGCAGAATACCCAAATGTTGTTGTATCTGACTAAGGATGGCAGTATGTTGGGTTTGCATGACAATAAGCTGATTCTGATGTGCACGTATGACTGCCATCTACTGGGCGAGAACACCTTGAGTGGTGCTCAATGTCTGTAATGTATGACATAGGCCTCTAAACTTTGAAGTGGATATGGTGATAGATGACTCAGATGGAGGAGGTGCTGATGTAGTTGGTACAACTGGTGGAGCTTCAGGAGTGGTAGGAGGAGCAAAAGATGTAGCCTCAGGTGTGGGCACTATAGAAGGTGTTGCAGGGGCAAGTGGTATGATCTTTATAGGTATCTCAGCCTATTGTGCCTATGGTGGTTGCTCATCCTATGGTGGCTTTGGAGGTGCTGGCATATCTAGGGCTCCTAGAGGTGCAACATAGGCCGTTAAATGATTCCATTTGTCAAGATTGAGTAGCTCTCAAAAAATGTGGTGGCGCTCAAGCTGAGGCTTAGAAGGATAGCCCAAATGCTCTAATATCTGATAGAGCAGTCTGGGAAAAAGTAATGGAATGACATCTGCTTTCTAGAGCTTCTTCCTGTGGACATTCTCTTCAAAGTGGAGAAGAGAGTTCACAATCAAATGATAAGGGTATGGACCCTCACCCAATCCATCGGACCGGCGCGACTCGCTTTTAAAAGAAAAGAAGGAATGAAAAAATTGAGTTTTCCAGTTTTGAAAAACCCGCCCCCGGTGAGGAACGGTGTTGTATGGAGTCGCCACTTTTTTTTATTTTTTTATTTTTAAAATGGGGAAAATTAAGTAAGAACCAAAACCCCTAATGACCCCAGTATGGAAAAAAAACGGTCTACAAAAACTAGATTCTGGGTCCGGGGATCAGGTTACCCATTGGGAAGGTACCTCATGCGAGGTAGCACCCCTCTAGGCCCGGAACTCGGTCTCTACTAATGAATTGGGGTATGTGGGAGCATATGGGTCAAAGATGAAACCCTAGGCTAAATAGATGTCATGAATCACACAATCCTAATTGGTATTTGGCATGCATATGAATTCAACCAACCAAAACAATGGGTGCGTACCTGTGGTCCCCAGCCATGCGCTGCATAAAAGGTCAGCCAAACACAGATAAACATGTAACAAACATTCAGGATTAAGCACCATGCATGCATATGATTCAACAATCAAAACCAACGATGCATACCTATGGTCCCTAGCCATGTGCTACAGCAGAGGGTGAGTCAGCCACGCAACATGTATTCAGAATCAAGCATCAAATTTTGTGCCAAAAAGGAAGAAAGCTGGTTGAGATTAGGTAATGGACTCCCCAAATGTCATACAAATCAAACTAGACTTACCTAGACCACACCACCCATAACTTCAAAATTGCCCATACTAACTGAAATCAAACACTGACTTAAACCTTCAAGATGGCTCACAAGTTCCCTATAGCAAATGGGTTTGAGCCCCAATGAATAAGGGTTCGAAAAATGCCAAAATTGAGGGCTACCTAAAGTCCTCCAGCAGAACAGGTTGAACTAGTTCTCAAGTGGTACAACCTATTGAGAAGAATTCCCAAATTTTTCTAGAAAACTCCTAAATGAGTGAGGATTCAAACAAAAGAAACGGTTCTCAATTCCGAGCCCGGATGAGTGAGAACCAGACCAAGAAAGGCAGGTGTTCCTCATGGCTGACAGAGGCAGCCAGTTATGGTGCTGAACCGGTTGAACCGGTTCCCAAACAGTCCATCTGGTTGATAAAAAATCCCAAATTCAGTCATAAATCTCCTAAGTGATTAAGGAAGCAAACAAAAGAAACGGTTCTCAATTCCGAGCCCGGATGAGTGAGAACCGAACCAAGAAAGGCAGGTGTTCCTCATGGCTGACAGAGGCAGCCAGTTATGGTGCTGAACCAGTTGAACTGGTTCCCAACTGGTTCAGCCGGTTGATAAAAAATGCCAAATTTGGTCAGAAAGTTCCTAAGTGATTAAGGAAGCAAACAAAAGAAACGGTTCTCAATTCCGAGCCCGGATGAGTGAGAACCAGACAAAGAAAGGCAGGTGTTCCTCATGGCTGACAGAGGCAGCCAGTTATGGTGCTGAACCGGTTGAACCGGTTCCCAAACAGTCCATCTGGTTGATAAAAAATCCCAAATTCGGTCATAAATCTCCTAAGTGATTAAGGAAGCAAAAAAAAGAAACGGTTCTCAATTCCGAGCCCGGATGAGTGAGAACCGAACCAAGAAAGGCAGGTGTTCCTCATGGCTGACAGAGGCAGCCAATTATGGTGCTGAACCGGTTGAACTGGTTCCCAACTGGTTCAGCCGGTTGATAAAAAATGCCAAATTTGGTCAGAAAGTTCCTAAGTGATTAAGGAAGCAAACAAAAGAAACGGTTCTCAATTCCGAGCCCGGATGAGTGAGAACCAGACAAAGAAAGGCAGGTGTTCCTCATGGCTGACAGAGGCAGCCAGTTATGGTGCTGAACCGGTTGAACCGGTTCCCAACCAGTCCATCTGGTTGATAAAAAATCCCAAATTCGGTCAGAAAGCTCCTAAGTGATTAAGGAAGCAAACAAAAGAAACGTTTCTCAATTCCGAGCCCGGATGAGTGAGAGCCGAACCAAGAAAGGCAGGTGTTCCTTATGGCTGACAGAGGCAGCCAGTTATGGTGCTGAACCGGTTGAACCGGTTCCCAACCAGTTCAGCCGGTTGATAAAAAATCCTAAATTTGGTCAAAAAGTTCCTAAGTGATTAAGGAAGCATAAAAAAAAACGGTTCTCAATTCCGAGCCCGGATGAGTGAGAACCAGACCAAGAAAGGCAGGTGTTCCCCATGGCTGACAGAGGCAGCCAGTTATGGTGCTGAACCGGTTCCCAACCGGATCATCCGATTGATAAAAAATCTTAAATTTGGTCAGAAAGTTCCTAAATAATTAAGGAAGCAAAAAAAAGAAACGGTTCTCAATTCCGAGCCCGGATGAGTGAGAACCGGACCAAGAAAGGCAGGTGTTCCTCATGGCTGACAGAGGCAGCCAGTTATGGTGCTGAACCGGTTGAACTGGTTCCCAACCGGTTCAGCCGGTTGATAAAAAATCCCAAATTCGGTCAGAAAGTTTCTAAGTGATTAAGAAATCAAACAAAAGAAACGGTTCTCAATTCCGAGCCTGGATGAGTGAGAACCAGACCAAGAAAGGCAAGTGTTCCCCGTGGCTGACAGAGGCAGCCAGTTATGACGCTGAACCGGTTGAACCGGTTCCCAACCGAATCATCCGAAATCCCAAATTCGGTCAGAAAGTTCCTAAACCATTCATAACCAATCAACAACAATCATGTGTGACCTTTATTATCCACACCCAAGCAATACAATCTTCATATCAAAGGGAAGAAAAGATGATGAAGAAGGAGAAAAACATATGAAGACGAGGAAGCTAAACTGTAAGCAAAGAAAATTCAGCATGCTTACCTCAGAATCTCCACCAAATATGATCCGTGTATGCCAATGATGACTCCCAAAACTAAGATGCTGTAATTCTCCTCTTCAAAGAAACCACAGTGCTGAAGCTTTCCCCCACGCTCTCAACTCAGAAGATGCTCCTGACCTTTTTGCTTCTCTCACCAGCAAAATTTCCCCTCTCTCAGAAATGCCAAAAGGTCATTTGCTCTCCTCTCTTCCCACCTTTTATACTCATACCCCTCTTAGCATTTGAGCCTCCTGGGTTCCTTCCCCTTCAGTACCGAAATCCCCTTCATCAGCATGGGAACCACACCCCTCATTACTTCTCTTAAAATTACAAGGCCAGCTCACTCCCTTCAGTTTTCAGCTTGCTTCACCACCAAGAATCCATATGGATTCGTGGTGGGCTGCAAGGAACCAAAACCAAGGCCCAAAATGGACCCACACATTTCCCAAAACCAATCTGGAGCTTACGGGCCTGAGCCATGTAGGATTTGGGCCCCAAAATTACTAGAATTAGTGTTTTACCTCAGCTGACTCAATGAACCGGCTGAACCGGCCGAACCGGATGCCCACTGGTCGAACCGATGGTAAAAAACTTTGAAAATTTGATATAATGTTCTTAGAAGAGTAAGGAATCCATGAAAAAAAATGGTGCATGATTCCGAGTTCGGAAGAGGGAGATATGATCAAAACAATTACCAAAAATCAGTGTTCTACACCGGCTGACTAGATGAACAGGCTGAACCGGCTGAACCGGCTGCCAACCAGCCGACCGGTTGCAAAAAATTTTGAAAATTTTATAGAATGTTCCTGGAAGAATAAGAAATCCATAAAAAGAAACGGTTCTTGATTCCGAGTTTGGATGAGGGAGATACGATCAAAACAAGCCCAAGTGCTCCGAACCTCAACATGCCCCTATAAACTCCAACTAAGCTAAAACATCGGGATGACCCCACTTCCTTCCTATAGTGTGATGTGAACGACTAGGAAAATGGCCATGGTGACCTTCCAAAATGAACCACATATGCACCACAATGGACCACAGACAAACCCACACGAGGCTCGGACACTGACTAAGCCCAAAAGGGGCCTTAGTGGTGCCATATGCGAACGATGGGTGGATGTGACACCCGGAGGATAAATGCCAGTGCCGAGGGACAAAATTGAGGGTCTACAAAGGGCCAAAGTTGAAACCCTCTAATATCCGGAATAAAGCCTCCAATGTAGCTCCTCTACTCTACACCATATGTTGAAATGGAAATATGTTGGAGCGCAGCACCACATCTACAAGGAGCATCCTAGGTAGAAGCTCCTTCCTAAGAAAAAATGAGTGTGTAGAGGTCCTCCTGGACAATATATGGACCATGTCCCTCTGAGAGAAATGGGACCACTCTCTGAAATCTGCTGGACTCACAGGCTCATATGGAATATGCAGAGCCTTTACAATGTGCTTAACTCCAAGGATACCATGACGTCCATCAATAGTGAAATGGATGACATTAGGATTCCGGACGCGATGAGTAGTCATAGACTGATAGAAGTTTAGTGCTACTTTGGGATAGAAGAAGTCCCTAGGAGTCGTCAGGAGCTCCAAATGGTATCTCTGTAGTAGGTAGAATGAATCTCTAAGCTCCGGCTGTTGTCTGAAAGTCTCCATATCAAAACATAGCTCGGAGTGGAATGGCCTGGCTCTGCAATCCAAATTTCCCTCAATAGGTGGCTGTGTAGCCATAGGTCGCCTGATAATTGCTTCTGAAGTCATCCCATAAGGAATCTGAGACTCTGTAGTAGGCGGCTCAGGCTGTGGAGGTATAGATGACTCTCCTGGGCCTGAAACTTTGGCTTTCTTTGTAGGAGGACGACAAACTAATCTCTTGGGGAGCGAAGTACTTGCCCCAGGTATAGTGGGTGGTCTCCTCATCTCATACCTATGCCGAGGAGGGTTAGATGGCACTCCACCCTCAGAAGGTGGAATGGCAGGGGCCTGAGGGGCCTCAGATGTGGAATCCCGCGCAGGTGAAGCTCTTAACCTTGGATTGCGAGTTGATAGAGACACGGCATGGGCTCCTCTTGTCTTGGCCATGGCTGAAATGGAGAGGAATTGCTTGGCTTGGTTTCCACAGGGTGCGTGTTGGATGCGCGGAGGTGCTTCCTCTTCAGACGCACGACCTCAGGGCTTCCAATGGAGGAGATGCTTTGGAATTTGGGCCTTCGCAACTTGATAGGGCTTTTTCGTAACTTGCAATGGCTGTGTGAAATGAAAATGGAAGAAATTAGGGGTTTAAATATGGATTTAAACGTCGGTTGTCATTTTCGCAAGTTCCCTGGAATTCGCAAGTTGATTTCCAAGTTGCCCTATTTCACAACTTGATTCACAAGTTGATTCGTAGGTTGCGAAAATGGAAAATGAAGTTGCGAAATGGCACACGTGTGCCTGTAGGTGCTTTCGCAAGTTCAATAGTGGACTTGCGAATTTGAGCTTTGAGGATTTCGCAAGTTGACATACTGCTTTGTTTTTTTTTCCAGGCTTTTTCTCCTTCTTTAGTTATTTAAGGCTTTCCTCCAATTCCTTTGAAGTTCCTCCTAATTTTTATCATAAAAAAGTCTAAGTTAGATCAAAATAAAATAAATTAAAGCTAGAATTAAAATTAAAACAAATAATAAAGCTTTTAAATCAACAAAATTGAAACAAAAAGCATGGACTTTGGTTAGTCTTCAGAAAGACTAAGTCCATCTACCCCTTTTTGGTTAAGATTGTTGTGGCTTAAGGAGATTGACTTCCTCATTGTCTTGATTGAAAGGCTTCATGAATGGCTTGAGACGGTGGCCATTGACTTTGAAAGTGTCTATGCTATTGGAATTGAGTAGTTCTACTACGCCATTGGAATGCACTTGGTGAATAATGAAAGGGCCTATCCACCTTGATTTTAGCTTTCTTGGAAAGATGTGGAGCCTAGAGTCATAGAGTAAGACTCTTTGTCCCTTTTAAAATTCTTTGTTGGATATTAACTGATCATGCCACCTCTTCATCCTCTGTTTTGCAATTTTGGAATTGATGTAGGCATCATTTCTCAATTCCTCCATCTCATTAAGGTCTAAGCACCTCTTCAACCCGGCTCTGTTCAAGTCCATGTTTACTTTCTTAATTGCCCACCAAGCCTTGTATTCACTTCCACAGGGAGATGACATGCTTTTCCATAAACTAGGCGATAAGGAGACATGCCAAGAATAGTCTTGTAAGTTGTTCTGTATGCCCATAGTGAATCATGGAGCTTAACAGACCCATCTCTTCTGCTTGTGTTCACCACTTTCATCAATATATTCTTGATTTCCCTATTTGCTAACTCAATTTGCCTAGAAGTCTGAGGGTGGTCAGGTGTAGCTACCTTATGCTTCACCCTATACTTGGCTAAGAGAGTTTCAAAAGGCTTGTTGCAAAAATGAGTACCTCTATCACTGATTATGGCCTTGGGTACCCCAAATCTTGAGAAGATGTTCTCTTTGAGAAACTTGAGAACAACTCTGTGGTCATTGTGTTTACATGGGATTGCCTCAACCTATTTAGAAACATAGTTTACCCCCACCAAAATGTAAGAGTTACCAAAAGACATAGGAAAAGGTCTCATGAAGTTAATGCCCCAAACATCGAAAAGATCAACTATTAAAATGGGGTTCATAGGCATTTGGTTCCTACATGTTAACTTCCCAAGCCTTTGACATCTATCACAGCTCCTACACATAGTGTGAGCATCTTTGAAAAGTGATGGCCAACTGAAACCTAATTACAACACCTTCATGGTTGTTTTTTGAGAGGCAAAGTGGCCTCCGCATGTGCTTTCATGGCAATGACTGAGGATCCCCTATTGCTTTTGTTTAGGGACACACTTCCTTATTATTTGATCTGCACAATACTTGAAAAGAAAATGTTCTTCCCAATAGTAGGCATGAATTTTTGCAAAGAAGTGCTTCCTATCTTGTGCTTTCCACTCACTTGGAACTTCACCAGTAACTAGATAGTTAGCAATATGAGCATACCAAGGAGCATCTTTTAAGAACATGAGTGACTCCTCCGGAAAATCATCATTAATAGGCAAACCATGGGAATTATGCGCTATAACCAACCTTGAAAGGTGGTCAGTCCATAATACGCTCCACCATATCACTAAAAATGCTAAACATACATCGTTGGAATGTTGCAGGTGCATTGCATAAACCAAAAGGCATTCTTCTGTAGGCATATGTTCCAAATGGACATGTGAAAGTGGTCTTCTCCTGGTCTTCAACATCAATTTCTATTTGAAAATACCCGGAGTAGCCGTCCAAGAAACAATAGAAAGGATGGCCTGAGACTCTTTCCAACACTTGATCAATAAATGGCAATGGAAAATGATCCTTCCTTGTCACAACATTCAATTTTCTATAATCAATACACACCCTCCAACCTGAAGTGAGGCGTGTAGCAACTTATTCTCCCTTATCATTTTGTACCACTGTGATCCCTGATTTCTTTGGTACTACTTGAGTAGGACTCACTCATGGGCTATCTGATATGGGGTAGATAATACCGGTTTGAAGTAGCTTAAGAACCTCAGCTTGCACCACCTCTTGCATATGAGGATTCAATCTTCTTTGAGGTTGACAAATTGGCTTAGCTTCTTCTTCCATGTATATAGGATGTGTATAGACTAAAGGGTTGATACCTTTCAAGTCAGATATTTGCCATCCTATTGCTTTCTTACATCTCCTGAGAACTTCAAGTAAACAATCCTCCTGAGGAGTGGTAAGAGATGAAGATATAACAACAGGGCACTTCTTATTCTCTTCTAGGTATGCATACTTCAACTCCGTGGGTAGTGGCTTCAGAATAAGCTTTGGGGCCTCCTCTTTAACAGCTTCTTCCATCTCCTCCTCATTGAACAAAGGTAGAATTTCTTCTATCCTCCTCCAAGGTGGTAGAATAGCAAGCAAATATGAGGGTTCATGTAACCCTTCATCAAGATCCCCAAGACTTTCATTCAACTCCTCTTGTATTTTCAGATTACAATGCTCTTCCACTAAAGTGTCAATGATGCACACCTCTTCTAGACCTTCATCTTCTTTCGAATTGATTGGCTTTTTGGACATATAAAAGATATTGAGCTCCAATGTCATGTTGCCAAACGTGAGTTGCATAAGTCCATTCCTACAATTGATGATTGCATTTGATGTAGCTAGGAATGGTCTTCTAAGTATGATAGGAACGTAATTAGTTCCTTTGACAATTGGGTTCGTATCAAGAACAACAAAATCCACTGGATAGTAGAAATTGTCAACTTGAACTAAGACATCTTCAATCATCCCTTTTGGAATCTTCACTGATCTATCTGTTAAAGATAGAGTGATTGATGTTGGCTTCAATTCACCAAGTCCCAATTGCTTGTAGATAGAGTATGGTAGCAAATTCACACTTACCCCCAAGTCCAACAAAGCTTTCTCCACTAACTCCCCTCCAATCATCACTGAAATGATAGTGCAGCCCGAATCTTTGTACTTCATTGGAGACTTGCACTGTATGATGACACTTACTTGCTCAGTCAAGAAGCCTTTCTTATTCACATTCAACCCTCTTTTGATAGTGCACAAGTCCTTCAGGAAATTTGCATAAGTCGGCACTTGTTTGATCATGTCTAGCAGTGGGATGTTGACCTTCACTTGCCTCAACACTTTAAGAATTTCTGATGCATTGCTGATTCCCTTTTTCACTTGCAAAGCTTGAGGAAAAGGTGGAGGCATGTGTTTCTTCATCACATCTTCATTGATAACTATCTTTTCCGGATCTTCATTTACTGTTGAATCATGGTCCTCTTTCCTTCCACTACTCCCTTTCTTCTTTCCTTTGATTTCCTTCCTCTTCTTTGTCTCTTTTTCACTTTCTGTTTCATAATGTGGCTTGGGTGTTGGCAGCTCAACCTCTTTACCACTCCTCAGAGTGATCATGGCTTTGACGTCTCTTACTTGTGAAGATTCTCCCTCATGAGCCTCCACTTCATGGATACCCTTGGGGTTTTGGTGAGGTTGAGAAGGAAACCTTCCCTTCTCTTGCATTGTGTTAAGGTTCATGAGCCTTGAGATTGAGTATTGGAGATTATCTATCTTCTGAGATAGATCATTTTGCATTCCATCCATTCTTTTATTCAATGTATTCTCTACATTATCGATTCTTTGACTGAGTTGAGCATTGATGGATTTCTGGTCTCCAACAAGATCTCCCACGACCTTGCTTAGATTCACTATTGCTTGCTCAAGGTTTGAAGCTTGTTGAGATGCTTAGCCTGGTTGCGTGTACTGAAGTGCTCTTGGTTTCCAGGAGAAATTTGGATGGTTCCTCCAATTTGAATTGTAGGTATTTCCATATGAAGCATTGTTATTGGGCTTGAATTGTCCAATAACATTTGCTTGATCTCCAAACATTTCTCTAACAGTTGGAATTGTAGGACACTCCTCCACCAAGTGCTCATAAGATTGACAAATGGAATAGGGCATAACTTGTACTGGTGTTTCAGAAATGGCTTGCACTTCACGTATCTTTTTCAGCTCTAGCTCCTTCAATCTTCTTATCATAGCTACAACTTTTGCTTTCATGTCAATATCTTCGTTCAAGGTATACATCCTAGCCTTAGCATTAAGAGCATTTGGTTGAGACTTCATTCTTCCCACTTTTCCCCTGTTTGGGTCATTCCATCCTCTTGAAACTTTAGCAACATAATTCAAGAAATCCATGGCCTCCTTCGGATTCTTACTCATGAAATCTCCTCCACACATAGTCTCTAGGAGTTGCTTCATTGAGGAAGACATACCGTCATAAAAGTAGCTCACCAATAGCCATGTATCAAAGCCATGGTGAGGACAAGCATTGATAGCTTCCATGTATCTCTCCCAACACTCATAGAATTTCTCATTCTCCTTAGCTGAGAAGTTTGAAATTTGCCTTTTCAAGCCATTGGTCCTATGAGTAGGGGAAAATTTCTTGAGAAATTTAGCTTGCAAATTAGTCTAAGTTCGGATACTCCTTGGCCTTAAAGAATTAATCTTGGCCTTATCCTTCAAAGTGAAAGGAAATAACTTTAGCCACATCAAGTCGATTGAAGCTCCTCCCTCTTGGAATGTATTACAAACGTCTTCAAATTCTTTGATATGCGCATAGGGATTCTCACTTTCCATCCCATGGAAAGTAGGTAGAAGTGGCACAATATGCGGTCTGATTACTAGCTGCTCTGTAGGAGGCACTATGCATGATGGTGCACTCATATGAGGTGGATGCATGCGGTCCCTCATTGATCTGAATGCATTGGGATTGTCTTGGTGACCATGGTGACTATGCTGATCTTCAGGTGTAGCTTCCATGATGTTCAAGCACAATTCCAACTCTGTTTCATGAGGTGTTTCAATTTTCACAAGTCTTCCTCCACTGTCTCGTATCTAATATGGCATACACAACTAGTAACAACTGTAATATAAACAAAGAAAACAAAAGAAAACAATAATAAAAAAAACTAAGATTAACAAAAAACTAAATTAAAAGATAGGCAAAAATATGAACAAGTAAAAGAAACAATTAAAAAGAATTAGTATAAGAAAAGAAAACGTCACCAAACTTGTGATGAAGATCACAAGTGTTTTGGAAAAGGTTATATCATTGTAAAGTTTGCACCATCCCTGGCAGCAGCGCCATTTGATTCGTGCCCAACTGGTGTATGCCTTGTTGATTGGTGTTCAATCAACTAGTGTAATTTGATTTCAGTCCTCAGACAGGAGTAATCAACAAAATTTATAAACCTATTTCACCATATATTAGGGTAGCATTAGCTAGCATAGCATAGTGGCTCTAGGATCATCCATAGGGATGAGGTTTCAAATTACAATTGATATTAGTTCAAAACCTAAATTGGTGTTTTTTCTTTTCAAGGTTAGCTTTAAAAGAAAACATAAGTATGTGTGAAAAGGTTGGTTTTACATGAAACCAAAAATAAAGTAACTAAAATTACTTACAAAGAAAAGTGCTTCTTAGAGTTTTAGATCACTAGGCTTAGGTTTCTTATACAAAAAGGGAGATTCCGGTCACTTGGATCTTTTCCTCGCATTAGGGATTTAACATATAGTTATTTCCCGAACTGGTGTGGTATAGATGCTTCCTTTTAATGGTTTCAAACACTAAATCCCTGCCACTGAATCATCTTGCAATGGTTCATACCTCTCACCTAGTATTGGCCATTCAAGGTGATCCTTAACCTTGGATTAACCGTCAAAAGCTCACAAAAGATAACTAATGGATGTCTCTTGGGAGTCTAAAAGCTTACCAAGTGTTGGCTATTCTAGATAATCCTACCTTTAAACCATCTCTCAAAGGCTCAGAAGAGATAAACTAGTGGAACTCAATGGACGGAGTTCACTTGCCTTACCAAGTGTTGGCCCAGGCGATTTTAAGTTAACTGAAAAGATAAAAACCACTAACGAGTCACACTTTTTCTTCATTAAAAACTGAAACAATGAAACTTCCACTTTTGTATCCAGAACCTTACCTAGCTTTCTTCACTCTAAGAAACAAAAAAGCCTAGCCACTCATTATCTAGGAAAACATCCTCAAAGTTTGATTTGCTAGAAATAAAAATAAAAGAGAAAACAAAATGAGAAGGTAAGGCAGAGCAGAGCTCTATGTATTACTTTCTGAAAAACTATACAAAGTATTTTTTCTCTCCTAGAAAAACTCCCGAGAGATTTTTTTAAAAGAAAATTACAATAGATATTATATAGAGAGGCTATCCAGCCCTCTTGCTAACTTCCCAACTAAGACATCTTGTCATTGGTGGGTTACAAGGAGAAAATAGGGATTTACACAAAAATATCTGAAGATAAATATCAAACGGAGTCGGTGCGCAAATATCTCATATTACAGGTGGATTTCGCAAGTTCAAACGCAACTTGCAAAAATTTTGCAAGTTGAAATTGTCCATTTCGCAAGTTAGAATTGTAGTTTTGCAAGTTGCGAAATTTTCTTACAACGAATTAGCTCTCTGTCCTACAACAATTCCTTTCCTCTTCCTATTTTGCAAGTTGAGAAAATTTCGCAAGTTGGATTCCACAACTTGCAAAATTGTTGGATGGTTGATTTCTTCTGTGATTTTCTTCCTTGCATCCTCGTTTGGCTTTAGCAAATGATTCATTCCCAATTAGTGTCTCAGCTGATTCATGTCCTCTCAACGGTCCTTGACAATGGTGCCATTTGATTCGTGTCTAGCTGGTGTTCCTTGATTATGGTCCTCAGAAGAGAGTAATCAACAAAATTTATAACCTATATCACCATGCATTAGGATAACCTTAGCTAATAAAGCATAGTGGCTCTAGGATCGTTCATTGGGAAGGGTTTTCAACTTACAACTGATACCAATTCAAAGTTGAATTGGTGTTTTTTCATTTCAAGGTTAGCTTAAGAAGAAAACACAAACTTTGGTTGAAAAAGGATTTGTTTTAAGCTAACTAAAAGGAAAGTAATGGAAATTACTTATGAAGGAAAGCATTCCTTGGAGTTTTAGGTTCACAGGGGAGGCTCCTCATGCAAAAATAGAGCTCCGGTCACTTGAATCTTTTCCTCGCGGTTAGAGAATTAAGGTGTTGTACAGATGTTTCCTTTTAATGGATTTCAGCACTAATTCCCTCTCACTGATGCAACTTGCAATGGCTCGTGCCTCTCACCTAGCATTTGCCATTCAAGGTGATCATTAACCTTGGACTTCTCTTCTCAAGCTCACAAGAGATAACTAATGGATGTCTCCTTAGAGTCCAAAAGCTTGCCAAGTGTTGGCAATTCTAGAAAATCCTACCTTCAAGTCACCTCCCAAAAGCTCGCAAGAGATAAACTAGTGCATCTCCATGGACGGAGATCACTTGCCTTACCAAGTGTTGGCTCAGGTGAATTAAAGGTGTTTTAAGTTAATTAAAAACATAGAAATCATTAATGGGTCACACTTTCTCTTCATTAACGGCTGAAACAACAAAACTACCAATTCTTGCATTTGGGGCCTTACCCGGCAACCTTAGCTCCAAGGAACTAAAAGCTTAGCCACTCATTCTCCGAGGAAACATCCTCAGAGCTTGTTTGGCTAGTAAGAAAAGTTAAATATAATATACAATCAAAACGAGAAGGTAAGGCAGAGCAAAGGCTCTGTATTTTACTTCCTTTCAAAACTATACAAAGAATGCTTCTGAGAGCAAGCTCCCCGACCTCTTACTGTAATGGAAATTACAAACATTATATAAGAGGCTATTTACCCTTTGTTCTTGCTTAAAGACTAAGGAATCGTATGATAGGTGGATTACAAGGAGAGAATAGGGATTTAGACATCAAATATCTAAAGCAAAAAATCTAAAAATGTCAGTCACAAATATCAGGAAGCACTCAGGAGATTTTCGCAGGCGTGTAAGATGGCTACGAAATTTTGCAACGTGAAGGACACCATTTCGCAACCAAAGGCTGATTTCGCAGCCCGCGAAATTGACCTTCAGCTTGGTGTGATCGGCTTCCAATGGCTCTAAATCCTTTATTTCACTCCGAATCATTCACTATTTGAAGCATTGGATTGCTGACTTCCCGAGCTTCGAAACGACATATAGTATGTATAAATTGAGCTCCAAAAAGTGCTCCAAAAGCGGCTGACAGTTTCTGTCCTCTTGAATGCTTCATGTTAGCTTTTTCTCTTTGCTTCCCCTCCTTGCATTCTGGATTTGCTTATGGAAAAGGACTATAAAGCTTCAAAGCTTTGGTTCTTCATGTTAATGAGCTTTCCATTGCTTTGCCATGGATTCCAAAGAAATCTCCTCAATCTCGGATTGCTTTGGTGATCAAATTACTAACAAAAACACCAAAACTTACACAATTTGATTAGAAATTATTGCAAAGGTCCTTAATATGTTAATTGAGTCAAAAGGTAATAAATACTACTCAAAAGTGTTTAAAAGAGTTAATTACAAGCTATCAAATAGCACTTTTTGAGTAGTAATCACTCCCCCCAACCGACATATTGCTAGTCTCTTAGCAATAAAGGAGAGAAAAAGTACTAAAAAGTAATATACTTTACAAGATCATGCTTATCACTTCAAAAAATTTTAAGTGGCATGATGATCAAACTTTCACATGAAACATTAAAGAAATATAAACTCAAATTTCAACAAGAGTTATCAAATACCTCGCTAATCACAATTTATAAAGAGAAGGCATTATGCAAATTGAAGCTTTAAAATCATTTCCACTTCCAAAGGACCAAACCTTACTCGTCCACAAAAATCTAAGTGTTAGTTGATAGTTTTCGAATATAGTATGTTGAACTTATCTCTCTCTCTCTCTCTCTCTCTCTCTCTCTCTCTCTCCCCCCCCCCCCCCAACCTAGCTCTTTTTCAACACTTAGCAAACTAACCAAATTTAATAGGCTAAGAACGCACCCTTTTGTTTCACAATTTTTTTCATTGTAGGAGTACAAGGCTTAAGGGTATTCTTTTCTAAATTGTCCATGTAATGGGGGTCCATCGATGACTCCCAACCAATTAAGGTTTAGGGCATCAAGCTTTAAGGATCTTTCAACCACTAACTCCTCGGATTTTACCTCAGACTTTTGAGAATGAATTTTAATACCCAAGCACCTACAGTATGTTAAACTCCACCTATTCACCCTTGTAACAAGCATTGAGGTCGGTGACTCCCAACCAATTAAGGCTTAGGGCACCAGGCTTTAAAGATTTTCACCATATACCCCTCAGACCTTGCTCGGGTTTCAAGGCAAGCAAACATTTTTCTTTCTTTCTTTCTTTTTCAAAGACTCATTGGCCTTTTATAAGGTGTCCCAACACTATTAAAATAAGGTCAAAGGTACCAAGTCTAAATTTTCCTAAGTCAAGAGGGAAATAGTTTCTCATCTTATAATCAGAACCTATTGTGCACAGTGTGTGAATAGCTTAAAGTGGAAGAACTAAGCTTGAATTCAATAGAAGCTTCAACAATTCATCAACTTTAGTAAGCATAATACAAACTCTAAGTCAAGTGAAAAACAAAAATTCAATTTCTCCCATTTCAATTTGAAAAATTTTCCTTAATAACCATGGAGAGAAGAATAAAAAACTTTAAAAAATTTTAAAATTAAACAAAAATCATCTAAATTACCAAAATAACTTAGCATAAATAACAAAAACTTCCTTCCTCAACTTTCCCCCCAACCAAGCTAAACATTGTCCTCAATGTGGCATGAGCGATTGAGATTATAGGGAAGAAGTGGTACCTCCTGAGTGATATCAATTTCGAGTATTGATTGGAGAAACCACATGTTTCAAAAACAATAAAAGATATGAGTAGAGGAAATAAAATAAAATAATGATAAGAGTGATCAAAAAGTGATAGTTTTGTATTACTTCATTTGATGAACATACAAAAAAAGAACAAGTAATACAACTAATCCCAATATATGAAATATCAAAAGGATGGGATTTCAAGTGCTACTATGATAAGGAAAACATAAAGGAAATACATAATCAAAATATATAAAAAAGAAACTATGAAAATGATCAGATGGTGTCTGGAGGATTATGTGGAGATGATGGCTCAGTTGCCTCTGCCTATCCTGTAGTAGGCTCTCAGCAGGCATAGTCTGCTCTACGAAAGGAGGGGCCTGTGCTGGCTTTGGTGAGATAGGAATGGCATGCTCAAGAGTCGATAGAATACCCAGATGATGCTAAATCTGCCTTAGGATGGCAGTGTGCTGGGTCTGAGTGGTGATAATCTACTCTTGATGAGCACGAAGAGTTGTCATCTGCTGAGTGAGGAAGCTCTGAGAAGTGGCCAATGCCTGGAAAGTGTGGCATAGGCCTCTATACTCGATAATGGGTATAGCAATCCTAGGCTCGGATGAAGGAGATGGCTCTGATATGGGTGGAATAACAGGGGTAGTCTGTGGTGTGGCCTGAGGAGCAGAGGGTGCAACCTTAGGTATAGGCTCTATAGAGGCCACTGCAGGGGCAGGTGGAGGAGTGTCAGCTGGTATCTCAACTGGCTCCTCTGGCTGGTCTAGATGCTCTAGTCCAACTAGGGCTCCCTGGTTTGCACCATAGGTTGTCATACTCGTCCATCTGTCGAAAGTGAATATCTCTCGACAAATGCGTCTACGCTCAAGTTGAGGCTCTGCTGGGTATCCCAAATGCTCCAGAATCTAGCATAACAATCTGGGGAAGAGAAGTGGAATAGCATTCGCTTGGAGTAGCTTCTTCCGATGGACCTTCTCTTCAAAGTACAGAAGAGCGGCCATGATGAGATGATCTTAACACTCCAAAGTGTGGACTTTGGAAATGATGATATCTTGGCTCTCACTATCTCTCTTTTATCTTGGAGGTGGAAAACAAAGTCTCCTTAAAAGTTATGGAAACCCGACCCCTATTGGGGTATTTATAGGTTTCTCCTACTGGGCTTAACTGACTTGAGCCCACCAAAGCTTAGGTCACTTAATCTAGCTCAAAATGGGTCTTAATTGATTATTAACCATATAAGGCAATCTAATTAATCAATTAGCCCAATCTAGAGAACTTGTTCACTATCCTTTATGTAATTTTATGTAATTACCAAAACACCCTTATGCACAAGAATAAACCAAGAGCCAATTCAACCTTCATAAACCATGCCATCATGGTATATGAGCTCAAAGTGAGGACCATTGGGACCAATAATAGTATTGGCTCCCTCATAATCGAATTCTAAAGTTGATTCAATATTCCACTAAAGAGAATCAACTACACTCTAATATCCTATGTAAATAACAACTAGACGAGCTTAGGGTCCATGACCTATTATCCACTATATGCAGGCTTCTCATAAACTAGTGTCCGTAATCTAACAAAGTAGTGCTATCACCTATCAAGATTACCTTTCCAATCCTTGAGTTACAAATCCCACTTATTATGTGATCAATTGAGATATTCTAGCTCTAAGGAGCATATGTCTAATACCCTCAATTGTTCATAGCATCTAGAGCCCTAAGCTCATGAGACCTCAATTCATTTACATCATCCATAGTCACGAGCTGTTCATAGCATCTAGAGCCATCAGCTCATGACCTAGAGTGGTTTATATCATCTACAACCTAATGCTAGTCAAAGTTTTTAGAGCCTTGAGCTCAAGACCTAGAGTTGTTCATATCATCCACAACCCTAAGCTATTCATAGCATATAGAGACTTGAGCTCATGACCCAAAGTCATTCATATCATCCACAGGCCTTAGCTATTCATAGCATCTAGAGTTATGAGCTCATGACCCGAAGTCATTCATGTCATCCTCAACCCTAAGTTGTTCATAGCACCTAGAGACTTGAGTTTACGATGTCTTGATTCGTTCATATAGTCCACAAACTTAGTTGTTCATCGCATCTAAAGCCTTCAACTCATGACCCAGAGTCGTTCAAGTTATCCACAACCTTGAGATGTTGATGGCATTTAGAGTTTAAGCTTAAGACCTGGAGTTGTTCATGTCATCCACATCCTTAAGCTTTTCATAACATCTAGAGCCTTAAGGTCACGACCCGTAAGCATTACTGTCATCCATAGGTTTGAGTTGCTCATACCAACGAAAGCCTAAAGCTCATGATCCTTCATATCATCCATAGCCCTGAGCTGTTCATAACATTTAGAGCCTTAAGCTCATGACCATAGTCATTCATGTTATCCACAACCTTAAGCTATTCATAGGATTTAGAGCCTTGAGCTCATTGGACCTTAAGTCAGTTGTATTATCCATAGCTTTGAGCTATTGATAACATTTGAAGCCATTAGCTCACGACCTAGAGTTATTGATATCATCCATTACCCTAAGCTATTCATAGCATCTAGTGCCATGAGCTCATGACCCAAAGTCGTTCATGTAATCCACAACCCTGAGTTGTTCATAACATCTAGAGCCTTGAACTCACAAGACCCAGAGTTGTTCATATCATCCACAACCCTGAGCTACTCATAGCATTTAGAGTCTTGAGCTCACAAACTCGATTAGTTCACATAATTTATAACCCTTAGCTATTCATAGCATTTAGAGCCCTCACCACATAACCTAGAGTCGTTCATGTCATCCACATCCATGAGTTGTGTATAACATCTAGGGCCTTCAACTCATGACCTGAAGTCATTCATGTCATCCACAACCCTGTGTTGTTCATAGCATCTAGGCCCCCGAGCTCACGGGAGCCCAAGTCGTCCATAATATCCATATCCCATAGCTATTCATAGCATATAGAGCTACTAGCTCATGACCTAGAGTCGTTCATATCATCCACTACCTTGAGCTATTCATGGAATCTAGAGCCTTGAGCTCATGACCTAGAGTCATTCATATCATCCATAGCCTTCAGCTGTTCATAGCATTTAGAGCCCTGAACTCACAACCCGGAGTCGTTCATTTCATCCATAGCCCTGAGTTGTTCATAACGTCTAAAGCCTAGAGTTTACTGGACTTCGAGTCATTCATATAATCCAAAACCCTAAGCTGTTCATAGCATCTATAACCCCGAACTCATAGGACCCATACTTATTCAAATCATCCATAACCCTAAGTTATTCATAGCATTTAGAGTCTAAGCTCTGGACCTCGAGTTGTTCATATCATCCATAGCCTTGAGTTATTCATAGCATTTAAAGCCATCAACTCATGAGCTGTAGTTGTTCATGTCATCCACATCCATGAGTTGTGCTTAACATCTAGAGCCCTCAACACACCACCTAAAGTCATTCGTGTCATTCATAACCTTGTGATGTTCATTGTATCTAAAGCCTTGAGCTCATGGGACCTTGATTCGTCCATATTATCCACACCCTAGAGCTATTTATAGCATCTAGAGCCTTCAGCTCATGACAAAGAGTCCTTCATATCATCCATAACCCTGATCTGTTCATAGTATCTAGAGCATTAAGCTCACCACCTAGAGTCGTTGATATCATCTAAGGCCATGTGCTCATGACTTGGAGTCATTAATGTGATCCATAACCTTGAGTTGTTCATTGCATATAGAGCCCTAAGCTCATGACCCCTAAGTCATTCATATCATCCACAACCCTAAACTATTAATAGCATTTAGAGCCCTAAGCTCACGACTTGTAGTCATTCATGTAATCCATAACCCTAAGTCATTCATATCATCCACATCCTTGAGTTGTTCATAGCATTTGGACTTTTGAGCTCACGACCCAGATTCGTTCATGTTATCCACAACCTTAAGTTGTTAATAAGATCTAGAGACCTGAGCTCATGGGACCCCAAATAGTCATATCAACCATAACTCTAAGTTGTTCATTGCATCTAAAGTCATTAGGTCATGACCCAGAGTCGTTCATATCATCCACTACCTTGAGCTATACATAACATCTAGAGCCTTGAGCTCATGAACCAGAGTCATTCATATCATCCACAACCCTAAGCTGTTCATAGCATTTAAAACCTTGAGCTAATGAACCGTAGTCGTTCATGTCATCCACAGCCTTGAGCTGTTCATAGCATTTAGAGCCCTAAGCTCATGAACCTGAGTCGTTCATATCATCCACAACCTAAAGCTGTTCATAGCACCTCGAGCTTTATGCTCACGACCCAAACTCCTTCTTGTCATCCAGAACCTAAGCTTTTCATAGTGTTTAGAGCCTTGAGATCACTACCCGAAGTCATTCATATCATCCATAACCTTGAGCTCATGACCCAATGTTATTCATGTCATCCATAGCCCCGATCTGTTCATAACATCTAGTCGTGAGTTTACAAGACCTCAAGTCATTCAAATCATCCACAACTATGAGTGATTCGTTCCCAATTGGTGTCTCAGCTGATTCATGTCCAGCTGGTGCTCTTTGATTGAGAGAGTAATCAACAAAATTTATAACCTATATCACCATGCATTAGGATAGCTTTAGCTAATATAGCATAGTGGCTCTAGGATCGTTCTTTGGGAAGGGTTTTCAACTCACAACTGATACTAATTCAAAGTAAATTGGTGCTTTTTCATTTCAAGGTTAGCTTAAGAAATAAAACACAAACTTTGGTTAAATGAGGTTTTGTTTCAAGCTAACTAAAAAGAAAGTAATGGAAATTACTTATGAATAAAAACATTCCTTAGAGGTTTGGGTTCACAGGGGAGGTTCCTTATGCAAAAACAGAGCTCCGGTCATTTGGTTCATTTCCTCGCATTAGAGAATTAACATATAGTCAATTCTCTAACCGGTTTTGTATAGATGTATCCTTTAAATGGATTTCAACTCTAATTCCCTCTCACTGATGCAACTTGCAATGGCTTGTGCCTCTCACCTAGCATTTGCCATTCAAGGTGATCTTTAACTTTGGACTTCCCTTCTCAAGCTCGCAAGAGATAACTAATGGATGTCTCCTTGGAGTCCAAAAGCTTACCAAGTGTTGGCAATTCTAGAAAATCCTACCTTCAAGTCACTTCCCAAAAGCTCACAAGAGGTAAACTAGTGCATCTCCATGGATGGATATCACTTGCCTCACCAAGTATTGGCTCAAGTGAATTGAAGGTGTTTTAAGTTAACTAAAAACATAGAAATCATTAAAGGATCACACTTTCTCTTCTTTAATGGCTGAAACCACAAAGCTATAAATTCTTGCACTTGGAACCTTTCCCGGCAACCTTAGCTCCAAGGAACTAAAAGTCTAGTCACTCATTCTCTGAGGAAACTTCCTCAGAGCTTGTTTGGCTAGTAAGAAAAAGAATGAGAAAACAAAAATATATATGAAAAATAGAGCAAGTGCTCTGTAAAGTATATTTCTTGCAAAACTGTACAAAGGATGCGTCAAAAAACAAGCTCCCCGACTCTTTCTTAAAGAAAATTACAAACTATATATAAGAGGTTATTCACCCTTTGTTCTTACTTAAAGACTAAGGAATCCTATGATAGGTGGGTTATAAGGAGAGTTTGGGGATTTAGACATCAAATATCTAAAGCAAAATATCCCAAAATGTCGGTTGCAAATATCGGGAAGCTTCAGGAGAACACCGCGGCACTGTGCAAAATGGCTGTGAAATGGATCCGGCGAATCACGAGTGTCTGACGAGCCAAGCTGTCCGGGGAATCTGAGTTGTTGGCTGCGGATTCTCTCCGGGTAAGCGCTATCAGAGGATCCGGACATGTCTGACCGGGGAAGTTGAAAAGTCCTCCTGTCCCATCCGGCGTCAGGAGCCGGATGTGAAATATCTAGAGAAGGTGGAATGTCAGCCGGATAGAATTCCTCCCCGGGTGGAATGAGTTATGTCGCGCGTCGCAAGGGGGACCGTCTGCGTGTACAAGGTGTAGGGACCCTCCCCCTGATGACACGGAGAGCCATCGCTATCCGGAGCAACTCCATCCGAATTCCCCAAGAGGACATGTGGCGCGCTCCCCTATCTGGACTCCCTCAGAGAGAAGCACACGACACTCGTAAACATCATACCCCGGACGATAGCATATCCTATCCGGATATGTTGTCTGGATCATTGACTAAAGTGAGCAAGCCTTGCTACGTCATTCCGACAGTCTGCCACAGCCCACGTTCCGCCGCCCTTCGATGGTGTGTCCGGATGCCCTGTCCGGACATCTTTTGCCATGGATTCCAAAGAACTCTCCTCAATCTCGGATTGCTTTGGTAATAAAAAAACTATCAAAACACCAAAACTTAACACAATTTGATTAGAATTGATTGCAAGGGTCCTTAATATGTTAATTGGGTTAAAAGGTGATAACTACTACTCAAAAGTGTTTAAAAGAGTTAATTACAAGCTATCAAATAGCACTTTTTGACTCATAATCAATGAGCTATTCATACCATCAAGAAACTTTAGCTCATGACCCAAAGTCGCTCATATCATCTAGAGCCCGGATCTATTCATAAACTCTAGCGCCTTGAGTTGACGGAACCTAGAGTCATTCATATCATCCACAACACTGAGTTGTTCATAGCATTTTGAGTCCTAAGCTCATGACCTCAAGTCATTCATATCATCCACAACTTTTATTTGTTCACAACTTTTAGAGCCCTTGGCTCACTAAACAAAGCCATTCATGTCATCCATATCCATGAGCTTTGTATAGCATCTAGAGCCCTCAGCTCATGACCTAAAGTTGTTTATGTCATCCATAGCCCTAAGTTGTTCATAGCATCTCAAGCCTTGAGTTCACGACCTTGAGTCATTAATGCCATCCATAACCTTGAGCTATTCATAACATCTAGAGGCTTGAGCTTACGGGACCTTGAGTCGTTCATATTATCCACAACTCAGAGTTTTTCATAGCATCTAGAGCATTCAACTCATGGCCCAGAGTCGCTCATATTATTTACAACCTTGAGTCATTCATAGGATTTAGAGTATTGATCTCACGACCTAGAGTCATTCATATCATCAACAACCTTGACCTATTCATATCATCTAGAGCCTTAAGCTCACAACCTTGAGTTGTTCATGTCATCCATAGCTTTGAGCTATTCATAGCATCTAGAGCCTTAAGCTCACGACCTAGAGTTGTTCATGTCATCCGAAGCCCAGAGTAGCTCATAGCATTTAGAGACCTAAGCTCACGACCCAGAGTTGCTCATGTCATCCATAGCCTAGAGCAGTTAATTGCATTTAGAGCCTTCAATGCATCACCCAAAGTCCTTCATATCATCCACATTCCTAAGTTGTTCATAGCCTCTAGAGCCCTGAGGTTCTAGGACCTAAACTCATTTATATCATCCACAACCCTCTACTGTTTATAACATTTAGAGTGCTAAGCTCATGGGACCTCGAGTCGTTCATATCATGCACAACTCTGAGTTGTTCATAGTATATAAAGACATCAACTCATGAAACAGATTCATTCATATCGTCCTCAACTCGAAGTTGTTCATAGCATCTAAAGCCTTGAGCTGATAACTTAGAGTCATTCATATCATCCACAACCCCAAGCTACTTATAACATCTAGAGCCTTGAGCTCATGACCTAGAGTCGTTCATATCAACCACAACTATGACTTGTTCATACCATTTAGAGCCTAGAGCTCATGACCTCAATTCATTCATATCATTGTAGACCTTCCATTTTATCCATTTAGCACATGTCTTTAAGTTCACTTCCAGTGCTCCATAGTAGTTCCTTGGTGGCCCATTGCTACTCATACAGCTTACCTTTTTCTCAGCCACTTCGGAGACTTTAGTTGAAGGATTTATCTAACCCCTCATTGTGCTCTTGGTAGCCCTAATTTAGACTTAGGCTCACTTAGGCGCCCTAGGCCCACTTATGCACTTTAGGCCTATTTAGGAACCTAGGCCCATTTGGGCACCCTAAGCCCATTTGGGCACCCTAGGCCCACTTAGGCACCTTAGGCCCACTTAGGCACCCTAGGCCCATTTAGACACCCTAGGCCCATTTAGATACACTTGGCCCATTAAGGCACCTTAGTGTCACAAGCTTATTCAAATAAGCCTCCCCATGGCCTTATATAGAGCCAGGAAGCTTCTGGAGACTCCTAGAAGTGGGAAGAGTGTGGAAGGTTCTAGAGAAGCCTGGAGGAATCCACACAATTCTACACCATGGTGGAAGGCACGAGAGGAGTCCGGGGCTTTCTAGAGAAATCTAGAAGACTCTTGTACATACTTGTATATAGGCTTGTAACTAGAATGGTGTAGGACATTCTAGAATAGTCTTGAGTTGTAAGGAACCCTCCAAGGTTCCAGAAAGTTCCCTTGGTGCCTATAAATAGGTGAGGGCCTCATTTGGCCAAGGCACCATCCAAATCACTTCCTAACCAAGCAAGTGAGCTTCCAAAACACTTGTAAAGGTTTCTTGAGTTAGTGAAAGCTTCCATTCTTTCAAGAGTTGCCTACCAAGCTTCTTAAGCTTTCGAGTCGCGAGTGTCTTACCGAGCAAGCTAGGCATTGAGGGAGCAAGGCCGACTTAGCAAGATCAAGCGTCTTGGCTTGTCTAAGTGCCGCACGAGCTTAGTGAACGACTAAGTCCGTGACATTAGGCCCACTTAGGCACCCTAGGCCCATTTAGGCACCCTAGGCCCATCTAGTCACCCTAGACCCATTTAGGCACATTTAAGCACCCTAGGCCCACTTAGGCATCCTAGGCCCACTTAGGCACCCTAGGCCCACTTAGGCATCTTAGGCCCACTTAGGTACCCTAAGCCTACTTAGGCACCCTAGGCCCATTTAGGCACCATAGGCCCATTTAGATACACTTGGCCCACATAGGCACCCTAGGCCCACTTAGGCACCCTAGGCCCATTTAGGCACCCTAGGCCCATCTAGTCACCCTAGACCCATTTAGGCACATTTAAGCACCCTAGGCCCACTTAGGCATCCTAGGCCCACTTAGGCACCCTAGGCCCACTTAGGCACCCTAGGCCCACTTAGGTACCCTAAGCCTACTTAGGCACCCTAGGCCCATTTAGGCACCCTAGGCCCATTTAGATACACTTGGCCCACATAGGCACCCTAGGCCCACTTAGGCACCCTAGGCCCATTTAGGCACCCTAGGCCCACTTAGGCACCCTAGGTCCACTTAGGCACCCTAGGCCCATTTAGGCACCCTAGGCCCATTTAGGCACCCTAGGCCCATTTATGTACCCAAGGGCCATTTAAGCACCCTAGGCCCATTTAGGCACCTTAGGCCCATTTAGATACACTTGGCCCACTTAGGCACCCTAGGCCCATTTAGGCACCCTTGGCCCATTTAGGCATCCTAGGCCCATCTAGGCACCCTAGGCCCATTTAGATACACTTGGCCCACTTTGGCTCACTTAAGCCCACTTAGGTCACCTTTCAGGTAATTTTTTTGCATGTTTGCATGATTGCATTTTTTGTATGGCTTGCATGACTTGCATGGCTCATTTATTTTTAAGTTGCATGACTTGACTTTTTATTATTTTATTTATTATCTTGTCTATTTCTTCATCTATTTTATTTCCTTATTATTTTGTCACTTTTTCCGTAATGTTTGTCCTTACTTATCTATTTTAATTTAATAATTTTGTATAATTTTTTTTTTTTTTTTTAGTACACTATTATTATTATTATTATTATTATTATTATTATTATTATTTTATTACTCGTTCTTATTTATTTGAAATTTTGTAGGAAATATATGGAAGGTGTGCATAGTATTGATATTTGGAATGTAGGATTTCCTTGGATGCATGATCATTAGAGATGGAATGGATACCATATTGAGATTGGAAGATACGTTTTGGGAGAGTTTAAGGAAAGGTGGCTCTATGAGATAAAGAAACAATTGAAAACTGACACGACTTGGAGAAGGAGATTGGAGTTTGAGGTTTTTCTTTAGAAAGGGAGACAATTAAAAAAAAAAAGAATACTACCAATTTGGTTTTGGAGGAATTATAAGGTTGTGCATTTAATGAAGAAAGTGAGAGGGTTCTTTAGAGGAAAGTAAAAATTTTCCTTAGAAGAAAATAAAAGTCAGCACCTTTTTTTTTTGGAAGTTGGAGACCACACTAGGAGAAGGTTTTTCAACACATTTTTGGTTGAGAATTTTGGGGGGGCAGAGAGAACACGCGGAGAAATTTTTTTTAGAGAGAGAACACACGCAGAACTTAGGGGAAGCAGCAGGACTCTTTGGACAACGGATTTGGCTACACACAAGAGCCACGTATTTGGGAGGGGTATCAGCAACACGAAGTAGGTAAGTTCCCGTTTTTAATCTCAATTTAATTCTAGTTTTAATTTTATTTTTTAATTTGAATGTGTTAGTGATTTTAATTCATTAGTTTAAATAATCTTGTGAGATAAAGTTTATATTTTAATTCTAGATTAGTTTATGTTTTAGTTTGAATGTGTTAGTGATTTTAATTCATTAGTTTAAATAATCTTGTGAGATAAAGTTTATATTTTTAATTCCGGATTAGTTTAGTTTTAGTTTATGTTTTAGTTTGAATGTGTTTGTGATTTTAATTCATTAGTTTAAATAATCTTGTGAGATAAAATTTATATTTTTAATTCCAGATTAGTTTAGTTTTAATTTATCTAAAAAAGTGGTCTAGGTACACACCCTAAATTTTCTATATGATTGTGATTGGTTTTCTTGTTAGGCATGCTATTCTTTCGAAATCACCTAGCCTACCTAGGTATCTATAATTAACTAATTAATTGCCATATTTCCCTTAACTTAGTCAATAGAGACCTTTATAGGGCTTAGAGGGGTGCTACCTCTTAGAGGTACCTTCCCAATAAGTAACCTGATCCCCGGACCTAGACTCAGGTTTTTCAAAGACATCCTTTTCCAAAAACTATGAGGTCATTTTTTAAGGTCTTGTTTCTTGTTTTATTTTCCCTTTAAAATAAAATAAAATAAGTGGCGACTCTGACTTTTCTAAAATTAATTTTTCACAAATAAAAGTGAGTCTCGCTGATTGAGTGGGGACGCACGTGAAAAATATGGGTCCACAATCATCCATAGCCCTGAGTTGTTCATAGCATTAAGAACCTTGAGCTCATGACTTGGAGTCATTCATGTCATCCACAACCCTAAGTTGTATAGCATCTAGAGCCCTTAGCTTACAGGACCTCGAGTTGTTCATGTCATCCACAACCATGAGTTGTTCATAGCATTTAGAGCCTTGAGTACACAACCTAAAGTCATTCATATCATCCACAACCATGAGTTGTTCATAGCATCTAGAGCTTTGAGCTCCTAAAATAGAATCGTTCATATCACCCACATCCTTGAGTTCTTCATAACATTTAGAACCTAGTGCTCACAACCCAAAGTTGTCCATATCATCCATACCCTTAACTTGTTCATAGCATTTAGAGCCCACAGCTCACAACCCAGAGTCATTCATGTCATCCACATCCATGAGTTGTACATAGTGTCTCAAGGCCTCAACTCATGACCCAAAGTTGTTCATGTCATCTACAACCCCAAGTTGTTCATCATATCTAGGGCCTTGAGTTTATAAGACCTTGGGTCATTCATATCATCCACAACCCTAAGTTGTTTATACCATTTAGATCATTCAACCCATGACCTACAGTCGTTCATATCATCTACAACCCTAATCTATTCATAGCATTTAAAGCCTTGAGCTCACGACCCAATGTCGTTCATACATCAAAAGCCTTAAGTTGTTCATAGAATTTAGAGCCTTAAGCTCACGGGACCCTAAGTCATTCATATCATTTATAACCCTTAATTGTTCATAACATCTAGACCCCTCAGCTCATGACTCGGAGTTGTTCATATCATCTATACCCGAGAGCAATTCATAGCCTCTAAAACCTTTAGCTCACAACCCAAAGTCATTCATACATCCACAATCCTAAGTTGTTCATAGCATCTAGAGCCTTGAGGTCATGAGACCCAAACTCTTTTATATCATCCACAACTCTCTACTATTTATAGCATCTAGAGCATTGAGCTTATGGGACCTCGAGTTGTTCATATCATCCACAACTATGAGTTGTTCATAGGATCTAAAAACATCAGGTCATGACATAGAGTCATTCATATCATCCATATCCTAAAGTTATTCATAGCATCTAAAGCCTTGAGCTGATGACCTAGAGTCATTCATATCATCCATAGCCCTGAGTTGTTCATAGCATCTAGGGCCTTGAGCTCACTACCTAGAGTCATTCATATGATCCACATCTATAACTTATTCATACCATCTAGAGCCCAAAGCTCATGACCTCGAGTAATTCATATCATCCACAACCCTGAGCTGTTCATAGAATTGAGAACCTTGAGCTCACGACTCAGAGTCCTTCATGCCATCCATAACCCTAAGTTTTTCATGGCATTTAGAGACCTCAGCTCATGGGACCTTGAGTTGTTCATATTATCCACAGCTATGAGCTATTCATAGCATCTAGTGAGCACATGACATAGAGTTGTTCATATCATCCACAACCCTGAGTTGTTCATAGCATCTAGAGCCTTGAGCTCCCAACATAGAGCCATTCATATAATCCACATCCTAGAGCTCACGACCCAAAGTCATCCATATCATTCATAGTCTTGACTTGTTCATAGCATTTAGAGCCCGCAGCTCACGATCTAGAGTCGTTCATGTCATACACATCCATGATCCGTCCATAGCATCTAGAGGCCTCAACTTACAACTTGGAGTCGTTCATGTCATCCACAACCCTAAGTTGTTCATACCATTTAGATCCTTCATATCATGACCTAGAGTTGTTCATGTCATCCACAAGCCTAAGTTGTTCATAGCATCTAGAGCCTTGAGCTCACGACCTGGAGTCATTCATATCATCAAAAGCCTTGAGCTATTCATAGCATCTAGAGCCTTAAGCTCATGGGACCCCGAGTCATTCATATCATTCACAATCCTCAATTGTCCATAGCATTTAGAGCCTTAAGCTCACAACCTTAAGTCACTCATATCATCCATAACCCTACACTATTAATAACATCTAGAGCCCTAAGATCACGACCTAGAGTCGTTCATGCCATCCACAACCCAAAGTAGTTCATGGCATCTACAACCCTGAGCTCACAACATGTAGTCGTTCATGTCATCCATAGCCTTGAGCTATTCATATGATCTAGAGCCCGGAGCTCATGACCCCGAGTCGTTCATATCATCCATAGTAAGACATGATGTAACAAAGTTAAACTTAACTATCCCCTTGCTATCCATATGGTATATTTCCATTGATTGGAGTATTCTACCCATGTCTCTGACATTGTACATGACTTGAGTGCATTAGGAGTTGCACATAAGATACAAGTCTTGGGTTCCTTGTATGTAGATAAATTGTTCATAATTGGTTCATAGTTTTGGAAAATCCAATAGAGACTGTAGTGCACCACCTCCTAATTGGAGGGATGGCATGTCTTGGCCGTCAGGATGGGTTTCCCAAGGTGAGTGTGCTAGTGTATGTGATGCACACTGGACATGACCTATACTGAATCATGATGCAAGGCTATCAATTGTCATGATTCACCAAGCTACTATACTACATGAACTCTCAACCTTGAGAGGATATTGAGCTTGTGCCAAAATTGATAGGTTTCGACCTATGGGTGAGACCCTAAAATGGTCATATATTCCTATGGATTGGGTCACTGTTGATGGAGGTTGGTGGTAATAGGTATTCTCAATAGAGGCATCATGATATCTCATAGGATTAAGATAATGTGTCCCTTTGGGTGATCCAAAGGACATGTGATCATGAAATTTATGGCCATGGTAATTCCCTTAGTGGAATTTGACATATGCTCCTTGGAGCTAGAGTATGTCAATTGATGACATAATGAGTGGGATCTATAACTCAAGGATTGAAGAGATAATCTTGATAAGTGATAACACTACCTTGTTAGATTATGAACACCAGTTCATGGGGAGTTTGCGTGTAGTGGATAGTAGGTCACGGACCTCAAGCACTTGGGGTCTCACTATTATATACATAAGGTGTTGGAGTACAGTTGACTCTCTATAGTGAGATGTTGAGTTAATTTCAGAATTTGATTATGAAGGAGCCAATATTCCTATGTGTCTCAATGGTCCCCTCTTTGAGCTCATATTCCTTGATGGAATGGTTTATGAGGGTTGGATAAGTTATTAGTTCACTTTCGTGCACAATGGCATTTTGGTAATTATGCAAGATTGCATAAGGATAAGTGAGTGGTATGTTTGGATTGGGCTAATTGACTAATTAGGGCCTTGTATAGTTAATTAATCAATTAACAACCTTTTTGGGCTAGGTAACTTAAGCCTAATAGGAAGCCTATAAATACCCTTTTAAGGGTTAAGGTTTCCAACTCTTACCATTCTCCCCTTCGGTTTAGAGAGAAAAGTCTAACCTCCACCCTTGAGAACTCCACTATCTTAGTGCTTAGATACAAAGAAGAGTCATCGGGTAGAAGATCATGGTGTTTACGAGATCGATTGTGACTTTGTAGTTATCTACATCGATTGGAATTGATCCAGAAACATTCGAATCAAAGGTATGTGGCTTTATTCTCTAGATCTATATTTTCTATGGTGTCCTTATTTTTTTTAATACCTATTTATTTTTTGTGGTAGATTTAGAGAGTCTAGGATAGATTTGCATTTACCTTATACGGTCTAGGGTATGGGAACATAGTAATTTAGGGTTCCCAACAGCTAGTATCAGAGCCTTAGGGTAGGTTCTAGCATGTTAGATTTGTTCTAAGGTATGCTAACTCTATTTTGCAGGGTTGTTTTATTCATCCCATGACCCAAGTGGATGAATGAATAAGATATTTTTATTCATTCAATTAAATATATCAATATATTTGGATTGATTGATTATAATTATGATATGATCTTTGATTATTGTTCTCTAGATTGGGTTGTACACCCCATAAGGGCTATAAAATTCTTATTTGATTATAAGAATCTTTACTGTTCAATAGATGGGGTTGTAAGCATCATTAAAGAAGCATACAAATTTTATTGTTGTACAAATTTTAGTTTTTTGTATCCATCTATGGTGAACCAAGAGAAGAGAAGCAATCTTGAAAGTTCTTTTTGAGATTCTATGGTGGTTAAAGAAAGAAGAAGCAATCTTGGAAGTTCTTGGTTTGAGATCCATGATAGCATAGTAATGTTGAATTGAACTTAAAATTGAGACTGCCTCCCATTAGTTTCTTGGGGCAAGCCATATATGCATTTGAAGCTTATGAAGTCATGAATTCAATGGTTCAAGTAGATTGCAATTCAGAGTTGAAGTAAGGGAGGTATGGCTGATTAAAGCAAGGTTGTGCAAAGTGCATAGTATCATAATGACGTCAAATTTGAGCCAAAATCGTGGCTACTTCCAGTAAGTTTCTCAGGGAAAGTGACCTATAATTTTGAATCTTAGTAAGTCAGGAATCGAATTCTTTAAATAGATCACAATTCGGAGTTGAAACAAGGGAGATATGGCCAATTGAAGCAATGTTGCACTAGGAGCATGTTGTTAGGGGATTGCATTCGGGTCCAATTCTTTTTTGTTATTTGGGTTGAATTTTGGGCCTCTCCTTTTGGGCTCATTTTGGTGGCAATTGGGCCTTTTGGATTTCCATTTTTCACTAACCCTATTTTTGGTTGTAGGGTTATTTTTGGTAATTTAAATTTTATCCAAATTTTAATTACCAAATATGCAACAAGTTCCCTAAAGGTCATGAGAAATTTTTATTTAATTATTCCCTTATTTTTATTGTATGCTCTTGATTAATTGCATATGTGACCTCAAGATATTTTGCTATTCTTAATTAGAAATAAATTTTCATGTTTTTTTTTTCAAAACTGGAAAACTTATTTAAATTGGAATGTGCATGGTTAGGATTTTTTTTTTTTTTTTTTAAAAAAAGACAAGTTGGAAAAAGGATTAAATGGCTTCTTACCTTTTTTAAATTAATTCTTAGAGTTTTTAATTTTATTTAAAATCTTCTCAAATCTTTGAGACCTCTAAGAATGAAATATTTCTTTTAAGGAAAAGTTATTGTTTTTCCAAATCTTTATAAAATAGTATTTTTCCTATTTTGCACAAGATTCCGATTTAAAGAAAATAAGTTAATTTTGGAAATTCACAATAGATAATTTATAATTAAGAATGGTTACCAAAATAAGTATTACAACCTAAAGAAAAGTTATTTGGTATTCTTAGCAAATTTTCATAAGAAGATATTTTCCAAGATTATCTTTTTAAACTGGTTTTTGCTAAGAAGATTGTTATTTCTTTAGAATTATCTGTTTATTAAACTTTAGGAGGTTTTCTTGTTCTTTTTCGACGACAGAAGGAAAACTATACCTATAGTTGGTCCTTTAGGCTTTCCCCCCTAGAGGAGGAAACCATTTTGTTTGGATAGTTCAAGGATAAGGAATAAGAGAGCAATTCTTTTAGCACAGGAGTTTCGGTTTAAAAGTAAATAATGGATTTGGAAAATCTCATGATAGAGAATTTATGATAAGAAGGGTTAGTAAAATAACTCTAGAAAGTTATAGAAATTTAATGAAGGCATCAAATATTTTGAAAATACTCTCTAAAATGGATTGTTTAATTACTTTTTGGAAATAAACATTTTTGGAAGTTTTTCATAGAGAATATTTTATCTATTAAGGAATTACTAAAAGGTTTTATTTTTGGTAGTATTTAATGAAACAAATTATTATGGAATTTCTGTGGAAATATTTATTAAGTTGGAAAAGTGTAAGGAATAAGGAAAGTCAATCTTATGAGGATTTTTTAATATGAGAAGCAAAAGTACCTTTCTTGGTTAAGCTGCTCTCAAGATTATTCAAAATCTCATAAATTGGCAATTTCCTTATTACACAAGAGTTTCTAATTTGGAAAATATATATTTTGGAAATTTTCATTAGAGATAATTTATTATTAAAAGATTATTACCAAAAGGCTTAGTAATTTGATGGAAATAAATTTCTTTGAAACATTTCCTAGATAAAATATTTCTTAACTGGAATTGTGTATAGAAGGAAAATTTTATGAAAATGGATTATAAATTTTGAGAGTGGATATTTTATCAAAATTCTTTTTGAAAATTACTCTCATGGAAATTTTAAATTTTTTCATGTTGGTGTTCTCCTATTACACTAGGTTTCCAATCAGGAAATAAACATTTTTAGAAAATTTCAAAGTAGATAATTTATTCATTAGGGAAACTACTAATGATTTTAAAATGCTCTTACTTATCCAAAAAGATTAAGTGGCAGAGGGCCTTAGGCAAGCCCACAGCCTCCATTGTCAAGCCCATCTTGATTTGGGTTCATCACTACCCCCACAGTGGGTTAGCCCAAAGAATTAGGAGGTATTTACTCTCCACACGGACTTGATGTTAGGATATAACCTTTAAAAGCATGACATGATGTAATAAATTTGGAATTCATTATTTATTTAATGATGTTCTAGTTTCACTTTTATTTATCCTTATTCCATGCATTATATTTTATGAGCATTCTTGTCTGCATCTTTTGCATTGAACATGACTTAGGTGCATTAGGAGTTGCATAGAAGATCTAAGTCATGGGTTGCTCACAAATAGATGACTTGTTCAAAGTTGATTCATAGGCCTAGGCACCCATTAGAGGTTGTAGTGCACCACCTCCTAATTGAAGGAATGACTAGTCACTACAAGAAAACTTATTTTTCCTGACAAAAATTTAGGGGCGAATTGTAATTTTGTCGCTAAAAAGAACTTTTACTGATGAAATTTTAGATATCGTTGCTAATGTCAAATTTCTGAAAACTTTTTGTAACGAATTTGAATTTTTCGTCGCCAAAAGACATGGCGGGAAAATTTGGTGGCTTTTTTTTGGCGCAAACGCTATTGTGATGAAAAAAAGACTATTTGCCAATGAAAATATTTGTTACTAAATACAATTTTTTTGTGACGAAAATAATTTCCTTACTAAAAGTTACAAATTTTTATCCATATTTGGTTACAAAATGGTTTCATCAGTAAATATATTATTTTCTGACAAAATGAGTAATTTTGTCACTAAATAGTGTTGCTAAATTGTAATAGTAATAAGTCATATTGACAAATAGATAAAAGGTTTATGCTATAAAATAATATAATACGTATTTTTTGAGACTTGATATTTAAATTATAATATTTTATTTATATATATAATAATAATACTAATGAAAGATTCATAAAATTAAATACTAGAATATAGATTTATAGAAATTTAAATGTTTTTTTATGTAATAATAGTATTGTTATGAAATAATAAAAAGGTAAATTATTTAAGAAATTAATTTTTATAGTGTAATATATATGTTATTTTTTTTTATATAGATAATAACAAATAATCAAAGATATAATATAAATTTATTTAAATTTCAATATTATTATATGATGTTAACCAAACATAAATAATTTTAAATCTTTTTTACTATACAATGTAAAAGTTATTTTTGCAAGTTTAATATAGTAGTATTGAACTTAAATTAGCTATGAATAAGTAATGATCCTCTAATTTGTTCTCATTCAAAATCATGTCGTCTGAAGTAAATTTATACTAATATTTAACTACCTAGTTTAAATTAATAGATTTTTATAATAATTACTTGGTTTTTAAATAGTTTTTCATAATTGAAATAATCAAATAAATTACCTAATGTATATAAAGACATTATATTTGCATAGAATTTCAAATAATACTTGTGTGTATAAAAAATATCATATATTATCAATACATATATGATTGCAATTAAATATTATATGATATGATATATGGCATTATATGCCTAACTACTATAATATTAATAACAAAATAAAAAATGTGTCATATATATATATATATATATATATACATACACATATTATAATGGGTATATGAAGAAATTAATATATGAATGATATAAATTGTAACATTTTATAATAATCAAGAGTATTTGAAACCATATTTAATGTTAAAATGATAATTTATTTACTTTATAATATGTGAATAATTATTATATTTTTATTTCATTCATGATTTTTGTGCTTTCAATAATAAATTAAATGGAAAATAAAATTAAACATTTAAAATTAATAGATTTATTAAAACTTTATCTTAATATTTTAATATTTAAAATGTATATAAAATTTAGGTGTAAACATAATTATATATAATGTAGGCACTTTAATAACTCAAATAAATGACTATCCTAGTGGTGTATAGTTAACTTTGTAAGCTTGGGAAGTCTGAACACTTTATTGATCTCATTATAAATTTTTATTTTTAATTGTTAAATATTAATTTATCATAAATGATTACTTATTAAAAATAAAATCATAAATTATATCACAAAATAGTAAATGTTGTATACTAACTTGTAAAGAAGTTTTTATATTTGTATGCAAATTTTCAATAAAACATGTAAAACAAATATAGTTATCAAAATAATTGTAACATATCATAAAATAGTATATCATTTATATTTATAGTGTTTTATTGCATTTGATATTTTTGTTTGAAATATAAGAGAAAGAAAATGAAAAAAGATAAAGATGACTTGTTGACACGAATTGTTGCACTTAGGCTTATTCACTTTGAAAGTAGATTTATACTAATATTTAATTACCTAGATTAACCTAATAAAAATATATTTTTTTAATTATTGTTTAGTTTTTAAATAATTGTTAATATTAGAAATTATCAAATAATAACCTAATTTTTGTCAAGATATTCTATTGACGTAAATTCCAAATATGGTTTATGTTTATAAAGATATCATTGTAGACCCCCCTTAAGAGAGCAAAGACGATTAGTTTGTTTTTAAGGGATTTTTGTTGGCATGGGAAAGATAATGTCTCGCCACCTGGAGGAGTTGGCGACACCTCGGATGAGTGAGTGGAGGGGCCCCTTTTCTGCTGTGAGGAGACTGCATCAGACGAGACAAGAGACGTGGGTAGCCAGGAGAGTGGTTGTAAGCCCATGCTTGCTGATGTGATGAACAGGAAATGGAGGGTTGGCTTGCTAAAGAAGACACCAACAGGGGAAGACATGGATCTTTTGAGTAGGAGAGCTGTATGTTGGGAGGGCGGAGGAAGATAGCTGGACGGTTTCATTGGCATTGGAGGTGGATTTAAGGAGTTTGAAGCTGAACAGGGCTTTACGGGAGAAAGGTATTCTCAGGTATGAATGCAACAGGTTTATTGAATTTGGATCCTTGCTATCCCCCTGCATTTTCTTGTTGATATTTTGGATATTTGTTGTTCCACTTGAGGTGGATTGTTGCTTGTTGAGTTATAACCTTGAATTCATGCTTGCTATGGTCAATCTTGATGTGCTCTGTTTCTATTGTGATTGTGAAATGCCCGGGAACCTCTCCAATATTTGCATTTGATGTTGTTTTTCTCACCTAATAGGAAGGTTCACTGATGATTCATGATGTGAAGCCTCCTTTGAGAACCCTTCTATTTGTTTTCTTCTATGCTCTGTTTTTCATGCTTTTTTTTTTTTTTATTGTTGAGGCCACCTCTGTTCCTGGATCGTATTTGTTATATGGACTGTGAGTGAGAGGGAATTATTCGTTAGTATGGGGAGGTGAGTTAGCACTATTGGTTCAGATGCCCAGGTGAGGCCAAGTTTTGGGTTTGGTCAGAACTAATGGCATTGGAAAATCTACTGTCCCGGTGTTCTGAAGTGGACCAGAGATTGAGCTTGTTTTCCTACATGGTAGATTCTGGAAATACAACACCGCACCTTCTAATATTTTTCCTTTAAGTGAGGATATCATGGATGCCAAGAACCAGAATTTGAAGTCATGATCCGTGAAAAACAAGAACACAACCCAGCATATAGTTTCCTCTTTGGTGGTGAGGGGCATAATTATTATCGATATAAGCTTTGGTTATCTACACGATCCTCAACTGCTGCTGGGGTTTTGGCTTCAATGTTGGGCACGCCTCAAATGCATCAACAACCTTCATATCTACCGTTTTATGGCCAGTAGCAGCAGCGTCCTCGGCCTTTCCTAGGACATGGTCGACCAGATTTTGATCCCTCATCCAAATCCTTCAAGGGCCTGTCTGGACCACTTCCATCTGATGTTGCTGTGGGGCTGAGTAAGGTTCTGAACAATCTCACTGGTACCAAAGAGTCCATTAAAGGTGCCAAGATTTGGTTTATGCAGAGGTCTCCTTTTGCACCAGTTTTGGTTGAGGCACTTAGAAATAGGGTCTTTGCATTGGACGATTCTGAGAGACACTTGCATATAATTTACCTTGCCAATGACATTCTTTTTGACAGCTTGCAAAGGTGGATCAATCTGCATGAATTTGATAATGAGGCCCTAGCATTTAAACCTATCTTAGGTTCCATACTTGCAAGGATGCCCAAGGCGCGTGGGCACCATTTAAACCCAAAATTGCATGGCAGGCATGAAATAATTATTTAAGAATGAAAAGTCAAAGACATGATTTTTTTTTCTTTTATTGGTGGCATGGGTCCAGTGGCCTCAAGGTGAGTTGTTATTAGTTTTTTTCTCCATTCTCTCACGTGCCATCTTCTTAATTCCACTTAAAAATTTCATTTTTTGAAAATTCTGTAATCAAATATTTCTTCTAAAATTCCAACGTTTCAAATTCATTCATTTTATTTATTTATCTATTTATTTATTACTTTATTTAAGAATATATATATATATATATATATATATACACACACACGTGCCATTTTCAAAATAATCTCGTCAAATTCGATTTTTAAACTTAGTTTACGAAACTTCAAATCTTAATTTCCATTTTCCAAAACTCCAATATTTTAAATTTAATTTTTCAAAATTCAATTCTCGGAATAATTTTCCAAAACTCTAACTTTAAATTTAATTTTTTTCAAAATTCAAATTTTTAATTTTAATATTCCAAAAATTCCACAATTCCGAATTTAATTTTTAAGATGACACCTTCAAATAAATTTTCGAAACTCCGTTTTCTTTTACATCAAGTCTTCAAAAATTCCACTATTCACTTTCATTAGTTTAAATATCATTTTTGTTAATTATTATTATTATTTCATATTTATTTATTTACTACCTTCAAAAATCTCAATCATTAAAGTTCAATTTCTCAAAAATCCGACTTCCAAATTTAACTTTCTGATATAAAAAACTCCGCTATTTACTTTCAGTTATTTAATGATTATTTTCGGTATTATTATTATCTCATCCGTTTACTTATTCTAAAGGAAATAGAGAAAACAAAAAATGATGTGTATATATTATTCTAAGAAAGTAAAATGAGATATGATCATGTAATATATCCAATCCCAGAATATAAAATATCAAAACGAGTAATAATGTTTACTAATATACTAAGTAAATACAAAATAAAGAAATGATCAAGTAGCGGGGCTCTCTGATGGAGATGATGGCTCTATAGCTGCCTCGTGAGTGGCCTGGACAGGGACATCGGCTCTGGTGGTCTCCTCAGTTGGAATAGCCTCCTCAGTTGGAGCTATGGGCTCTGATGATCCTGGAATATCAGTCTGAGGTGGTGGCAGGAGTCCCGGATGCTACTGAATCTGATGAAGGATAGCAGTATGCTAGTCCTATTGAGCGCATATGTCTGCCATCTGCCGGAATAAAGCATTGTGCATAGTGGTTAGTGTCTTGAACAAATGTACCACGACACGAAACGAAACTCCATGGCAGATATGGTGATAGAGGCCTCCAATGTAGGAGGTGCAGTTGGTGGAACAGGAGGTGTAGCAGGAGGATCAGTAGAGGTGGCCTCAAGCATAGATGGTGCAGTAGGGGCAGGTGATGCAGCAAGGACAGGTGGTACAGACTACATGGGATGCTCGTCCTACTGTGGCTGCTCAGTCTGTGGTGGCATTGGAGATGCTGGCCTGGGCGGTGCTGCTACAGGTGCCGAATAGCCTACCAACTATGTCCATTTGTCGAGAGTGAAATGCTCACAACAATGGTGGCAGCGCTCATGGTGGGGCTTAGTAGGATAGCCCATGTGCTCCAATATATGATAGAGTAGCCTCAGAAACAGCAATGGAATAGTGTCAGCTCTTTGCAGTTTCTTCCTATGAACTTTCTCCACAAAGTGAAGGAGAGCTGCCATAATCAGGTTATGTGGCCCAAAATATAAGCCCTTAGATATCCTGAATAACACGTCCAGGATGGCTCATCGCCTCTATACTAGATGCTGAAGAGGGAAAATGTTGGACCGCAACAATACATCTACTAGGAGCATCCCAGATGGAAGTTCCTTACCTTGAAGGAATGAATCTCTAGAAGTTCTCCTGGATAGGATGCAGACCATGTCTTGCTGAGATATAGGGGACCACTCTCGGAAATATGCTGGATCCTCTAGCTGATATGGAATATGGAGAGCCTCAGCAATGTGCCTAGCCTCTAGGATACCCTAGCACCCGTCAATGCTGAAATGAATGGCGGTGGGACTCTCGGCGCCTTGAGTAGTCATGGACTGATAGAAGTCCATTGCCACTCTGGGGTAGAAAAACTCCCTAGGAGTCATAAGGTGCTCGGGATGGTACCTCTGGAGCAGTCCAAATGAATCTTGAAGCTCCGGCTGCTGTCGCATGGCCTTAATGCCGAAATAAAGCTCAGGATGAAATGGCCTGGCTCTACAATCTGTATTGCCCTCAATGGGTGGCTGGGTAACCATAGGCCTCTTGATGATGGCTTTCGAGACAATGCCAGAAAGACGCTGAGAATCGATTGGGGTCTGAGGCTCAGGCTGTGAATGCCTAGATGTCTCTCCAGGGCCTAAGGCCCTGGCTCTCTTAGGTGGAATGTGGCATACTAATGGCTTAGGGGGTGGAGAATTCAGTGGTCTCTGTGTCGAGTATCGACGTTGAGGAGGGCTAAAGGGCACCCTACCCTCAAAGGGTGGAACAGTCAAAGCCTGAGGTGAATCCTGAGGAGAGGAGGCTCTTGGCTTGGCCTTGCGAGATACTGAAGGGTCGGTATGGCCTCCTCTTATGCGTACCATGGCCAAAATGGAGCAAAAACCAATTCGCAAGGTGGCACAGGGCTTCGCAAGGAGTAGATGGGCTTGCGAAACGAATAGAGGCAAATTGGGTAGCGGAAGGTCTTTAAATAGGTTTGTTCAAGCGACCTTTGGCTTTCCCATTGACTGTTGGCATTTCGCACAGAGGCCGTTGGAATTCATAAGGTTGAGAAATGGGTTCTTGAGTTGCGAACTGAGTTCGCAACCTCCTTTAAATTTCGCAATGTTTTCTTAAGGCAAAGTTGGTTTGTGAAATGAGTTTGCATAAGCTTTTCAAATTTCACATCGGATTTCTCAAGGCAAAGCTAGTTTGTGAATTTTTCGCAAGCCTTGCGAAATTTTCGCTAGCCAGATTTGGGGTTGCAAAATTTTTGCAAGCTGATTTTGGGGTTGTGAAATTTTCGCAAACTGATTTTGGGATTGCGAAATTGTCGCATGCCTTTGCCAATTGCTTTGTTTTTCCTCCTTCAGAAAAAATTTGAAAAGTTTTTCCATCTGTTTTTGAATTCACCTGCAATTGATCATTAAAAATTAAATTGAATCACAAAAAAATAAAATTAACGCAAGAAATTTCAATTTAAAACATATACTAAATCAATAAAACTTGAAATTAACATTAAAACAAAAAATATAGACTTAGTGTCTTCCGACAGACTTAGTCCATCTAACCATTTGTCTTTTTAAGCTTGATTTGGCTCAAGGAGGTTGATTTCCTCATTGTCTCGAGAAAATGGCTCCAGGAATGGCTTGAGACATTGGCCATTGACTTTGAAACTCCCAATGCTGTTAGAATTGAGTAGCTCTACTACTCTATTTGAATACACTTGTTAGATAGTAAAACGGGCCTATCCATCTTGACTTCAACTTTCCCAAGAACATGTGGATCTTAGAGTCATACAACAAGACTCTTTGTCCCTTCTAGAATTCTTTGCGGGAGACTAACTGATCATGCCATATTTTCAATCTTTGTTTTGCAATGTTTTAATTATTGTAGGCATCAGTTCTTAGTTCCTCCATCTCATTAAGGTATAGAAATCTCTTCATGTCGGCTCTATTCAAGTCCATGTTGAGCGTCTTGATTGCCCACCAAGCTTTGTATTGCACTTCAACGGGGAGATGGCATGCTTTGCCATAGACTAGGTGGTAAGGAGACATTCCAAGAATGGTATTGTAAGTTGTTCTGTAAGCCCGTAGTGAATCATGAAGCTTAACAAACCAATCTCTTCTGCTCGTATTCACCACCTTCATCAGTATGTTTTTGATTTCCCGATTTGCTAACTCAACTTGCCCAGAAGTCTGAGGCTGGTAAGGTGTAGCTACCTTATGCTTCACCCCGTACTTGCCTAAGAGAGTTTCAAACGGCTTGTTACAAAAATGAGTACCCCCATCACTGATTATAGCCTTGGGTACTCCAAATCTAGAAAAGATGTTCTCTTTGAGAAATTTGATAACAACTCTGTGATCATTGGGTTTGCACGGGATCGCTTCAACCTATTTAGAAACATAGTCCACTCCCACCAAAATGTAGGAGTGGCCAAAGGACATAGAAAAAGGTCCCATGAATTCAATGCCCTAGACATAAAAAAGATCAACTATTAAAATGGGGTTCAAAGGCATCATGTTCTTATGTGTTAATTTCCCAAGCCTCTGGCATTTTTCACAGCTCCTGCACATGGTGAGGACATCTTTGAAAAGTGATGGCCAGCAAAAACCCGATTGCAACACCTTCATAGTTGTCTTCTGAGAAACAAAGTGGCCTCCATATGCGCTTTCATGGCAATGACTGAGGATCCCCTATTGCTCTTGCTCAAGGATGCACTTCCGTTTTATTTGATCTGCATAATATTTGAATAGAAATGGCTCTTCCCAATAGTAGGCATGAATTTTTGCAAAGAAGTGCTTCTTATCTTGTGCTTTTCGTTCACTTAGAATTTCTCCAGTAATTAGATAGTTAGCAATATGAGCATACCAAGGGGCGGCTTCTATCAACATGAGTGACTCCTTTAGAAAATCATCATTGATTGGCAAACTATGGGAATTATGTATGATGGCTAGCCTTGACGGGTAGTCGACTACCACATTTTCCACTATTTTCGTGTCTTTGATTTGAATATTGAATTCTTGAAGTAAGAGAATCCATCTAATCAGCCTTGCTTTTGCATCTTGTTTAGTTAACAGATATTTCAAGGCCGAGTGGTCAATGAAAACCACAATGAAAGACCCCACCAAGTAAGCGCGGAATTTGTCTAAGGCAAAAACTACAGCCAACAATTCTTTCTCCGTGGTCATGTAGTTTCTTTGTGCTTCATTCAACGTTTTGCTCACATAATGGATCACATAAGGCTTTCCATCTTCTCTTTGCCCAAGAACAGCTCCTATAGCAAAGTCACTAGCATCGCACATCACTTCAAAGGGCAATTGCCAGTTAGGATCTCTCACTATTGGAACGGTTGTCAGCAATAGCTTCAGTTCTTCAAAACTCCATTGACATCGATCATCCCATACAAATTTAGCATCCTTTACCAATAGTTCACAAAGAGGTCTTGCAAGTTTAGAGAAATATTTAATAAACCTCCTATAGAACCCAGTGTGGCTAAGGAATTGTCTTATTCCTTTGACAGTTGTTGGCGATGGCAACTTGACAATAAGTTCAACTTTTGCTTTGTCCATTTCAATGCCTTACTTGGAGATAATATGCCCAAGGACAATCCCTTGGGATACCATGAAATGGCATTTCTCCCCGTTAAGCACCAAGTCTTTCTCAATGCATCGGTTCAACACAGCTTCCAAGTTGAGTAAGCATTCATCAAACTCACTCACATATACGGTGATATCATCTATAAAGACTTCCATAATATGCTCCACCATATCACTAAAAATGCTTAACATGCATCTTTGGAATGTTGTTGGTGCATTGCATAAGCTGAAAGGCATTTTTTTGTATGCGTAGGTTCCGAATGGACATGTGAAAGTGGTCTTCTCTTGGTTTTCAACAGAAATTTCTATTTGAAAATACCAGGAGTAGCCATCCAAAAAACAGTAGAATGGATGGTCTGAGACCCTCTCAAGCACTTGATCAATAAATGGCAATAGAAAGTGGTCCTTCCTTGTACAACATTCAACTTTCTATAATCAATACACACCCTCTAACCTGAAATGATGCGTGTAGACACTTCTTCTCCCTTATCATTTTTCACCATTATGATCCCTGATTTCTTTGGCACGACTTGCGTAGGACTCGCCCATGGGCTATCTGATATGGGGTAGATAATATTAGCCTGAAGTAGCTTAAGCACTTCGGCTCGCACTACCTCTTGCATGTGAGGGTTCAACCTTCTTTGGGGTTGACGAACTAGCTTAGTTTCCTCTTCCATGAATATATGATGAGTACAGACTAAAGGGTTGATCCCTTTCAGATCAGAAATTTTCCACCCTATCGCCTTCTTGCATCTCCTAAGGATTTCAAGTAGACAATCCTCCTAAGTAGTGGTAAGAGATGAAGAAATAACAACAAGGCTCTACTTGTTCTCTTCTAAGTATGCATACTTCAACTCCGTGGGTAATGGCTTCAGAATAAGCTTTGGGGGCTCCTCCTTAACGGCTTCTTGTGTCTCCTTGTCATTGAATAAAGGGGGAATTTCTTCACTCATCTTCAAAGTGGGCAGAGTAGCAAGCAAATCTGAGGGTTTAGGTAACCCTTCATCAAGATCCCCAAGACTCTCGTTCAAATCTTCTAGCATTTTCTTATTACAATGCTCCTCCACTAAGTTGTCTATCATGCATACCTCTTCTAGTCCTTCTTCTTCTTCCGGATGGAATTGTTTGTTGCACATATAGAAGATATTGAGCTCCAACGTCATGTTTCCAAATGTAAGCTACATGACTCCATTCCTACAATTGATGATAGCATTTGATGTTGCTAGGAATGGTCTTTCAAGTATGATAGGAATACAGTTAGTTCCTTTGGCAATTAGGTCTGTATCAAGAACAACAAAATCCACTAGGTAGTAGAATTTGTCAACTTGAACTAGGACATCTTCAATCATACCTCTTAGAATTTTCATAGATTTATCTGCTAGAGATAGAGTGATTGATGTTGGCTTTAACTCTCCAAGTCCCAATTGCTTATAGACAGAGTAGGATAACAAATTCACACTTACCCCCAAGTCCAACAAAGCTTTCTCCACACACGTCTCTCCAATCATCACTTAGATGGTAGGACAGCTCGGATCTTTGTATTTCACCAGAGACTTGCACTGTATAATGGAACTTACTTGCTCAGTTAGATGTTCTCTTTGAGAAACTTGAGAACAACTCTGTGGTCATTATGTTTACATGGGATTGCCTTAACCCATTTAGAAACATAATCTACCCCCCACCAAAATGTAAGAGTTACCAAAAGACATATGGAAAGGTCCCATGAAGTCAATACCCCAAACATCGAAGATATCAACTATTAAAATGGAGTTTATAGGAATTTGGTTCCTACGTGTTAACTCCCAAGCCTTTGGCATCAATCACAGCTCCTGCACATGGTGTGAGCATCTTTGAAAAGTGATGGCCAACTGAAACCTGATTGCAACACCTTCATGGCTATTTTCTGAGAGGCAAAGTGGCCTCCACATGCGCTTTCATGGCAATGACTAAGGATCCCCTATTGCTCTTGTTCAGGGACACACTTCCTTATTATTTGATCTAGACAATACTTGAAAAGAAAAGGTTCTTCCCAATAGTAGGCATGAATTTTTGCAAATAAGTGCTTCCTATCTTGTGTTTTCCACTCACTTGGAACTTCACCAGTAACTAGATAGTTAGCAATATGAGCATACTAAGGAACATCTTCTAACAACATGAGTGACTCCTCTGGAAAATTAGCATTAATAGGTAAACCATGGGAATTATGTGCTATTGCCAACCTTGAAAGGTGGTCAGCTATCACATTCCCCACTCCTTTCTTATCTTTTATTTGGAGATTGAACTCTTGTAGTCAGAGAATCCATCTAATCAGCCTTGCTTATGCATCTTGCTTTGTCAATAAGTACTTCAAAGCTTAGTGGTGAGTGAAAATCACAATGAAAGACCCTACTAGATAAGCACGAAATTTGTCCAAGGCAAAAACTACAGCCAACAATTCTTTCTATGTGGTTGTGTAGTTTCTCTACGCTTCGTTCAATGTTTTGCTTGCATAGAAGATCACATAGGGCTTTCCATCCTCTCTTTGACCAAGAACAGCTCCTATAGCAAAGTCACTGGCATCACACATCACTTCAAAAGGTAGTTGCCAGTTAGGAGCCCTCACTATTCGAGCGGTTGTTAAGAACTGCTTTAGTTGTTCAAAACTCTTCTGACATCTCTCATCCCATACAAATTTAGCATCCATCACCAATAGTTCACAAAGAGGCTTTGAAAGTTTAGAGAAATCTTTAATAAACCTCCTATAAAACCCAGCATGGCCAAGGAATTACCTTACTCATTTTACAATTGTTAGGGATGGCAATTTGACAATAAGTTCCACCTTTGCTTTATCAACTTCAATGCCTTTCTTGGAGATGATGTGGCCAAGGACAATTCCTTGTTGTACCATAAAATGGCATTTCTCCTAGTTAAGCACTAAGTCCTTTTCAATGCATCGATTCAGAATAGCTTCCAAGTTGACTAAACATTCCTCAAATGTGCTTCCATATATGGTGATATCATCCATAAAAACTTTCATAATACGTTCCACCATATCACTGAAAATGCTTAACATACATCGTTGGAATGTTGCAGGTGCATTGCACAAACCAAAAGGCATTCTTCTATAGGCATATGTTCCAAATGGACATGTGAAAGTGGTCTTTTCCTGATCTTCAACATCAATTTCTATTTGAAAATACTCGGAGTAGCCATCCAAGAAACAATAGAAAGGATGGCCTGAGACTCTCTCCAACACTTGATCAATAAATGACAATGAAAAATGATCCTTCCTTGTCACAACATTCAATTTTCTATAATCAATACACACCCTCCAACCTGAAGTGAGGCGTGTAGCAACTTCTTCTCCCTTATCATTTTGCACCACTGTGATCCCTGATTTCTTTGGCACTACTTGAGTAGGACTCACCCATGGACTATCTCATATGGGGTAGATAATACCTGCTTGAAGTAGCTTTAGAACCTCAGCTCGCACCACCTTTTGCATATGAGGATTCAATCTTCTTTAAGGTTAACGAATTGGCTTAGCTTCTTCTTCCATGCATATGATTTGTATAGACTAAAGGGTTGATACCTTTTAAGTCAGATATTTGTCATCCTTGCTTTCTTACATCTCCTGAGAACTTCAAGTAAACACTCATCCTAAGGAGTGGTAAGAGATGAAGGTATAACAACAGGGCACTTCTTATTCTCCTCTAGATATGCATACTTCAACTTCGTGGGTAGTGGCTTCAGATTAAGATTTGGGGCCTCCTCTTTAACATTTTCTTATATCTCTTCTTCATTGAACAAAGGTAGAATTTCTTCTATCTTCCTCCAACCTGGTAGAGTAACAAGCAATTCTAAGGATTCAGGCAACCCTTCATCAATATCCCTAAGACTTTCATTCAACTTCTCTTGTATTTTCTTATTACAATGCTTCTCCACTAAGGTGTCAATGATGCACACCTCTTCTGTACCTTCTTCTTCTTCCGGATTGATTGCCTTCTTGCACATATAGAAGATATTGAGCTCTAATGTCATGTTGCCAAACGTGAGTTGCATGAGTCCATTCCTACAATTGATGATTGCATTTGATGTAGCTAGGAATGGTCTTCCAAGTATGATAGGAACATAATTAATTTCCTTGACAATTGGGTCCGTATCAAGAACAACAAAATCCACTAGATAGTAGAAATTGTCAACTTGAACTAAGACATCTTCAATCATCCCCCTTGGAATCTTCACTGATCTATTTGCTAGAGAAAGAGTGATTGATGTTGGCTTCAATTCACCAAGTCCCAATTGCTTGTAGACACAGTATGGTAGAAAATTCACACTTGCCCCAAAGTCCAACAAAGCTTTCTCCACTAAAGTTCCTCCAATCATCACTGAGATGGTAGGATAACTCGGATCTTTGTACTTCATTGGAGACTTGCACTATACTGATGGCACTTACTTGCTCAATCAAGAAGGCTTTCTTATTCACATTCAACCCTCTTTTGATAGTGCACAAGTCCTTCAGGAATTTTTCATAAGTCGACACTTGTTTGATTATGTCTAGCAATGGGATGTTAACCTTCACTTGCCTTAATACTTCAAGAATTTTTTATGCATTTCTGATTCCCTTTTTCCCATGCAAAGCTTGAGGAAAAGGTGGAGGCATGTGTTTCTTCATCACATCTCCATTGATAACTATCTTCTCGGGATCTTCATTCACTATTGAATCATGGTCCTCTTTCCTTCCACTACTTCTTTTCTTCTTTCCTTTGATTTCCTCCCTCTTCTCTGTCTCTTTTTCAACCTCTGTTTCATCATGTGGCTTGGGTGTTGGCAGCTCAACCTCTTTACCACTCCTTAGAGTGATCATGGCTTTGACATTCCTCACCTATGAAGATTCTCCCTCATGAGCTTCTATTTCATGGATACCCTTGGGGTTTTGGTGAGGTTGAAAAGGAAACCTTCCCTTCTCTTGCACCGTGTTAAGGTTAGTGAGCCTTGAGATTGAGTATTGGAGATTTATCTATCTTTTGAGATAGATCATTTTGCATTCCATCCATCATTTTATTCAATGTATTCTCTACACTGTCAATTCTTTAACTGAGTTGAGCATTGATGGATTTCTGGTCTCCAACAAAATCTCCCACGACCTTGCTTAGATTCACTATTGCTTACTCAAGATTTGAAGCTTGTTGAGATGCTTGGCCTGGTTGCATGTACTGAAGTGCTCTTGGCTTCCAGGAGAAATTTGGATGTTTCCTCCAATTTGAATTGTAGGTATTTCCATATGAAGCATTGTTATTGGGCTTGAATTGTCCAATGACATTCACTTGATCTCCAGACATTTCTTTAACAGTTGGAATTGTGGGACACTCCTCCACCAAGTGCTCCTAAGATTGATAAATGGAACAAGGCATAACTTGCACTGGTGTTTCAGAAACGGCTTGCACTTCACGTATCTTTTTCAGTTCTAGCTCCTCCAATCTTCTTGTCATAGCTGCAACTTTTGCTTTCATGTCAATATCTTTGTTCAAGGTATACATCCCAAACTTAACATTAAGAGCATTTGGTTGAGACCTCATTTTTCCCACTTCTCTCTTGTTCGGTTCATCCCATCCTCTTGAAACTTCAGCAACATAATTCAAGAAATCCATGGCTTCCTCCAGATTCTTACTCATGAAATCTCCTCCACACATAGTCTCTAAGAGTTGCTTCATTAAGGAAGACATACCATCATAAAAGTAGGCTCACCAATAGCCATGTATCAAAGCCATGGTGAGGACAAGCATTGATAGCTTCCATGTATCTCTCCCAACACTCATAGAATTTCTCATTCTCTTTAGTTGAGAAGTTTGAAATTTGTCTTTTCAAGCCATTGGTCCTATGAGTATGGCAAAATTTCTTATGAAATTCAGCTTGCAAATCAGTCCAAGTTCAGATACTCCTTGGCCTTAAAGAATTAAGCCAAATCTTGACCTTATCCTTCAGAGTGAAAAGAAATAGCTTTAGCCTCATCAAGTCGATTGAAGCTCCTCCCTCTTGGAATGTATTACAAACATCTTCAAATTCTTTGATATGCGCATAGGGATTCTCACTTTCTATCTCATGGAAAGTAGGTAGAAGTGGCACAATATGCGGTTTAATTACTAGCTGCTCTATAGGAGGCACTATGCATGATGGTGCACTCATACAAGGTGGATGCATGCAGTGCCTCATTGATTTAAATGCATTAGGACTGTCTTGCTGACCATGATGACTATGCTGATCTTCAAGTGTAGCTTCCATGATGTTCAAGCACAATTCCAACTCTATTTCATGAGGTGTTTCAATTTTCACAAGTCTTCTTCCACTGTCTCGTATCCATTATGGCATACACAACTAGTAACAACTGTAACAAAAAACAAAGAAACAAAAGGAAACAAAAGAAAAAAAAAAGAAACAATACTAAAAAAAACTAAGATTAACTAAAAACTAAATTAAAAGATAGGCTAAAATATGAACAAGTAAAAGAAACAATTAAAAAGAGTTAGTAAATGAAAAGAAAAATCACCAAACTTGTGATGAAGATCACAAATGTTTTGGAAAAGGTTATATCACTGTAAAGTTAGTACCATCTCCGGTAACGACGCCATTTGATTCGTGCCCAACTAGTGTATGTCCTGTTGATTGGTGTTCAATCCACTGGTGTACTTTGATTTTGGTCCTCAGACGGGAGTAATCAACAGAATTTATAAACCTATTTCACCATATCCTAGGGTAGCATTAGCTAGCATAGCATAGTGGCTCTAGGATCGTCCACAGGGATGGGTTTTCAATTTACAACTGATATTAGTTAAAAAACTGAATTAATGCTTTTTCTTTTCAAGGTTAGCTTTAAAAGAAAACATAAATATGTTTGAAAATGTTGATTTTAAGTGAAACAAAAAATAAAGCAATTGAAATTACTTATAAAGAAAAGTGCTTCTTGGAGTTTTAGGTCATTAGGCTCAGGTTCGTCATACAAAAGGGAGATTCTGGTCACTTGGACCTTTTCCTCGCATTAGGGATTTAACATATAGTTATTTCCCGAACCGATGTAGTACAGATGTTTCCCCTTAATGGGTTCAAACACTAAATCCCTATCACTGAATCATCTTGCAATGGTTCATACCTCTCACCTAGTATTGGCTATTCAGGGTGATCCTTAATCTTGGATTACCCGTCAAAAGCTCACAAGAGATAACTAATGGATGTCTCATAGGAGTCCAAAAGCTTACCAAGTTTTAGCTATTCTAGATAATCCTACCTTTAAACCACCTCCTAGAGGCTCGCAAGAGATAAACTAGTGTATCTCAATGGACAGAGACCACTTGCCTTACCAAATGTTAGCCCAGGTGATTTTAAGGAATTTTAAGTTAACTAAAAAGATAAAAACCATTGACGAGTCACACTTTCTCTTCATTAAAAACTGAAACAACGAAACTTCCACTTTTGCATTCGGAACCTTACCCAACTTCATTCACTCCAAGAAACAAAAAGCTTAGCCACTCATTCTCTGGGAAAACATCCTCAAAGTTTGATTTGCTAGAAATAAAAATAACAAGAAAACAAAATGTGAAGGTAAGGCAGAGCAAAGCTCTGTGTATTACTTTCTGAAAAACTATACAAAGTGTTGTCTCTAAGAAAAACTCCTGAGCGATCTCTTAAAAGAAAATTACAATAGATATTATATAGAGAGGCTATTCACCCCTCCTGCTAACTTTCCAACCAAGAAAACTTGTCATTGGTGGGTTATAAGGAGAAAATAGGGATTTACACACAAATATTTGAAGATAAATATCAAACGGAGTCGGTGAGCAAATATCTCAAATTACAGGTGGATTTCGCAAGTTGAAATTATCCATTTAGCAAGTTGCGAAATTGTCCTGCAACTTATCAACTCTCTGTCCTGCAACAATTCCTTTCCTCTTCCTATTTCACAAGTTGCGAAAATCGCGCAAGTTGGATTCCACAACTTGTAAAATTGCTGGATGGTTGATTTCTTCTGTGATTTTCTTCCTTGCATCCTCGTTTGGTTTTGCCAAAGGGTTATGAAGCTTCAAAGCTTAGTTTCTTCATGAATTTGAGCTCCAACTTGTTTTTCCATGAACTATACAAAGATCTCCCTCATTCTTGGATTGCTTTGGTGATAAAAAAACTATCAAAAACACCCAAACTTAACACAATTTGATTAGAAATGATTGCAAGGGTCCTTAACATGCCAATTGAGTTAAAAGGTAATAACTACTACTCAAAAGTGTTTAAAAGAGTTAATTACAAGCTATAAAATAACACTTTTTGAGTAGTAATCAATGACATGAATGACTCTGGGTTGTGAGCTCGAGGCTTTAGATGCTAGGAATGGCTCAAGCCTATGAATAATATCAACAGGTTAGGGCTATGGTTGACATGAACAACTTCGGGTTGTGGGATTAAGGCTCTAGATGTTATGAATAGATCAACATTCCGAACGCTATGAACAACTTAAGGTTGTGGATGATATGCATGATTTTGGGTCGGGATCTCTATGCTTTAGCTGCTATGAAAAAATCAGGATTGCGGATGATATGAACGATTCTAGGTTAGGAAAACACAAGGCTCTAAATGCTATGAATAAATCAGGGATGTGGATGATATGAACAATTCTGGGTCAGGAACATAAGGCTTTAGATTCTATGAATTGCTCAAGCATGTGGATAACATGAACAACTTTAGGTCATGACCTCAAGGCTCTAAATGCTATGAATAACTCAAAGTTGTGGATGATGTAAATGATTTTGGGTCTCGAACACAAGGCTCTAAATGATATGGACAACTCAGAGTTGGGGATGACATGAACTACTACAAATCATGAGCTCAAGGCTTTAGATGTAATGAACATCTTAGGGCTATGGATGACATGAACTACTCTAGGTCATCAGCTCAGGGCTTTAGATGCTATGAATAGTAAAGGGTTACGGATGATATGAATGACTCGGGGTCCCATCAGCTCATGGTTCTAGATTTCATGAATAGTTGAGGGTTGTAGTTGACATGAACAACACTACGTCATGAGCTCAAGGCTTTAGATGTTATGAAAAACTCAAGGGTGTGGATAATATCAATAATTCGAGTTCCCGAGAGCTCAGAGCTCTAGATGCTATGAACAACTTAGGGCTATTGATGATATGAATGATTTTAGGCCATGAATACAAGACTTTAGATGCTATGAATAGCTCTAAGTTTTGGATGACATGAACTAGTCTCGCTTATGAGCTCAGTGCTCTAGATTCTATGAATAACTCAAAGTTATGGATGACATGAACTACTCTACATTGTGAGCTCAGGGCTCTAGATGCTATGAACAATAAAAAAAATATCGATGATATGAAAGCCTTGGGGTTCTGTGAGCTCACGACTCTAGGTTTTATGAACAACTTAGGGCTATAGATGACATGAATGACTCGAAGCCTTTAGTTTATGGCTCTAGATGCTACAAATAGTTTAAAGTTGTGCATAATATTAATGACTTAGTTAGGAAGTAAGAAAAAAACGGTGAATAACCTCCTATATATCATTTGTAATTTTCTTTTCTATAGATATCTTGGGAGTTTGTTCTCAGAGACCAACTTTTTGTATAGTTTTTGAAGAAAGTAATACACAAAGCTTTTCTCTACCTTACCAACTCGTTTTGATTATATTTTTCTCACTAGCCAAACAAACTCTGAGGATGTTACCTCAGAGGATGAGTGGCTAGGTTTTTTGTCTCTTGGAGTTAAAGGAGTTGGGTAAGGTGTCGAATGCAAAAATTGGAAGTTTTGTTGTTTCAACTTTTAATGAAGAGAAAGTGTGACCCATTTATGGTTTCTATGTTTTTAGTTAACTTGAAATGCCTTAAAATCGCCTGGGCCAACACTTGGTAAGGTAAGTGGTCTCCATCCATTGAGATACACTAGTTTATCTCTTGCGAGCCTTTGGGAGGTGGTTTAAAGGTAGGATTTTCTAGAATAGCCAACATTTGGTAAGATTTTGGACTCTAAGGAGACATCTATTAGTTATCTCTTGCGAGCTTTTGACGGGCAATCCAAGGTTAAGAATCACCTTGAATGGCCAATACTATGTGAGAGGTATGAACCATTGCAAGATGATTCAGTGACAGGGAATTAGTGTTTGAATCCATAAAAGGGAAGCATTTGTACCACACCGGTTTGAGAAATAACTATATGTTAAATCCCCAATGCGAGGAAAAGATTCAAGTGACCGAAACTTTATTTTTGTAATAAGAACCTGAGCCCAGTGATCCAAAAACTCCAAGAAACTCTTTTCTTTGTAAGTAATTTTCGTTATTATTGGTTTCATCTAAAAACAAACCTTTTCAAACATCTTTATGTTTTCTTTTAAAGCTAACCTTGAAATGAAAAAGCGCCAATTCAGCTTTGAATTAATATCAATTATAATTTGAAAACCCATCCTAGTGAACGATCCTAGAGCCACTATGCTATGCTAGCTGAGACTATCCTAGTACATGGTGAAATAGGTTATAAATTTTATTGATTACTCCCGTCTAAGGACCGAAATCAAGGTACACCAGTTGATTGAGCACCAATTAACAGGACATACACCAGCTAGGCACGAAATAAAACTACTTAGGGTTATTGTTGACATGAATGACTTTGAGTTGTGAGCTCAAGGCTATAGATGCTATGAATAGTTAAAGGCTATGGATGACATGAGCTACTCCGGGTCATGAACCCAAGGCTTTAAATGCTATAAACAAATCAAAGTTTTAGATGATATGAAGACTCAGGATCTCGCGAGCTTAGGCTTTTTAATGCTATGAACCACTTAGGGTCGTGAGATTAGGATTTTAAAAGCTATGAACACCTCTGAGTTATAAATGATATGAATGACTGGGGTCGTGAGTTCAAGGCCTTTGATGCTATGAAAATCTTAAGGCTATGGTTGATAGGACCAACTCTAAGACGTGAGCTCTCGAGGCTCTAAATGCTATGAATAAGTAGGGTTAAGGATTTCATGAACGAGTTCGGGTTATGAGCTAAGGGCTCTATATAGTATAAACAACTCAGAGTTGTAGATATCATAAGCTACTTTTTGGTTGTGTGCTCATGGCTTTAGATGTTGTGAACAACTCTCCATTGTGATTGACATGAAAGACTCTAGGTTGTGAGCTTAGGGCTCTAGATGCAATGAACTACTTAGGGTTGTGGTTAATATAAACAACTCTGGGTCATGAGCTCAATGCTCTAGATGCTAGGAACATCTCAAGGTTGTGGCTAACATGAGCTACTCCAAGTTGTGAGCTCAAGGCTTTAGATGTTATGAAGAGGTCAGGGCTATGGTTGACATGAGCAACTTCAGGTCTTGATCTCAGGGCTCTAGCTGCTATGAACAACTCAAGGATGTGGATGACATGAATGGCTTCAAGTGGTAAGCTTAGTGCTTTAGATACTATGAATAGGTCAGGGTTGTGGTTGACATGAATGAGTCTAGGTCGTTAGCTCTAGGTTGTAGATGGTATGAACTACTCAGGGTTATGGTTGACATGAATGACTTCAAGTTGTGAGCTCAAGGTTATAGATGTTATGAACAACTAAAGGTTATGGATTACATGAGCTACTCCAGGTCATGAGCCTAAGGCTTTGGATGCTATAAACAACTCAAAGTTTTAGATGATGTGAAGACTCAAGATTCGGTAAGCCCATGCCTCATTATAATATAAACCACGTAGGGTTGTGAGCTTAGGGCTCTATAAGCTATGAATAGCTTTGAGTTATAGATGATATGAATGACTCGGGTCATGAGCTTAAGGCTCTAGATGCTAAAAGCTTAAGGTTATGGTTGATAGGCATGAATATGGGACATGAGCTCTCGAGGCTCTAGATGCTATGAATAGGTAGGGTTATGGATGACATGAATGAGTTGGGGTTGTGAGCTAAGGGCTTTGGATAGTATGAACAACTTAGGGTTGTCGATATCATGAGCTACTTTTGGGTTGTGTGCTCATGGCTTTAGATGCTATGAACAGTTCTCCATTGTGGTTAACATGAACACCTTTGGGTCGTAAGCTTAGGGCTCTAGATGCTATGAACCGCTCAGGGTTGTGGTTAACATAACCAACTCCAGGTTATGATCTCAAGGCTCTAGATGCTTTGAATAACTGAAGGTTGTGGCTTACATGAGCTGCTTCGAGTCATGAGCTCAAGGCTCTAAATGCTACGAAGAGGTCATGGCTGTGGTTAACATGAATGATTTCAGGTCTTGATCTCAGGGCTCTAGATGCTATGAACAACTCAGGGATATGGATGATATGAACAACTCTGGGTGGTGAGCTCAATGCTCTAGATGCTGTCAATAAGTCAGGGTTGTGGTTGACATGAATGACTCCTGGTCATTAGCTCTGGGTTGTAGATGGTATGAACTACTCACAATTGTGGTGGACATTAACAAATTTGGGTTGTGAGCTTAGGGCTCTAGATGTTATGCACAACTAAAGGTTATGGATGACATGAGTTACTTTGGGTCGTGTGCTTAAGGTTTTGGATGCTATAAATGATTACTACTCAAAAAGTGTTATTTTGTAGCTTGTAATTAACTCTTTTAAACACTTTTGAGTAGTAGTTATTATCTTTTCACTCAATTAGCATATTAAGTACCTTTGCAATCGTTTCTAATCAAATTGTGTTAAGTTTTGGTGTTTTTGATAGCTTTTTGATCACCAAAGCAATCCAAGATTGAGGAAAGTTCTATAGAATCCATGGCAAAGCAATTGGAAGCTCATTTACATGAAGAACCTAAGCTTTAAAGCTTTACAGTCCCTTGCCAAAAGCAAATCATGAATGCAAGGAGGGAAAGCAAAGAAAGAATCTAACATGAAGAATTCAAGAGAATAGCAATTGTTGGACACATTTGGAGCACTTCCTAGCGTCTATTTCATGTATACTATATGTCATTTTGAAGCTTAGGAAGTCAGGAATCCAATACTTCAAATGGTGTATGAATCAGAGTTGAAATGAAGAAGTTATAGCCATTGGAAGCCAATCAAGCCAAGCTGAAGGCCAATTTCGCAGTTGTGAAATCAGCCTTTGGCTGCGAAATGCAGACCTTTAGCTTGCGAAATTTCGCAACCCATCTTGCATGTCTATGAAATCCTCCTGAGTGCTTCTAGATATTTGCGACTGACTCTTTTAGATTTTTTCTTCAGATATTTGTTGTTTAAATCCCCATTTTCTCCTTGGTTGTGTGCTCATGGCTTTAAATGTTGTGAACAACTCTCCATTCTGCTTGACATGAACGACTCTAGGTTGTGAGCTTAGGGCTCTAGATGCAATGAACTACTTAGGGTTGTGGTTAACATAAACAACTCTGGGTCATGAGCTCAATACTCTAGATGCTAGGAACATCTCAAGGTTGTGGCTAACATGAGGTACTCCAAGTCGTGAGCTCAAGGCTTTAGATGCTATGAAGAGGTCAAGGCTATGGTTGACATGAACAACTTCAGGTCTTGATCTCAGGGCTCTAGATGCTATGAACAACTCAAGGATGTGGATGACATGAATGGCTTCAAGTGGTAAGCTTAGTGCTTTAGATACTATGAATAGGTCAGGGTTGTGGTTGACATGAATGAGTCTAGGTCGTTAGCTCTAGGTTGTAGATGGTATGAACTACTCAGGGTTATGGTTGACATGAATGACTTCAAGTTGTGAGCTCAAGGTTATAGATGTTATGAACAACTAAAGGTTATGGATTACATGAGCTACTCCATATCATGAGCCCAAGGCTTTGGATGCTATAAACAACTCAAAGTTTTAGATGATGTGAAGACTCAAGATTCCGTAAGCCCATGCCTCTTTATATTATAAACCACTTAGGGTTGTGAGCTTAGGGCTCTAGAAGCTATGAATAGCTTTAAGTTATAGATGATATGAATTACTCAGGTCATGAGCTTAAGGCTCTAGATGCTAAAAGCTTAAGGTTATGGTTGATAGGAATGAATATGGGACATGAGCTCTCGAGGCTCTAGATGCTATGAATAGGTGGGGTTATGGATGACATGAATGAGTTCGGGTTGTGAGCTTAGGGCTTTGGATAGTATGAACAACTTAGGGTTGTCGATATCATGAGCTACTTTTGGGTTGTGTGCTCATGGCTTTAGATGATATGAACAGCTCTCCATTGTGGTTAACATGAACGCCTTTGGGTCGTAAGCTTAGGGCTCTAGATGCTATGAACCGCTCAGGGTTGTGGTTAACATAACCAACTCTAGGTTGTGAGCTCAAGGCTCTAGATGCTTTGAATAATTGAAGGTTTTGGCTTACATGAGCTACTTCGAGTCATGAGCTCAAGGCTCTAAATGCTACGAAGAGGTCATGGTTGTGGTTAACATGAATGATTTCAGGTCTTGATCTTAGGGCCCTAGATGCTATGAACAACTCAGGGATATGGATGATATGAACAACTCTGGGTGGTGAGCTCAATGCTTTAGATGCTATCAATAAGTCAGGGTTGTGGTTGACATGAATGACTCTTGGTCATTAGCTCTGGGTTGTAGATGGTATGAACTACTCACAATTGTGGTGGACATGAACAAATTTGGGTTGTGAGCTTAGGGCTCTAGATGTTATGCACAACTAAAGGTTGTGGATGGCATGAGCTACTTCGGGTCGTGTGCTTAAGATTTTGGATGCTATAAATGATTACTACTCAAAAAGTGTTATTTTGTAGCTTGTAATTAACTCTTTTAAACACTTTTGAGTAGTAGTTACTACCTTTTAACTCAATTAGCATATTAAGTACCTTTGCAATCGTTTCTAATCAAATTGTGTTAAGTTTTGGTGTTTTTGATAGCTTTTTGATCACCAAAGCAATCCAAGGTTGAGGAAAGTTCTATAGAATCCATGGCAAAGAAATTGGAAGCTCATTTACATGAAGAACCTAAGCTTTGAAGCTTTAGAGTCCTTTGCCAAAAGCAAATCATGAATGCAAGGAGGGAAAGCAAAGAGAGAATCTAACATGAAGAATTCAAGAGGATACAAACTGTTGGACACATTTGGAGAACTTCCTGGATTCTATTTCATGCATACTATATGTCGTTTCGAAGCTTGGGAAGTCAGAAATCCAATGCTTCAAACGGTACTGAATCAGAGTTGAAATGAAGAAGTTATAGCCATTGGAAGACAATCATGCCAAGCTGAAGGCCAATTTCGCAGTTGCAAAATCAGCATTTGGCTGCAAAATGAAGACCTTCAGCTTGCGAAATTTTGCAACCCATCTTGCATTCCTACGAAATCCTCCTGAGTGCTTCCAGATATTTACAACCGACTCTTTTAGATTTTTTCTTCAGATATTTGTTTTTTAAATCCCCATTTTCTCCTTGTAATCCACCAATCATAGGATTCCTTAGCTAATAAGTAAAAACAAAGGGTGAATAACCTCATATATATAGTTTGTAATTTTCTTTACATAGAGATATTAGGGAGCTTGTTCTCAGAGAACAACTTTTTGTATAGTTTTGAAGGAAGTAATATACAGAGCTTTGATCTACCTTACCTACTCATTTTGATTGTATTTTTTTTACTAGCCAAACAAGCTCTAAAGATGTTTCCTCAGAGAATGAGTGGCTAGGCTTTTTGTCTCTTGGAGCTAAGGTAGCTGGGTAAGGTGTCGAATGCAAGAATTGGAAGTTTTGTTGTTTCAGCTTCTAATGAAGAGAAAGTGTGACCCATTAATGGTTTCTATGTTTTTAGTTAACTTAAAACGCCTTTAAATCACCTAGGCCAACACTTGGTAAGGTAAGTGATCTCCATCCATTGAGATGCACTAGTTTATCTCTTGCGAGCCTTTGGGAGGTGATTTGAAGGTAGGATTTTCTATAATTGCCAACACTTGGTAAGCTTTTGGACTCCAAGGAGACATCCATTAGTTATCTTTTGCGAGCTTGAGAAGGGAAATCCAAGGTTAAGGATCACCTTGAATGGCAAATGCTAGGTAAGAGGCACCTGATTACTACTCAAAAAGTGCTATTTTGTAGCTTGTAATTAATCCTTTTAAACACTTTTGAGTAGTAGTTAGTGCCTTTTAACCCAATTAGCATGTTAAGGCCCCTTGCACTCAATTCTAATCAAATTGCCTTAAGTTTTGGTGTTTTGATAGCTTTTTGACCACCAAAGCAATATGAGATTGAGGAGAGTTATTTGGAATCCTTGGCAAAGCAATGGAAAGCTTAGAGGCAGGAAGAACCAAAGCTTTGAAACACTTTTTCCATAAGCAAAGTTGAAAAGCAAGGGGAAGCAAAGAAAAATCAGCCATGAAGCATTCTTGATGACAGTCATTTCAGCCACTTTTGGAGCACTTCCTGATGTCCAATTTATGCATGCTATATGTCATTTGAAATCTTAGGAAGTCAAAAATCCAATGCTTTAAACCGTGTGCAATTCGGAGTTGAATTGAGGAAGTTATAGCCTTTGGAAGACAACTGCTCCAAGCTGAAGGAAGGATTCAGCAAAGTGTTGCGAAATCACCCTTTTGTTGCGGAATGATTTCGCAGCCTTTTTGCACAGTGCTATGAATTTCCCCTGAAGTTTCACGCCGCGATGGAAGCCAAACACCACAAGATGAAAGCCAACTTCGCAGTGCTGCGGAACCAGCCTTTTGCTGCGAAGTAATTTCGCAGCCTTTTTTGTTTGTCTGCGAAATTTCGCAGACCTCTTTTTCACCTGCGAAATGGTCCTTAGTGCTTCCCGATATTTATAACCGACACTTGGAGATATTTTTCATTAGATTTTTGTTGTCTAAATCCCCAAATTCTCCTTGTATCCCACCAATTATAGGATTCCTTAGCTTTTAAGTTAGGAATTTGGCTAAATATCCATGTAATAGCTATCAATGTAATTTTGATATAAATAGAGCCCGAGGAGCCTGTTCTGAGGGTGATGAACTTTTTGTAAAAGTTTCAAAGGAAGAAAAATACAGAGCTTGAGCTCTGCCTTACCTTCTCACTTTGATTGTATTTTTTATTTACTAAGTTATGCACTCTCTGAGGAGCTTTCCCCAGAGAACGAGTAACTAAACCTTTCAGTTCCTTGGAGTTAAGGTTGCCGGGAAAGGTTCCAAGTGCAAGAATCAGAAGCTTTGTGGTTTCAGCTAAGAATGGAAAGAAAGTGTGTCCCGTGAATGGTTTCTATGTTTTTAGTTAACTTAAAACACCTTGGAGTCACCTGGGCCAACACTTGGTAAGGCAAGTGATCTCTATCCATGGAGATGCACTAGTTTACCCCTTGCGAGCCTCTGGGAGGTGACTTGAAGGTAGGATTTTCTAGAATAGCCAACACTTGGTAAGCTTTTGGACTCTAAGGAGACATCCATTAGTTATCTCTTGCGAGCTTTTGACGGGTAATCCAAGGTTAAAGATCATCTTGAATGGTAAAGGCTAAGTGAGAGGCTCGAACCATTACAAGTTGCATCAGTGAGAGAATTAAAGCTGAAATCCAATTGATGGATGCATTTGTGCAGCACCTGTTAGAGAATTGACTTTATGTTAATTCTCTAATGAGAGGAAATGAACCAACTGACCGGAGTTATGCTTTTGCATGAGGAACCTCCCCTGTAAACCTGAATCTCCAAGGAATGTTTTTCTTCTTAAGTAAATTCCATCACTTGCTGTGTTGTTAATCTAAGTCCAAACCTTTTTCAACTAAAGTTTGTGTTTTATTTCTTAAGGTAATCTTGAAATGAAACAGCACCAATTCACTTTGAATTGGTATCATTTTCAGTTTAAGTACCCTTCCCAGTGAACGATCCTAGAGCCACTATGCTATAGTAGCTTTTTCTTTGCTACCCTAGTTCATGGTGTTATAGGTTATAAATTTTGTTGATTACTCCCACCATCAAGGAGCACCAGCTGGACACGAATCAGTTGAGACACCAATTAGGCATGAATCAGCACCAGCCATTGCAAGATGAATCAGTGAGAGGGATTTAGTTTGGAATCCATAAAAGGAAAGCATCTGTACCACACCGGTTAGAGAAATAACTATATGTTAATTCTCTAATGCGAGGAAAAGATTCAAGTGACCGGAACTCTGTTTTTGTATGAGGAGCCTGACCCCAATGATCCTAAAACTCTAAGAAACACTTTGCTTTATAAGTAATTTCCGTTACTTTATTTTTAGTTAGCTTAAAACCAACCCTTTCTAAACCAAAGTTTATGTTTTCTTTTGAAGCTAACCTTGAAATGAAAAAGCATCAATTCAACTTTGAATTAATGTCAATAGTAAGTTGAAAACCCTTTCCAGTGAACAATCCTAGAGCCACTATGCTATGCTAGCTGAGGCTATCCTAGTACATGGTGATATAGGTTATAAATTTTGTTGATTACTCCTGTCTAAGGGCCAAAATCAAGGTACACGGCACGGATCAAATGGCGCCGTTGTCGGGGAAGGTGCCAACTTCACAATGATATTATCTTTTCAGAGTACTTGTGATTTTCATCACAAGTTTGGTGATTTTTCTTTCATTTTACTAACTCTTTTAATCGTTTCTTTTACTTGTTCATATTCTAATATATCTTTTAACTTAGTTTTAGTTAATTTTAGTCTTTTTATAGTCTTGTTTTCTTTTGTTTTTGTTTTTATTACAGTTGATACTAGTTGTGTATGCCAAATTGGATGCGAGATAGTGGAGGAAGGCTTGTGAAACGTGAAATACCTCATAATAAGGAATTGGATTTGAGCTTGAACATCATAGACGCTACACCTGAAGATCAGCATAGTCACCATGGTCATCATGACAATCCCAATGCATTCAGATCAATGAGGGATCGCATGCATCCACCTCGTATGAGTGCACCATCATGTATAGTGCCCCCTACAGAGCAGCTAATAATTAGACCGCATATTGTTCCACTTTTACCAACTTTCCATGGGATGGAAAGTGAGAATCCCTATGCACATATCAAGGAATTTGAAGATGTTTGTAATACATTCCGAGAGGGAGGAACTTCAATCGACCTGATGAGGCTTAAACTATTTCCTTTTACTTTAAAGGATAAGGCCAAGATTTGGCTTAATTCTTTAAGGCCAAGGAGTATCCGTACTTGGACTGATTTACAAGCTGAATTCCTCAAGAAGTTCTTTCCTACTCACAGAACGAATGGCTTGAAAAGGCAAATTTCAAACTTCTCAGCTAAAGAGAATGAGAAATTCTATGAGTGTTGGGAAAGATAAATGGAAGCCATTAATGCTTGCCCTCACCATGGCTTTGATACATGGCTGTTGGTGAGTTATTTCTATGATGGGATGTTTTCCTCAATGAAGCAACTCCTCGAGACAATGTGTGGAGGAGATTTCATGAGTAAGAATCTGGAGGAAGCCACGGATTTCTTAAGTTATGTGGCCGAAGAATCAAGGGGATGGGATAAACTGAACAAAGGAGAAGTGGGGAAGATGAAGTCTCAACCGAATGCCTTTAATGCTAAGGCTGGGATGTGCACCTTGAATGAAGATGTTGATATGAAAGCAAAGGTTGCACCTATGACAAGAAGATTGGAGGAGCTAGAATTGAAAAAGATACATGAAGTGCAAGTTGTTGCTGAAACACCAGTGCAAGTCAAGCCATGTCTTATTTGTCAATCTTATGAACACTTAGTGGAGGAGTGCCCTACAATTCCAACTGCTAGGGAAATGTTTAGAGATCAAGCAAATGTCATTGGACAATTCAATCCCAACAACAATGCTTCGTATGGAAATGCTTACAATTAAAATTGAAGGAACCATCCAAATTTCTCCTGGAAGCCAAGAGCACCTCAGTACCAACAGCCAGCTCAACCATCTCAACAAGCTTCAAATCTTGAACAAACAATAGTGAATCTAAGCAAGGTTGTGGGAGATTTTGTAGGAGATAAAAAATCCATCAATGCTCAACTCAGTAAAAGAATTGACAATGTAGAGAACACATTGAATAAGAGAATGGATGGGATGCAAAATGACTTATCCCAGAAGATAGATAATCTCCAATACTCAATCTCAAGGCTCTCTAACCTGAATACAGTGCAAGAGAAGGGGAGATTTCCTTCTCAACCTCACCAAAACCCTAAGGGTATCCATGAAGTGGAAACTCATGAAGGAGAGTCTTCACAGGTGAGAGATGTTAAGGCCTTGATCACTCTAAGGAGTGGTAAAAAGGTTGAGCTGCCAACACCCAAGCCACATGTTGAAGAGGAAGAAGAAGAAGAGACAGAGAAGAGGGAGGAAATCAAAGGAAAGAAGAAAGATATCAGTGAAGGGAAAGAGGACCATGATTCAATAGTGAATGCAAATCCGGAGAAAGTACTTATAAAAGGAGATGTGATGAAGAAACACACACCTCCACCTTTTCTTCTAGCTTTGCATGGGAAAAAAGGGATCAGAAATGCATCAGAAATTCTTGAAGTATTGAGACAAGTGAAAGTCAATATCCCATTGTCGGATATGATTAAACAAGTTCCAACTTATGCAAAATTCCTAAAGGACTTGTCTACTATCAAAAGAGGGTTGAATGTGAATAAGAAAGCCTTCTTGACTGAGTAAGTAAGTGCTATCATACAATGCAAGTCTCCTTTGAAGTACAAAGATCTTAGTTGTCCTACCATTTCAATCATGATTGGAGGAAAAGTAGTGGAAAAAGCTTTGTTAGACTTGGGAGCAAGTGTGAATTTGCTACCATACTCTGTCTACAAGCAATTGGGACTTGGTGAATTGAAGCCAACATCAATCACTCTATCTCTAGCAGATAGATTAGTGAAAATTCCAAGGGGGATAATTGAAGATGTCCTAGTTCAAGTTGATAATTTCTACTATCCAGTAGACTTTGTTGTTCTTAACACGGACCCAATTGTCAAGGAAACGAATTATGTTCCTATCATCCTTGGAAGGTCATTCCTTGCTACATCAAATGCAATTATAAATTGTAGGAATGGACTCATGCAACTCATATTTGGTAACATGACACTGGAGCTTAATATCTTCTATATGTCTAAAAAGCTAATCACTCCGAAGAAGAAGAAGGTCCAGAGGAGGTGTGCATTATTGACACTCTAGTGGAGGAGCATTGTAATCAGAAGATGCAAGACAAGTTGAATGAAAGTCTTGGGGATCTTGAAGAAGGGTTGCCTGAACCCTCTGATGTGCTTGCTACTCTACAAGGTTAGAGGAGGAGAGAAGAAATTCTACCTTTGTTCAATAAAGAAGAGGCACAAGAAGCTGCTAAAGAAGAGACCCCAAAACTCAATCTGAAGCCTCTGCCCACGGAGTTGAATACCTAGAAGAGAATAAACAATGCCCTGTTGTTATATCTTCATCTCTTACTACTCTTCAGGAGATGTCTCTACTTGAAGTTCTTAAGAGGTGTAAGAAAGCAATAGGATGGAAAATATTTGACTTGAAAGGCATCAGTCCTTTGGTCTGTACACATCATATATATGGAAGAAGAAGCTAAACCAATTGTCGACCTCAAAGAAGATTGAATCCTCATTTGTAAGAGGTGGTGCGAGCTGAGGTTCTGAAGCTACTTCAAGCAGGTATTATCTACCCCATATTTGATAACCCTTGGGTGAGTCCTACTCAAGTGGTACCAAAGAAGTCAGGGATTATGGTGGTTCAAAATGAAAAGGGAGAAGAAGTTGCTGCACGCCTCACTTTAGGTTGGAGGGTGTGTATTGATTATAGAAAATTGAATGTTGTGACAAGGAAGGATCATTTTCCACTGCCATTTATTGATCAAGTGTTGGAGAGAGTCTTTGGCCATCCTTTCTATTGTTTCTTGGACGGTTACTCCGGGTATTTTTAAATTGAAATTGCTATTGAAGACCAGGAGAATACCACTTTCATATGTCCATTTGGAACATATGCCTACAGAAGAATGCCTTTTGGTTTATGTAATGCACCTGCAACTTTCCAAAAATGTATGCTAAGTATCTTTAGTGATATGGTGGAGCGAATTATGGAGGTTTTCATGGATGACATCACCATATATGGAAGTACATTTGAAGAATGCTTAGTCAACTTGGAAGCGGTTCTGAACAGATGCATTGAAAAGGACTTGGTGCTCAACTGGGAGAAATGACATTTTATGGTACAGCAAGGAATTATCCTTGGCCATATCATCTTCGAGAAAGGCATTGAAGTTGATAAAGCAAAGGTGGAACTTATTGTCGAATTGCCATCCCCAACAAATGTAAAAAGAGTAAGACAATTCCTTGGCCATGCAGGGTTCTACAGGAGGTTTATAAAAGATTTCTCTAAGCTTTCAAAGCCTCTTTGTGAACTTTTGGCTAAGGATGCTAAGTTTATATGGGATGAGAGATGTCAAAGGAGTTTTGATCAACTGAAGCAATTCTTGACAACCGCTCCAATAGTGAGGGCTCCTAACTGGCAACTACCTTTTAAAGTAATGTGTGATGCCAGTGACTTTGCTATAGGAGCTGTTCTTGGCCAAAGAGAAGATGGAAAGCCCTATGTGATCTACTATGCAAGCAAGACATTGAACGAAGCTCAAAGGAACTACACAACTACAGAGAAAGAATTGTTAGCTGTAGTGTTTGCCTTAGACAAGTTTCGTGCTTATCTAGTAGGGTCTTTCATCATTGTTTTCACTGACCATTCAGCGTTGAAGTATTTATTGACAAAACAAGATGCAAAAGCAAGGTTGATTAGATGGATTCTCTTACTACAATAGTTTAATCTCCAAATCAGAGATAAGAAAGGAGTGGAGAATGTGGTAGTTGACCACCTTTCAAGGTTAGCTATAGCACACAATTCCCATGTCTTACCTATTAATGATGACTTTCTAGATGAATCACTTATGTTGCTAGAAAAAACTCCTTGGTATGCTCATATTGCTAACTATCTAGTTACTGGTGAAGTTCCAAGTGAGTGGAAAACACAAGACAGGAAGCACTTCTTTGCAAAGATTCATGCTTATTATTGGGAAGAACCTTTCCTTTTTAAGTATTATGCAGATCAAATAATAAGGAAGTGTGTCCCTGAAGAAGAGCAACAAAGAATCCTTAGTCATTGCCATGAGAGTGCATGTGGAGGCCACTTTGCCTCCCAGAAACAGCCATGAAGGTGTTGCAATCAGGGTTTAGTTGGCCATCACTTTTCAAAGATGCCCACACCATGTGTAGGAGCTGTGATAGATGCCAAAGGCTCGGGAAGCTTACATGAAGAAATCAAATGCCTATGAACCCCATTCTAATAGTTGATCTCTTTGATGTTTGGGGCATTGACTTCATGGGACCTTTCCCAATGTCTTTTGGTAACTCTTATATCTTGGTGGGGGTGGACTATGTTTCTAAATGGGTTGAGGCAATCCCCTGTAAACACAATGATCACAGGGTGGTTCTCAAGTTTCTCAAAGAAAACATCTTCTCAAGATTTGGGGTGCCCAAGGCCATAATCAGTGATGAAGGTACTCATTTTTGCAACAAACCTTTTAAAACCCTATTAGCCAAGTATGGGGTGAAGCATAAGGTAGCTACACCTTATCACCCTCAAACTTCTAGGCAAGTTGAGCTAGCAAATAGGGAAATCAAGAATATATTGATGAAGGTGGTGAACACGAGCAGAAGAGATTGGTCTATTAAGCTCCATGATTCACTATGGGCATATAGAACAACTTATAAGACTATTCTTGGCATGTCTCCCTATCGCCTAGTCTATGGCAAAGCATGCCATCTCCTTGTGGAAGTTGAATAGAAGGCTTGGTAGGCAATCAAGAAGGTAAACATGGACTTAATTAGAGCCGGGGCAAGAGGTGCTTAGACCTTAATGAGATGAAGGAATTAAGTAATGATGCCTACATCAATTCCAAAGTTGCAAAACAGAGGATGAAGAGGTGGCATGATCAGTTAATCTCCAACAAAGAATTCCGGAAAGGACAAAGAGTCTTACTCTATGACTCAAGGCTCCATATCTTTCCAGGGAAGCTGAAGTTAAAGTGGATAGGCCCTTTCATTATTCATCAAGTGCATCTCAATGGAGTGGTGGAATTACTGAATTCCAACAGCACTGACACCTTTAAAGTCTATGGCCATCATCTCAAACCATTCATTGAGCCATTCAAGCAAGATAAGGAGGAAATCAACCTCCTTGAGCCACAGAAATCCTAATCAGAAAGGGGTTAGATGGACTTGGTCTCACCAAAGTCCTTATTTTTTTGTTTAATTTTGCTAATTTAAGAGCCTTATTAATTGTTTTGATTTTAATCTTAGTCTTAATTTATGTTATTTTTATGTAACTTAGACTTTTTGAATGATCCAATTTAGGAGGAATTGCAAAAGATGTGAAGGAAGGTCTCAAAGAGCCAAAAGGAGCTCAAAAGCAAGAAAATTCAATGGTCTGCGAATTTCGCAGCCCAAAATAGCCCCCTGCGAAAACGGCCATTCTCTGTAAAATAATTTCGCAGCCACAAGGTGCCTGCTACGAAATCAAAGGTTCGTTGTGAAACCATTTCGCAGCCCCATAGCCACCCCCTGTGAAAATTTTCGCAGCTACAAAACACCCCCCTTGGCACACGAGTGCCATTTCGCAGCCCATGCCCCCATTTCGTAGCTGTGAAATCCTCTGCCAAATCACCAAGGCCCTCAAAAGCTCATTTTTGTAGCCCAAGCCCCATTTCGCAGCTACGAAACCCACCTTTGGCACACGAGTGCCATTTCGTAGCCCCACCCCCTCATTTCGGAGCTGCGAAATGGGCTATGAAAATGGCCCTTGGCTGCGAAAATGGGCCTTCGCTGTGAAAATTCCAACTGTCAGTTGGCTTCACATTTAAACTTTTTAAATTCCAAATTTTCATTTTAAACCGGTCATTTGCCTTACGAAAACCTCCCTTTGGTGCGAAATAAGAGCTAAGCCAGAGCACCATTTCCAAAGGACCTCCATCTGAGCCCAAGCCACGCGCGCACCTTTGGCCACCCTCTCTGAGTCAGCCATGGCAAAAACCTGAGGAGCAAAGACCTCGTCTCCCTCGGGCCGCCCCAGAGCAGCAAGAGAGGCCCCTATGCAAGGCTCCATGACTGAGCCTTCACAGCCGCTGGCCATCCCACCTTCAGTAGAGGACGCACCTTTGAGTTCTCCTTTGAGGCGATATGAGACGAGGAGACCACCCACCACACCCGGGGCAAGCTCCTCTCGTGCCAAAAAGTCAAGTAACCGTCCTCCTAAGAAGAAGGCAAGGATATCAGCACCACTTGAGCCATCAGAGCCTTCAAAGCCTTAGCCGCCTGCCACAGAGTCTCGAATTCCCTCTAGGATGACTCCTAAGGTGGTTATCAGGCGGCCCGCCCATGGTCACTCAGCCACCCATTGAGGGTAATTTGGATTGTCGGGCTAGGCCATTCCACTCAGAGCTTTGCTTTGACAGATCTACCTTCAGGCTTCACCCAGAGCTTAGAGATTCCTTCCATCTACTATTGAGATACCATATGGAGCACCTGATGACTCCCAAGGATTTCTTCTATCCCCGTGTAGCATTAGACTTTTATCAGTCTATGACTACACATCACGTCCGGGATCCTACTATCATCCACTTCACCATTGACGGATGCCATGGTATCCTGGGAGCCAGACATATAGCAGAGGCCCTGTGCATTCCCTATAATCCAGCACATCTAGAGGATTATCGAGTCTGGGCTCATCCTTCCCAGAGTGACATGGTTCATATACTGTCCAGAGAGGCATCCACACGCCCCTATCTGTTGAGGAAGGAGCTCCCTCCCAGCATGTTCTTTATAGATGCACTCCTACGCCATAACATCTATCCACTTCAGCATATGGTGCAGAGGAGTGAAACTTTGCTAGAGGCATTGTTCAAGATATCTAAGGGATTTTTCTTTGGCCCTCATCATCTCATTATGGCCACTCTTCTGTACTTTGAAGAGAAGGCCCATGGAAGAAGCTGCTGAGAGCGGATGCCATTCCACTTCTATTCCCGAGATTGTTATGTCAGATTTTGGAGCACTTGGGATATCCATCTAGGCCTCAGCTTGAGCGTAGACGCATTTGCCGAGAGATATTTACTCTCGACAAATGGACGAGTATGACAACTTATGATGTAAAGCCAGGAGCACCAGCTGGACCAGAGCATCCAGAGATTCCACATCCAGAGCATCTAGAGGAGCCACAGCCAGTTGAGATACCAGCTGACATGAGAGCACCTGCCCCTACAGTGCCCTCTCCAGGACCTATGCCTGAGGTTGCACCTTCTACTCCTCCTGCCACACCAGGGACTCCGCCAGTTATACCATCTACATCAAAGCCTCCTTCTCCATCTGAGTCTATGATCGCCATATCCATTTCCGAGTTCAGAGGCCTATGTCACACTTTATAGACATTAACCGCCACCTAGATCATCCTGACTCAGCAGATGACAGCTCTACGTGCCCATCAGGATCAGATTATCGCCACCCATACCCAGCATACTACCATCCTTAGGTAGATATAGCAACATCTGGGTATTCCATCACCTCCTGAGCATGTTATTCCTATCCCATCAGAGCCTATAGATCCATCATAGGGCCTTCCTCTAGCAAAGCAGACTATGCCCCCTGAGGAGCCAACTACAGGAGAGATAGAGCCATCTATCCCGAGCATTCCAATCTCTAAAGCCGAGCCATCATCTCCACATGATCCTCCCACCACTATCTGATCATTTACTTAGTTTCTTTTCTGTATTTCTTTACTAGTATAGAACTTATAATCCCATGTTTTTTATGTTTTATATATTGGGATTGGTTGTATTACTTGTTTTTCTCAATAGTGTAGTTTCTTAAAGTAATACATATCTATCATTTTTTTAGTATTCTTGGCATAATTTCATTTGAATTCCTCTACTCATATCTCTTATTGTTTTTGAAACATGTGGTTTCTCCTATTCTACTTGAACTTCATATTCCTCAGGAGGTACCACTTCCTCCCTGTAATTTCAATCACTCTTGCCACATTGAGGACAATGTTCAGCTTAGTTGGAGGGTGGGGCGGGGGGGGAGGGAGAGTTGAGCAAGAAAGTTTTGTTATTAATGCTAAGTTATTTTGGTAATTTAGTTGCTTTTTGGAAGTTTTGTTATTAATGCTAAGTTATTTTGGTAATTTAGTTGCTTTTTGCTTAATTTTAAAAAAAATTAAGTTTTTATTCTACTCTCCATGGTTATTAAGGAAAAATTCTCAAATTAAAATGAGAAAATTTGAATTTTTGTTTGTCACTTGACTTAGAGTTTGTATTGTGCTTACTAAAGTTGATGAATGGTTGAAACTTCTATTGAATTCAAACTTAGTTCTTCCACTTTAAGCTATTCACACACTGTGCACAATAGGTTCTGAGTATAAGATGAAAAACTATTTCCCTCTTGACTTAGGAAAATTTAGACTTGGTACCTTTGACCTTATTTAATAGTGTTGGGACACCTTATAAAAGGTCAATGAGTCTTTGAAAAAAAAGAGAAAGAAAAATGTTTGCTTGCTGTGAAACCCGAGCAAGGTCTGAGAGGTATATGGTGAAAATCTTTAAAACCTGGTGCCTTAAGCCTTCAATGGTTGGGAGTCACCAACCTCAATGCTCGTTTCAAGGGTGAATAGGTGGAGTTTAACATACTGTAGGTGCTTAGGTATTAAAATTCATTCTTAAAAGTCCAGGGTAAAATCCGAGGAGTTAGTGGTTGAAAGATCCTTAAAGCTTGATGCCCTAAACCTTAATTGGTTGGGAGTCATCGATGGACCCCCGTTACGTGGACAATTTAGAAAAAGATACCTTTAAGCCTTGTACTCCTTGATTACTACTCAAAAAGTTCTATTTGATAGCTTGTATTTAACTCTTTTAAACACTTTTGAGTAGTAGTTATTACCTTTTAATCCAATTAACATTTTAAGGACCTTTGCAATCATTTCTAATCAAATTGTGTAAGTTTTGGTGTTTTTGTTAGTAATTTGATCACCAAAGCAATCTGAGATTGAGGAGAGTTCTTTGGAATCCATGGAAAAGCAATGAAAAGCTCAAAAACATGAAGAACTAAAGCTTTGAAGCTTTAGAGTCCTTTTCCATAAGCAAATCCGGAATGCAAGGAGGGAAAGCAAAGAGAGAAATCTACCATGAAGCATTCTAGAGGACAGCCACTATCAGCCACTTTTGGAGCACTTCTTGGAGCTCAAATTATGCATACTATATGTTGTTTCGAAGCTCGAGAAGTCAGCAATCCAATGCTTTAAACAGTGTGTGATTCAGAGTTGAAATGAAGGAGTTAAAGCCATTGGAAGCCAATCACACCAAGCTAAAGGCCAATTTCGCGGGCTGCGAAATCACAAGAGGATGGCTGTGAAATAGTGTCCTTCATGCTGCAAAATTTCTCAACCATCTTGCACGGCCATGAAATTCTCCTAAAGCTTCCCGATATTTGCGACCGACATTTTTAGATTTTTTTGCTTCAGATATTTGATGTCTGAATCCCCAAACTCTCCTTGTAATGCACCTATCATAGGATTCCTTAGTCTTTAAGCAAGAACAAAGGGTAAATAGCCTCATATATATTGCTTGTAATTTCCATTATAGAAAGAGGTCGGGAGCTTGTTCTCAGACATCTTTTGTATAGTTTTGCAAGGAAGCAAAACACAGAGCCTTTGCTCTGCCTTACCTTCTCATTTTGATTGTATTGTATATTATTTAATTTTTCTTACTAGCCAAACAAGCTCTGAGGATGTTTCCTCAGAGAATGAGTGGCTAGGCTTTTAGTTCCTTGGAGCTAAGGTTGCCGGGTAAGGCCCCAAATGCAAGAATTGGTAGTTTTGTTGTTTCAGCCATTAATGAAGAGAAAGTATGACCCATTAATGATTTTTATGTTTTTAGTTAACTTAAAACACCTTCAATTCACCTGAGCCAACACTTGGTAAGGCAAGTGATCTCCGTCCATGGAGATGCACTAGTTTATCTCTTGCGAGCTTTTGGGAGGTGACTTGAAGGTAGGATTTTCTAGAATTGCCAACACTTGGTAAGCTTTTGCGAGCTTGAGAAGGGAAGTCCAAGGTTAATGATCACCTTGAATGGCAAATGCTAGGTGAGAGGCACGAGCCATTGCAAGTTGCATCAGTGAGAGGGAATTAGTGTTGAAATCCATTAAAGGGAAACATTTGTACAACACCGGTATGTTAATTCTCTAATACGAGGAAAAGATTCAAGTGACCGAAGCTCTGTTTTTGCATGAGGAGCCTCCCCTGTGAACCTAAAACTCCAAGGAATGCTTTCCTTCATAAGTAATTTCCATTACTTTCTTTTTAGTTAGCTTAAAACAAATCCTTTTTCAACCAAAGTTTATGTTTTCTTCTTAAGCTAACCTTGAAATGAAAAAGCACCAATTCAACTTTGAATTGGTATCAGTTGTAAGTTGAAAACCCTTCCCAGTGAACGATCCTAGAGCCACTATGCTATATTAGCTAAGGCTATCCTAATGCATGGTGATATAGGTTATAAATTTTGTTGATTACTCTCTTCTGAGGACCACAATCAAGGAACACCAGCTGGACACGAATCAAATGGCACCACTGTTAGGGACCATTGAGAGGACATGAATCAACTGAGACACCAATTGGGAATGAATCACTCCTACAATGAAAAAACAAAAGGGGTGTGTTCTTAGCCTATTAAGTTTTGTCAGTTTGCTAAGTGTTGAAAAAGAACTAGGTTGGGGAGAGAGATTAGTTCAGCTTACTATATTCGAAAACTTTCAAGTAACACTTAGATTTTTGTGGAAGAGTAAGGTTTGGTCTTTTGGAAGTGGAAACGATTTTAAAGCTTCAATTTGCATAATGTCTTCTCTTTATGAGTTGTGATTAGGCAAAGTATTTGATAGCCCTTGTTGAAATTTGAGTTTTATATATCTTTAATGTTCGATGTGAGAGTTTGATCATCATGTCACTTAAAATTTTTTGAAGTGATCAGCATGATTTTACAAAGTATATTACTGTTTATTTTACTTTTTCTCTCCTTCATTGCTAAGGTACTAGCAATATGTCGGTTGGGGGGAGTGATTACTACTCAAAAAGTGTTATTTTGTAGCTTGTAATTAACTCTTTTAAACACTTTTGAGTAGTAGTTATTACCTTTTAACTCAATTAGCATATTAAGTACCTTTGCAATCGTTTTTAATCAAATTGTGTTAAGTTTTGGTGTTTTTGATAGCTTTTTTATCACCAAAGCAATCCAAGATTGAGGAGAGTTCTATAAAATCCATGGCAAAGCAATTGGAAGCTCATTTACATGATGAACCTAAGCTTTGAAGCTTTATAGTCCTTTGCCAAAAGCAAATCATGAATGCAAGGAGGGAAAGCAAAGAGAGAAATCTAACATGAAGAATTCAAGAGGACAGCTACTATTGGACACATTTGGAGAACTTTCTGGAGTCCATTTCATGCATACTATATGTCGTTTTGAATCTTAGGAAGTTAGGAATCCAACTCTTCAAACGGTACACTAATCGGAGTTGAAATGAAGAAGTTATAGCCATTGGAAGCCAATCACGCCAAGCTGAAGGCCAATTTCACAGCTGCAAAATCAGCCTTTGGCTGTGAAATGGAGACCTTCAGCTTGCAAATTTTCACAGCCCATCTTGCATGCCTGCGAAATCCTCCTGAGTGCTTCCAGATATTTGCGACCGACTCTTTTAGATTTTTTCTTCAGATATTTGTTGTTTAAATCCCCATTTTCTCCTTGTAATCCACCAATCATAGGATTCCTTAGTTAATAAGTAAAAACAAAGGGTGAATAACCTCATATATATAGTTTATAATTTTCTTTACATAGAGATCTCGGGGAGCTTGTTCTCAGAGAACAACTTTTTGTATAGTTTTGAAGGAAGTAATATACAAAGCTTTGCTCTACCTTACCTACTCATTTTGATTGTATTTTTTTTACTAGCCAAATAAGCTTTGAGGATGTTTCCTCAGAGAATGAGTGGCTAAGCTTTTTTTCTCTTGGAGCTAAGGTAGCTGGGTAAGGTACCGAATGCAAGAATTGGAAGTTTTGTTGTTTCAGCTTCTAATGAAGAGAAAGTGTGACCCGTTAATGGTTTCTATGTTTTTAGTTAACTTAAAATGCCTTTAAATCACCTGGGCCAACACTTGGTAAGGCAAGTGATCTCCGTCCATTGAGATGCACTAGTTTATCTCTTACGAGCCTTTGGGAGGTGATTTGAAGGTAGGATTTTCTAGAATTGCCAACACTTGGTAAGCTTTTGGACTCCAAGGAGATATCCATTAGTTATCTCTTGCGAGCTTGAGAAGGGAAATCCAAGGTTAAGGATCACCTTGAATGGCAAATGCTAGGTGAGAGGCACGAGCCATTGCAAGATGAATTAGTGAGAGGGATTTAGTGTTGGAATCCATAAAAAGGAAGCATCTGTACCACACCGGTTAGAGAAATAACCATATGTTAATTCTCTAATGCGAGGAAAAGATTTAAGTGACCGAAACTCTATTTTTGTATGAGGAGCCTGACCCCAATGATCCTAAAACTCTAAGAAACACTTTGCTTTATAAGTAATTTCCGTTACTTTATTTTTAGTTAGCTTAAAACCAACCCTTTCTAAACCAAAGTTTATGTTTTCTTTTGAAGCTAACCTTGAAATGAAAAAGCATCAATTCAACTTTGAATTAATGTCAATAGTAAGTTGAAAACCTTTCCCAGTGAACGATCCTAGAGCCACTATGCTATGCTAGTTGAGGCTATCCTAGTACATGGTGATATAGGTTATAAATTTTGTTGATTACTCCTGTCTGAGGGCCAAAATCAAGGTACACCAACTGGGCATGAATCAATAAACAACTCAGAGTCTTAGATCATATGAAGACTCGGGATTCAATGAGCTCAGGCCTCTTGATGCTATGAACCACTTAGGATCGTGAGTTAGGGGTTCTAGATACTATGAACATATCGGGGTTTTAATTGAAATTAAACACTCTGGTTCATGAGCTCAAGGCTCTAGAAGTTATGAACAACTCTGAGTTATGGAGGATATGAACGAATCGGGTCTTGAACTAAAGTCTTTCGATACTATGAAAAGCTTAGGGCTATGGTTAAGGGAAATGACTTTGGGATGTGAGCACATGGCTCTACATGCTGTTAACAATTAGAACAGTGGATGACGTGAAAGATTTTGGGTCGTGAGGTCAAGGTTATAGATGTTATGAACTACTCAGGGTCGTGGTTGACATGAACAACTCTGAGTCGTGGGCTTAGGCCTATAGATGCTATGAATAGCTCAAGGTTATGGATGACATGAGAACCTTCGAGTCATGAGCTTAGGGCTCTACATACTATGAATAGATTAAAGTTGTAGATGATATGAAGAAGTCGGGATCGTGTGAGCTCAAGCCTCTAGATGCTATGAACCGCTTAGAGTTATGGATGATATGAACAATTCTACATCATGAGTGCAAGTCGCTTAGGGTGTGGATGGCATGGACGACTATGGGTCATGAGCTCAAGGCTCTAAATACTGTGTACAGATTAGGCTTATGGTTTATATGAAAGACTATGGGCCGTGAGCTTAAGGCCCTAGAAGATATGAAAAACTCAGAGTTGTGGATGATATGAACAACAAAGGATCTTGTGAGCTTAGGTCTCCCTATGTTATGGACAGATCAAGCCTATTGTTGTCATGAACGACTTTGGGTCATAAGCTTAGGGCTCTAGATGCTATGAAAAACTCAAGTTTGTGGATGACATGAACGTCTCCGAGTCCTGAGCTCACAACACTAGAGTTTGTGAACAGTTGAGGGTTGTGGATAACATGAATGATTTTGAGTTATGAGCTTAGGGCAGTACATGCTATGAATAGCTCAGGTTTGTGGATGACAAGAATGACTCTATGTCATGTTCTCGGAACTCTAAATGCTATGAACGCCTTAAGGCTGTGGTTGATATGAACAACTCCAAGTCATGAGCTCAAGGCTTTAGATGCTGTGAAAATCTTAGGGTTGTGGATGACATGAATGATTCTAAATCATGAGCTCAAGGCTCTAGATGCTATGAATAGCTTAGGGTTGTGGTTGACATGAATAACTTCGGGTCATGAGCTTGAAGCTCTAGATACTATGAAAAGCTCTAGGTTATGGAGGACATGAATGACTCCGAGTCATGAGCTTAGGGCTGTAGATGCTATCAACAACTTAGGGTTATGGCTAACATGAACAACTCTAGGTTATGAGCTCGGGGCTTTAGATGCTATCAAAAGCTCAAGGCTGTGGATGACATGAACGACTCTAGGTCATGAGCTCGAGGTTGTGATTAACATGAATGACTCCTGGTTGTGAGCTCAAACCTCCAGATGCTATAAAAATCTTAGGGTTGTAGATGACATGAATGATTTTTCCCCAATTGGTGTACCTATTTGATTCAGTCCTTAGACGGGAGTTATCAACAAAATTTATAAACTTAATTCACCATATACTAGGGTAGCATAGCTAGCATAGCATAGTTGTTCCAGTATCGTCCACAGGGATGGGTTTTCATTTCACATGTGATAATAGTTTAAAGAACTAGATTGGTGCCTTTTCTTTTCTGAGTTAGGTTTAAAAGAAAACATGAAGATGGTTGAAAAGGTTTGGTTTTAAGCTAACCAAAAATAGTAACTGAGTTTAATTACAAAGAAAAGGTTTCTTGGAGTTTCAGGTCACTAGGTTCAGGTTCCTTATACAAAAAAGGAGATTCCGGATCTTTTCCTCACATTGGGGATTTAACCTATAATTATTTCCTGAATCGGTGTGTTACATTGCTTCCCATTAATGGTTTCAAACACTAAATCCCTCTCACTGATGCATCTTGCAATGGTTCATACCTCTCACCTAGTATTGACCATTCAAGGTGATCTTTAACCTTGGATTACCTTTCAAAATCTCGCAAGAGATAACTAATGGATGTCTCCAGGAAGTCCAAAAGCTTACCAAGTATAGGCTATTCTAGGTAATCCTACCTTTAAACCACCTCTTAGAGGCTCGCAAGAGTTAACTAATGGATCTCTATGGATTGAGTCCGAAAAGCTTACCAAGTGTTGACCTAGGTGATTATAAGGGATTTTAAGTTAACTAAAAATATAAAAACCATTAACAGGTCACAACTTCTCTTCATTTAAAACTGAAACAAGGCAAACTCCCACTTTTGTATCTGGATCCCTTACCTAGCTTCCTTCAGTGCAAGAAACAAAAACCCTAGCCACTCATCCTTTGAGAAAACAACCTCAAAGTTTGTTTGGCTAGAAAGAAAATAAATACAAAATGAGTAGGTAAAGCATAGCAAGGCTCTGTATATTTCTTACTAAAAATGTATAAGTGATCCCCAAGAATTTCTTCCAAGATTCTAAGATATTACTAAAAGACATATCTTAAGACATATATAGAGATATATTTTTAACCTCTCAATTAGATATCCTAAATATCTAAAAAGATCTTTAGCTGATTACAAGGAGAGAATAGGTAATTACACAAAATATCTTGAGATAAAAATCTAACGGAGTTGGTGCAAAAATGTCTGAAGATTACATGAAGATTTCGCAAGGTTGCGAAAATTTCGTAAGGGGTTGCGAAATTCATCAATTTCGCAAGGGTTGTGAAATTCCTTCTAGCTTGCGAAATTCCTTCTTGGCCAATTCGCAAGCTTGAGAATATTTCGCAAAGGGTTGCGAAATTTTTGAATGATAGATTCCTTCTCTGCTTCTCTTCCTTGCATACTTGATTGATTTGGCAAAGGCTTCGAAGCTCTCCATAACTTGGATTTTTCATGTACTTTAGCTTCAATCTTGCTTTGCCATGGACTATACCAAGTTCTCCCTCATTCTTGGCTTGTTTTAATGATAAAAAAGCTATCAAAAACACCAAAACTTGCCAAAAACTGATTAGTAACACTTGCAAGGGTCCTTAATATGCCAATTGAGTTAAAAGGTAATTGTGGACCCTCACCCAATCCACCGGACCGGCGCGACTCGCTTTTAAATGAAAAGAAAGAATGAAAAAGTTGAGTTTTACAATTTTGAAAAACCCGCCCCCCGGTGAGGAATGGTGTTGTATGGAGTCGCCACTTACTTTTTATTTTTATTTTTAAAATGGGGAAAATTAAGTAAGAACAAAAACCCCTAATGACCCTAGTATGGAAAAAAGCGGTCTGCAAAAACTAGATTCTAGGTCCGAGGATCAGGTTACCCATTGGGAAGGTACCTCATGAGAGGTAGCACCCCTCTAGGCTCGGAACTCGGTCTCTACGAATGAATTGGGTATGTGGGAGCATATGGGTCAAAGATGAAACCCTAGGCTAAATAGATGTCATGAATCACACAATCCTAATTGGTATTTGGCATGCATATGAATTCAACCAACCAAAACAATGGGTGCATACCTGTGGTCCCCAGCCATGCGCTGCGTAAAAAGTCAGCCAAACACAGATAAACACATAACAAACATTCAGGATTAAGCACCATGCATGCATATGATTCAACAATCTAAAACCAACAATGCATACCTGTGGTCCCTAGCCATGTGCTACAGTAGAGGGTGAGTCAGCCATGCAACATGTATTCAAAATCAACCATCAAATTTTGTGCCAAAAAGGAAGAAAGCTGGTTGAAATCAGGTAATGGACCCCCCCCCCCCCCCCCAAATGTCATACAAATCAAACTAGACTTACCTAGACCACACCGCCCATAACCTCAAAATGGACCCACACTAATTGAAATCAAACACTGACTTAAACCTTCAAGATGGCTCACAAGCACCCATAGCAAATGGGTTTGAGCCCCAATGGATACGGGCTTGAAAATTTCCAAAATTGAGGGCTGCCCAAAGTCCTCTTGCAGAATAGGTTGAACCAGTTCTCAACTAGTACAACCTATTGAGAAAAAGTTCCCAAATTTTTTTAGAAGACTCCTAAATAAATAAGGAATCAAACAAAAGCAACGGCACTCAATCCCAAGCCCAGACGAGTGAGAACCAAACAAAGCCCGATCAGGTGCTCCTCATGACTGATAGAGTCAACCAGCCATAGTGCTAAACCGGTTGAACCGGTTCTCAACCAGTTCATCCGATTGATAAAAAATCCCAGATTTGGTCAAAACGTTCCTAAATGAATAAGGAAGCAAACAAAAGAAACGGTTCTCAATTCCGAGCCCGGATGAGTGAGAACCAAACAAAGCAAGGTCAGGTGTTCCTCATGACTGACAGAGTCAGCCAACTTATGGTGCTGAACCAGTTGAACCGGTTCCCAACCAGTTCAGCCGGTTGATAAAAAATCCCAGATTTGGTCAGAAAGCTTCTAACTGAATAAGAAAACAAACAAAAGAAATGGTTCTCAATTTCAAGCCCGGATGAGTGAGAACCAAACAAAACAAGGTCAGGTGTTCCTCATGACTGACAGAGTCAGCCAACTATGGTGCTGAACCGGTTGAACTGGTTCTCAACCAGTTCAGCTGGTTGATAAAAAATCCCAGATTTGGTCAGAAAGTTTCTAAATGAATAAGGAAGCAAAAAAAAGAAACGGTTCTCAATTCCGAGCCCGGATGAGTGAGAACCAAACAAAGCAAGGTCAAGTGTTCCTCATGGCTGACAGAGGCAGCCAGCTATGGCGCTGAATTGAAAACGATGAATGAATTAAACTTGAGCCTAAATGTGATTCTAACACATCAAGAAAACAATCATCCTCAACCATTCATAACCAATCAACAACAAACATGTGTGGCCTTTATTATCCACACCCAAGTAATACAATCTTCACATCAAAGGAAATAAAAGAGGATAAGAAAGAGGAAAAAGCATACGAAGACGATGAAGATGACCTGTAGGTAAAAAAAAAGTTCAGCATACTTACCTCAGAATCTCCACCAAATATGATCCATGTACGCTGATGATGACTTCCAGAAACCGAGATGCTATAGCTTTCCTCACCCTCTGTTTTTCTCACCAACAAAATATCCCCTCTCTCAAAAAAGCCAAAAGGTCCTTTGCTCTCCTTTCCTCTCACCTTTTATACTCATACCCCTCTCAGCATTTGAACCTACTGGGTTCCTTCCCCTTCAGCACCAAAATCCCCTCCATCAGCATGGGAACCACACGCCCCATTATTTCTCTTGCACTTACGAGGCCATCTCACTCCCTTCAGTTTTCAGCTTGCTTCACCACCAAGAATCCATATGGATTCATGGTGGGCTGCAAGGAACCCAAACTAGGGCCCAAAATGGGCCCACAACATTCCCCAAAATCGATCTGGAGCTTATGGGCCTGAGCCATGTAGGATTTGGGTCCCAAAATTACCAAAATCAATGTTTTACACCAGCTGACTCAATGAACCGGCTGAACCGGCTGAACCGGATGCCAACCGGTCGAACCGGTTGCAAAAAATCTTGAAAATTTGATAGAATATTTCTGGAAGAGTGAGGAATCCATGAAAAAAAATGGTATGCAATTTCAAGTTCGGAAAAGGGAGATATGATCAAAATAATTACCAAAAATCAGTATTCTACACTGATTACTACTCAAAAAGTGCTATTTCATAGCTTGTAATTAACTCTTTTAAACACTTTTGAGTAGTAGTTATTGCCTTTTAACCCAATTAACATGTTAAGGACCCTTGCAATCAATTCTAATCAAATTGTGTAAGTTTTGGTGTTTTGATAGCTTTTTGATCACCAAAGCAATCCAAGATTGAGGAGAGTTATTTGGAATCCATGGCAAAGCAATGGAAAGCTCAGAAACATGAAGAACCAAAGCTTTGAAGTCCTTTTCCATAAGCAAATCCCGAATGCAAAGAGGAGAAAAGCAAAGAAGAAAACAGAGGACAGCAGCTGCAGTCTTCCTTCACACTTTTGGAGCACTTCCCGAAGTCCATTTTCTACATGCTATATACCATTTCAAAGCTCAGGAAGTCAAGAATCCAAAGCTTCAAACCGTGTGCAATTTGGAGTCAAAATGAGGAAGTTACAGCCGTTGGAAGCCAATCACTCCAAGCTGAAGGAAGATTTTGCAAAGTGCTGCGAAATCACCCTTTTGTTGCGAGATATTTCGCAGCCTTTTTGCACAATGCTGTGAATTCCCCCTGAAGTTTCACGTCAAGTTGGAAGCCGATAGCCGCAAGCTAAAAGACCATTTCACAGCGGTGCGAAATCAGCCGGTTGCTGCGAAGAAATTTTGCAGCCCTTTTTGTACATCTGCGAAATCTCGCAGACCTCATTTTCACCTGCGAAATGGTCCTTAGTGCTTCCCGATATTTGTAACCGACACTTGGAGATATTTTTCTTCAGATATTTTTGTGTCTAAATTTTCATTTTCTCCTTGTATTCAGCCACTCATGTAATTCCTTAGCTAGGAAGTATCCAAGGAAGGGTAAATTACCTTCCTATATAAACTCCCTTGCATCCATTGTAAAATAGGAGATCCATCATATATAATATATCATATATAGAATCAACGAACAGAGCACTTGCTCTATTTTTCCTATATATTCTTGTTTTCTCGTTAGTTTTCTTTTTAGCCAATCAAACTCTGAGGATTTTTCTCAGAGGATGAGAGGCTAGGCTCTTTATCTCTTGGAGTGAGGAAAGCCGGGTAAGTTTCCACATGCATAAATTGGAAGTTTTGTTGTTTTAGTTTTTAATGAAGAGAAAGTGTGACCCATTAATGGTTTTTATCTTTTTAGTTAACTTAAAACGCCTTTAAATCACCTAGGCCAACACTTGGTAAGGCAAGTGATCTCCGTCCATGGAGATTCACTAGTTTACCTCTTGCGAGCCTCTGGGAGGTGACTTGAAGGTAGGATTTTCTAGAATTGCCAACACTTGGTAAGCTTTTGGACTCCAAGGAGACATCCATTAGTTATCTCTTGCGAGCTTGTGAAGGGTAATCGAAGGTTAAAGATCACCTTGAATGGCAAGTGTTAGGTGAGAGGTATGAGCCATTGCAAGATGCATCAGTGAGAGGGATTTAGTGTTTGAACCCATTAATGGGAAGCATCTATACAACACCGATTAGAGAATTAACTATATGTTAATTCTCTAATGCGAGGAAAAGAAACAAGTGACCGGAACTCCCTTTTTGTACAAGGAATCTGAGCCCAGTGATCTAAACTCCAAGAAACACTTTTCTTTGTAAGTAAAATTAGTTACTATTTTTGGTTAGTTTAAAACCAAACATTTTTCATTCAAACATCTTTATATTTTCTTTTAAAGCTAACCTTGAAATGAAAAGGCACCAATTCAACTTTGAATTAATATCATTTGTGAAGTGAAAACCCATCCCAGTGAACGATCCTAGAGCCACTATGCTATAATAGCTTTGTCTTTGCTACCCTATTAAATGGTGTAATAGGTTATAAATTTTGTTGATTACTCCCTCAATCAAGGAGCACCAGCTGGACACGAATCAGCTGAGACACCAATTAGGCATGAATCATACACTGGCTGACTTGATGAACCGGCTGAACCGGATGCCAACCGGTCGAACCGATTGTAAAAAATCTTGAAAATTTGATAGAATGTTCCTGGAAGAGTGAGGAATCCATGAAAAAAAACGGTGTGCAATTCCGAGTTTGAATGAGGGAGCCATGATCAAAACAAGCCCGAGTGCTCCGAACCTCAACATGCCCCTATAAACTTCAATTAAGCTAAAACATCGGGATGACCCCACTTCCTTCCTATAGGGTGATGTGAATGACTAGGAAAATGGTCATGATGACCCTCCAAAATAAACCACATACGCACCACAATGGACCACAGACAAGCCCACACGAGGCTCAGACACCGACTAAGCCCAAAAGGGGCCCTAGTGGTGCCATATGAGAACGATGGGTGCAGGTGATGCCCAAAGGATAAATGCCAATGTCGAGGGACAAAATTGAGGGTCTACAGTAATAAATACTACTCAAAAGTGTTTAAAAGAGTTTATAACTAGCTATAAAAGAGCACGTTTTGAGTAGTAATCACTCCCCCAACCGATATATTGCTAGTCCCTTAGCAATGAAGGAGAGATAAAGAAAAATAAACAGTAAAATAATTTACAAAATCATGCTGATATTTCCAAAAAAATTTCAAGTGGCATGATGTAGAACATACTCTCTTATGGAACATTAAGGAGGCAAAACCCAACCTTCAATAAGAGTCATCAAATATCTTACTAAATCACAACTTATAAAGAGTAGGCATTATGCAAATTTAATCATTAAAAGAATTTCCACTCCCAAAGGGCCAAACCTTACTCTTCTACAAAAATCTATGTGTTAAGCTTATTAGTTTCCGAATATAGTACTCTAAACTAATCTCTCCCCCCAACCTAGTTCTTTAGACTTTGGCAAACTGACCACTTCCAATAGGTTAAGAACGCACCTCTTTTATTTCACAATTTTTTTTTCTTGTAGGCGTGCAATGCTTAAGGTATTGTTTTCTAAAGTGTCCACATAATGGGGATCCATCGATGACTCCCAACCAATCAAGATTTAGGGCATCAAGCTTTAAGGATCTTTCGACCACTAACTCCTCAGATTTTACCCCGGACTTTTGAAATTTGAAATTTAATACCCAAGCACCTACAATATGTTAAACTCCACTTATTCACCCTTGTAACAAGCATTGAGGTCGGTGGCTCCCAACCAATCAAGGCTTAGGGCACCGGGCTTTTAAGATTTTCACCATATACCCCTCGGACCTTGCTCGAGTTTCAAGGCAAGTGTAACACTTTATTCTTTCTCTTTTTTTTTTTTAAGGCTCATTGGCCTTTATTAAGATGTCCCAACACTATTAAAACGGGGTCGAAGGTACCAAGTCTTAATTTTCCTACGTTCAGGGGGTGAGATAGTTTTTCATCTTATAAATGGAACCTAAAGTGCATAGTGTGTGGAAAGATTAAAGTGGAAGAAATAAGGTTGAAATCAATAGGAGTTTCAATAATTCATCAACTTTAATAAGCATAATACGACTCTAATATTCAAGTAAAAAGACAAAATTATGGAGAGTAGAGTAAAAACTTTTAATTAAGCAAAAAGTACTAAATTAACAAAATAACTTAGCATTATTAACAAAACTTCCTTCCATAACTTTTCTCCTCCCAAACAAGATCAACATTACCCTCAATGTGGCAAGAGCTATTGTAAATAAAGGGAGGAAGTGGTACCTCCTGAGTGACATTGAGTCTGAGTCGTATAGGAGAAACCACATGATTCAAAAAACAAAAGATTAATGAGTGAAGGAAATAGAGAAAACAAAAAATGATGTGTATATATTATTCTAAGAAAGTACAATCAGATATGATCATGTAATATATCCAATCCCAGAATATAAAATATCAAAATGAGTAATAATGTTTACTAATATACTAAGTAAATACAAAATAAAGAAATGATCAAGTAGCGGGGCTCTCTGATGGAGATGATGGCTCTGTAGCTGCCTCGTGAGTGGCCTGGACAGGGACATTGGCTCTGGTGGTCTCCTCAATTGGAATAGCCTCCTCAGTTGGAGCTATGGGCTCTAATGGTCCTAGAATATCAGTCTGAGATGGTGGCAGGAGTCACAGATGCTACTGAATCTGACGAAGGATAGCAGTATGCTAGTCCTGCTGAGCGCATATGTCTGCCATTTGCCCGAATAGAGCATTGTGCGTAGTGGTTAGTGTCTTGAACAAATGTACCACGACACGAAACTCCATGGCAGATATGGTGATAGAGGCCTCCGATGTAAGAGGTGCAGCTGGTGGAATAGGAGGTGTAGCAGGAGGATCAGTAGAGGTGGCCTCAAGCATAGATGGTGCAGTAGGGGCAGGTGATGTAGCAAGGACAGGTGGTACAGACTACGTGGGATGCTCGTCCTACTCTGGCCGCTCAGTCTGTGATGACATTGGAGATGCTGGCCTGGGCGGTGCTGCTATAGGTGCCGAATAGCCTACCAACTATGTCCACTTGTCGAGAGTGAAATGCTCACAACAATGGTGGCGACGCTCATGGTGGGGCTTAGTAGGATAGCCCATGTGCTCCAATATATGATAGAGTAGCCTCAGAAACAACAATGGAATAGTGTCAGCTCTTTGCAGTTTCTTCCTATGAACTTTCTCCACAAAGTGAAGGAGAGCTGCCATAATCAGGTGATGTGGCCTAAAATATAAGCCCTTAGATATCCTGAATAACACGTCCAAGATGGCTCATCGCCTCTATACTAGATGCTGAAGAGGGAAAATGTTGGACCGCAACAATACATCTACTAGGAGCATCCTAGATGGAAGCTCCTTACGTTGAAGGAATGAATCTCCAGAAGTTCTCCTGGATAGGATGCGGACCATGTCTCGCTGAGATATAGGGGACCACTCTTGGAAATATGCTAAATCCTCTAGCTGATATGGAATATGGAGAGCCTCAGCAATGTGCCTAGCCTCTAGGATACCTTAGCACCCGTCAATGCTGAAATGAATGTCGGTGGGACTCTGGGTGCCTTGAGTAGTCATGGACTGATAGAAGTCCATCGCCACTCTGGGGTAGAAAAACTCCTTATGAGTCATAAGGCGCTCGGGATGGTACCTCTGAAGCAGTCCAAATGAATCCTGAAGCTTCGGCTGCTGTCCCATGGCCTCAATGCCGAAATAAAGCTCGGAATGAAATGGCCTGGCTCTATAATCTGTATTGCCCTCAATGGGCGGCTAGGTAACCATAGGCCTCTTGATGATGGCTTCCGGGACAATGCCAGAAAGACGCTGAGAATCGATTGGGGTCTGAGGCTCAGGCTGTGAATGCCTAGACGTCTCTCCAGGGCCTAAGGTCCTGGCTCTCTTAGGTGGAATGTGGCCTACTAATAGCTCAGGGGGTGGAGAATTCGGTGGCCTCTATGTCGAGTATTGACGCTAAGGAAGGCTAAAGGGCACCCTACCCTCAGAGGACGGAACAGTCGAAGCCTGAGGTGAATCCTGAGGAGAGGAGGCTCTTGGCCTGGCCTCGCGAGATACTGAAGGGTCGGTATGGCCTCCTCTTATGCGCACCATGGCCGAAATGGAGCGAAAACCAATTCACAAGGTGGCGGAGGGCTTCGCAAGCAGTAAATGGGCTTGTGAAATGAATAGAGGCAAATTGGGCAGCGGAAGGTCTTTAAATAGGTTTGTTCAAGCGACCTTTGGCTTTCCCATTGATCGTTGCATTTCGCACAAAGGCCGTTGGAATTCACAAGGTTGAGAAATGGGTTCTTGAGTTGTGAACTGAGTTCATAACCTCCTTCAAATTTCGCAATGTTTTCTTAAGGCAAAGTTGGTTTGCGAAATGAGTTTGCACAAGCTTTTCAAATTTCGCATCGGTTTTCTCAAGGCAAAGCTGGTTTGTGAATTTTTTGCAAGCCTTGTGAAATTTTCGCTAGGCAGATTTGGGGTTGCAAAATTTTCGCAAGCTGATTTTAGGGTTGCGAAATTTTTGCAAGCTGATTTTGGGATTGCGAAATTGTCGCATGCCCTTGCGAATTGCTCTGTTTTTCCTCATTCAGAAAAAAATTGAAAAGTTTTTCCATCTGTTTTTGAATTCACCTACAATTAATCATTAAAAATTAAATTAAATCACAAAAAAATAAAATTAACGCAAGAAATTTCAATTTAAAACATATACTAAATCAATAAAACTTGAAATTAACATTAAAACAAAAAATATAGACTTAGTGTCTTCCGACAGACTTAGTCCATCTAACCATTTGTCTTTTTAAGCTTGATTTGGCTCAAGGAGGTTATTTCCTCATTGTCTCGAGAAAATGGCTCCAGGAATGGCTTGAGACATTGGCCATTGACTTTAAAACTCCCGGTGTTGTTGCAATTGAGTAGCTCTACTACTCTATTTGAATACACTTGTTAGATAGTAAATGGGCCTATCCATCTTGACTTCAACTTTCCCGAGAAAATGTGGATCTTAGAGTCATACAACAAGACTCTTTGTCCCTTCTAGAATTCTTTGTGGGAGACTAACTGATCATGCCATATTTTCAATCTTTGTTTTGCAATGTTTGAATTATTGTAGGCATCATTTCTCAATTCCTCCATCTCATTAAGGTCTAGAAATCTCTTCATGTCGGCTCTGTTCAATTCCATGTTGAGCGTCTTGATTGCCCACCAAGCTTTGTATTGCACTTCAATGGGGAGATGGCATGCTTTGCCATAGACTAGGTGATAAGGAGACATTCCAAGAATGGTATTGTAAGCTGTTCTGTAAGCCCGTAGTGAATCATGAAGCTTAACAAACCAATCTCTTCTGCTCGTATTCACCACCTTCATCAGTATGTTTTTGATTTCCCGATTTGGTAACTCAACTTGCCCAGAAGTCTGAGGGTGGTAAGGTGTAGCTACCTTATACTTCACCCCGTACTTGCCTAAGAGAGTTTCGAACAGCTTGTTACAAAAATGAGTACCCCCATCACTGATTATAGCCTTGGGTACTCCAAATCTAGAGAAGATGTTCTCTTTGAGAAATTTGATAACAACTTTGTGATCATTGCGTTTGCACGGGATCACTTCAACCCATTTAGAAACATAGTCCACTCCCACCAAAATGTAGAAGTGGCCAAAGGACATAGGAAAAGGTCCCATGAATTCAATGCCCTAGACATAAAAAAGATCAACTATTAAAATGGGGTTCAAAGGCATCATGTTCTTACGTGTTAATTTCCCAAGCCTCTGGCATTTGTCACAGCTCCTACACATGGTGAGGGCATCTTTGAAAAGTGATGGCCAGCAAAAACCCGATTGCAAACCTTCATAGTTGTCTTCTAAGAAGCAAAGTGGCCTCCACATGCGCTTTCATGGCAATGACTGAGGATCCCCTGTTGCTCTTGCTCAGGGATGCACTTCCGTATTATTTGATCTGCACAATATTTGAATAGAAATGGCTCTTCCCAATAGTAGGCATGAATTTTTGCAAAGAAGTGCTTCTTATCTTATGCTTTCCACTCACTTAGAATTTCTCCAGTAACTAGATAGTTATCAATATGAGCATACCAAGGGCGGCTTCTATCAACATGAGTGACTCCTCTAGAAAATCATCATTGATTGGCAAACTATGGGAATTATGTGCGATGGCTAGCCTTGACGGGTGGTCGACTACCACATTTTCCACTCTTTTCGTGTCTTTGATCTACATATTGAATTCTTGAAGCAAGAGAATCCATCTAATCAGCCTCGCTTTTGCATCTTGTTTAGTCAACAGATATTTCAAGGCCGAGTGGTCAATGAAAACCACAATGAAAGACCCCACCAAGTAAGTGCGGAATTTGTCTAAGGTAAAAACTATAGCCAACAATTCTTTCTCTGTCGTCGTGTAGTTTCTTTACGTTCATTCAATGTTTTGCTCGCATAATAGATCACATAAGGCTTTCCATCTTCTCTTTGCCCAAGAACAGCTCCTATAGCAAAGTCACTAGCATCGCACATCACTTCAAAAGGTAATTGCTGGTTAGGAGCTCTCACTATTGGAACGATTGTCAGCAATAGCTTCAGTTCTTCAAAACTCTATTGACATCGATCATCCCATACAAATTTAGCATCCTTTACCAATAGTTCACAAAAAGGTCTTGCAAGTTTAGAGAAATCTTTAATAAACCTCCTATAGAACCCAGTGTGGCCAAGGATTTGTCTTACTCCTTTGACAGTTGTTGGCGATGGCAACTTGACAATAAGTTCAGCTTTTGCTTTGTCCACTTCAATGCCTTGCTTGGAGATAATATGCCCAAGGACAATCCCTTGGGATACCATGAAATGGCATTTCTCCCAATTAAGCACCAAGTCTTTCTCAATGCATTGGTTCAACATAACTTCCAAGTTGAGTAAGCATTCGTCAAACTCACTCCCATATACGGTGATATCATCCATAAAGACTTCCATAATATGCTCCACCATATCACTAAAAATGCTTAACATGCATCTTTGGAATGTTGTTGGTGCATTGCATAAGCTGAAAGGCATTCTTCTGTATGCGTAGGTTCCGAATGAACATACGAAAGTGGTCTTCTCCTGGTCTTCAAAAGAAATTTCTATTTGAAAATACCAGAAGTAGCCATCCAAAAAACAGTAGAATGGATGGCCTGAGACCCTCTCAAGCACTTGATCAATAAATGGCAATAGGAAGTGGTCCTTCCTTGTACAACATTCAGCTTTCTATAATCAATACACACCCTCTAACCTGAAGTGATGCGTGTAGATACTTCTTCTCCCTTATCATATTTCACCACTGTGATCCCTGATTTCTTTGGCACGACTTGCGTAGAACTCACCCATGGGCTATCTGATATGGGGTAGATAATATTGGCCTGAAGTAGCTTAAGCACTTCAGCTCGCACTACCTCTTGCATGTGAGGATTCAACCTTCTCTGGGGTTGATGAAGTAGCTTAGCTTCCTCTTTCATGAATATATGATGAGTACAGACTAAAGGGCTAGTCCCTTTTAGATCAGAAATTTTCCACCTTATCGCCTTCTTGCATCTTCTAAGGATTTCAAGTAGACAATCCTCCTAAGTAGTGGTAAGAGATGAAGAAATCACAACAGGGCTCTACTTGTTCTCTTCTAAGTATGCATACTTCAACTCCATGGGTAATGGCTTCAGAATAAGCTTTGGGGGCTCCTCCTTAATGGCTTCTTGTGTCTCCTCGTCATTGAATAAAGGGGGAATTTCTTCACTCATCTTCAAAGTGGGCAGAGTAGCAAGCAAATCTGAGGGTTTAGGTAACCCTTCATCAAGATCCCCAAGACTCTAGTTCAAATCTTCTAGCATTTTCTTATTACAATGCTCCTCCACTCAGTTGTCTATCATGCACACCTCTTCTAGTCCTTCTTCTTCTTCCGGAAGGAATTGTTTGTTGCACATATAGAATATATTGAGCTCCAACGTCATGTTTCCAAAGGTAAGCTGCATGACTCCATTCCTACAATTGATGATAGCATTTGATGTAGCTAGGAATGGTCTTTCAAGTATGATAGGAATACAGTTAGTTCCTTTGGCAATCGGGTCCGTATCAAGAACAACAAAATCCACTAGGTAGTAGAATTTGTCAACTTGAACTAGGACATCTTCAATCATACCTCTTGGAATTTTCATAGATCTATCTACTAGAGATAGAGTGATTGATGTTGGCTTTAACTCTCTATAGACCCTCAATTTTGTCCCTCGACAATGGCATTTATCCTTCGGGTGTCACATCCACCCATCGTTCGCATATGGCACCACTAGGGCCCCTTTTGGGCTTAGTCGGTGTCCGAGCCTCGTATGGGTTTGTCTGTGGTCCATTGGGGTGCATATGTGGTTCATTTTGGAGGGTCACCATGGCCGTTTTCCTAGTCATTCACATCACGCTATAGGAAGGAAGTGGGGTCATCCCGATGTTTTAGCTTAGTTGGAGTTTATAGGGGCATGTTGAGGTTCGGAGCACTCGGGCTTGTTTTGATCGTATCTCCCTCATCCAAACTCGGAATCAAGAACTGTTTCTTTTTATGGATTCCTTATTCTTCCAGAAACATTCTGTAAAATTTTCAAAATTTTTTTACAACCGGTCGGCTGGTTGGCAGCTGGTTCAGCCGGTTCAGCCGGTTCATCGAGTCAGCCGGTGTAGAACACTGATTTTTGGTAATTGTTTTAATCATATCTCCCTCTTCCGAACTTGGAATCATGCACTGTTTTTTTTCATGGATTCCTTACTCTTCTAGGAACATTCTATCAAATTTTAAAATTTTTTTGCCATCGGTTCGACCGGTGGGCATCCGGTTCGTCCAGTTCAGCCGGTTCATTGAGTCAGCTGAGGTAAAACACTAATTCTAGTAATTTTGGGGCCCAAATCCTACATGGCTCAGGCCCGTAAGCTCCAGATTGATTTTGGACAATGTTGTGGGTCCATTTTGGGCCTTGTTTTGGGTTCCTTGCAGCCCACCACGAATCCATATGGATTCTTGGTGGTGAAGCAAGCTGAAAGCTGAAGGGAGTGAGCTGGCCTTGTAAGTTTAAGAGAAGTAATGAGGGGTGTGGTTCCCATGCTGATGAAGGGGATTTCGGTGCTGAAGGGGAAGGAACCCAGGAGGCTCAAATGCTGAGAGGGGTATGAGTATAAAAGGTGGGAAGAGAGGAGAGCAAAAGACCTTTTGGCATTTTCTGAGAGAGGGGAAATTTTGGCTGGTGAGAGAAACAAAAAGGTCAGGAGCATCTTCTGAGTTGAGGATGTGGGGGAAAGCTTCAACACTGTGGTTTCTTTGAAGAGGAGAATGACAGCATCTTAGTCTTGGGAGTCATCATTGGCATACACGGATCATATTTGGTGGGGATTCTGAGGTAAGCATGCTGAATTTTCTTTGCTGACAGTTTATCTTCCTCGTCTTCATATGTTTTTCTCCTTTCTCATCATCTTTTCTTCCTTTTGATATGAAGATTGTATTGCTTGGGTGTGGATAATAAAGGCCAAACATGATTGTTGTTGATTGGTTATGAATGGTTTAGGAACTTTCTGGCCGAATTTGGGATTTTTTATCAACCGGATGAACCGGTTGGGAACCGGTTCAGCACCATAACTGGCTGCCTCTGTCAGCCATGGGGAACACCTGCCTTTCTTGGTCTGGTTCTCACTCATCCGGGCTCGGAATTGAGAACCGTTTCTTTTTTTTGCTTTCTTAATCACTTAGGAACTTTTTGACCAACTTTGGGATTTTTTATTAACCGGATGAACCGATTGGGAACCGGTTCAGCATCATAACTGGCTGCCTCTGTCAGCCATGGGGAACACCTGCCTTTCTTGGTCTAGTTCTCACTCATCCGGGCTCAGAATTGAGAACCGTTTCTTTTGTTTACTTCCTTAATCACTTAGGAACTTTCTGACTGAATTTGGCATTTTTTATCAACCAGATGAACCAGTTGGCAACCGGTTAAACCGGTTCAGCACCATAACTAGCTGCCTCTGTCAGCCATGGGGAACACCTGCCTTTCTTGGTCTGGTTCTCACTCATCCGGGCTCGGAATTGAGAACCATTTCTTTTGTTTGCTTCCTTAATCACTTAGGAACTTTCTGACTGAATTTGGGATTTTTTATTAACCGGATGAACCAGTTGGGAACCGGTTCAACCGGTTCAGCACCATAACTGGCTGCCTCTGTCAGCCATGGGGAACACCTGCCTTTCTTGGTCTGGTTCTCACTCATCCGGGCTCAGAATTGAGAACCATTTCTTTTTTTTTTTGCTTCCTTAATCACTTAGGAACTTTTTGACCAAATTTGGGATTTTTTATCAACCAGATGAACCAGTCGGGAACCGGTTCAACCGGTTCAGCACCATAACTGGCTGCCTCTATCAGCCATGGGGAACACCTGTCTTTCTTGGTCTGGTTCTCACTCATCCTGGCTCAGAATTGAGAACCGTTTCTTTTTTTTGCTTCCTTAATCACTTAGGAACTTTTTGACCAAATTTGGGATTTTTTATCAACCAGATGAATTGGTTGGGAACTGGTTCAGCACCATAACTGGCTGCCTCTGTCAGCCATGGGGAACACCTGCCTTTCTTGGTCTGGTTCTCACTCATCCGGGCTCAGAATTGAGAACCGTTTCTTTTTTTTGCTTTCTTAATCACTTAGGAACTTTTTGACTGAATTTGGAATTTTTTATCAACCAGATGAACCAGTCGGGAACCGGTTCAACCGGTTCAGCACCATAACTGGCTGCCTCTATCAGCCATGGGGAACACCTGTCTTTCTTGGTCTGGTTCTCACTCATCCAGGCTCAGAATTGAGAACCGTTTCTTTTGTTTGCTTCCTTAATCACTTAGGAACTTTTTGACCAAATTTGGGATTTTTTATCAACCAGATGAACTGGTTGGGAACTGGTTCAACACCATAACTGGCTGCCTCTATCAGCCATGGGGAACACCTGCCTTTCTTGGTCTGGTTCTCACTCATCCGGGCTCAGAATTGAGAACCGTTTCTTTTTTTTTCTTCCTTAATCACTTAGGAACTTTTTGACTGAATTTGGAATTTTTTATCAACCAGATGAACCAGTCGGGAACCGGTTCAACCGGTTCAGCACCATAACTGGCTGCCTCTATCAGCCATGGGGAACACCTGTCTTTCTTGGTCTGGTTCTCACTCATCCAGGCTCAGAATTGAGAACCGTTTCTTTTGTTTGCTTCCTTAATCACTTAGGAACTTTTTGACCGAATTTGGGATTTTTTATCAACCAGATGAATCAGTCGGGAACCGGTTCAACCGGTTCAGCACCATAACTGGCTGCCTCTGTCAGCCATGTGGAACACCTGCCTTTCTTGGTCTGGTTCTCACTCATCCGGGCTCGGAATTGAGAACCGTTTCTTTTTATTGCTTCCTTAATCACTTAGGAACTTTCTGACCGAATTTGGGATTTTTTATCAACCAGATGAACTGGTTGGGAACTGGTTCAGCACCATAACTGGCTGCCTCTATCAGCCATGAGGAACACCTGCCTTTCTTGGTCCGGTTCTCACTCATCCGGGCTCGGAATTGAGAACCGTTTCTTTTGTTTGAATCCTCACTCATTTAGGAGTTTTTTAGAAAAAATTGGGAATTCTTCTCAATAGGTTGTACCAGTTGAGAACTAGTTCAACCTGTTCTACTGAAGAACTTTAGGTAGCCCTCGATTTTGGCATTTTTCGAGCCCTTATCCATTGGGGCTCAAACCCATTTGCTATAGGGCACTTTTGAGCCATCTTGAAGGTTTAAGTCAGTGTTTGATTTCAGTTAGTATAGGCAATTTTGAAGTTATGGGTGGTGTGGTCTAGGTAAGTCTAGTTTGATTTGTATGACATTTGGGGAGTCCATTACCTGATCTCAACCAGCTTTCTTCCTTTTTGGCACAAAATTTGATGCTTGATTCTGAATACCTGTTGCGTGGCTGACTCACCCTCTGCTGTAGCACATGGCTAGGGACCACAGGTATGCATCGTTGGTTTTGATTGTTGAATCATATGCATGCATGGTGCCTAATCTTGAATTTTTGTTACATGTTTATCTGTGTTTGGCTGACCTTTTATGCAGTGCATGGCTGGGGACCACAGGTACGCACCCATTTTTTTGGGTTGGTTGAATTCATATGCATGCCAAATACCAATTAGGATTGTGTGATTCATGACATCTATTTAGCCTAGGGTTTCATCTTTGACCCATATGCTCCCACATACCCTAATTCATTAGTAGAGACCGAGTTCCGAGCCTAGAGGGGTGCTACCTCGCATGAGGTACCTTCCCAATGGGTAACCTGATCCCCGGACCCAGAATCTAGTTTTCGCAGACCGTTTTTTTTCCATACTGGGGTCATTAGGGGTTTTGGTTCTTACTTAATTTTCCCCATTTTAAAAATAAAAATAAAAAGTAAGTGGCGACTCCATACAACATCGTCCCTCATCGGGGGCGGGTTTTTCAAAACTAGAGAACTCAACTTTTTCATTCCTTCTTTTCTTTTAATAGCGAGTCGCGCCGGTCCGATGGATCGGGTGAGGGTCCACACTCTCCAAGTCCCAATTGCTTATAGACAGAGTAAGGTAACAAATTCAAACTTACCCCCAAGTCCAACAAAGCTTTCTCCACACACGTCTGTCCAATCATCACTTAGATGGTAAGACAGCTCGGATCTTTGTATTTCACCAGAGACTTGCACTGTATAATGGAACTTACTTGCTCAGTTAAGAAGGCTTTCTTACTCACATTCAACCTTCTTTTTATAGTGCATAAGTCCTTTAGGAATTTTGCATAAGTCGAAACTTGTTTAATCATGTCTAGCAAAGGGATGTTAACTTTCACTTGCCTCAACACTTCAAGAATTTTTTATGCATTATTGATTCCCTTTTTTCCATGCAAAGCTTGTGGGAATGGCGGAGGCATGTGCTTCTTTATCATTTCTTCTTAGTTGATGGTCCTCTCCGGTTTTTCATTCATAGTAGCTTCAAGGTCTTCATTCATTGTACTGTTCCCTTTCTTATTTTCTTTGATTTTCTCCCTCTTCTCTTTCTTTGCTTCACTCTCTGGTTCATGTTCTGGCTTGGATGTAGGCATATCAACCTCTTTACGAGTCCTTAGAGTGATTACTACTTTGACTGCCCTCACCTGAGAAGATTCTCCCTCCTGAGCCTCCACTTCATGGATACCCCTGGGATTTTGATGAGGTTGAGAAGGAAATTTTCCTTTCTCTTGCACTGTGTTGAGATTGGTAAGCCTTGAGATTGAGTATTGGAGATTATCTATCTTTCGAGAAAGATCATTTTGCCTCCCATCCATCTTTTTGTCTAAACTGTCAATTCTTTGACTGAGCCGAGCATTGATGGATTTCTGGTCTCCAACAAAATCTCCCATGACCTTGCTAAGATTCACAATGGCTTGTTCAAGACTTGAGGCTTGTGGAGGTGCTTGGCCAGGTTGCGTGTACTGAGGTGCCCTTAGCTTCCAAGAGAAATTTGGATGGTTCCTCCAATTTGAATTGTAGGTGTTTCCATATGAAGCGTTGTTATTGGACTTAAATTATCCAATAACATTCGCTTAGTCCCCAAACATTTCTCTCGCAGTTGGAATCGTAGGACACTCCACCCCAAGTGTTCAAAATATTGACAAATTGAACACGACATATCTTGCACTGGTGTTTCAAAAATGGCCTACCCTTCTCGTATCTTCTTCACTTCTAGCTCCTCCAATCTTCTTGTCATAGCTGCAAATTTTACTTTCATATCGGTATCTTCATTCAAAGTATACATCCCATCCTTAGCATTAGAAGCATTAGGTTGAGATTTCATTCTTCCCATTTCTCTAGCAGTGGGCTCATCCCATCCTCTTGAAACTTCAGCTACATAACTCAAGAAATCCATGGCTTCCTCCGGATTCTTACTCATGAAGTCTCCTCTGCACATCGTTTCTAAGAGTTGCTTCATGGGTTTAAGGTATAGCGTTTAGGCTTTAGAGTTTTAGTATATATGGTTTAATGTTTAGTGTTTAGGGTTTAGGGTTTAGGGTTTAGAGTTTAGGGTTTTAAGGTTTAGGGCTCAAGGCTTTGGGGTTTAGTGTTTCAAGTTTAAGGCTTACGGTCTAGGGTTTAGGGTTTAGGGTTTTAGGGTTTAGGGTCTCGGATTTAGGCTTTAAGGTTTGTGGTTTTAGGGTTTAGGATTTAAGGTTTTAGGGTTTAGGGTTTTAGGGTTTAGGATTTAGAGATTAGGGATTAGGGTTTAAGGTTTTAGGGTTTAGAGTATGGTTTTTAGGGTTTAGGGTTTAGGGTTGTAGGGTTTTAAGGTTTAGGATTTAGGGTTTAAGGTTTAAGGGTTAGGGTTTTTGGGTTTAAGGTTTAGGGTTTTAGGGTTTAGGATTTAGGGTTTAAGGTTTAGGATTTATGGTTGAGGGTTTATTATTTAGAGTGTTGGGGCTCAGGGTTTAGGCTTTATGCTTTAAGGTTTAGTTCTTAGGGATTAGGGTTAAGGGTTTTTGGGTTTAGGTTTTAGGGTTTTGGGTTTAGGATTGAAGTGTTTTGGGGTTTAGGGTTTAGGATTTTAAGGTTTAAGGATTAGGTTTCATGGTTTAGGGATGAGGGTTTAGGGTTTTTGGGTTTAAGGTTTTAGGGTTTTTGGGTTTAGGATTTAGGTTTTAAGGTTTAGGATTTAGGAGTGAGAGTTTATGGTTTAGGCTATTGCGACTTAGGGTTTAAGGTTTTAGGGTTTGGGGTTTAGGGTTTGGGGTTTATGTTTAAGGTTTTAGGGTTTAAGGTTTAGGGTTTAGGTTTTAGGGTTTAAGGTTTAGGGTTTATGGTTAATGGTTTAGTGTTTAAAGTTTTGGTTTTACAGTTTCGGGTTTATGGTTTAGGGCTTACGATTTAGGGTTTAGTGTTTAGGTTCTTGGGATTTAGGATTTAGGGTTTAGGGTTTTGAGGTTTGAGGTTTAGGGTTTTAAGGTTTAGGGTATAGAGTTTAAGGTTTAAGGTTGCAGGGTTTTAAGGTTTAAGATTTAAGGTTTAGGCCTTAGGGTTTATGGGTTTAGGATTTTAAGGTTTAAGTTTTAGATTTAGTGTTTAGGGTTTAGGGTTTTAAGGTTTTAAGGTTTAGGATTTAGGGTTTAGGGTTTATGGGTTGAGGATTGACGGTTTAGGTTTTAGGGCTTAGGGTTTAGGGTTTTAGGGTTTAGTGTTTACTGTTTAATGTTTAATGTTTTGGGCATTTAGGTTTTAGGTTTTAGGGTTTAGGGTTTAGGGTTTTAAGGTTTACGGTTTATGATTTAGGGTTTACATTTTACGGTTTTAGGTTTAGGGTTTAGAGTTTTATTATTTAGGGTTGGGTTTAGGGTTTAAGGTTTAGGGTTTAGGGTTTAGGGTTTAAGGTTTAGGGTTTAGGGTTTAGGGTTTTAGGTTTTAAGGTTTAGGGTTTGGGGTTTAAGGTTTAGGGTTTAAAGTGTAGGGTTTAGGGATTTAGGGTTTAGCGTTTTATGGTTTAGGGTCTCGGGTTTGAGGTTTAGGGTTTAGGGTTTTAGGGTTTTGGGGCATAGGACTTAGTGATTAGGGTCTTGGGTTTTAGGGGTTTATGATTACTACTCAAAAAGTGTTATTTGATAGCTTGTAATTAACTCTTTTAAACACTTTTGAGTAGTAGTTATCACCTTTTAACCTAATTAACATATTAAGGACCCTTGCAATTGTTTCTAATCAAATTGTGTCAAGTTTTGGTGTTTTGATAGCTTTTTTATCACCAAAGCAATCCGTGATTGAGGAGAGTTCTTTAGGAATCCATGGTAAAGATGTCCGGATAAGAATTGCGCCACCTTTCCGCTTGGGGGAATCCGGATAGCGCATCCTTTCCGCTTAGGGAATCCGAATAGCGCATCCTTTCCGCTTAGGGAATCCGGATAGCATTGCGCCACCTTTCCGCTTGGGGAATCTCACATCCGAAATTTAGGAGCCGGATGGGAAAGGAGGACATTCCATGCGCCGACATTTTACAACCGGATATCTCACAGTCGGATGGGAAAGGAAGACGTTCCAACTTCCCCGGACAGACATGTCTGGGCCATCTTATAGCGCTTACCCAGAGAGCATCCGCAGCCGCCAATTCAGATTTTGCGGACAGCTTGGCTCGTCAAACACTAACGATCCGCCGGATCCATTTCGCAGCCATCTATGCAACAGCTATGCACAGCTGTTATTTTAGGATATTTTGTTTTACATGTTTGATGTCTAAATACCCAAACTCTCCTTGTAATCCAGCTATATATAACATTCTGGGGAGCTTGACCTAAGGGGAACATATTGTATATTTTACACTTAGTGAAATATAGGGTTCTTTTTTGCTCTCCTTTTCTCTTTTCTATTTTCTTTTTCTTAGAAGCCAAACAACCTCTGAGGATGTTTTCCCAGAGGATGAGAGGCTAAACCTTTAGTTTCTTGGAGTGAAGGAAGCTAGGTGAAAAGTCCAGATGCAAAAGTGGAAAACTCTCGTGCATTAAATACAGGTAGTTGGAGTTCATAAATGGCTTTTAAATCTAAAGTTTTGCTTAAAATCCCTTCGAATCACTTTGAATGGCCAATACATGATAAGCTTTTAGGTCTCTGTGGATTCTTATTGCTAGATCCACATCAGACCATTAGTTATCATGTATGAGCCATTGGAAAGTGGCTCAAGGTGAAGACCCATAGTGTCTAAAGCCATTAATGGAACTTGACTACCATTTCTATTGACCTTTTATGGATTAAATCTTCTTTGTTAAACCTATACCAGTTCGGGAAACAACCATCTTTCATGTTGTTGTCCCCAATATGAGGAGAAAATTCCGGAATTTCCCACTCTGCATTCTGAACTTGACCCTAGCACCTTTAGCTCCAGGAGACTTTCTTTCTTTCATTTTTACTTAGTTCTATGTTAGTTTAGTTTCATACATCTCTTTCAAAACAAATTTTATTTTCTTTTAAACCTTAAGTTTTTTACAAAGGAAATCACCAGATTCAATTTCTAATCTTGAGTCTATCACTGGTAGAGTGAAAACCCATCCCAGAGTTCGACCCTAGAGCTGCTATACTATAGTAGCTTTGCTACGCTAGTATGAGGTCATAGGTTTTATAAATGTTTTTTTATTAAAATACCCAATTGGGCACGAATCAAAATGGCACCGTTGCAGGGGATGGTGCCACGATACAGCGATACAACTTTTTAAGAGGCTACTTGTGATTTCCATCACAAGTTTGGTGAATTCCTTTTTCACTAACTTCATTTCCTTTCTTTTAATTGTAGAATTCCTTTTTTTAAGTTTACTTTCATTTTCTTTCTAACCTTAACTTTCTTCTAGCTTTCTTTTGCTTTTGTTGTCTTTGTTCTGTTTTCAGGTAAGTTGTAACTTGTGCATGCCCTATTGGATTCGGGACCAAGAGGGAAGACTAGTAAGGATAGAGAATTCTCAAGACACAGAATTGGATATCTGTGTAAACATCATGGACCCTCCACAAGAGGATCAGAATTCTCAACCAGGTCAAAGGGGTAATCCAAATGCATATCTAATGCTTGTCATCAATGTTGGGAAAGGTATATGGAGGCCATCAATGCTTGTCCTCATCATGGCTTTGATACATGGCTCTTGGTGAGCTATTTTTATGATGGGATGTCTTCCTCCATGAAGTAAATTCTTGAAACCATGTGTGGGGGAGATTTTATGAGTAAGAATCCGGAAGAAGCCATAGACTTTTTAAGTTATGTATCTGAGGTATCAAGAGGATGGGATGAGCCCAACTCAAGAGAAATGGGAAGGATGAAAGCTCCTGTAAATCCAAAGGGTGGAATGTACATGTTAAGTGAAGGCATGGATATGAAAGCTAAGGTGGCAGCAATGGCAAGGAGGTTGGAAGAACTTGAGTTGAGAAAAATACATGAAGTCCAAGCCATTTCCGAGACACAAGCCCATGTCATGCCATGCACCATTTGCCAATCATGTAATCATGTGGTAGATGAGTGCCCAACCATCCCAGCTGTGAGGGAGATGTTAGGTGATCAAGCCAATGTTGTGGGGCAATTTAGGCCCAACAACAATGTACCTTATGGAAACACCTATAATTCAAGCTGGAGAAACCATCCAAATTTTTCTTGGAAACCAAGGCCACCTCCATACCAACCACAAACCCAAACCCAAGCACCTCAACAAACCTCTTTAGTGGAGCAAGCCATTGTGAACCTAAGTAAAGTCATGGGTGACTTTATGGGTGAACAAAAGGCAATTAACTCCTAATTGCACCAAAAGATTGAAAATATGGAGAGTTCTCAAATTAAGAGAATGGATGGGATGCAAAATGATCTATCTCAGAAGATAGATAATATTCAATACTCCATCTCTAGGCTTACCAACCTCAACACAGTGAATGAGAAAGGAAAGTTTCCCTTTCAAGCAAGCCAAAAACCAAAGGGTGTTCATGAAGTTGAAACCCAAGATGGAGAGTCTTCAAAGTTGAGGGAGGTCAAAGCTGTGATCACCTTGAGGAGTGGGAAGGAGGTTGATCAGCCCTTGCCTAAGGTGAGGCAAGATGAAGAACTCATGTCAAGGAGAACCTTGGTTAAAGAGAGCAATAACCAAGAAGAGAAGAGTGGGAAGAAAAATGCACCTAAATCAAGCATTGAAGAAGAGCCAAGGATAGTGATTAAAGAGGATATGATGAAGAAACATATGCCTCCCCCTTTTCCTCAAGCTTTACATGGAAATAAGGGAATCAAGAATTCATCAGAAATTCTTGAAGTGTTGAGACAAGTGAAGGTGAATATACCCTTACTTGATATGATCAAGCAAGTCCCCACATATGCAAAAAATTTAAAGGACTTGTGCACGGTCAAGAGAGGGTTACATGTGACAAAGAAGGCATTCCTCACTGAGCAAGTAAGTGCCATCATTCAGTGTAAGTCTCTAGTTAAGTACAAAGATCCGGGATGTCCCACCATTTCAGTCAACATTGGAGGGACACATGTGGATAAGGCTTTATTAGACTTGGGGGCAAGTGTGAATTTGCTCCCATACTCTCTATATAAGCAACTACGACTTGGAGGATTGAAGCCCACAGCCATCACTCTCTCCTTAGCTGATAGGTCAGTCAAAATCCCAAGGGGGGTGATAGAGGATGTTTTAGTTTAAGTGGACAAATTCTACTATCCCGTGGATTTTGTGGTGCTTGATACTGATCCCACTGTTAAGGAAGCAAATTTGTGCCAATTATCCTTGGGAGACCTTTCCTAGCTACCTCCAATGCCATCATCAATTGTAGGAATGGGGTGATGCAGCTCACATTTGGAAACATGACCTTGGAATTAAACATATTCCACCTATGCAAGAGGCATCTTCACCCCGAAGAGGAGGAAGGATTGGAGGAGGTGTGCTTGATCAACACTTTGGTTGAAGAGCATTGTGACAAGAATTTAGAAGAGAGCTTGAATGAAAGCCTTGGAGTGCTTGAAGAAGGGTTACCTAAACCCTATAATGTGTTAGCCATCATGTCTCCTTGGAGGAGAAGGGAAGAGATCTTACCACTGTTCAATGAGGACTTATAAGGAGCAGCTACGGAGGACCCTCCAAAGCTGGTTTTGAAGCCACTTCCTATTGATTTGAAGTATGCATATTTGGAGGAAGATGAGAAATGTCCAATGGTAGTTTCTTCAACTCTCACAAGTGATCAAGAGGATAGTCTTTTGGGAATCCTCAGAAAATGCAAAAAAGCCATTGGATGGACAATTTCTGATCTGAAAGGGATTAGCCCTTTGGTATGCACCCACCATATCTACATGGAGGAAGATGCAAAACAAGTGAGGCAGCCCCAAAGGAGATTAAATCCTCACATGCAAGAGGTGGTAAGGGGTGAAGTTCTAAAGGTACTTCAAGCAGGGATCATATATCCCATTTCAGATAGCTTGTGGGTGAGCCCAACCTAAGTAGTCCCAAAGAAATCTGGAATTACTGTGATCCAGAATGAGAAAGGGGAGGAAGTCTCTACACGTCTTACCTCAGGATGAAGGGTGTGTATAGACTACAGGAGGTTAAATTTAGTGACTAGGAAGGACCATTTCCCATTGCCTTTCATGGACCAAGTCCTTGAGAGAGTCTCAGAGCATCCTTTCTACTGTTTTTTGGATGGTTACTTGGGGTACTTCCAAATAGAGATTGATTTGGAAGATCAAGAAAAGACAACCTTCACTTGCCCCTTTGGTACTTTTGCCTATAGGAGGATGCCCTTTGGTCTATGTAATGCTCTTGCAACTTTCCTAAGATGTATGTTAAGCATCTTCAGTGATATGGTGGAGCGCATCATGGAAGTCTTCATGGATGACATCACTGTATATGGAGGTTCTTATGAGGAGTGTTTGTTGCATTTAGAAGCTGTTCTCCAAAGATGTATTGAGAAAAACCTAGTGCTAAATTGGGAGAAGTGCCATTTTATGGTACAACAAGGAATTGTCTTAGGACATATAATCTCCAAGAATGGCATTGAGGTAGATAAGGCAAAGGTGGAGCTAATTGTTAAGTTGCCACCTCCCACAAATGTTAAAGGAATTAGGCAATTCCTAGGACATGTCGGGTTCTATAGGAGGTTCATTAAGGATTTCTCAAAAATCTCAAAACCTCTTTATGAACTCTTGGTAAAGGATTCCAAGTTTGTGTGGGATGAGAAATGTCAGAAGAGTTTTGAGGAACTGAAGCAATTCCTCACAACTGCACCAATAGTGAGAGCCCCAAATTGGAAATTACCTTTTGAGGTAATGTGTGATGCAAGTGATCTTGCTATGGGGGCTGTTTTGGGGCAAAAAGAAGATGGAAAGCCCTATGTGATTTATTATGCTAGCAAAACTTTGAATGAGGCTCAGAGGAACTACACAACTACCGAGAAAGAGTTGTTGGCAGTAGTTTTCGCCTTGGATAAGTTTTGTGCCTATTTGGTAGGGTCCTTTATAGTGGTGTTCACTGACCATTCTGCTTTGAAGTACTTGCTAACCAAGCAAGATGCCAAGGCAAGATTGATAAGATGGATCATTTTGCTTCAAGAATTCAATCTCCAAATCCGGGATAAAAAGGGAGTAGAAAATGTGGTAGCTGACCACTTGTCAAGGCTTGTGATAGCACATGACTCACATGGTCTACCTATCAATGATGACTTCCCTGAGGAGTCTCTCATGTCAATAGAGGTAGCTCCATGGTATTCTCACATTGCAAATTACTTGGTTACTGGAGAAGTTCCGAGTGAGTGGAGTGCCCAAGACAAGAAGCATTTTTTTGCTAAGATCCATGCCTATTATTGGGAGGAGCCTTTTCTCTTCAAATATTGTGCAGATCAAATCATAAGGAAATGTGTTCCTGAACAAGAGCAATCAGGAATTCTATCCCATTGTCATGATAGTGCATGTGGAGGTCATTTTGCTTCCCAGAAAACAGCCATGAGAGTGGTCCAATCAGGTTTTTGGTGGCCCTCTCTTTTCAAGGATGCCCACTCTATGTGCAATGGATGTGATCGGTGTCAAAGGCTAGGGAAGCTAACACGCCGAAATATGATGCCCTTGAGCCCCATCTTGATAGTAGATGTCTTTGATGTTTGGGGGATAGACTTCATGGGACCATTTCCAATGTCGTTTGGACACTCCTACATTTTGGTGGGAGTGGATTATGTCTCTAAGTGGGTAGAAGCAATCCCATGTAGGAGCAATGATCATAAGGTGGTTCTCAAATTTCTCAAGGAGAACATCTTTTCAAGGTTTGGAGTGCCTAAGGCCATTATCAGTGATGGAGGAACCCACTTTTGCAACAAGCCTTTTGAGACTCTTCTAGCCAAATATGGGGTCAAACATAAGGTAGCTACACCTTATCACCCTCAAACAAGTGGCCAAGTTGAGTTAGCCAACCGAGAAATCAAGAATATACTGATGAAGGTGGTGAATGTGAATAGGAAGGATTGGTCTATTAAGCTCCTAGATTCATTATGGGCTTATAGGACCGCTTATAAGACCATTCTCGGAATGTCTCCTTATCGCCTTGTTTATGGCAAAGCGTGCCATCTTCCAGTAGAGGTTGAATATAAAGCATGGTGGGCAATCAAGAAGCTCAACATGGATTTGACAAGAGCCTGGTTAAAGAGATGTTTGGATTTGAACGAATTGGAGGAAATGAGGAATGATGCTTACCTCAATTCAAAAATTGCAAAAGAGAGGTTGAAGAAATGGCATAATCAGTTGGTAAATCAGAAGAATTTTACCAAGGGACAAAGAGTCTTGCTGTATGACTCTAAACTTCATCTTTTTCCAGGAAAATTGAAATCAAGGTGGACGGGTCCTTTCATAATTCATGACGTGCAATCAAATGGAGTAGTGAAACTCCTCAACTTCAAGAGCACTCGAACTTTCAAAGTGGATGGGCATCGTCTCAAGCCTTATATAGAATCATTTTCCCGAGACAAGGAGGAATTCATCCTCCTTGATCCACCTCAAACTTGAAAACACTCAGTTCATGGTTGAACTTAGTCTCTTCAAAGACTAAAAAGTTCATCCTCTTTTTGTTTCCTTTTACATTAATTTTAGTTTAATCTAGTGTTTTTTCTTGTGTATATGCATGTTTTGATTTGTATTTTTGACCTTAATTTCATTCTAATGTGGTTTGAATTGGTTTTTGTGTTAACATGCTGGTAGGAAACCTTGAAGAATGAAGTCAAGGGGAAAACAGGGCAAAACAAAGGGAACAGAGCACTACAGTCCAAGATTCTTACCACTCAGGCCCAGCACACTGCCATCCTGAGGCAGATCCAGCATCATCAAGGCATTACATCAGCTCCTGAGCATGCCTTTCCCAGCTCTTCAGAGCCATCACAGACCCCTCCTTTTGTTGATCAGCCTTTGCCCCGTCAAGAGCCTCCAACAAGAGAGGCAGAGGTACCACTTCCTCCCTATTGTTCAATCGCTTTTGTCACATTGAGGACAATGTTTAGCTTGGTTGGGGAGGAGAGTTGAGGAAGAAAATTTTTTGTTACTTATGCTAAGTTATTTTGGTAATTTAGTTGCTTTTTGATTAATTTTAAAAATTTTTGCTACTCTCCATGGTTATTAAGGAAAAATTTTCAAAATGAAATGGGAGAAATTGAATTTTTGTCTTTTTACTTAACTTAGAGTTTGTATTATGCTTATTAAAGTTGATGAATTGTTGAAGCTTCTATTGAATTCAAGCTTAGTTCTTCCACTTTAAGCTATTCACACACTGTGCACACTAGGTTCCGGGTATGCGATGAAAAACTATTTCCCTCTTAACTTAGGAAATTTTAGACTTGGTACCTTTGACCTCATGTTAATAGTGTTGAGACACCTTATAAAAGGCCAATGAGCCTGTGTAAAAAAAAAAAAAAAAAAAAAAAAAAAAAAAAAAAAAAAAAAATTGTGTTTTACTTGTCTTGAAGCCCGAGCAAAGTCTGAGGGGTATATGGTGAAAATCTTTAAAACCTGGTGCCCTAAGCCTTCATTGGTTGGGAGTCACCGACCTCAATGCTCGTTACATGGGTGAATAGGTGGAGTTTAACATATTGTAGGTGCTTGGGTATTTAAAAATTCATTCTCAAAAGTCCGGGGTGAAATCCGAGGAGTTAGTGGTTGAAAAATCCTTAAAGCTTGATGCCCTAAACCTTGATTGGTTGGGAGTCATCGATGAACCCCCGTTACATGGACAATTTAGAAAAGAATGCCTTTAAGCTGTGCACTCCTACAAGAAAAAATTGTGAAAGAAAAGAGGTACGTTCTTAGCCTATTAGAGGTTGATTAGTTTGCTAAGCTTTGAAAACAACTAGGTTGAGGGGAGAGATTAGTTTGTCATACTATATCCGGAAACTAATAAATAACACATAGATTTTTCTGGAAGAGTAAGGATTGGACCTTTGGGAGTGGAAATTATTTTGAAGCTTGAATTTGCATAATGCTGACTCTTTATGAATTGTGACTAGGCAAATTACTTTGATAGCTCCTATTGAAGTTTGAGTTTTATTTCTTTTATGTTCCATGTGAGAGTTTGATCAGTCATGCCACTTAAACATTTTTTGGAGTGATCAGCATGATTTTGTAAATTTATTACTTTTATTTTTATTTTTTTCTCTCCTTCATTGATAAGGGACTAGTAATATGTCGGTTGGGGGGAGTGATTACTACTCAAAAAGTGTTATTTGATAGCTTGTAATTAACTCTTTTAAACACTTTTGAGTAGTAGTTATCACCTTTTAACCCAATTAACATATTAAGGACCCTTGCAATTGTTTCTAATCAAATTGTGTTAAGTTTTGGTGTTTTGATAGCTTTTTGATCACCAAAGCAATCCGTGATTGAGGAGAGTTCTTTAGGAATCCATGGCAAAGATGTCCGGATAAGAATTGCGCCGCCTTTCCGCTTGGGGGAATCCGGATAGCATTGCGTATCCTTTCCGCTTGGGGAATCCGGATAGCATTGCGCCGCCTTTCCGCTTGGGGAATCTCACATCCGGAATTCAGGAGCCGGATGGGAAAGGAGGACGTTCCATGTGCCGACATTTTACATTCGGATGTGAGCCATGCGCCGACATTTTACAACCGGACATCTCACAGTCGGATGGGAGAGGAAGACGTTCCAACTTCCCCAGACAGACATGTCCGGGCCATCTTATAGCGCTTACCCAGAGAGCATCCGCAACCACCAATTCAGATTTTGCGGACAGCTTGGCTCGTCAAACACTAACGATCCGCCGGATCCATTTCGCAGCCATCTGTGCAACAGCTATGCACAGCTGTTATTTTAGGATATTTTGCTTTACATGTTTGATGTCTAAATACCCAAACTCTCCTTGTAATCCAGCTATATATAACATTCTGGGGTGCTTGCCCTAAGGGGAATATATTGTATATTTTACACTTAGTGAAATATAGGGTTCTTTTTTGCTCTCCTTTTCTCTTTTCTATTTTCTTTTTCTTAAAAGCCAAACAACCTCTGAGGATGTTTTCCCAAAGGATGAGAGACTAAACCTTTAGTTTCTTGGAGTGAAGGAAGCTAGGTGAAAAGTCCAGATGCAAAAGTGGAAAACTCTTGTGCATTAAATACAGGTAGTTGGAGTTCATAAATGGCTTTTAAATCTAAAGTTTTGCTTAAAATCCCTTCGAATCACTTTGAATGGCCAATACATGATAAGCTTTTAGGTCTCTGTGGATTCTTATTGCTAGATCCACATCAGACCATTAGTTATCATGTATGAGCCATTGGAAAGTGGCTCAAGGTGAAGACCCATAGTGTCTAAAGCCATTAATGGAACTTGACTACCATTTCTATTGACCTTTTATGGATTAAATCTTCTTTGTTAAACCTATACCGGTTCGGGAAACAACCATCATTCATGTTGTTGTCCCCAATACAAGGAGAAAAATCTGGAATTTCCCACTCTGCATTCTGAACTTGACCCTAGCACCTTTAGCTCCGGGAGACTTTCTTTCTTTCATTTTTACTTAGTTCTATGTTAGTTTAGTTTCATACATCTCTTTCAAAACAAATTTTATTTTCTTTTAAACCTTAAGTTTTTTACAAAGGAAATCACCAGATTCAATTTCTAATCTTGAGTCTATCACTGGTAGAGTGAAAACCCATCCCAGAGTTCGACCCTAGAGCTGCTATACTATAGTAGCTTTGCTACGCTAGTATGATGTCATAGGTTTTATAAATGTTTTTGATTAAAATACCCAACTAGGCACGAATCAGTTTATAGTTTAGGATTTTGTGTTTTAGGGTTTAGGGCTTAGAGTTTTGTGTTTTAGGGTTTAGGATTTAGGGTTTTAGGGTTGAGGGCCTTTTGGTTTAGGATTTGGGGATTTGGGTTTAGGATTCAGGGTTTTAAGGTGTAGGATTTGGTTTTTTATGTTGACGGTTTTAGGGTTTTATTCTTTTGGGGTTTTAGGGTTTGCGATTTAGGGTTTTGAGTTTAGGGTTTAAGGTTTTAGGGTTTTAAGGTTTAGGATTTTGCATTTAGGGTTTATTGGTTTAGGATTTTAGGGTTGAGGGTTTAGGTGGGTCTAGGGATTAGGGATTAGGGTTTATGTTTTGGGGTTTAGGGTTTGATGTTTATGGTTTTATGGTTTTAGGATTTTAGGGTTTAGGGTTTAATATTTAGTGTTTAGGGTTTAGGAATTAGGTTTTAAGGTTTTTGGGTTTAGGGTTTAGGGTTTTAGTGTTTTAGGTTTTAGGGTTTAAGGTATAGGATTTAGGGTTTAGGCTTTAGGGATTAGGGTTGAGGGTTTTTGGGTGTAAGGTTTAGGTTTTTAAGGTTTAAGGTTTAAGGTTTAGGGTTTAGGGATTAGGATTGAGGGTTTTTGGGTTTAGGGTTTAAGGTTTTAGATTTTTAAGGTTTAGGGTTTAAGGTTTAAGGTTTAAGGTTTTTTGGTTAAGGGTTTATGGTTTAGGGTGTTGAGGCTTATGGTTTAGGGTTTTGCATTTAGGGTTTAGGGTTTTGCATTTTTGGTTTTAGGGTTTTGGGTTTTGGGTTTTGGGTTTTGGGTTTAGGGTTTAAGATTTTTTTGTTTAGAGCTTTAAGGTTGAGGGTTTTAGGGTTTAGGGTTTGGGGTTTATGTTTAGGGTTTAGGGTTTAGGGTTTAAGGTTTACGGTTTAGGATTTAAAGTTTCAGTTTTATGGTTTCGGCTTTACGATTTAGGGTTTAGTGTTTAGGGTTCTAAGGATTTAGGATTTAGGGTTTAGGGTTTTAAGGTTTGGGGTTTAGGGTTTTTAAGTTTAGGGTTGTAAGGTCTTAAGGTTTAGGATTTAGGGTTTAGGGTTTAGGGGTTTAGGATTTTAAGGTTTAAAGTTTACAGTTTAAGGTTTAGGGTTTAGAGTTTTAAGGTTTAGGATTTAGGATTTAGGGTTTATGGGTTTAGGGTTTAGGTTTGGGGTCTAGGGATTAGGGTTTAGGGTTTGATGTTTATGGTTTATGGTTTTAGGGTTTTAGGGTTTAAGATTTTGGGTTTAGGGTTTAGGGATTGGGGTTTAAGGTTTTTGGGTTTAAGGTTTTAGGGTTTTAGGGTTTAAGGTTTAAGGATTGAGTTTAAGGGTTTTTGCATTTAGGGTTTAAGGTTTTAGGGTTTTTAGGTTTAGGGTTTAGGGTTTAGGGTTTTAGAGTTTTAGGGTTTAAGGTTTGAGGTTTTTTTGTTGAGGATTTATGGTTTAGGGTGTTGGGGCTTAGGGTTTAGGGTTTAGGGTTTATGATTTTAGGTTTTAGGGTTTTAGGTTTAGAGTTAGGATTTCGGGTTTAGGGCTTTATGGTTTAGGGTTTAAGGTTTGGGGTTTATGTTTAGGGTTTTAGGGTTTAGGTTTAGGGTTTAGGGTTTAGGTTTTAGAGTTTAAGGTTTTAGGGTTTAAGGTTTAGGGTTTGGGGTTTAGGGTTTAGGGTTTATGTTTAGGGTTTCTTGGTTTAGGGCTTATGGTTTGCGGTTTAGGGTTTAAAGTTTCAGTTTTACTGTTTTGACTTTATGGTTCACGGCTTATGCCTTAGGGTTTTAAGGTTTTAGGATTTAGGATTTATGGTTTATGGGGTCATGCATGAAGTTGTGCACACAAGCTGCACATGACAATTAATTGTTAAATACATTTATTTGATTAAATTTTAAATTTATTAGAAAGCTTATAAGAAAGTTTTAAGGCATCTACACATATGTAAGGTTTAATTAATGTAAAAATATTGTAAGGAGAATTATATATATTTATTATAATTCTTGTCAAGAGTAGTCTCATTTCAATTTTAGGGTGCATGTATGAAGTAATCTCTTTCAGAATTCTAGATTTGTGGTATGATATATAATAACCTTTAAAGAAAATGAAGTAGTCTATAATTTTATATAGAATATATAGTAGTCTAGAATTCAACATTTGTGATATGAAAAGTAATTGTCTTTAAAGATTTTTAGATTTATGGTATGGAGTACAGGAATCTCTAAAGAATTTTAGATTTAGCAAACCATGCTATAGAATTCGCCTACAAAAAGATAATGAGCCTATTTGACAATAGATATATTTTCTATTAATAAAGTTTTGATTCTTTTAAATTCTTCAAATTTTACTTCCTTTGTTCATCTCTATCTTTAGAATTCTTTAAAAACTACTATAAACCACACCACAAATCAAAAACCTTAGACTACCAAATATTTTATCTAAAATTCTAGACTACTCTATTTTCATTTGAGGCTACTACATATCATGCCACAGATCAAGAATTCTAAAAGAGACAGCTCCATGCATAAAACCTAAAATTCTAAAAACAGTACTTATGACAAGAATTCAAAAAAATATTTTTAATTCTATGTACAATTTTATATTACCTTCCATTAATTTGTTGCTATTTGTAGATGCCTCCAGATTTACTTATAAGCTTCAAAATAAATTCAAAATTTAATTGAATAATTGTACTTAGGAAATACTCGCATTGTTCATAAGGCTCCTACACTCGGGCGGGTGCATATAGTCGCGCACGTAGGCTGCACGCAACAATTATTTCCTAAATACATTTATTCAATTAAATTTTATGGTTTAATTGAATGTAATAATATTATGAGGCAAATTAAAAATATTTATGATAATTTCTATCAAGAGTAACCTCTTTTCAATTTTAGGGTGCATGTATGTAGTCTCTTTAAGAATTCTAGATTTGTGGCATTCTAGAATTCTAGTCTCTTTAATAATTTTATGTAATAACATTTAAAGAATAAAGTAGTCTATAATTTTATATGGAATATGTAGTAGTCTAGAATTCGAGATTTGTGATATAGAATATAACAATCTTTAAAGAAATTTAGATTTATGGTATGGAGTTCAACAGTCTTTAAAAAATTTTATATTTGAAGAAACATGCTATAGAATTCACCCACAAATAGATAATGAACCTATTTAACACTAGAAATATTTTTTATTAATAAAGCATTCATTGTTTTCAATTCTTCAACTATTACTTCTTTTGTTCATCTCTATCTTTTAAATTCTTTAGAAACTACTACACACCATACCACAAATCAAGAATCTTAGACTACTACATATTTTATCTAAAATTCTAAACTACTTCATTTTCTTTTGAGGCTACTACATATCATTCCACAGATCAAGAATTCTAAAAGTGACTACTCCATACATAAAACCTAAAATTCTAAAGAAGCTACTCATGAACGGAATTCTAAAAAATCTTTATAATTCTCTATACAATTTTATATTAGCTTCCATTAATCAATGGATATTTGCAAATGCCTCCAGATTTTCTTATAAGCTTTGGAATAAATTCTTACCTTAATTGAATAAATGTACTTAAGAAAAACATGCATTGTTTACAAGGCTACTACACTTAGGTGGGTGCATTGAGTCATGCACGGATGCTACACATGACAATTATTTCCTAAACACATTTATTCAATTAAATTTTAAATTTATTACAAAGCTTATAAGAAAGTTTTGAGGCTTTTGCACATATCTATGGTTTAATTAAAGGTAATAGTATTGTGAGGAGAATTATAAATATTTATGATAATTCTTATTAAGTGTAGTCTCTTTTCAATTTTAGGGTGCATGTATAAAGTAGTAGTATCTTTTAGAATTTTAGATTTGTGGCATGATATATAATAACCTTTAAAGAAAATGTAGTCTATAATTTTATATTAAATATGAAGTAGTCTAGAATTCAACATTTGCGATATGGAATGTAATTGTCTTTAAAGAATTTTAGATTTATGGTATGGAGTGCAGCAGTCTCTAAGAATTTTAGATTTGATGAACCATGCTATAGAATTCATCCACAAAAAGACAATGAGCCTATTTGACACTAGGTATATTTTTTATTAATAAAGCTTTTATTCTTTTAAATTCTTTAAGTGTTACTTACTTTGTTAATCTCTATCTTTAGATTTCTTTAGAAACTACTACATACCATACCATAAATCAAGAATCTTAGACCCCTGCATATTCTATCTAAAATTCTAGGCTACACCATTTTATTTTGAGGCTGCTACACATCATACCATAAATCAAGAATTCTAAAAGAGATTACTCTGTATATAAGACCTAAAATTCTAGAGAAGTTACTCATGACAAGAATTCCAAAAAAATCTTTATAATTCTCCATACAATCTTATATTAACTTTCATTAATCCGTGGATATTTATAAATGCCTCTAGATTTCCTTATAGGCTTCGAAATAAACTCAGAATTTAATTGAATAATTGTACGTAGGAAATACTCCTATTGTTTACAAGGCTCCTGCACTTGGGAAGGTGCATAAAGTCACGCACACAGGTTACAAGCGATAATTATATCCTAAATAAGTTTACAAGGCTCCTGCACTTGGGAAGGTGCATAAAGTCACGCACACAGGTTACAAGCGATAATTATATCCTAAATAAATTTGTTCGATTAAATTTTAAATTTATTACAAAGCTTATAAGAAAGTTTCGAGGCATATACACATATGGTTTAATTGAAGGTAATAATATTGTGAGGAGAATTATAAATATTTATGATAATCCTTGTCAAGAGTAGTCTCTTTTCAATTTTAGGGCGCATGTATGAAGTAGTCTCTTTTAGAATTCTAGATTTATGGAATGATATATAATAAACCTTTAAAAAAAATGAACTAGTCTATAATTTTATGTAGGACATGTAGTAGTCTAGAATTCAAAATTTGTGATACAAAATGTAATAGTCTTTAAAGAATTTTGGATTTATGGTATGGAATGCAGCAGTCACTAAAGATTTGTCATTGACCGCCCTTAGTCCGATCAGACACAGTAGCTCAATTTTGTTTTTGGCATAGATCGCACTTGTACGATCAGTCATGTCATTGTCTTGTCTGGTCTTCATAATAGACCGCACTCTGTTCAATAGGTCTCGACAATTCAGTTTTGGTTTCAGCGTAGACAAGACCTATACAATCGGTCATGGCATTGTCTTGTATGGTCTTAATCACATACCACACTCGGTCTGATCATTCACAAAAGCTTAGTTTCATTTTCGGCGTAGAACTCACATATACAATTGGTCATGTCATTATTATGTCTAGTTTTCATCTAATACCACACCCAATCTAATTGGTCATGATAGTTCAATATCGTTTTTTATGTAAACTACACCTATATGATCGATCACATCATTGTCCTCTTTGGTTTTCGTCATAGACTACACCCAGCTCAATCAGTCATGATTGTTCATTATCATTTTCGACATAGATCACATCTATACAATCGGTCACATCGTTGTCCTGTCTGGTTTTCATTACAGACCGCATTTGGTCAAATAGGTACCGATAGTTCAATTTCGATTTTGGTGTAAACCAAACTTGTACAATCGGTCGTGTCATTATCTTGTTTAGTTTTTGTCATAGACTATACCTAGTCCGATCAGTCACGATAGTTTAGTTTCGTGTTCAGCGTAAACCGCATCTATAAGATTTGTCATATAGTTGGCCTATCTGGTTTTCGTCACACTCAGCACCTGATTTGATCGATCACAACAATTCAATATCATTTTTGGCATGGACCACACTTTTACAATTGGTCACATCGTTGTCCTATATGGTTTTCGTCACAAACGACACTCGGTTCGATCAGTCTTAACACACCTGTATGTTTGGTCACGTCGTTGTCCTGTCTTGTTTTCATCACAAATAGCACCCAGTCTGATTGATCACGATAACTCAGTTTCATTTTCATTGTAAACTCACTTATTCAATCGGTCATGTCGTTGTCTTGTTTGGTTTTTGTCATAGATTACACTTGGTCTAATCGGTTAAAACAACTTAGTTTCATTTTCAGCATAGACCACACTTGTACGATTAGTGACGTTGTTGTCCTATCTAGTTTTCATCACAAACTATACCCTATCTGATTGGTCATGAAAGTTTATTATCATTTTTGGAGTAAACCACACTTATATGATTGGTCACATCGTTGTCCTATCTGGTTTTCATTATAGACCACACCCTAAGTTTCAGTTTTGGAGTAGACCAGACCTATACGATCAGTCACGTCATTGTCCTGTCTGGTTTTCATCATAAAATGTACCCAATTCGATCGGTTACGACAACTTAGTTTTGTTTTCAACACAGACCGCACTTATATAATCAGTCATGTCATTATATTGTCTGGTTTTCATCATAAACTACACCTAGTTAGATGGTCTCAATAGTTCAGTTTCAGTTTTAGCATAGACCAGACTATAGATTGGTCACATCAATGTCTTGTCTTGTTTTTCGCAATAGGCGGCACCCGGTCCGATAGAACACAATAACTCAATTCTATTTTCGATGTATACAACATCTATATGATCGGTCATGTCATTGTCTTGTCTGGTTTTTGTAACAGACTTCACCTGATTCGATAGGTCCCGACAATTCAATTTCGGTTTCAATGTTGACGAGACTTAGACAATCGATCATGTCATTATCCTGTCTTGTTTTCATGATAGACCACACCTAGTTCGATCGAACACATAAACTCAATTTCATTTTTCGGCGTTGACCGCACCTGTACGATCAGTCATGTCATTGTCCTATCTGGTTTTCATAACAAACCACACCCGATTCGATATGCCTTGATAGTTCTGTGTCTATTTCAGCATAGACCAGACTATACGATCAGTCACATCGTTGTTCATCTAGTTTTCATGATAGAACCTACTCGATCTGACTAGTTAGAACAACCCAGTTTCCGTTTTGGCCTAGATCACACTTGTATGATCAATCATGTCATTCTCTTGTCTGGTTTTCTTCACAAACTACCTCGATCCAATCGACCACGATAGCTTAATATCATTTTTGGTGTAGACCGCACCAATAAGATCGCTCATGTCGTTGTGTTATCTAGCTTTCATCACAGACCGTACCCAATTCGATCCATCACTATAGCTCAGTTTCATTTTTTACGTAGACTAGACTTTTACAATCGATGACATTATTGTCTTGCCTGGTTTTTGTCGCAAACTACATCTGGTCCAATGACAGCTTAGTGTCGTTTTTGACGTGGAATGAACCTGTATGATCAGTCATGGCCTTATCCTATCTAGTTTTCATCATACACTATAATTGGTCTAATCGGTCACTACAGTTCAATATCTTTTTCGGCATAGATCACATCTGTATGTTCGGTCACATCATTGTCCAGTCTAGTTTTTGTCACAAACTACACCCGATCTGATTGGTCACAACAACTCAATTTTGTTTTTGGCATAGACCATACTTCTACGAACAATCACACCGTTGTCCTATTTAGTTTTCATCATAGGTTGTACTCGATATGATCAGTCATGATAGCTCAGTTACATTTTTGTCATAGACTACACCTATATAATTGGTTATGTCATTATCTTGTCTTCTTTTCATAACAGATTGCACCCTGTTCGATTAGTCTCAATAGTTCAATTTTGGTTTCAACGTAGACGAGACCTATACGATTGCTCACGACATTGTCCTATATGGTCATAATCACAAACTGCACCCAGTCCAATCATTCATGAAAGGTTAGTTTCGTTTTCAGCGTAGACCACACCTATATAATCAATCACGTCATTGTTATGTCTAGTTTTCGTCACAGATCGCACTCGATCTAATTGATCATGATAGTTCAATATCGTTTTCGGCGTAGATTGCACCCATACAATCAGTCACGTTGTTGCCCTCTTTGGTTTTTATCATATACTACATCCTGTTCAATCAATCGTAACGGTTCATTATCATTTTCGACATGGACCACACCTGTACGATCGGTCACATCGTTGTCCTATCTAGTTTTCATCACAAACTAATCATGTCATTATGCTAGTTGGTTTTCATCACAGACCTTACTTGGTCCAATCGGTCACAATAGTTCAGTTTCGTGCTCGACGTAGACCGTATTTACAAGATCACTCATGTAGTTAGCCTATTTGGTTTTCGTCACACTCAACACCCAATTTGATCGATCACAATAGTTTAGTATCGCTTATGGCATGGACCACACCTTTACGATTGGTCATGTCATTGTCTTATCTTGCTTTCATCACAAATAACACTTGATCCGATCAATCATGACAACTCAGTTTCATTTTCATCATAGGTTGTGCCTATTTGATCAGTCATGTGATTGTCCTATCTGGTTTTCATCACAAACTGCATCATTACGATAAATCATGTAGTTATCCTATCTAGTTTTCATCACAGTTGGCACCTAATCTGATTAGTCACGATAGTTTAGTATTCCTTATGGTGTAGACTACACCTGTACGATCGGTCACGTCGATGTCATGTTTGGTTTTTGTCAAAGATGACGCTCAGTCTGATTAATCGTGTGGACTCCACCTGTACAACAACACTTGGTCTAATCTATCACGATAACTCAGTTTTGTATTCTGCGTAGACGTGCCACTTATATGATCGATCATGTCATTGTCCTATCTAGTTTTCATCACATACAACACCCCATCCGATCAATCATGACAACTCAATTTTGTTTTCGGCATAGACCACACCTGTACGATCGGTCACATCGATGTCATATATGGTTTTCATCATAGACCACACCTAGTCAAATAGGTCCCAACAGTTCAATTTTAGTTTTGATGTGGACCACACCTATACAATCAGTTACGTCGTTGTCTCGTCTGGTTTTTATCATAGACTAGACCTGGAAAGATTGGTCACAATGGCTCAATGTCATTTTCGACATAGATTGTATCATTACGATCAGTCATGTAGCTGTCCTATATGGTTTTCATCACAATTGACACCTAATCCAATCAATCACAATAGTTCAGTATCGTTTTTGGTGTAGGCCGCACATCTATGATCGGTCACATTGTTGTCCTATTTAATTTTCGTCACAGACGACACTCGATCTGATCAATCATGAAAACTCAGCTTCATTTTCAATGTAAACCGCACCTGAATGATCTATCACATCGTTATCCTTTCTGGTTTTCTTCATAGACTGCACTCTGTCAGATCAGTCCCGATAGCTCAATTTCAATTTCAACGTAGACAAGACCTGTATGATCAGTCATGTCATTGTCCTGTTTAGTTTTTATCACATATCTTACCCGATCTGATCAATCACAATAGCTCAATTTCGCTCTTGGCGTAAACTGCATCTGTATGTTAATCACGTAGTTGCGCGATCTCATTTTCATCACAGTCGGCACCAAATCCAATTGGTCACAATAGTTCAATATCATTTTTAGCTTACACCGCACCTATATGAGTGATCACGTCATTGTCCTATCCGATTTAAATCACAGATGGCACTCAGTCTGATTGGTCACGACAACTAAGTTTCGTTTTCAGCATAAACCACACCTATATGATCACTCATGTTGTTGTCTTGTCTGGTTTGCAGTCAGTTAGATCCAGAAAATTCAATTTCAATTTCGGTGTAAACCAGACTTATACGATTGATCACGTCATTGTCATGTCTAGTTTTCATCACTTACCAAACCTAGTTTGATTGGTCACGGTAACCAATTTCTTTTTCGGTGTAGACCGCGTTTATACAATAAATCATGTAGTTGTCCTATATGGTTTTTTTCACAGTCGACACCCAATCCAATCAATTACAAAAGTTCAATATTGTTTCGGTGTAGATCACACCTATACAATCTATCACATCGTTGTCATGTATCATTTTCTTCACAAACAACACTCGATCTCATCAGTCACGCCAATTCAATGTCGTTTTTTTTTTTTTTTTTTTTGTATACCTCACCTGTCCATTCAGTCACATCATTGTCTTGTTTGGTTTTTGTCATAGACCGCACCCTGTCGGTAAGTCACGATAGTTCAATATCTTTTTCGGCGTAGACTGCACCTGTACGTTCAGTCACAATGTTGTTATGTCTTGTTTTCATCACAAACTGCACCTGGTTGGACTGATCATGATAACTCAATTTCGTTTTTAGTGTAGACCGCACCTGTACAATCAGTCATGTCTTTGTCCTAATTGGTTTTCCTCACGGACCACACCTGGTCTAATCAGTCATGATAACTCAATTTCCATTTCGGCGTAGACCGCACCTATATAATGGGTCATGTTGTTATCCTATCTGGTTTTTATCATAGATCATACCCAATCCAATAGGTCTCAATAGTTCAATTTCCATTTCGACGTAGACCAAACCTATATTGTCGGTCACATCATCATCCTGTTTGGTATAGGTTTATGACGTGATTGGAACTGAATTGTCGAGACCTATTTGATTGGGTGCGATCTATGATGAAAATCAGACAGGACAAGGACATGACCCATCATACAGGTGCAATCAACATCGAAAATGAAACTAAGTTGTCATGACCGATTGAATCAGGTGCTATCTGTGACAAAAACTAGACAGGACAATAACATGACCGATAGTACAAGTGTTGTCTACACCAAAAATAATGTTGAACTATCATGGTTGATTAGATTGGGTGTCGATTGTAATGAAAACCAGACATGACAATGGCATGACCAATCATAAAGGTTCAGTCTATGCCAAAACTGAAATTGAATTGTTGGAACCTATCTGATCGAGTGCGGTCTATGATGAAAATCAAATAGGAGAACGATGTGACCCATAGTATAGGTGTGATCTACACCTACATGAGTAATAGTAAGATGCAGCCTTCCCTAAAAACGAAATTAAGCTACCGTGACCGATTGAATTAGGTTTAGTTTGTGACAAAAACTAGACAGGACAACAATGTGATCGATCATATAAGTCTGGTGTACGCCAAAACACAAATTGAACTATCGAGACATATCTGATCAAGTGCGATTTGTCACAAAAACAAGACAAGACAACAACATGATTGATTGTATAGGTACAGTCAACGCCAAAAACGAAACTAAGTTGTCATGACTAATAAGACTGGGTGCCATCTATGATGAAAACCAGACAAAAAAATGATCGTATAGGTGTTGTCTACACTGAAAACAATATTGAACTATTGTGACTAATCAGATCGGGTGTCGAATGTGACAAAAATCAAACAGGACTACGACGTGATTGATCATATAGGTGTGGTTTACGCCGAAAATGAAACTCAATTGTCATGACCGATAAAATCGGGTGCCATTTGGGATAAACTAGAAAGGACAATCATGTGACGGATCTTATAAGTAAAAACAATACTAAACTATTGTGATCGATCAAATCAGGTGTCAATTGTGACAAAAACCAGATAGGACAACCATGTATCATATAGATATGGTCTACATAAATAAATAAATAAATAAAAATAGGGTTGTCATGGTCGATCTAACTGGGTCCAGTCTGTGACGAAAACCAGATAGGATAATGACGTGACCAATCATATAGTATGGTTTACGTCAAAACCAAACTTAAACTGTCAAGACCTATCTGACCAGGTGCATTTTGTGATAAAAACTAGACAAGACAACAACTTGATCAATCGTATAAGTGCATTCTACGCCAAAAATGATATTGAACTATTATGACCGATTGAACAGGATGCAGTTTGTGATGAAAACCAAATAGAACAACGATGTGACCAATCATACAAGTGTGATCTACACTGAAAACGAAACTGAGTTATTGTGACAGATCTGGTTGAGTATTGTTTGTGACAAAAGCCAAGCAAGACAATGACGTGATTGATTGCACAGATCTGGTCTACATCGAAAATGAAATTGAACTATCATGACCGATCAGATCGGGTGTCAACTATGACAAAAACCAAATAAGACAATGACATGACTTATCGTACAGATGCGCTCTATGCTAAAAACAAAACTGAGTTGTCATGGCTAATCAGACTAAGCATGGTCTATGACGAAAACAAGACATGATAACGATGTGATCGATCATATAGGTTTGTTCTATGCTAAAATCAAAACTGAACTATTGGGACCTATCTTACCGAGTGAGGTCTGTGATGAAAACTAGGCAGGACAATGACGTGATTGATCATGTAGGTGTGTTCTACTTTGGAAATGATACTAAATTGTCTTGACCAATTGAATCGGGTGACGAATGTGACAAAAACCATATTAAACAAGTAGTGATTGATCATACAGATGCAGTCTATGTCGAAAACAAAACTGAGTTGTCGTGACCGATCGGATTAGGTACAATATGTGACGAAAACCAAATAGGACAATGACGTGACATATCATACAGGTCTGGTCTAGGCTAAAATCAAAATTGAAATGTTATGACATATTTGACCATGTGCGGTGAATGATGAAAACTAGACATGACAACCATGTGACCGATCGTACAAGTACGGTCTACATAAAAAATGATGCTAAACTGTTATGATTGAATGGATCGGGTGCAGTCTGTGATGAAAACAAGAGAAGACAAAGACATGACCAATCATACAAGTGCGATCTACGCCAAAAACGATATTGAACTTCATGACCTATCAAATCAAGTATCGACTTTGATCAAAACCAGATAGGAAAACTACATGACTGATCGTATAGATGTGGTCTACACTAAAAACAAAACTAATATGTCGTGATCGATCAGACTGGGTATGGTCTATCACTAAAACCAAATAGGACAATGATGTGATCAATCCTACATGTACGATATACGCCAAACACAATACTGAACTTTTATGATCTATAAGATCGAGTGTTGACTGTGACAAAAACCTTAAAGGACAATGATGTGACGAATCGTACAGATGCGGTCTGTGCCAAAAATGAAACTAAGATGTTGTGGCCAATCGAACCGGGTATGATCTATGACGAAAACTATACAGGATAATGACGTGATTGATCATTTTAGGTCTTATCTACGCTGAAATCAAAACTGAACTGTCAGAACCTTTGTGATTGGGTGCGTTATGTGATTAAAACAAGACAAGACAACGATGTAATCGATCTTACAAATGCGGTCTACAACAAAAATGAAACTAAGTTGTCATGATCGATCAAATCGGGTGCAGTTTGTCACAAAAACAAGATAGGACAATGACATGACTAATCGTATAGGTGCGGTCAACACCGAAAATGAAAGTTATCATGACTAATTGAACTAGGTGCCATCTGTGATGAAAACCAGATAGGATAACAACAGAACCGATCATACAAGTGTTGTTTACACCAAAAATGATACTAAACTGTTGTGATCGATCGAATCAAGTGGCGACTGTGATGAAAACCAAATAGAATAATGACATGATTGATCGTATAGATACGGTCTACGCCAAAAATGAAACAAAGTTGTCATGACCAATCAAAACAAGTATGGTTTGTGACAAAAACTAAACAGGATAACCATATGATCAATCGTATAGGTTTGGTCTAGGCTAAAACCGAAATTGAATTGTCAAGACCTATCTGACCGTGTGCGGTTTGTGATGAAAATTAGACAGGACAACGACGTGACCGATCATACAAGTGTGGTCTATGCTAAAAACAATATTGAACTGCCGTGACCAATAACACCGGGTGTTGACTCTAACCAAAACCAGATAGAAAAACTACGTGACTGATTGTATAGATGTGGTCTACACCAAAAACGAAATTGATCTATCGTGATCAATCAGATCAGGCACAATTAGTCACTAAAACCAAATAGGACAACAACGTGATCGATCATATAGGTTTGGTCTACACCAAAATCGAAACTGGACTATCGGGACCTATTTGACATGGTGCAGTCTATGAGGAAAACCGGACAGGATAATGTCTTAATTTTTTTTGGAAGGTTCTTTGTTTGCTTGCTCACTTTGTTGTGGATTTTTCCCTCAATTTTATTTAGTTTTTCATCCTCACCCACTTCTTCTTCTTGGATGGTTCTTTACAAAAACAATTTACGTTACCTTAAGTATGCATACCTTCTTGGATCTTGAGGGTTAACTTTTCTTTCTTTTAGAATTCAAGTAAATTTAGAAGTAGATGCAATATATATATATATATATAGATTTTATAAGAGTGCAAATACCACTAATATGACCATACCTTTCACAAAGATTACACATGATACCTGAAATAGTACTAGAGGCTTCACTTTGACAAAATAGTTCTTGTAATACTTTTGTTTCTTAAAGAAAAATTATAGTGTATTCCACATTTATCAAAAACATATTTTTGGCTACTAATATTATTTTGGAATTCTTTTGGTCTTTAGTAAATCTTTCAAGACAAGAATTTAGGTCAATGTTCTTCTTTTCCCAATCTTTCTTTTCTTTTTTAAGAACTACTTTGGATTTTTCAATGAGATCATACTTGTTTTTCAATTCTTCAAGTTTATTTGAAAGAGGAATGATTTGTTTTTTGAGGGAAATATTTTTGAACTCATTTTTTTAGCATTGGAGAAGGCCTTTCCTAGAGCATGAAGGTAATTTGTGATATCCATAAATTTAGTAACTATATCCATAATTAATTTATATTTTTCTATTTTGAAAAGTTTATAATTATGAATAAGCATGTTGCTTTTTTATTCTTTAACCTGATTTGTACCCTCATGGGAGACTTCTAAAATTTTCCAAATTTCTTTTGTTAGATTTCCAATTTGAAACTCTATTATACTAATTTTTATAAAATGCTGAAAATAAAGCATTACTAGCCTTAGCATTGAATTGCAACCAATCAAGCTCATCTCACTTTTTCTTTTTTGGAATGTTAACCCCATTAATAATTTTTGAAAGAACATATACCCCATCTTCAATAATGTTTCATAATTCATTAGCCAAAGATTTTATAAACCATGTCATTTATTGTTCCAAAAACTATAATAAAATCCATTAAAAAAGGGATCTAATTATCATAGATGCTAAGCTCTAATACCAATTCTTATGTTTATACTAATACATTAAAAAAGGGGTCTATATATATGTGCGTGTGTGTTTGAATTAAAGGAGGGTAATGCAAATAGTGATGGTTGTTTAGTCATAGGGAAAGAAGAGAGGTAATAGAAAAGAAGTCCAAATATATAAATTAATAAATGTTATATTCAATGCAATGTATTGTTTACTCTTCCCTAAAAATTGTAATAATAATATTTTTATTCATGTATTTGACTTTTAAATTAAATAAAATTTTAATTTAAATAACAAATAAAAATAAGAAAAAAAGTTTAAAAAGTTTTGTGTATAAGTAATAATATATAAATTATATCATATAGATATTTTGAGTAAAAATGATATTCATTAAAAACATTTTGATTAGAGATGACAATGAGACAATTTTTTTTTTTTTTTGTACCCATCCTACACTATCCTTAATATGATGAGATAAATAGATAAGAACTTATTTGAATAGTTCTTTCTTTTTTTTTTTTTTTGGGAAAGGATTTGGATATTGTCTTGTCTCGTTCTGTCCTGCTCTATCCTAATTATATATAATTAAATTTAAAAAGAGTTCGATTTTTTTTCTCCTTTTAACATATATAGAATAATAAAAAAATATACTTCGTAAATAAAATAAGTTATAAAAATTTAGAATATTTATTTATTTATGAAAAATATTTATTTTTAATATGATAAATTTTTTAAAATAAAACTAAAAAAATAAAAAATAAGTGGAGTAGGGTGGGATGGGTTACGAAATTCTCATACCTGTTTTATTTAAATTTTTAATTGGGATGAGGATGAGAATAAATTTATATAAATAAGACTGGATTGAGATGGGGCAATTGTCATGAACCTATCGTATTGCCATCCCTAATTATGGGTATGAAAAACACACAGATTCTTTATACTTTTGTATATAAAAGCATGTACATATAAATGTAGAAATACTTTAATTCTAAAGTTTGAAAGTAAAACAACATTAATAAAATGCTCGTTTTCAAGAAAAATATAATTACTTCAAATACATGTTCAAATTAAAATAATTTTGACAAGCAAAATAATAACTATTTTTATTAGAAAATTATAATAAAAGCTCTACTTTTATAAAAATAATTTCATATTTAATTGTAGAATAGTTGATTAAGATGATCTAAGTTCTTGTTATTATTCCTTGTTTCTATTTTTTCCTTTTAAATCATTTTCAAATTATTTTCTTTCTTTTATCTATTGAAATTTTTTAAACTAAGAATGTAGATATAATGTTATAATAAGAGTCATAAACATCTATTTCTTTTTATTAAACTCATAGAAATAAAATTCTACTACAATAATCAAAATTCTAAAATTCTTTAATTTACCAAAAATAGTAAAAAAGTTGGTAATCTATTAATTAAATTTCTTAAATAAATGACAAATACACCAATAACTACGTAAATAAATCTTTAGTTGTTTTTTTTTTTTTTTTGTAGATATTCATGACATTGTAATTAGTTATTGTATACCATGAAGACCAAGTTGGTCATATTAAATTTTTCTAAATTTGATAGAAAGTGAAGTGTTGTTCATATGAAATTATATAACACTAATGACATGATATTAACTTTTCTAGAGTCTTTAATCAAGTTGTTAATTTTAATATGGTATTACATTTTTGAATATACTAATGACATGAAGTGTTGTATAATTGATGGGACAAACATTTTTGAATATATTTATAAAAAGTAATTAATATTATATATTTTGATAAAAACATGACATGTATTAGCAAGGTTTAAAATATCAGTAAATACAAATATATTGATATTTGGATTTTAAGGATATATAAAAAAAATCGGATAAATATGGGTGAATATTTTTACACAAATATCGATTAAACATAAATGATTCAAAATTAATGGAAATGCTTAGAGAACTTTTAAAAAATGATAAAATAAGAAATAATACACATATTAAAATTATTTTATAAGTGTAATTGACATAAGTAAGATTAAAGATAATATTTATCAATTTTTTTATAAAAAAATTAGCTTAAATTCTTTTAATATATTTATATTCATTTATTTAAAAAAAATTTAAATACTTTTATTAAAACATGTTTTATTAAATTTAAAATGAAAAATTAAATTAATTTATATAAAATATTTTATTTGAAATTTAATTTCTAAAATTTTATTAAAAATATGTGGTAACAACATTTTCTATTAACATCAATTTATTTAAATAATTAAAATTATTAAAATTTATCTTATCAAAATAATTTTTATTTATAAAATATTAGAACTTAATTTTTCATATTGTAGCAATTTTTTTTGGGGTAAAATTATCTTTTTAATATTTAAAATAAAAACATTTAAAATTAAATAAAATTGAAAGGATAAATATAAAAAAAAAATTAAGAGTGAAGTGATAATAATTTTTAAAAATATAATTAATGAGATAAATATGAAAAGTAGTTAAAAATAAAAGGATAATATAAAATAAAATGATAATATAAATTGAAAATGAAAGATAAATAAAAAATAAATAATAAAAAATATAAAAAAAAACACCCAAAAAAATGGCATCACCCAAAAAAATCAGCAATTTTTATGAAAAATCACCTCTAAATCGTGAAAAAATCATAAATTTTTTGAAAAAAAATCCCTCCACTCACATGTGCTCCCCACTTCCCATTTTTTGACAAATTTTCTATTTTTTACCAGAATATTGGCAATATATCATCGATATTTTCGATTTTTTTACCGATCGATAATTGGTGGCCGATTTCGTTTCGATCACCTCTGATATTTCTCGATTTTTTTCATCACTGTGTATTAGCAAACAGGTGACATATGGAAGTAAATACTCTTAAGTAAGAATTTAAGAATAAACATTTTTATAACCAATCAATTAATCAATTTTAACATTAAAATTTGTAAAGAAAAGCACAATAATCTAGGTGAAAAATGTCAACCACCATTTTTATCAATAAAGTTCATCTCTATCTTTTATTCTTTTACTTTTAAAAAAATTTGGTAAAGGTAAATGAAATGTCTGGTCGTAGGATTGGTTCCATCAAATATAGCTGCATGCCACACCTTTAACAATCACTTTTTATAGGTTTATTTTGCAAACCTATCTTTCTTTTTGTATATTTTTATCACTTCTGATGATAAGGTATGGTGTTCTTTAATAATGACTACCAAAATGTTAGAAATTATTTTATATCATGACCCTAATCCATATATGTCCGCATTTTTTATTGGTTGCATTCACTTAAAGAATGATGGGCACCCATTGAACATGATATTATTTTTCCTTAGCTCATCGTTCTTAAATACATTCTATTACATTAAACTTTGGGAGATTTAACATAGTCTATTGGTGGTTATATATCTCTTTCAATTATTCCATAAGATGAATGAATGAGCTATTTAGAGCTATATTCCATGAAACATTCATTCTTTAAATTTTCATGGAGGAGATGACAATTAAGAAGGAAGATTAAGGGATTGTTTGGGAATGCTTTAAAAATTATTCTCGAAAAATAATTTTTGAGAACAGTTTTCAAAAACATCTTTTTGATATTTTCTAGAACAAAAGCTTGTTTGGGAACTTGGAATAGTTTAATATTGAGGGGTTGATTGAGAGTTGGAAGGGGTTGTTGAAAATATGGAAAAGGAAACTGATTTTGAATCTGGAGACCAGCTTGATGAAGAAACGATGGAGGAGAAGAACCATGAATTGGGTGTTTTGGTTGTTGGCTAGGGTTTTGAGAGTTTTCTTGAGCAAAAATAAGGGTTGAAGGAGAAGAATCCATTTGGATTGAATGACTCTTATACCAAATCAAAACAAAGGAGTAAAGAAGAAATAGGAAAGGATGAATTGAGGAAATGTTGGAATGGCTCAATATATTTCTGAGCAGGGCTGCCTATTTAATGTATACAGAGGAAGAGTTGTACGCGTGTAAGATCCTAATAAAATGTTGTAGCTTTACACACAAAAATTAAACAAAAAACATTCTAACAAAATAACAGAAAAATGCAATGACAGAGAAGGAAGCCAATTTATCATGTTGGCTTAACACTGCCTAATTTACTGCACCAAATATGCTAACACTGGATAGTTGAACATTGTTAATCTTATTTCTTTGGTGATTTTCATATGGCTAGCATTAAGAGAAGCTTGGGTTATATGCACATTAGTGCATCTTGTATTATATGAGATACACTTCTTATATACTCATATTAGATAAATCCATTTTGTAGATATTCATATGAGATTAATGTCTTGAGTGTGTTTAATATTGATCTTATGTACTTTCATGGCTTTCAACTCTTTTCTATTCATTAACTATTTGCATTGCATGCACATTGGTTCACTCAGCTTTACTCAATCTAATCTTTTTGTGTTTGACTTGCTTAATGTACTCACATTGGTCCATTCTGTTTTTTTTTTTTTTTTTTTTCTTTCCTTTTTCCTAAGGTGGAGCCATGACTGGTTTTAATCTCATTGATCAGGTGAAAATATCATCTTACTGTTTAGTTTTTTCTCCGGCAGGTTTGTGTTGTGAGTTTGGCTTTGTCAAAAATGAAAGGAAATATCATAATTTGTACATTTAGAGTCGTCTTTTATTCTTCTATCCTGGTTGCTCATAGAAAATTCCAAGAAGTGTTGAATGTTGAATGATGTTCTTGACTGTTTTAGCTTCTCTATACTACATATCTCCACAGAATCCCTTGAGGAAACAAATACATATGAGAGTGTTCTCATTCTTATGAGGAATAGGCTAACACCCAAAGTTGAAACATGAGAAAGAGCTTAGTGAGGGAGGTGGGGAAAAAAGGAAATGCTGAATGAGTAGGAAGACATTTCTCCAATATGTAAGGCAGTGGGTTTAGGCTTTTGTTGCTTCTAAGGGAGTTGCAGCCCGGCTGGCGACGATTTGCTCAAAGAGGTCTCTTATCTTCAACCCAACTATGGTTTGGAAGAGGCCAGTTCCGTTGTTACTTCCTGGGAAATCGGAGTGCTTCAACAACTGTTGGGTGATTTCACCGTAGAACTTGGTCGAGATGTTGCTCAGATGGCTTTCAACATAAATGAGCTCATCTAATCTGTCAAATTGTCCATCCATCTCCAAAACAGAAACCTGGTGGGGACAGATGAGATTAAAATTCTGAAAGATTTTTTTTTTGTTTTGTTTTGTTATAAATAATAGAGATGGGAGGGTGTAGTACCTCATGGCCGTAGTAAGTGTCGGGGCCGTAGGAGAAGTTGATGCCAGGGTAAGAGCATGTAAGCTTCCTCCCACAGGGGATCCATGAGATGGTGGAGCCTTCATCGAACAAGTAAACCGGGCTGAAAAACGTCACCCCTTCTTTCATGATCAATCGGACTCTCAAAACTTTGCCTTCGTTGTCATCGGGTATGAGCTGAGTGGGTAACACTTCTATCACTGCATCCGCGTACTGCTTCTGTGGATCTGCACCGCCCAGAAACGAAAAAAAAAAAAAAAAAACCTTCAATTAGCTGGGTGATGATGGATTATGTTAAAACTAAAACTAAAGCTATCAATCGATTATAGAAAATGAGACAAGTTACCAATATAAGCATCAAAATCAGGCTTTCGGGCTTCAATACTGGCTTTGATGCTTTCAAGACTATGTCCTCGCTCAGCCATGTCCCTCTAGACGAATGCAGGAGAAAAGTGGTTGGGAGAAGATTTTGATGAAGTTGGTTGGACTAATCAGTAGAGGAGGAGGAGGGAGACAGGTTACCTGAATTTTCCAAGCAAATTTAACCTCATTGCTAATGTCCAAATAGATACTGAAGTCCAAGAGGTCTCTTACGCGAGCATCGTACCTGCATTTTGCCCATCAATAACACCACATTTCAATCGTCATATGTCAAATGCTTTTCTTTCCCATCCCATTTAATGATTTAATGAAATTAGTAAACACTAGCCCGCTTTGAGCCCAAGTATACAAGTAAAACATTAAAGCCCAGCCCATTGTGTCACTTTGTGAGCTGCACTTTAAGCCCACAGGCAACAACTTTAGCGAGTTTAAAGTACTTCTAGCCTTCGAAATACTCGCAAATTTTTATTATTTGAATATTAGAAATGCTAAAAATATTTCCTATAGTCACTATCAAATGCACTCTAAAACAAGTTACGACAAGGGAGCTAAACATAGAAGAAACATCACTCAAAAGACTACATTATTCATTAAATGTTGCAAACAAAAATAAAATATATTAATTACAACAAAATTTGTAATGTTTATATTTAAATAATATAACTTCTTTTAAAATTATACAAAACTAGAATATTAATTTATATATATAGATTTTAATTTTTTATAATTATTTTAAATTTTAATAATATATAAATTATATAATTATTATATCACTAGTTCAACCGAAATTCAACCACTAGTTTGATCATTGAATAATGAATCGATAACATTTTCGTTGAATGATCAATACGGTGTTAAAAATATTGTTATTTTATATTTTAATAGATTTTAATGATTTTTTTTTCTTCAATTTACATTTTGTTGCTATTTCACCTGCATTTCTATGGACTCTTGCCCTTTGTGCAAGTTGGGCTTCTAATTATTAAATGTTATGTGAAATTATCATGGGTTTGGCTAAACATGTTGATAAAAAATTTTATAATATATTTTTTTAATTCATAATATACAATAGATGCAGGTTTTTTTTTTTTTTTTTATAAAAAAAAAGTAAATTTTTGTTTGATTTTTTATTTTTTATTTTTATTTTTATTTTTATTTTACTTAGGAGTTCTCTTAGAAAGAAAATAATAATAATGGGCCGGGATCATATGAGGCCCGACAAGAAAAAACTGAAAAAGATAGTCACAATTCCTAGGCATCTGCTCAATGTCTCTCTCTTCCCTATCCATATCCCCATCCAGTATCCGTCTGCTCACCACACATTAATAAACAATCCTTAATGTCTCGGTTCATTTATCTTTATAGAACAAAAAAAGGCAAAAAAATAAAAATAAAAATAAAAATGAAAATGACAAGAGACAATATGGAAATTCAATTGCAAAAAAAACATAAAAATAAAAATAAAAAACCATTCCTCATCACTCTCCATTAGCATATATTATGCTAGGTAATCATCAAACATAGAATAATGAAAATTATTATGTTTTATTAATTAAATAAATTACCCATGAGCATGGAATATATTTTTTGAAAAAAAAAAAAGTATGATGAAGAAAATGAATAATTCGCCAGTTGTGCGCATAAATCTGATGTTAATCAACCAAAATCTAATAAACAGCCATAAAAATTGGTTGTTAGGAAAGGAACTCACATGGGGTGCAAACCTTCAATGACGAGGATCTTGGGAGGCTTGATGGTCTCGGGAGGATCCAAGAGGCCGGTGACATGGTTGTAGATGGGCTTCTCAACAGCAATTCCATCCTTGATAGCTTTAACCTGCTCATACATGAGGTCAAAATCGTTGGCTCTAGGGTCAAGCGCAGTCACACCCTTCTCCTTCCTTCCAGTTCTGTCAAGTGAGTGATAGTCATCCAAGCATATGACAGTGGTGGTGTCACTGATGAGTGTGTTGGAGTCTGGGTTCCCACCCCTTGGGGGCTCCGCAGCTCCTCCAAACACACTGGTCAGCCTCCTCATGAAGGTGCTCTTCCCACACCCAGAGTCTGCAGCCAACCCTATGACCACTGTCTGTTGCTCTCCAGCTGAGCACGTTATCACACTGCTGCCGCAGCTGCTCATGCCCGATCTTCTCCTGCTTTTGGTGTAGAAAACCACCTGCTTCTGGTGGAAACCCAATTGAGGTTTCGCTGGTTTAGAGACTGAGCATGTTGAGTTGAGAGATTGGGTTGTGTACACGGTGCAGATTGCCATTTTTCGTTAGTTTGTTCCCTCTACCTCTTCCTACAAGGGAATTTTCTCAAGGGAGAAATGGAAGAGCTTCTTGAAGTGAAATGATCCTCAGAAGGATTTGTGAGGAGGAGACATGAGGATGATACGGGGGTTTGGCCTTTTTCTCCTTTGGAACCAAAGGAACACACTAAAAAGACAAACAAGGGGCAGTTTCAAAAGATAGGAAAGTGTTTGATTTGATGATGTTGGGCTGATGCTCGCGTCTCTGGTTTCTATGGCTACCCTTTTGTTTTGGACAAATTTGGTGGTAATTTTAAGGTGGGATGAAAGGGGGCATAGTGGTATTAAACTCACCATCATAAGGGCAATATCATCATTTCAAAATTACAAAAAGAAAAAAGAAAAAAAAGAAAAAGGAAATCAAAGTAGAGAAACTATTAATTACTTGTGGAGATTGAAATTCATGTGTCATTAAAGAAAAAAAGAAAAGAAAAGGCAGGGGAGAATTGAATTGTTGATGATGAGGTGATGTTTGTGATAACCAAAGAGGCATGGAGAAGCGTGGTGGTGATTTGTTGGAGTTTTGGATATTAGTGGAACCACGTGGCATTAAGATGGTGGGCAGTTGAGGATGAGGCCTGAGGGGTTGAGGGTGTAGAATGGAGGGGATATGGAGGCTCTTGCAATTGTAAGAAAGACTTGTTCATATCATCATCATCCCTTCCTATTGAATTCCTCTGCATGTGGCTTCGACGCTTTCTCCTGGACCACACATACTTGGAAATGTGCACAAATATATCAACACCACACTAGCATATACCCCAGCCCCCCCTCTACTCTTATTTACTTTTACCTTCATTCTTTCCTTCTCAACAGATGTTCAAATGATTTTTATGCTTACTGAAATTAGTATTATAATTTTGGGATGATCTGACTGCGGCACTTCTAACATGTTTTATTCGACTCAAATATATCATTTATTTTGTGGGGCGATTTTACAAGAATAACACCTTATTGTGTCTTTTTTTTTTTTTTTTTGTTTCTTTTTGAATTTCTAATACTATCATATGCAAATTTTATTTTTCTATGCTTTTTTCTCTTCATCTCGATTAATCTTAATGGTTTGTTTTAATTTTATTGTGACTTACCCATCAAACTTAATCCCCTAATTTCAATTTAAGAAATAAAATTAATAAAGAAGTAAAATGACGCAGGCTGCTTAGAGCATGGGCCTGAAATCGGCTGATGTTGGGCCTAATACCCAGAAAGACTTTGGGCTTCAACGCTGGCTTTATTTTATTTTTTTTCATTTTTTTTACTCCTCTCATATTTTACCATTACATTAGTGTTCTGGCCATACTGCATATGAATAAATTAGGTCAATGCCATTAATAGGTCAATGGCATTATTTGAATCTTTCTAACATATATTATTACCCACCACCTTTACCTCATGTTTATTACCAGTGAATGAAGAGTGAAAATGAATATTTTAGGTCAGTTTGATAATTATTTTCGAAAACAATTCTGAAAAATAATTTTTAAGAAATTTTTTTAAAAATTATTCTCTAATTTTTGTAGAACAAAAGTCTATTGGGAAACTTAAAATGTTTTTAATATATTTCTAATATTTTTAAAAATAATTTTTATATCTAGTGTGAGGGGCTTCCCTCCACGTGTCCTTCCTAGACTCAAAACCCTTTGGCCGACCAGGGGCAAACATATAACCCATCTAGGATCACTCCATCTAGACCAAGATAAGCTTCGTTTGGCACCAGAAGTGAGAAGCTTTCCTTCTTCCACAATGTCATACAGATGGACACATTGAGTCGGCTGACCTTTCAGACGGGCTTACAATGTCAGATGGAATAGACAAATCAAGCCAGTTGGACCTATCAGACGAGCAATTCCATCCAATCAAATCCTCAGGATTTCTAACATGTGTCGTCCTAGACAACTGATGTCTGAGCGTTGGACTAGCCGCCTGATGTCTAACTGCCACCTAGACGACTGATGTCTAAGCACCGAATTAGTCGCTTGATGTTTGAGCACCGGACTAGCCGCATAATGTCTGAGCGACGGACTAGACACCATTTACACCCAAAAGTCAATGTCAATGTCAATTAATTGTTACACAATCCCAAACATTGGCAAGCTAAATGGACAGTCAGCTACACGGTCCGAGATTTTGGCATGACAGTAAGCAAATGACACCAGTCAGCCGCCCTTACTTGATATGATTGCCCAGTCCACTCCGCATTAACGACATTGATAATCCACGCAATCATCATTACAAGATAAGGACGGTGCCATCAGCTCTATATAAACCCCTCAAAACGCACGAACAAGGTACACACACACATACACACTCATTCTCTCCCATAAAAATAGGTAGAGTTATCCTCATCTGACTTAAGCTTTGGAGGGGCGTGCTCGGACCACCAGTTCGGACTTTCTTTTGTGCAGGGAGAAGTCCGTATGACTCCAGTGAAGCTAGATGGACTCTTCAAGAAGCACGAACAAGGGAAGAAGTCCGCCTGACTCTAATGAAGCTGGACGGACTTGACTCCAGTTGCTTGACACCAAGATTGGTGTTGTTTGTGGGAATGACTAAGGATGTCAACACCCTCCAAAAGTTGATCATCAGCCATGGGTGGCGAATACTACATTGCCACCCGTGAAAAGATGGAGAGACGTTAACGATAGAGTGATTGTTAGATAGACTCTTTGCTCCGCTAAACGAAGAGACTCAAACAAGAGAATGAAGAGTTACGGGCACAAATGTCACTATCGGGCCCCTCTCAAAGTTGGCACCCTCAAAGCCAACAAATAGCCTCAAGACGGACTGATGAGGCACCTTTCCCCAAGAGCATTGAGTTCTCCTTTGGCAGCTACACGACACGGTCTAAGGAGGAGCTTTCAACAGCTCGCCAAACGCAACTAGACAAAGGTACCGACTCTACCCAAGCATCAATGAAGAGGAGGCGCAATAGAAGGTTGCATTTGTCAGATGCGTTGCGTTAGGTAGCTTATGACTCTCGATATAGGGAATGATGCACTATTGTGCAAGGTCTTTCGGCCAGCCTACATGACTAAGCTCTTTCTTCCCTAGGCTTTTCATAGCATCTTGAGACTTGAGCTCATGAACCATAATTGTTCATGTCATCCACAATGCTAAGCTATTCATAACATTTAGAGCCTTGAGCTCACCACCCGGAGTTGTTCATGTAAACCACAACCCTACACTTTTCATAACATCTAGAGCCTTGAGCTCACAACTTACAATAATTCATGTCATCCAAAACTTTGAGCCGTTAATAGAATTTAGAGCCTTGAGCTCACGACCCGAAGTCATTCATGTCAACCATAGCCTTGAGCTGTTCACAGCATCTAGAGCCTTAAGCTCGCGACCTAAAATCATTCATATCATCCACAACCCTGAGCTCTTCATAGCATCCAGATGCCTGAGATCATGAGATCCCAAGATCCCGAGTCGTTCATATCATTCACAACCCTAACCTATTCATAGCATCTAGGGCCTTGAGCTCATGACTCAAAGTAGCTAATGTCATTCATAGCCTTGATGTAGACCCTCAATTTTGTCCCTTGACACTGACATTTATCCTTTGGGTGTCACCTGCACCCATCGTTCTCATATGGCACCACTAGGGCCCTTTTTGGGCTTAGTCGGTGTCCGAGCCTCGTGTGGGCTTGTCTGTGGACCATTGTGGTGCTTATGTGGTTCATTTTGGATGGTCATCGTGGCCATTTTCCTAGTCATTCACATCACCCTATAGGAAGGAAGTGGGGTCATCCCGATGTTTTAGCTTAGTTGGAGTTTATAGGGGCATGTTGAGGTTCGGAGCACTCAGGCTTGTTTTGATCATATCTCCCTTTTTCGAACTCGGAATTGTGCACCATTTTTTTCGTGGATTTCTCACTCTTCCAGGAACATTCTGTCAAATTTTCAAAATTTTTTGCAACCAGTTCGACAGGTTGGCATCTGGTTCAGCCGGTTCATCGAGTCAGCCGGTGTAAAACACTGATTTTGGTAATTTTGGGACCCAAATCCTACATGGCTCAGGCCCATAAGCTACAGATCGGTTTTGGGCAATGTTGTGGGCCCATTTTGGGCCTTGGTTTGGGTTCCTTGCAGCCCACCATGAATCCATATGGATTCTTGGTGGTGAAGCAAGCTGAAAACTGAAGGGAGTGAGTTGGCCTCGTAAGTACAAGAGAAATAATGGGGGGTGTGTTTTCCATGCTGATGGAGGGGATTTCGGTGCTGAAGGGGAAGGAACCCAGGAGGCTCAAATGCTGAGAGGGGTATGAGTATAAAAGAAAAAAAAAGGAAAAGGAGGAGACTAGGGAGAGGGGATATTTTGCTGGTGAGAAAAACAGAAGGTCAGGGCACCTTCTGAGTTAAGAGCGTGGGGGAAAGATTCAGCACTGTGGTTATTTTGAAGAGGAGAGCTACAGAATCTCATTTTTTGGAGGTCATCATCGGCATACACGGATCATATCTGGTGGAGATTCTGAGGTAAGTAGGCTGAATTTTTTTTTACCTGCAGTTTATCTTCATCTTCTTCATATGCGTTTTCTCCTTCCGCATCATCTTTTATTTCCTTTGATATGAAGATTGTATTGCTTGGGTGTGGGTAATAAAGGCCACACATGATTGTTGTTGATTGGTTATGAATGGTTTAGAAACTTTCTAACCAAATTTAGGATTTTTCATCAACCGTCTGAACCGGTTGGGAACCGATTCAACCGGTTCAGCGCCATAGCTGGCTGCCTCTGTCAGCCGTGAGGAACCCCTGACCTTTCTTTGTCCGGTTCTCACTCATCCGGGCTCGGAATTGAGAACCGTTTCTTTTGTTTGTTTCCTTATTCAGTTAGAAACTTCCTGGCCAAATTTAGGATTTTTTATCAACCATCTGGACCAGTTAGGAACCGGTTCAACCGGTTCAGCGCCATAGCTGGCTGCCTCTATCAGCCATGAGGAACCCCTGACCTTTCTTTGTCCGGTTCTCACTCATCTAGGCTCGGAATTGAGAACCGTTTATTTTTTTTATTTCCTTATTCAGTTAGAAACTTTCTGGCCAAATTTGGGATTTTTTATCAACCGTCTGGACTGATTGGGAACCGGTTCAACCGGTTCAGCGCCATAACTGGCTGCCTCTGTCAGCCATGAGGAACCCCTAACCTTTCTTTATCTGGTTCTCACTCATCCGGGTTCAGAATTAAGAACCGTTTCTTTTGTTTGCTTCCTTATTCAGTTAGAAACTTTCTGGCCAAATTTAGGATTTTTTATCAACCGTCTGAACTGGTTGGGAACCGATTCAACCGGTTTAGCGCCATAGCTGGCTGCCTCTGTTAGCCATGAGGAACCCCTGACCTTTTTTTGTCCAATTCTCACTTATCCGGGCTCGGAATTGAGAACCGTTTTTTTTGTTTGAATCCTCACTCATTTAGGAGTTTTTTTAGAAAAATTTGGGAATTCTTCTCAATAGGTTGTACCAGTTGATAACTAGTTCAACCTGTTCTACTAGAGGACTCTAGGTAGCCCTCGATTTTGGCATTTTTCGAGCCCTTATCCATTGGGGCTCAAACCCATTTGCTATAGGGCACTTGTGAGCCATCTTGAAGGTTTAAGTCAGTGTTTGATTTTAGTTAGTATGGGCAATTTTGAAGTTATGGGTGGTGTGGTCTAGATGAGTCTAGTTCGATTTGTATGACATTTGGGGAGTCCCTTACCTCATTTCAACCAGCTATCTTCCTTTTTGGCACAAGCTTTGATGCTTGATTTTGAATACATGTTGCATGACTAACTCACCTTCTGCTGTAGCACATGGCTAGGGACCACAGGTATGCATCGTTGGTTTTGATTGTTGAATCATATGCATGCATGGTGCTTGATCCTGAATGTTTGTTATGTGTTTATCTGTGTTTGGCTGACCTTTTATGCAACGCATGGTTGGGGACCACAGGTACGCACCCATTGTTTTGGTTGGTTGAATGCATATGCATGCCAAATACCAATTAGGATTGTGTGATTCATGACATCTATTTAGCCTAGGGTTTCATCTTTGACCCATATGCTCCCACATACCCAATTCATTAGTAGAGACCGAGTTCCGGGCCTAGAGGGGTGCTACCTCGCATGAGGTACCTTCCCAATGGGTAACCTGATCCCCGGACCCAGAATCTAGTTTTCGTAGACCGTTTTTTCCATACTAGGGTCATTAGGGGTTTTTTGTTCTTACTTAATTTTCCCCATTTTAAAAATAAAAATAAAAAGTACGTGGCGACTCCATACAACACTGTTCCTCACCGGGGGGTGGGTTTTTCAAAACTGGAAAACTCAACTTTTTCATTCTTTCTTTTCTTTTAAAAGCGAGTCGTGCCGGTCCGGTGGATCGGGTGAGGGTCCACACTTGAGCTGTTCATAGCATCTAGAGCCTTAAGCTCATGACCCGGAGTTGTTCATGTCAACCAAAGACTTAAGCTATTCATGGTATTTAGAGCCTTGAGCTTATGACCCAGATTCGTTCATATCATCCACAACCCTAAGCTATTAATATCATCTAAAGCCATGAGTTCACTACTCGGTGTTGTTCATGTTAACCGCTACTATGAGCTGCTTGTAGCATCTAGAGCCCTAAGCTCATGACTTTGAGTTGTTCATGTCATCCATAACTTTGAGTTGCTAAAAGCATTTAGAGCATTTGGCTCAATACTAAGAATCTTTCATATAATCCACAACCCTGAGTTGTCATAGCATCTAGACGCCTTAGCTCATGACCCAAAGTCGTTCATGTATGCAACAGGTATGGTGTAGTCATAACATCTAGAGCCTTGAGCTCATGAACTGAATTCGTTCATATCATCCACTGCCCTTAGCTCTGCATAGCATCTAGAGTACTAAGCTCATGACCCGAAGCCATTCATGTTATCCATAGCCCTGAGCTGTTCTTAGCATTTAAACCATTAAGTTCATGAGCCAGAATCATTTATGTCATCCACAACCTTGATATGTTCATAGCATCTAAAGGCTTGAGCTCATGGGATCCCAGGTTGTTCATATCATCCGCAACCCTGATTTATTCATGGAATGAAGAGCCTTGAGCTCACGATTTAGAGTAGTTCATGTCATCGATAACCCTAAGCTATTCATAGCATTTAGAGGTCTAAGCTCAAGACTCGATGTCGTTCATGTCAACAAAATCCCTAAGTTGTTCATGGTATCTAAAGCCTTGAGCTCACAACCTAGAGTCGTTCATGTGATCCACAAACTTGAGCTGTTAATAGCATCTAGAGCCATGACTCATGACTTGGAGTCATTCATGTCAACCACAACTTTGAGCTATTTATAGCATCTAGAGCCCTAAGCTCATGACCTTGAGTCGTTCATGTCATCCACAACCCTAAGCTATTCAAATCATTTAGAGCCTTGGGCTCACGACGAAGAATCGTTGATATCATCCTCAACCCTGAGTTGTTCATAGAATCTAGGGGTCTGAGCTCACTGGATCCCTAGTCCTTCATATCATCCACAACTTTGAGTTGTTTATAGCATCTAAGCCTTGAGTCGTTCATGTCATCCACAACCCTAACCTATTCAAATCATTTAGAGCCTTAGGCTCACGACGAAGAATCGTTCATATCATCCTCAACCCTGAGTTGTTCATAGAATCTAGGGGTATGAGCTCATTGGATCCCTAGTCCTTCATATCATCCACAAACCTAAGTTGTTCATAACATCTAGATCCTTGAGGTCACAACCCAAAATTGTGTATATCACCCACAACTTAGAGCTGTTCATAGCATCTAGAGACTTGAGCTCATGACCGAGAGTAGTTCATGTCATTGACAACCGTGACCTATTCATAACATTTAGAGTGCCAAGCTCACGACCAGAAATCATTCAAGTCAACCACAATCCTGAGCCATTCATAGTATCTAGAGCCCTGATCTCATGACTCGGAGTCATTCAAGTCATCCATAGCCTTGACTTGTCCATAACATCTTGAGCCCTGAGCTCACAACATAGAGTTATCCACGTCAACCACAACCCTATGCTATTCATTGCATCTGGAGCCCTGAGCTCACGAACTTGAGTCGTTCATGTTGTCTATCTCCTAGAGTTATTCATAACATTTAGAGCCTTTGCCTTATGACCATTAATCGTTCATATCATCCACAGCTCTGAGCAGTTCATAGCATCTAAAGGCCTAAGCTCATATGATCCTGCGTTGTTTATATCATCCACAACCTTGAGCTATTTATAGCATCTAGAGCCCTGAGCTCTGATTACTACCCAAAAAGTGCTATTTTGCGCCTTTAATTCATTATGTTTTAAGCACTTTTGTGTAGTAGTTCTCCATTTTTATTCCAATTGGCATGTTAAGGACCTAGCAATGACTTCTAATCACATTTGTGGCTAGTTTTAGTGTTTTGATGGCTTTTTGGATCATTAAGACAAGCCAAGTAAAGGAGAGAGGCAAAGAGAAGCAAAGAGGAAAACAGAGTGAAGAAAATAGAGGACAGCAGCTGTAGTCTTCTTTTGCACTTTTGGAGTACTTTCCGAAGTCCATTTTCTACATGCTATATACCATTTCAAAGCTCAGGAAGTCAAGAATCCAACTCTTCAAACCGTGTATGATTTGGAGCTGAAATGAGGAAGATATGACCTTTGAAAGACAACTGCATCAAGCTGAGGGACAATTTCGCACCTTGCGAAATTGGAACTTCAACGTGCGAAATTTAAAGTGGATGGCAGCTGTGTAGTCACGGTGAAGCCAAGCATTCGAAGTTGATTTTGCAACTTACAAACTTGGAGCTCAACGTGCGAAAATGGATTCCAAGTTGCAAAATCAACTTGCGAGATTTTCGCAAGTCACCATGCAACGTGCGAAATCTACATGTGAACTGGGATATTTGTGCACCGACTCTTTTAGATCTTTTCTTCTGATATTTTTGTGTCTAAATTTCCATTTTCTCCTTGTATTCAGCCACTCATGTAATTCCTTAGCTAGGAAGTATCCAAGGAAGGGTAAATTACCTTCCTATATAAACTCTCTTGTAAACACTAAAAAAGGGACTCTCGGGGAGCTTTTTCCAGGAGATCCATCATATATAGATATAGAGATATATAGATATATAAATTTTATAGAATATACAGAGCCTTGCTCTGTTTTTCCTTCTCTTTCATTTTTCATTTTCTTGCTAGCCAAACATTCTCTGAGATGTTTTCTCAGAGGGTGAGTGGCTAGGATTTTGGTTTCTTAGAGTAAAGGAAGCTAGGTGAAAAGTCCAGATACAAAGGTGGAAAACTCTTGTGCATTAAATACAGGTAGTTGGAGTTCATAAATGGCTTTTAAATCTAAAGTTTTGCTTTAAATCCCTTAGAATCACTTTGAATGGCCAATACATGGTAAGCTTCAGGTCTCTGTGGATGCTTATTGCTAGATCCACATTAGTCCATTAGTTATCATGTACGAGCCATTGGAAAGTGGCTCAAGGTGAAGACCCACAGTGTCTAAAGCCATTAATGGAACTTGACTACCATTTCTATTGACTTTTTATGGATTAAATCTTCATTGTTAAACCTATACCGGTTCGAGAAACAACCATCCTTTATGTTGTTGTCCCCAATGCGAGAAGAAGAATCCAGAATTTCCACTTTGCATTCTGAACTTGATCCTAGCAACCCTTAGCTCCGGGAGACTTTCTTTCTTCCATTTTTACTTAGTTCTATATTAGTTTAGTTTCAAGCATCACTTTCAAAACAAATTTTATTTTCTTTTAAACTTTAAGTTTTTGACAAAGGAAATCATCAGATTCAATCTCTAATCTTGAGTATATCACTGGTAGAGTGAAAACCCATCCCAGAGTTCGACCCTAGAGCTGCTATACTATAGTAGTTTTGCTACGCCAGTATGAGGTCATAGGATTTATAAATGTTTTTGATTAAAATACCCGACTAGGCATGAATCAAGCTCACAACCTGGAGTAGCTTATGTCATCCATAGGCCTGATCTGTTCATAGCATCTAGAACTCTAAGCTCAAGGCTTAGAGTCATTCATGTCAACCATAACCTTGAGTTGTTAATTGTATCTGGAGTCCTGAAGTCATGGCCTTGAGTTGTTCATGTCATCCACAACCTTGAGTTATTCATAGTATCTAGAGCCGTGAGCTCACGGCCCAGAGTCGTTCATGTCATGCATAGACGAGAGCTATTAATAACACCCATATCTCTAAGATCATGACTTAGAGACATTCATGTCAAACGTAGCTCTAAGCTATTCATAACATCTTGAACCTTAAGCTCATGATTGAGAGCCGTTCATGTCATCCATAGCCTTGGGCTGTCATAGCATCTAGAACCTTAAGCTCATGACCCAAAGTCATTCATGTCAACAAATACTTTGAGTTGTTCATAAAATCTATAGCCTTGAGCTTACGACCCGAAGTCATTCACTTCATCAACAACCCTTAACCTCACGACCTACAATTGTTCATATCATTCATAGTCTCGAGCTGTTCATGGCAATGAGAGCCTTGAGCTTATGACCCAGAGTTGTTCATATCATCCACAGCCTTGAGTTGTTCATAGCATCTAAAGCCTTAAGCTCATGACCTAGAGTCATTCATGTCAACCACAACCATGAGTTAAGCATAACATCTAGAGGCTTGAGCTCATGATGTAGAATCATTCATATCATCAACAACCCTGAGTTGTTCATAGCATCTAGAGGCCTGAGCTCGTGGGATCCCGAGTCATTTGTATCATCCACAACGCTGAGTTGTTTATAGTATATAGAGCCTTGAGCTCATGACCCACAGTAACTAATGTCATCCACAACTCTGAGTTGTTCATAGTATCTAGAGCCTTGAGCTCACAACTCAGAGTCTTTCATGTCAACCATACCTTTGATTTATTCATAGCATTGAGAGCCTTGAGCTCATGACCTAAAGTCATTCATGTCATCTATACCCCTAAGCCATTGATAACATCTAGATCCCTAAGCTCACAACTAAAAATCCTTCATGTCAACCATAACTCCGAGTTGTTTATAACATCTAGAATCCTGAGCCCACATCCATATTCGTTCATGTCATACACAGCCTTGAACTATTCATAGCATCTAGAGGCATGAGATCATGATGTAAAATAAATATCATCCACAACCTTGAGCTGTTCATAGCATCTAGAGCCTTATGATCATGATTAGGAGTCGCTCATGTCATCCACAACCTTGAGATGTACATAATATCTAGAGCCTTAAGTTTTTCATAGAATTTAGAGCCCTGACCTTAGGACTCAAAATTGTTCATGTAAAATAAGGCCTAAAGTTGTTCATAATATCTATAGCCCTGAGCTCATGACTTAGAGTCATTCATGTCATCCACACACTTGAGTTGGTCATAGCATTTAGAGCTCTCAGCTTTTGACTTGGAGTCATTCGTGTCAACCACAGCCTTGAGCTGTTCACAACATCTAGAGCCTTGAGCTCATGACCTTGAGTCATCCATGTCATCCACATGCCTAAGTTGTTCATAGCATTTAGAGCCCTAAGCTCATGACCCAGAGTTATTCACGTCATCCATAGCCCTGAGTTATTATCGAATGACTTGAGTTCTTCATAACTTCTAGAGCCTTGAGCTTATGACCCGAAGTTGTTCATGTCAATTAGAGACTTGAGTTGTTCATAGCATTTTTTAAACCTCAACTCTCGATCCAAAGTCATTCATGTCATTAATAGCCCTAAGCTATTCATATCATCTAGAGGTTTGAGCACACAATGAAGAATAGTTGATATCATCCAATGCCTTGAGCTGTCATAGCATCTTGAGCCCTTAGCTCATGACCCAAAGTTGTTCATGTCATCCACACCTCGGAGCTATTTATAGCATCTGCACATCTGAGCTCATGACCTAGAGCTCTTAGGTTATGACTTGTAGTCATTCATGTATATCACAACCTTGAGTTGTTAATAGTATCTAGAGCCCTGAGCTCATAATCTGAAGTTGTTATTGTCACTCATAGCCTTGAGTTGTTCATATCATCTAGAGACTTGAGCACACAACGAAGAATAGTTTATATCATCCAATACCCTAAGCTGTTAATAGCATTTAAAGCCTTAAGGTCACGACCCGAAGTCATTCCTGTCATCTACACCACTGAGCTATTTATAGCATCTAATGACCCGAGCTCATGAGCTAAAGTAGTTCATGTCATCGACAACCTTGAGTTGTTGATAACATCTAAGGCCTTGAGATCATGACCCAGAGTCATTGAGGTAAACCATAACCCTAAGTTGTTCAAAGTATCTAGAGCCCTAAGCTCATGAGTTGGAGTAATTCATGTCATCCACAACCCTGAGTTGTTCATAGCTTCTAAAGCCTTGAGCACACAACCTTGAGTCATTTATGTCTCCATAGCCTTGAGTTGTTCATACCATCTAAAGCCATGAGCTGACGACCTAGAGTCATTCATGTCAACCACAACCCTGAGCTATTCATAGGATCTAGAGCCTCGAGCTCATGACTTGGAGTCGTTCAAGTCATCCACAACCTTAAGTTGTTCATAGCATTTAGAGCCTTAAGGTCATGATTGGGAGTCATTCATGTCATCCACAACCTTGAGCTGATCATAGCATCTAAAGCCTTGAGTACACGATGTAGAATCATTCATATAATCTAATGCCCTGAGCATTTCATAGCATCTTGAGCCTTTTGCTCATGACTCAAAATTGTTCATGTCATCCACAGCCTAGAGCTATCCATAGAATCTAGAGACTTGTGCTCATGACCTAGAGTAGTTCATGTCATTGACAGCCCTAAGTTGTTCCTAACATATAAAGCCCTCAACTTAAGACTCAGAGATGTTCATGTCAACCACAAGTTGAACTCATGACCTGGAGTCGTTTCTATCATCTAACACCTAAGTTCTTCATAGCATCTAGAGCCCTGAGCTCACGACGTAGAGTTGTTCATGTCATCTATAGCCCAAAGCTATTCATAGGATCTAGAGACCTAAGCTCATAAACCAGAGTAGTTCATGTCATTGACAACCCTAAGTTGTTCATAGTATCTAGAGCCCAAGCCTATGACCCAAAGTCATTCATGTCATTGATAGTCCTGAGCTGTTCATAGCATCTAGAGCCCTGAACTCATGAATTGGAGTGGATCATGTCAACCACAACATTAAGTTGGTCATAACATCTAGAGCCATGAGCTCATGACTTGGAGTCATTGTAGACCCTCAATTTTGTCCCTCGACACTGGCATTTATCCTTTGGGCGTCACCTGCACCCATCGTTCTCATATGGCACCAGTAGGGCCCCTTTTGGGCTTAGTCGGTGTCCGAGCCTCATGTGGGCTTGTATGTGGTCCATTGTGGTGCGTATGAGGTTCATTTTGGAGGGGTATCGTGGCCATTTTCCTAGTCATTCACATCACCCTATAGGAAGGAAGTGGGGTCATCCCGATGTTTTAGCTTAGTTGGAGTTTATAGGGGCATGTTGAGGTTCGGAGCACTCGGGCTTGTTTTGATCGTATCTCCCTCATCCAAACTCAGAATCAAGAACCGTTTATTTTTATAGATTCCTTATTCTTCCAGGAACATTCTATAAAATTTTCAAAATTTTTTGCGACCGGTCGGCTGGTTGGCAGCCGGTTCAGCCGGTTCATCGAGTCAGCCGGTGTAGAACACTGATTTTTGGTAATTGTTTTGATCATATCTCCCTCTTCCGAACTTGGAATCATGTACCATTTTTTTTCATGGATTCCTTACTATTCCAGGAACATTATGTCAAATTTTCAAAATTTTTTGCCATCGGTTCGACCGGTGGGCATCCGGTTCGGCCGGTTCAGCCGGTTCATTGAGTCAGCTGAGGTAAAACACTAATTCTAGTAATTTTGGGGCCCAAATCCTACATGGCTCAGGCCCGTAAGCTCCATATTGGTTTTGGGCAATGTTGTGGGTCCATTTTGGGCCTTGGTTTGGGTTCCTTGCAGCCCACCACGAATCCATATGGATTCTTGGTGGTGAAGCAAACTGAAAGCTGAAGGGAGTGAGCTGGCCTTGTAAGTTTAAGAGAAGTAATGAGGGGTGTGGTTCCCATGCTGATGAAGGGGATTTCGGTGCTGAAGGGGAAGGAACCCAGGAGGCTCAAATGCTGAGAGGGGTATGAGTATAAAAGGTGGGAAGAGAGGAGAGCAAAGGACCTTTTGGCATTTTCAGAAAGAGGGGAAATTTTGTTGGTGAGAGAAACAAAAAGGTCAGGAGCATCTTTTGAGTTGAGGGTGTGGGGGAAAGCTTCAGCACTGTGGTTGCTTTGAAGAGGAGAATGACAGAATCTTAGTTTTGGGAGTCATCATTGGCATACACGGATCTATTTGGTGGAGATTCTGAGGTAAGCATGCTGAATTTTCTTTGCTGACAGTTTATCTTCCTCGTCTTCATATGTTTTTCTCCTTCCTCATCATCTTTTCTTCCCTTTGATATGAATATTGTATTGCTTGGCTATGGATAACAAAGGCCACACATGATTTTTGTTGATTGGTTATGAATGGTTTAGGAACTTTCTAACTGAATTTGGGATTTTTTTTATCAACCGGAAACCGGTTCAGCCCCATAAGTGGCTGCCTCTGTCAGCCATGGGGAACACCTGCCTTTCTTGGCCTGGTTCTCACTCATCCAGGCTCGGAATTGAGAACCGTTTCTTTTGTTTGCTTCCTTAATCCCTTAGGAACTTTTTGACCAAATTTGGGATTTTTTATCAACCGGATGGACCAGTTGGGAACCGGTTCAACCGGTTCAGCCCCATAACTGCTGCCTCTGTCAGCCATGGGGAACACCTGCCTTTCTTGGCCTGGTTCTCACTCATCTGGGCTTGGAATTGAGAACCATTTCTTTTTTTTTTGCTTCCTTAATCCCTTAGGAACTTTCTGACCAAATTTGGGATTTTTTATCAACCGGATGGACCAGTTGGGAACCGGTTCAACCGGTTCAGCCCCATAACTGGCTGCCTCTGTCAGCCATGGGGAACACCTGCCTTTCTTGGTCTGGTTCTCACTCATCCGGGCTCAGAATTGAGAACCGTTTCTTTTTTTTGCTTTCTTAATCACTTAGGAACTTTCTGACCAAATTTGGGATTTTTTATCAACCAGATGAACCAGTTGGTAACAGGTTCAACCGGTTCAGCCCCATAAGTGGCTACCTCTGTCAGCCATGAGGAGCACCTGCCTTTCTTGGTCTGGTTCTCACTCATCCGGGCTCAGAATTGAGAACCGTTTCTTTATTTTGCTTCCTTAATCACTTAAAAACTTTCTGACCAAATTTGGGATTTTTTATCAACCGGATGGACCAGTTGGGAACAGGTTCAACCGGTTCAGCCCCATAAGTGGCTACCTCTGTCAGCCATGAGGAGCACCTGCCTTTCTTGGTCTGGTTCTCACTCATCCGAGCTCGGAATTGAGAACCGTTTCTTTCTTTTGCTTCCTTAATCACTTAGGAAGTTTCTGACCAAATTTGGGATTTTTTATCAACCTGATGAATCATTTGGGAACCGGTTCAACCGGTTCAGCACCATAACTGGCTGCCTCTGTCAGCCATGAGGAACACCTGCCTTTCTTGGTCCGGTTCTCACTCATCCGGGCTCGGAATTGAGGACCGTTTCTTTAGTTTGAATCCTCACTCATTTAGGAGTTTTATAGAAAAATTTGGGAATTCTTCTCAATAGGTTGTACCAGTTGAGAACCAGTTCAACTTGTTCTGCTGAAGGACTTTAGGTAGCCCTCGTTTTTGGCATTTTTCGAGCCCTTATCCATTGGGGCTCAAACCCATTTGCTATAGGGCACTTGTGAGCCATCTTGAAGGTTTAAGTCAGTGTTTGATTTCAGTTAGTATGGGAAATTTTGAAGTTATGGGTGGGGTGGTCTAGGTAAGTCCAGTTTGATTTGTATGACATTTGGGGAGTCCATTACCTGATCTCAACCAGCCTTCTTCCTTTTTGTCACAAAATTTGATGCTTGATTCTGAATACATGTTGCGTGGCTGACTCACCCTCTGCTGTAGCACATGGCTAGGGACCACAGGTACACATCGTTGGTTTTGATTGTTGAATCATATGCATGCATGGTGCCTAATCCTGAATTTTTGTTACATGTTTATCTGTGTTTGACTGACCGTTTATGCAGCGCATGGCTGGGGACCACAGGTACGTACCCATTGTTTTGGGTTGGTTGAATCCATATGCATGCCAAATACCAATTAGGATTGTGTGATTCATGACATTTATTTAGCCTAGGGTTTCATCTTTGACCCATATGCTCCCACATACCCCAATTCATTAGTAGAGACCGAGTTCCGGGCCTAGAGGGGTGCTACCTCGCATGAGGTATCTTCCCAATGGGTAACCTGATCCCCGGACCCAGAATCTAGTTTTCGTAGACCGTTTTTTTTCCATACTGGGGTCATTAGGGGTTTTGGTTCTTACTTAATTTTCCCCATTTTAAAAATAAAAATAAAAAGTAAGTGGCGACTCCATACAACACCGTCTCTCACAGGGGGCGGTTTTTTCAAAACTAGAGAACTCAACTTTTTCATTCCTTATTTTCTTTTAAAAGCGAGTCGCGCCGGTCGGGTGGATCGGGTGAGGGTCCACAAATTGGCGGCTCCACTGGGGATCGAACCCAGAATCTCTGGTTTCATAAGAAGATCAAGCTTGAACTTGAGTTGGGATTATTGGAGCACATGGTTCATTGATCAGTAGACTCTTAGGTTGCATAGATGACCGATGATCACGTACTTGGTTGGTATTTGGCTTGCACCTGTGATGTGTTGTTGCTTGTGTGTTCACCTATTGGATTCTAGCATGCTTGCTCATTATGGATTGGTATCTAGCTATGACATTTGGGATTAGACTTAGATGATTAGATTGTGTGTAGATGTGTGGTAGGCTATCTCTTTGTGCATGACTATTTGCTGTATGACTGCTCCTTTCCTTGCATGACTGCTTGCTGCTTGTGTTTGTGGGGCACGTGTGTATCCCCTTACTTCCAAATCACTAGTCTTGGTCAACTATTCCTCATGGATTGCTTGTGTTTCTTGGGAGTCATTCCCAATTTGTTCGCCTTCGACCAAGCTAGGGGTTTGGAATAGGGTCTAGCATAAGGGCTATATCGATGTTTGGGAGCACTATGGAAAAGATGGATGTCTGAGCAATGAAGACCTGTATAGCCCTGAGCTGGATTTCATGGATACATGCGTGGCCAGCATGTCACTTTGATTGTTGATTAATTGTTAGTTAGGACCTTAGGTTGCGTATCCCTGTGGGTACAGTCATCTAGTCTTTTAGGACTTGTCTCTTCTCTTTTTTTGACTTTTGAGCCACATTACCCCTGAGGTATCACCATGTCAGAATCCCGTTCCTGCCTGTGGAACCGTATATCAGTTTAGCTGTTGAGATCACATGTCAATTCATTTTCTCAGAAGATTTTAGTTATACGTTCCTAGTTTGATTTCAGGATTGATAGTCAAGGGGACTGACGTCCCCCTTTCCTTTTGTAGGATTATTGATTGAGATCGACCTGGGTTCCCGAGCTTGGATCCGGATTGGAGATAGACTGGTTAGAGGATCAGATTCACCCAGCCAGTTAGAGCAGATACTAGATCATAGAGATATGGATCCTCAGTATGCTACCGTTGACCAGTTAGCTGAGATTACCGATACCATGGCGTCACTTAGGGACGCTATCTTGGGACTGGGTCAGAGGATTGATGGGCACCAGGCCCAGCCATTGCCGATTCCAGGGAGCACCCTGCATGACTCTACCACACCACCACCACTACCACCACCATCTGGGCCATCTGGACCTACTATACAGCAGGACTACATAGTTCCACCACCACCACCACCACCGGTTCAGTCAGCTCCCCAGGCTGGAGCATTTGTGTTGCATGGTCAGACTGAGACTACGCCGCATTCTGTTGTGGCACCAGCACAGATTGTTGATGATACCCAGGCTCGGATTGACAGGATTGAGCAGAGGATGAGATCACCACATGTTTCTGATGGGATGATGAGGTGGGATGGATATGATGATCTGCTAGTAGCAGCTTTGCCTGTTGAGTTCCGTATGCCGGACATTGAGAGATACACGGGGATAGGGTGCCCCCGTATTCACTTGCAGCTATACAGCACTGTTATGCGCGGGCATAGACTGGATGAGGCACAAATGATTATGTTATTCCCTCTATCATTGAGTGGTGCTGCTCAGCGTTGGTTTGCCTCATTGGACCCTTCGAGACGTAGGACATGGGCTGATTTGGGACAGGAATTTATTAGACAGTATTCTTTCAATACTATAGTGGATGTATCCTGGAGGGAGTTAGAGGCCCTCAGACAGGGGCCGGATGAGTCAGTTACTTCATTCATTTCCCGTTGGAGGGAGAAGATAGCACAGATTATTGATAGACCTTCAGAGCGCGATCAGATCAGTATGATTATGCGTAGCCTTCAGCCCCGCTTTGCTAGGAATCTCATGGGCTTCCCTCAGACAGACTTTGGCTCGTTAGTGCAGGCCCTCTATGGTATTGAGGAGGGTATATCTAGAGGTTTATGGGCAGATTCTTCCCCTTCAGACTCAAAGGGGAAGAAGTCAGGATCAGGCCCCAGGCCCTCAGATGTTGGTACTATTGGCATGACAGGACACCGGTCTTCACGTCGTCCTCCGTTTCAGAGTCAGTTTTTTGGCACTCCTTATCAGATGATACAGCATGATCAGTACAGACCAGTTGCTCCCATTAGGCCAATAGGGCCTACTTATCTACATCCGCCACCATAGTCGGTATATGCTACACAGGCACCCCAGAGGCCGCCTATGCAGTTCCATCATCAGTATAGAGCACCGCCTCCACCGAGGCCAGTTAGACAGTTCACACAGCTTGGGATGCCACTGAGCCGAGCTTTTCAGAGATTGGTTGAGGGGGGACTGATTGTCCCACTACCGCCTAGACCACCACTACAGCCTATCCCCCCAGGATTCAGGACAGATCTTCACTGTGCCTACCATCAGAGAGCAGGCCATGATACAGACAGTTGTTCAGCATTGAGACATGCCATTCAGGATTTGATAGATCAGGGCTTAGTTGATTTGGGGCGCCCGGGTGTGGCCACAGACCCGCTACCTATTCATGACACTAGAGCAGTACCTCCACCCTCGGAAGGGGTACATTTGATTGAGTTTGCAGGGGATGAGATATTTATGATGGGTTGGGATGGAGAGGCTCCTCAGCCGATCAGTCTATATGAGGAGTCAGATTTTGTTGGATATATACCTAGACAGCAGATCCCCAGGCCATTCAGTTTGACCCCGAACGAGATTTATGGGCCGCCTCCAGTATCACCGGTATACTTACAACATGTGCCACCTATGACACCCTTCATTCTGTTCCCAGAGGAATATAGGCCCCCTCATAGAGATGTTCAGATAGTTACACGAAGTGGAAGGGTAGCACAACCTCCACCTGTTAACAGACCATTTGCTGGTATAGCTGCCAGAGAGGAGGTTCAGAGGGAAGATGATGAGATATTACGCCAGCTGCGTACTACTCAAGCTCGCATATCTATTTGGAGCCTTTTGGCCTCATCTAGTACACACAGAGATGCATTGGTCAGAGCCCTTGGCCAGATTAGGGTTGACACTGCTACTACCCCAGAGGGGCTTATTCACATGTTGACAGCTGATAGAGCTACATGCATAGTGTTTTCTGATGATGACTTGCCACCAGAAGGATCAAATCATGTTCGACCCTTATTCATTGATGTTGTTTGTTCAGGCCGTCGGGTGCCGTCTGTTCTGCTGGACAATGGTTCTGCCTTGAACGTCTGTCCATTGGTTACTGCTATTGCACTTGGGTTTTCGCCAGCCGATTTTGGGGCTTCTACACAAACTGTTCGAGCTTATGATGGGACTCAGAGGACAATTATGGGTACACTCAGTACACATGTCATGATCGGGCCAGTTAGTTACTCTATAGTATTTCAGGTTTTAAGGATTCAGTCATTCTTTAACCTGCTTCTTGGTCGCCCATGGATTCATGAGGCTGGTGCTATACCATCTTCCCTCCATCAGAAGGTGAAGTTCATACATGAGGGGCACATTATCACGATACAGTCTGATAGAGATATTATCACTTCGTCTGAGCCAGTGTTACATATCAGTCACAGTGAGGATGACTTACATTTGACCGGGTTTATGTTCGATGAGGTTCAGGTTGTCAGCTTAGAGGATGGCAGCAGAGATATGGTACCTATGTCGTTCGACCAGCACAGCAGTACTTTGGTGCTCAGCATGATGAGAGGAATGTCTTATTTGCCTGGTATGGGATTGGGTCGCCTCCAGCAGGGGCCCCACGAGTTTACTTTCACAGTTGATCATGACACACCCTACGAATTAGGTTACATCCCCACAGAGGCTGATGCACGTTATATGTCACAGCTGCGCAGGGATAGGGTGAGGGCTCGCATGTCTGGCATTCCATTTGATTATCCCCTCCGCCCATACACCTTCCAGTTGGCCGACTACTTTATTAGGGGTTCAGAGCATACGCTTCGCACAGAGGGGACTGTTCACATTCCAGAGATAGTTGAGATTCAGGACATCCAGCAGGCCCTGGGTCAGATTCATTTGGACACCGGGACTACTGAGGCACCTGGTGCCATGATAGTCGCGCCCCCATCACCGGACCGAGCTAGTGTGTTCTCTATGTGTTTCCCCGAGGAGGTCCCTGACTATGACCTACCTATGGATTTGGGAGATGGCACTGATGAGATGGACATGATCGGCATAGGCCGTATCTTCGATGCAGCCCCACGCGGGCCCTGTACTGCTTTCGATATGTTCGGAGTTTCTGTACTCGAGATTGATGGGGATGACTTTATTCCTGATGCCTACACTTATGATATGGATTTTATAGGCATTGGTCGTATCCTTGATGCAGCCCCACGCGGGCCTCATTCTGCTTTTGACATATCTCGAGTTTCCGTACTTGATGATGAGTCAGTCTTTGATGTCGTTACTTCTGATTTTACTTCTGTTGAGGGAGCGTCCGACTCTGTGGACCCACCTCTTTCTTCTGACACTATGTCCGGGTTTGTCACCTGCTTTGATGATATTTTTGATGGTAATAATGATATGAGTATTTTCGAGTACTTGACTGTGTCACAACATCTTCCTTTCATTGCACCACCAGCACCCACGACACATATATATGATGTTGATGATATGGGAGATACGGATGACCCACTGGGTGGTCAGTCAGAGTTTTATTCTAACACAGAGGACGAGAAAGTCACACCCATTTCTGGTAGCACAGAGTTGATAGATTTTGGGGCACCAGATCAGCTCAGGGAGATCAGGATTGGCTCTTCTCTATCTCCTGATGAGAAGAGTAGGTTGATTGACCTGCTCAGGTCATACTTGGATGTATTTGCATGGTCATATGAGGACATGCCAAGCCTTGACCCCTCCATAGTGCAGCATCACCTGCCCATTTTACCACATGCTAGGCCTGTTAAGCAGAAATTGAGAAGACTACACCCTCGATGGAGTTTGCAGGTTAAGGAAGAAATTCGGAAGCAACTCGGTGTTGGTTTCTTGTCAGTGGTTGAGTATCCTGAGTGGCTGGCTAATGTCGTCCCTGTTCCCAAAAAGGACGGCAAGGTTAGGGTTTGTGTTGACTTTCGAGATCTGAATAAGGCCAGCCCTAAGGATGATTTTCCCCTCCCACACATTGATATGCTGGTTGATAGCACTGCAGGGCATCCGATGTTGTCCTTCATGGATGGCTTTTCTGGGTATAATCAGATTCTGATGGCTCCAAAGGATATGGAAAAGACTTCTTTCATTACTGAGTGGGGTACTTACTGCTACCGGGTTATGCCATTTGGGTTGAAGAATGCAGGAGCCACTTATCAGAGAGCTGCTACTACTCTGTTCCATGATATGATGCACACAGATGTCGAGGTATATGTGGATGACATGATAGTGAAGTCCCGAGACAGGACAGATCACTTAGCAGCCTTACAAAGGTTTTTTGAGAGGATCAGACAGTTCAGGCTGAGATTGAATCCCAAGAAGTGCACATTTGGGGTGACTTCTGGAAAATTGCTGGGACACATTGTTAGTGAGAGAGGTATAGAGGTTGATCCAGAGAAAATCAGAGCCATACTTGACATGCTTGCCCCGAGGACTGAGAAAGAGATTAGGGGATTCCTAGGTAGATTGCAGTACATCAGTCGTTTCATTGCTAGACTGACAGACATTTGTGAGCCTAACTTCCGCCTTCTGAGGAAGAATCAGCCTACAGTTTGGAATGATGATTGTCAGCGCGCTTTTGAGAGGATTAAGGAGTGTCTCCTTTCTCCTCCGGTTTTAGTGCCTCCCACACCGGGGCGTCCTTTGCTTCTGTACTTATCAGTTTCAGACATGGCCTTAGGATGCATGTTAGCTCAGCTTGATGATTTGGGGAAGGAGCGTGCCATCTATTATTTGAGTAAGAGGATGCTTGAGTATGAGTGCAAGTACATTATGATTGAGCGCCTTTGCTTGGCATTGGTTTGGGCCACTAGGAGACTTAGACATTACATGACAGAGTATTCCGTGCTCTTGGTCTCACGATTGGACCCGTTGAGGTATCTATTTGACAGGCCTGTTCTGACCGGTAGGCTCATGAGATGGCTGGTATTGTTGACAGAGTTTGATATTCATTATGTCACACAGAAGTCAGTAAAGGGAAGCATTGTTGCAGATCATCTAGCTTCTTTGCCAATATTCGATGACAGATCAGTTGATGATGATTTCCCTGATGAGCAGATCATTTCGATGACTAGTATTATGGGATGGCGGTTGTACTTTGATGGTGCCGCCAATAAGTCGGGGTTTGGCATTGGTATCTTGTTGATATCACCACAGGGTGATCATATCCCCAGATCAGTCCGGTTAGCCTTTTCTAATCATCACCGATTGACGAATAATATTGTAGAGTATGAGGCTTGCATTACAGGTTTGGAGACTGCACTTGATCTTGGCATTAGACAGTTGGAGATCCACGGGGATTCCAACTTGGTTATAAAGCAGACTCAGGGTATCTGGAGGACACGGGATGAGAAGCTGAAACCCTACCATGCTTACTTGGACCTATTAATTGATAGATTCGATGTGTTAAGGTATATACATCTGCCCAGGGCGGAGAATCAGTTTGCCGATGCATTAGCCACCTTGGCTTCTCTGATTGTGATCCCTGCGGGGGTGAATATTAGGCCATTGCTGATTGAGACTAGATCTGCACCAGCTTACTATTGTTTGATTGGAGAGATAGAGGATCAGATTGAGCTGCCATGGTATCACGATATTTATCAGTTTCTGTCATGCGGCGCTTACCCAGAGTCAGCCTCGGCCAAGGATAGGAGAGCATTGAGACAGTTGGCCACCAGATTTGTTGTTTGCGGGGATGCGCTGTATAGGAGATCACCTGATGGCTTGTTATTATTATGTCTAGACCGTGCATCTGCAGATCGAGTGATGAGAGAGGTTCATGCAGGGGTCTGTGGCCCATACATGGGAGGTCATATGCTAGCACGTAAGATCATGAGGACTGGCTACTTTTGGTTGACCATAGAGACAGATTGTTGCCAGTTTGTACAGAGATGTCAGGAGTGTCAGATGCATGGAGACTTGATACACGTGCCACCTTCTGAGTTGCATGCACTTGCATCCCCTTGGCCGTTTTCAGTATGGGGTATTGATATTATTGGGAAGATCTCGCCCAAGTCTTCTAGCGGGCATGAGTACATTTTGGTTGCCATTGACTATTTCACCAAGTGGGTGGAAGCTGCTTCTTATGCTAGGTTGACAGCGGCCAGAGTGGCCAAGTTCATCAGATCGCATATTATTTGCCGATACGGGGTCCCTCATGAGCTGATCTCAGACAGAGGGGTGCATTTTAAGGGCGAGGTGGACACGTTGATTCAAGAGTATGGCATTCAGCATCACAGATCGTCTGCGTACAGGCCGCAGACTAACGGGGCAGTTGAGGCTGCAAATAAGAATATCAAGAGGATTTTGAGAAAGATGGTCGAGACTTCTCGGGATTGGTAAAAAAAGCTCCCTTTCGCATTGTGGGCTTATCGTACATCTTTTCGTACCTCTACTGGAGCTACCCCATATTCTTTGGTGTATGGTATGGAGGCAGTGTTACCTGTTGAGATTGAGATGGGATCTTTGAGAGTAGCACTAGAGCAGCATATATTCGAGGCCGAGTGGGCCCAGTCTCGTTATGATCAGCTTAGCCTGTTGGATGAGAAGAGATTGACGGCGGCAGATCATGTTCAGGCCTATCAGAGGAAGATGACCCGTGCATTCAGAAAGAGGGTCAGGCCTAGGAAATTCCAGAGAGGTGACCTAGTCTTGAAAGTCCTTAGGGGATTGATCAGTGACCTTAGAGGCAAGTTTAGACCGAGTTGGAGCGGGCCTTATGTCATCCGAGATCTGACTCGAGAGGGAGCTGCCTGGTTAACAGACCTAGACGGAAATCAGTTCACAGAGCCAGTTAATGTGGATCAGTTGAAGAAGTTTTATGCGTGAGATCATGGTCAGAGGATGGGTGGCCGTCACTTCGAGTAGCCATATTCCCTATTGCACACCCGTACATTGATATATACTATTGCCAACCCTTTGAGCCTCACGTGGTTTATTATGGCATTTTCTTTCATTCAGCCTTGCATACCTTTTCTGACCTAGGTTGGGGACCTACCCTTGTGCGCTTTGTATTTATTGATTGGATCTATGAGCATTGTGGGCATGGTGTCATTCTTCGTTTGTTCTTTCTTGCATCATTGTCTGTTTCTTTTCATTTCCATTTCGCATCTTCACACCGTCTACCTGTTAGTCCAATTTATATCATCTCTATTCACTTCGCTTCTGTTTTCCCTTGTGTGATGATGATACGCTCTCGTCCCAGAGCTACCAGTCAGGTTTGTCACACCCTTCGTTCTGCTTGTAGGCTTTGATCCAGGATTCTTAGGTTGAAGGGGCCGGTCAAGATTGGAGGTTTGGGGTTCTTTTTGTTGGATTGTGAAAGTATGGAATTCGGCAAAAAAAAAAAAAAAAAAAAAAAAAAAAGGAAAAAATAAAATAAAATGAAAAAAAGAAAAAGAAAAAAATTGTGCTTGTTTGGTATTCGTTGATATACTTGGGATCATCAGAGGTGGTTTTGGGTTTGAGAGATTTCTTTTTCCTTTAAGAGTTAGATGAGAGCATTGTACGATCCTTCTCACCATGGATCTGGGCGACACATTGGGAGTGAGGTTTGGGTTTCCTTGGCACTAGGCCCTTGGATCATTGTCTACATCACCATTCCCATCATATAGTGACTTGCTTTGATTTGGCGTTCTTAGGATGAGTTGTTCGTCGTTGTCACATATTGCTATATTCGTATCCCAGTTGGTTTCTCCATTTTCTTCTACACCCATTCATCATTCATCTTATCCCTTTTCGTCTGCTTCTATCCTCGTCGATCGTCGTTTCACTTCATGAACGATGAGTTCTTTGGTGCATGTCACCTATTGTTTGTTTTTTATTTGGATGCAGGATTGAGTCACCTTGCTCACATGGTTCTGCGATATTTGACATTGCGCACACAGGGGTTTGGCATTATCTATTGGGAGATTTGGGCCTTTGTTTCCCATTGTTTCATTCACCTTTTACCCCTGGCCTACATTACGGTCCGAGTCGTAAGACCACCCTGAGGCCATGAGATCTCATGTCTACTTCGACGCGGTTCATTCGGACAAGCTCCGTCTACTGATTGAGTATGGGATGTTGACAGGTCTCCATTGCTTCGGGGGATATCAAGGGTCACATATTGCCTTTCCATTCGGTTTGCTTGCCTCAGGTCCATGATCAGAAATAGATGATACAGAGAGTTGGGACCGTTGAGGGCACCTTTGCCTGATGTTTTGACACGTTTATACTAGGGCATGCCCCCATCCTTGCATGCTGGCTTTGGCTCTTTATACATGTACGCAGGCATTTCGTTTCACCTAGCGATGTTATGGACATCAAAGTTTGAGCAAGCCCCGCATTCAGCTTAGTTTCTTCATATATCAGAGTGCTTCTGGGGGTCTGACCCAAGATCAGATTCACGGTATTCATCGACCCAACAAGGGTGCATACCCTATTCATTGTCTTGTTTGTTAGTTCAAATGAGCGGGTCTTCAGTGATGTATTCCAAAGTTTTCATTAAGATATATGAGTTTCAGATGTACACACTGGGGCATATCCCCTATCAGTTTTTGTGGATATTGGATGTTATGGATTAGAGTGGAGGGTTTTTTTTTCCTTAGAAATGGATGATTGTGATATTTTCAGCTCTCTGACTTTAACCATATGTGCGGTTATGGGATTCTGACATGATATTGATATCTTAGACTGGGGCATAACTCCTTCCTTTCACCCTTGGTCACATTTATGAGTTTGTCCTATAGGGGCATACCCCCTTCTTTCCATTTGTTATGGGTGATTGTGATTTCTCGCTTGTCATTTATCGGCATTTTCTGGTGTTACACCGGGGCATACCCCTTTCTTTTGTCATGATGAAGGTGTTTGATTTTTGGCTTCTTCGAGTCATTTGTTGGCAGTCCCTAGACGTCATACTGGGGCATACGCCTTTGTTATCAAGGTTAGTATATCAGCGGTTGCATCTTGAGTCCCCCTATTTTGCTCTGAGTTTTGTTTTAAGGCATCCCCTGTCTGTTTAGGTGTTTTGAGCCTTAGTAATGGCATCCCTACCCCCTTTTAGTTCAGTGGTTCCTCGGCATCGTGCCCGAGTTCGATTCCCGATTTCACACTTTTCTAGTACTCGCCCGGATTCCATCATTTTCCGGTACTTGCCTGGATTTCACCATTTTTCTGTACTCGCCCGTATTTCACACTTTTCCGGTACTCGCCCGGATTCCACCATTTTCCGGTACTCGCCCGGATTTCATCATTTTCCGGTACTTGCCTGGATTTCACATTTTTTCGGTACTCGCCCTGATTTCACACTTTTCCGGTACTCGCCCGGATTCCACCATTTTCCGGTACTCGCCCGGATTCCATCACTTTTCCTGTACTCGCCCGGATTTCACCATTTTCTGGTACTTGCCCGGATTTCACACTTTTTCGGTACTCGCCCGGATTTCACACTTTTCCGGTACTCGCCCGGATTCCATCATTTTCCGGTACTCGCCCGGATTTCACCATTTTCCGGTACTTGCCCGAACCCTTCTTCGGTACTCGCCCGGATTCCACCATTTTTCCGTACTCGCCCGGATTTCATACTTTTCCGGTACTCGCCCGGATTCCACCATTTTCCGGTACTTGCCCGAACCCTTCTTCGGTACTCGCCCGGATTTCACACTTTTCCGGTACTCGCCCGGATTCAACCATTTTCCGGTACTCGCTCGGATTTCACACTTTTTCGGTACTTGCCCGGATTCAACCATTTTCCGGTACTCGCCCGGATTTCACCATTTTCCGGTACTCGCCCGGATTTCACACTTTTCCGGTACTTGCCTGGATTCAACCATTTTTCGGTACTCGCCCGGATTTCACACTTTTTCGGTACTCGCCCGGATTTCACACTTTTTCGGTACTCGCCCGGATTCCACCATTTTCCGGTACTCGCCCGGATTTCATCATTTTCCGGTACTTGCCTGGATTTCACACTTTTTCGGTACTCGCCCGGATTTCACACTTTTTCGGTACTTGCCCGGATTCCATCATTTTTCGGTACTCACCGGATTTCACCATTTTCCGGTACTCGCCCGGATTTCACACTTTTCCGGTACTCGCCCGGATTTCACACTTTTCCGGTACTCGCCCGGATTCAACCATTTTCCGGTACTCGCTCGGATTTCACACTTTTTCGGTACTTGCCCGGATTCCATCATTTTCCGGTACTCGCCCGGATTTCACCATTTTCCGGTACTCGCTCGGATTTCACACTTTTCCAGTACTCGCCCGGATTTCACCATTTTCCGGTACTTGCCCGAACCCTTCTTCGGTACTTGCCCGGACCCTTCTCCGGTACTTGCCCGGATCAAATCCCTAATCTTTCCCGACATCGTGATCGGGTCTCCTTGTATCTTTCTCCGGCATCGTGCCTGTATCCCATAGTCCATTCGGTCAGCATGACTTATTTCCCTTAGCCTCCTTTATTATTGGGTGGGGACAAAATTGTTGGTCATTTGGGTTCTTCACTAGAGTTCATTTCACTCTTGCACTGCTTGCACATCGCACTCACAATTCACTCGTTCATTCACTCTACTGAAGAGGGGCATATTTGTAGACCCTCAATTTTGTCCCTCGACACTGGCATTTATCCTTTGGGCGTCACCTGCACCCATCGTTCTCATATGGCACCACTAGGGCCCCTTTTGGGCTTAGTCGGTGTCCGAGCCTCATGTGGGCTTGTCTGTGGTCCATTGTGGTGCGTATGAGGTTCATTTTGGAGGGTCATCATGGCCATTTTCCTAGTCATTCACATCACCCTATAGGAAGGAAGTGGGGTCATCCCGATGTTTTAGCTTAGTTGGAGTTTATAGGGGCATGTTGAGGTTCGGAGCACTCGGGCTTGTTTTGATCGTATCTCCCTCATCCAAACTCGGAATCAAGAACCGTTTCTTTTTATGGATTCCTTATTCTTCCAGGAACATTCTATAAAATTTTCAAAATTTTTTGCAACCGATCGGCTGGTTGGCAGCCGGTTCAGCCGGTTCAGCCGGTTCATCGAGTCAGCCGGTGTAGAACACTGATTTTTGGTAATTGTTTTGATCATATCTCCCTCTTCCGAACTTGGAATCATGTACCGTTTTTTTTCATGGATTCCTTACTATTCTAGGAACATTATGTCAAATTTTCAAAAATTTTTGCCATCGGTTCGACCGGTGGGCATCCGGTTCGGCCGGTTCAGCCGGTTCATTGAGTCAGCTGAGGTAAAACACTAATTCTAGTAATTTTGGGGCCCAAATCCTACATGGCTCAGGCCCGTAAGCTCCATATTGGTTTTGGGCAATGTTGTGGGTCCATTTTGGGCCTTGGTTTGGGTTCCTTGCAGCCCACCACGAATCCATATGGATTCTTGGTGGTGAAGCAAACTGAAAGCTGAAGGGAGTGAGCTGGCCTTGTAAGTTTAAGAGAAGTAATGAGGGGTGTGGTTCCCATGCTGATGAAGGGGATTTCGGTGCTGAAGGGGAAGGAACCCAGGAGGCTCAAATGCTGAGAGGGGTATGAGTATAAAAGGTGGGAAGAGAGGAGAGCAAAGGACCTTTTGGCATTTTCAGAAAGAGGGGAAATTTTGCTGGTGAGAGAAACAAAAAGGTCAGGAGCACCTTCTGAGTTGAGGGTGTGGGGGAAAGCTTCAGCACTGTGGTTTCTTTGAAGAGGAGAATGACAGCATCTTAGTTTTGGGAGTCATCATTGGCATACACGGATCTATTTGGTGGAGATTCTGAGGTAAGCATGCTGAATTTTCTTTGCTGACAGTTTATCTTCCTCGTCTTCATATGTTTTTCTCCTTCCTCATCATCTTTTCTTCCCTTTGATATGAATATTGTATTGCTTGGGTGTGGATAACAAAGGCCACACATGATTTTTGTTGATTGGTTATGAATGGTTTAGGAACTTTCTAACTGAATTTGGGATTTTTTTTATCAACCGGATGAACCGGTTCAACCGGTTCAGCCCCATAAGTGGCTGCCTCTGTCAGCCATGGGGAACACCTGCCTTTCTTGGCCTGGTTCTCACTCATCCGGGCTCGGAATTGAGAACCGTTTCTTTTGTTTGCTTCCTTAATCCCTTAGGAACTTTCTGACCAAATTTGGGATTTTTTATCAACCGGATGGACCAGTTGGGAACCGGTTCAACCGGTTCAGCCCCATAACTGGCTGCCTCTGTCAGCCATGGGGAACACCTGCCTTTCTTGGTCTGGTTCTCACTCATCCGGGCTTGGAATTGAGAACCGTTTCTTTTTTTTGCTTCCTTAATCACTTAGGAACTTTCTGAACAAATTTTGGATTTTTTATCAACCAGCTGAACCAGTTGGTAACAGGTTCAACCGGTTCAGCCCCATAAGTGGCTACCTCTGTCAGCCAAGAGGAGCACCTGCCTTTCTTGGCCTGGTTCTCACTCATCCGGGCTCGGAATTGAGAACCGTTTCTTTCTTTTGCTTCCTTAATCACTTAGGAACTTTCTGACCAAATTTGGGATTTTTTATCAACCGGATGGACCAGTTGGGAACAGGTTCAACCGGTTCAGCCCCATAAGTGGCTACCTCTGTCAGCCATGAGGAGCACCTGCCTTTCTTGGTCTGGTTCTCACTCATCCGGGATCGGAATTGAGAACCTTTTCTTTCTTTTGCTTCCTTAATCACTTAGGAACTTTCTGACCAAATTCGGGATTTTTTATCAACCGGATGAATCAGTTGGGAACCGGTTCAACCGGTTCAGCACCATAACTGGCTGCCTCTGTCAGCCATGAGGAACACCTGCCTTTCTTGGTCCGGTTCTCACTCATCCAGGCTCGGAATTGAGGACCGTTTCTTTCGTTTGAATCCTCACTCATTTAGGAGTTTCATAGAAAAATTTGGGAATTCTTCTCAATAGGTTGTACCAGTTGAGAACCAGTTCAACTTGTTCTGCTGAAGGACTTTAGGTAGCCCTCGTTTTTGGCATTTTTCGAGCCCTTATCCATTGGGGCTCAAACCCATTTGCTATAGGGCACTTGTGATCCATCTTGAAGGTTTAAGTCAGTGTTTGATTTCAGTTAGTATGGGAAATTTTGAAGTTATGGGTGGGGTGGTCTAGGTAAGTCCAGTTTGATTTGTATGACATTTGGGGAGTCCATTACCTGATCTCAACCAGCCTTCTTCCTTTTTGGCACAAAATTTGATGCTTGATTCTGAATACATGTTGTGTGGCTGACTCACCCTCTGCTGTAGCACATGGCTAGGGACCACAGGTACGCATCGTTGGTTTTGATTGTTGAATCATATGCATGCATGGTGCCTAATCTTGAATTTTTGTTACATGTTTATCTGTGTTTGACTGACCGTTTATGCAGCGCATGGCTGGGGACCACAGGTACGTACCCATTGTTTTGGGTTGGTTGAATCCATATGCATGCCAAATACCAATTAGGATTGTGTGATTCATGACATTTATTTAGCCTAGGGTTTCATCTTTGACCCATATGCTCCCACATACCCCAATTCATTAGTAGAGACCGAGTTCCGGGCCTAGAGGGGTGCTACCTCGCATGAGGTACCTTCCCAATGGGTAACCTGATCCCCGGACCCAGAATCTAGTTTTCGCAGACCGTTTTTTTCCATACTGGGGTCATTAGGGGTTTTGGTTCTTACTTAATTTTCCCCATTTTAAAAATAAAAATAAAAAGTAAGTGGCGACTCCATACAACACCGTCTCTCACCGGGGGCGGTTTTTTCAAAACTGGAGAACTCAACTTTTTCATTCCTTATTTTCTTTTAAAAGTGAGTCGCGCCGGTCCGGTGGATCGGGTGAGGGTCCACAGTCATTCAAGTCAACCACAACCTAGAGTTGTTTAAAGCATTTAGAGGCTTGAGAACATGATGTAGAATCCTTCATATCATCCAATGCCCTAAGATGTTCATAGCATCTATAGCTTTGAGCTTATGACTTGAAACTATTCCCGTCATCCACACCCTTGAGTTGTTCATAGCATGTAGAGACCTAAGCTCATGATAAAGAGTAGTTCATGTCATCGACAACCTTAAGTTGTTCATAGCATCTAGAGCCCTGAGCTCATGATCGAGAGTCATTTATGTCAACCACAACCTTGAGTTGTTCATGGTATCTAGAGCTCTGAGGTCACTACCCAGATTAGTTCATGTCATCCACAACCTTGAGTTGTTAATAGCATCTAAAGCCTCGAGCTCACAACCTTGAGTTGTTTATGTCACCCACACCCCTGACCTGTTCATAATATCCAGAGCCCTGAACTCACGACTCGAAGTCATGCATGTTAACAACAACCTTGAGCTGTTCATAGTATCTAAAGCCTTAAGCTCATAACCGTGAGTTATTCATGTCATCCACAACCTTGAGCTGATCATAGCATCTAAAGGCTTCAACACATGACATAAAATCGTTCATATCATCTAATGCCCTGAGTTGTTTATAACATCTAAAGACCTTAGCTCACGACTCTGATTCGTTATTGTCATCCACAATCTTGAGCCATTCATATCATCTAAAGGCTTGAGCACATGACGTAGATTCATTGATATCATCTAATGCCCTCAGTTGTTCATAGCATCTAGAGCCTTGAGCTCACGAACCAGAGTTATTCATGTCAACTACAACCCTATGTTATTCATAACATCTAGAGCCCTGGGCTCATAACCTAAAGTTGTTCATGTCATCCACAACTAGAAGCTATTCATAGCATATGGAGACCTTAGCTCATGACCCAAAGTAGTTCATGTCATCGATAACCCTAAGCTCACGACCCAGAGTCATTCATGTCATCGACAATAATTAGTTGCTCACAACATCTAGAGCCTTAAGCTCACGACCTGGAGTCATTCATGTCAACCAAATTCATGACATGTTCATAGCATTTAGAGTCGTGAGCTCATGACCCAGAGTCGTTCATGTCATGCCCAATGCAAAGTTGTTTAAAGCATTTAGAGCTCGAGCATATGACATAGAATCGTTCATATCATATAATACATTGAGCTATTCATACCATCTCGAGCCTTGAGCTCACGACCCGAAGTTGTTCATGTTAACCACAAACTTGAGCTGGTAAAAGCATCTAAATCCTAAAGCACATGAGCCGAAGTGGTTATTATCAGCCATAGCGCTAAGCTATTCATATCATATAAAGGCTTGAGCACACAAGGCACAATCGTTCATATCATCCAATGCCCTGAGCTGTTCATAGCATCTAGAGCCCTGAGCTCATGACTCAAAGTTGTTCTAGCCATCCACACCCAGAGCTGTCCATAGCATCTAGAGACCTAAGCTCATGAGCAAGAGTTATTCATGACATCAACAACTTTGAGTTGTGCATAGCATGTAGATCCCTGAACTATTGACCTAGAATCATTTATGTCAACCACAACCTTGAGTTGTTCATAGTATCTAGAGCCTTGAGCTCACGACCCGAAGTCTTTTATGTCATTCATAACCATAAGTTATTCATAATATATAAAGCCTTGAGGTCACGGTCTTGTGTCACTTATGTCATCCACAACCTTGAGTTGTTCATAGCATCTTGAGCCTTGAACCCACAACTTATAGTTTTTCATAGCATCTAGAGCCTTGAGCTCACGACCTTCAGTCGTTCATGTCATCCACAACCCTGAGTTGTTCATAGCATCTATAACCTTGTCCCCACAATCGGGAGTCATTCATGTCATCCATAGCCTTGAGCTGATTATAGCATCCAGAGGATTGAGCACACGACGTAAAATCGTTCATATCATCCAATGCCCTAAGCTCTTTATAGCATCTAGAGACCTTAGCTAATGACCCAGAGTCATTCATGTCAACCACAAACCTGACTTATTCATATCATCTAGAGGCTTGAGCACATGACATAGAATAGTTGATATGATCTAAGGCCTTGAGTTGTCATAGCATTTAGAGCCTTTAGCTCATGACCCATAGTCATCTATGTGATCCACAGCTCAGTGCTATTCATAGCATTTAGAGACCTATGCTCATGACCCATAGTAGTTCATGTCACCGACAACCCTGACCTATTCATAGCATCTAGGGCCCTTAGCTCATGTTCAAGAGTCGTTCTTGTCAACCACAACTCTGAGTTGTTCATAGTATAATAAACCTTAAGTCATGACCTAGAGTTGTTCATGTCATCCATAACCCTGAGTTGTTCATAGCATTTAAAGCACAAAGGTCATGATCTGGAGTTGTTCATGTCAACCATAACCTTGAGCTATTCATAATAGCTAAAAACCTAATATCATGACCCAAAGTCGTTCCAAACATCCACACCCTTGAGTTGTTCATAGCATCTACAACCATGAGTTCTTGATCCAGAATCGTTCATTTATCCACAATCCTCAATTGTTATAGCATTTAGATGCTTGAGCTCATAACCAAAATTGTGCATATGATCCATAACCCTGAGATGTTCATAGTATTTAGAGACTTGAGCTCATGACCTAAAGTAGTTCATATAATCGATAGCAATGAGTTGTTCATAGCATCTAGAGCCCTGAGCTCACGACTCGGAGTCATTCATGTGAACCCTAACATTGAGCTTATCATAGTATCTAGAGCCCTGAGCTCATGACCTAGACTCATTCAAGTCATCCACAACCTTGAGTTGTTGATTGCATTTAGAGCCCTAAGCTCATGACAAGGAATCGTTAATGTCATTGACAACCTTAGGTTGATCATAATATCTAGAGGCTTGAGCACACAACGTAGAATCATTCATATCATCCATTACCCTAAGTTGTTCATAGCATCTAAAGCCCTAAGCTCATGATCCGAAGTCGTTCATGTCAACCATAGACCTGAGCTGTTCATAAATTCTAGAGCCCTGAGTTCACGATCCAGAGTCGTTCATGTCATCCATAACCCTGAGTTGCTCATATCATCTAGAGGCTTATGCACATGATACAGAATTGTACATATCATCCAATGCCCAAAGCTATTCATAGCATCTAGAGACCTGAGCTCATGACCCAAAGTCATTCATGTCATCTACAACCCAGAGCTATTCATAGCATTTAGAGACCTCAATTCATAACCAAGAGTATTTCATGTGATTGAAAACCTTCAGTTGTTCATAGCATCTAGAGGCCTAAGCTCATGACCTAGAGATGTTCATATCAACCATAACCCTGAGTTGTTGATAGTATCTAGAGCATTGAGCACATGACTGAAGTCATTTATATCATTCATAGCCTTGAGTTGTTCATACCATCTAAAGCCCTGAGATGACAACCCAAAGTTATTCATGTGAACCACAACCCCAAGCTGTTCATAGAATCTATAGCCCTAAGCTCATGATCTTGAGTTGTTCATGCCATTAACAACCTTGAGCTATTCATAGCATCTTGAGCCCTGAGCTCATGACCCGAAGTCATTCATGTCATCCACACCCTTGAGATGTTTATAAGATGTAAAGACCTGAGCTGATGAGTAAGATTTATTCATGTCATCGACAACTTTGAGTTGTTTATGACATGTGAAGCCCTGAACTATCAACCCGGAGTCATTGACGTCAACCACAATCGTGAGCTGTTCAAAGTATCTAAAGCCTTGAGCTCACGACCTGAAGTCCTTCATGTCATCCACAACTTTGAGTTGTTCATAGCATCTAAAGCCTTGAGCACACGACCATGAGTCGTTTATGTCATCCACAACCCTGAGCTATTCATAGCATCTAGAGCCTTGAACTTCGGACTCAAGATTCATTTATGTTAACAACAACCTTGAGTTGTTTATAGCATCTAGAGCCCTAAGCTTATGACCTTGATTCGTTCATGTCATCCATAACCTTGAGTTGTTCATAGCATCTAAAGCCTTGAGCTCACGATTGAGAGTCGTTCATGTCATGCACAGTGCTAAGTTGATCATAATATCTAGAGGCTTGAGCACATGATTTAGAATTATTCATATCATCTAATGCCCTGAGTTGTTCATAGCATCTAAAGACATTAGCTCATAACCTAGAGTCGTTCACAACCTGGAGTCGTTCATGTCAACCACATACTTAAGTTGTTCATATCATCTACAGGTTTGAGCACACAATGTAAAATTGTTAATATCATCTAATGCCTTAAGTTGTCATAACATCTAGAGCCTTTACCTCACAACCCGAAGTCATTTATGTCATCCACATTCTGGTGCTATTGATTGCATCTAGAGATCTGTGCTCGTGACCTAGAGTAGTTCATGTCCTCAACAGCCTAAAGCTGCTCATAACATCTAGAGGCCTCAGCTCATGACCCAAAGTCATTCTTGTCAACCACAAGCCTGAGCTCATGACCTAGAGTCATTCATATCATTCACAACCTTGAGTTATTCATAGCATCTAAAGCCTTGAGCTCATGATTCAGAGTCACTCATGTCAACCATAGCCTTAAGCTATTTATAACATCTAGAGTCTTGAGCTCACGACTTGAAGTCATTCTTAACATCACGCCCCAGAGCTGTTCATAACATTTATAACCTTGAGTTTAAGACCTAGAATCGTTCATAACATCCACACTCCTAAGTTGCTATAGCATCTAGATGCTTGAGCTCATAACCCAGAATCGTGCATATGATGCACAACCTTGAGTTGTTCATAACATCTGAGACTTGAGCTCACGACCCAGAGTCATATCATCGATAGCCATGAGTTATTGATAGCATCTAAGGCCCTAAGCTCAAGACCCAAAGTCGTTCATGTGAACCATAACTCTGAGCTTATCATAGTATTTAGAGCCCTAAGCTCATAACCTAAAGTCGTTCATGTCATCTAGTACGTTGAGTTGTTCATACCATCTATAACTATGAACTCATGACCATGAGTCACTCATGTCATCCACAACCTCAAGTTGTTCATATCATCTAAAGCCTTAAACTCATGACTTGGAGTCATTCATGTCATCCATAGTCCGTAGTTGTTCAAAGCATCTAGAGACTTGAGCATATGACCCGGAATTGTTCATATCATCTAATGCCCTGAGTTGTTTGTAACATCTAGAACCATGAGCTCATGACCCGTAGTCATTCATGTCAAACACAACCTTGGGCTATTTATAGCATTTAGAGCCTTGTACTCATGACCTAGAGTCGTTCATGTCATCCACAGTCCTTAGTTGTTCATAGCATTAAAGCCATGAGCTCGCGACCAATAATCGTTCATATCATCCAATGCCTTGAGCTGTTCATAGCATCAAGAGCCTTGAGCACACGGCTTGGAGTTTTTCATGTTAACAACAACCCTAAGTTGTTCATAGCATATGACTCAAATTCATTTGTGTTATCCACAACCTTGAGCTGTTCATAGCCTCTATAGGCTTGAGCTCATAATGAAAAATCATTCACATCATCCACAACCCTGAGCTGTTCATAGCATTTGGAGGCCTTAGCTCACGGGATTCCGAGTTGTTCATATCATTTAGAGCCTTGAGTTCATGACCCAGAATAGTTCATATCATCTACAACCTTGAGCTCATGATCTGGAATAGTTGATGTCAATCACAACCATAAGCTATTTATTGCATCTAGAGCCTTAGAGCTCCTAACCTGGAATCGTTCATGTTGACCACAACCCTTAGCTGTTCATGGCATCTAAAGCCCTAAGCTCACGACTTGGAGTCATTATTGTCATTAACAACCCTAAGTTACTCATAACATCTTAAGCCTTGAGTTTAGGACCCAAAATAGTTCATATCATCCTTAACCATGAGTTGTTCATAGCCTTTAGATCCTTGAGTCCATGACTCAAAAGTGTGCATATCATCCACTACTCTGAACTATTCATAGCATCTAGAGACCTCATTTCATGACCCAGATTAGTTCATGTCAATGACAACTCTAAGCTGTTCATAGCAGCTAGAGCCCTGAGCTCACGAATCGAAGTCATTCATGTCAACCATAGCCCTGAGAAGTTCATACCATTTAAAGCCCTGACCTCATGACTAAAAGTCATTCATGTCATTCATAACCTGAGTTGTTTATATCATTTGGAGCCTTGGGCTCATGACCAAGAATCCTTCATATCTTCCTCAGCCTTGAGCTATTCATAGCATCTAGAGTCTTGAGCTCACGACCTAAAGTTGTTTATTTCATTCAAAGCCCTAAGCTATTCATAACATTTAGAGCCTTGAGTTCATGACCTAGAATCGTTCATATCATCCACAACATTGAGCTATTCATTGCATCTAGATCCTTGAGCTCATGACCCAAAATCATGCATATCATCCACAACCCTGAGCTATTCATAGCATCTAAAGACTTCAGCTCATGACTTAGAGTAGTTCATGTCATTGATAGCCATGAGTTGTTCATATAATCCGAAGGCTTGAGCTCACAACTTGGAGTCATTCATGCCAACCATAACCCCGATCTTATCATAGTATCTAAAGCCCTAAGCTCATAACCCATACTTATTCATGTCTTCCATAGCCTTGAGTTTTTCATAGCATCTAGAGGCCTGAGCTCATGACTTGGAGTCGTTCATGACAACCACAACCTTAAGCGGTCCATAGCATCTAAAGCCTTAAGCCCATGACCTTGAGTCACTCATGTCATCCATAGCCTTGAGCTATTCATAGCATCTAAAGCCTCAACTCACAAATCTAAGTCATTCATTGGATCCACAGCCTTGAATCGTTCATTGCATCTAGAGCCCTGAGCTTATGACCCAGAATAGCTCATGTCATCCACAACCTTGAGCTATTCATTACATCTAGAGCCCTGAGCTCATGACATAGAGTCATTCATGTCAACCACAACCCTGATTTATACTTAGCTTCTACACCCCTCAGTTCATGACCCGAAGTCATTCATGCCATCCATAATATTGAGTTGTTCATAGCATTTAGAGCCATGGGCTCACGACTAAGAATCGTTCATATCATTTAAAGCCTTAAGTTGTTCATAGTATCTAGAGAACTGATCTCCTTGGATCCTGAGTGGTTCATATCATCCACAAATTTAAGTTATTCATAGCATCTAGAGCCTTGAGCTCATGACTCTAAGTCGTTCATTTTGTCGATAGCCTTGATCTGTTCATAGCATTTAGAGCCTTAAGTTCACGACCTCGAATCTTTCATATCATCCACAACCCAAAGTTGTTCATAGCATTTAGATCCTTAAGCTCACGACCTAGAATAGTGTATAACTTCCACTATTGAGAGTTGTTCATAACATCTAGAGACCTAAGCTCATGACCTAGAGTAGTTAATGTCATCAACAAGTGATTACTACTCAAAAAGTGCTATTTGATAGCTTGTAATTAACTCTTCTAAACACTTTTGAGTAGTAGTTATCACCTTTTAACCCAATTAATATGTTAAGGACCCTTGCAATCAATTCTAATCAAATTGTGTTAAGTTTTGGTTTTTTGATAGCTTTTTGATCACCAAAGCAATCCAAGATTGAGGAGAGTTCTTTGGAATCCATGGCAAAGCAATAGAAAGCTCAGAAACATGAAGAACCGAAGCTTTGAAGTCCTTTGCCATAAGCAAATTCGGAATGCAAGGAGTGTGGGATCCTCCCTAAAAAATACCACGTGGCTCTCTCTCCCTTATGTTGATGCCTTGCATCCCAGTGATCCACGTAGCTGCCAAGTGGATGTACGCTTTCAACCCAGATTGAGTTCTGGTTCAGTCTTCCCTGCAAAAGATGTCCGGACAGGGCGTCTGGACACACCATCGAAAGGCGGCGGAACGTGGGCTGTGGTAGCCTATCAGAATGATGTAGCAAGGCTTGCTCACTTTAGTCAATGATCCGGACAACATATCCGGATAGGATATGCTATCGTCAGGGGTGTGATGTTTAAGAGTGCCATCAGAGGGAGTTCGGATAGGGGAGCGTGCCACGCGTCCTCTTGGGGAATCCGGATGGAGTTGCTCCGTGTCATCAGGGGGAGGGGTCCCTACACCTTGCACAAGCAGACGGTCCTCCTTGCGACATGCGACATAGCTCATTCCACCCGGGGAAGAAGAATTCTATCCGGCCAACATTCCACCTTCTCCGGATATCTCACATCCAGAATTCTGTCCGGCCGATGTTTCACCTTCTTCGGATATCTCAGATCCGGAATTTTGTCCGGTCAGACATGTCCAGATCCTCTGATCAGATATTTCACATCCGGCGCTTGACGCCAGATGGGAGAGGAGGGCGTTTCAACTTCCCCGGTTAGACATGTCTGAATCCTCTAATAGTGCTTACCCGGAGAGCATCTGCAGCCGACAATTCAGATTCCCCTGACAGCTTAGCTCGTCAGATACTTGTGATTCGCTGGATCCATTTCCACCCACAATCAAAAAGCAAACTCTGATAATACTGACGACCAAGTCTCCATTTTGCACAGTGCAACGGAATTTCTCCTGAAGCTTCCCGATATTTTCGACCGACTTTTTGAGATATTTTGCTTTAGATATTTGATGTCTAAATCCCCAAACTCTCCTTGTAACCCACCTATCATAGGATTCCTTAGTCTTTAAGTAAGAACAAAGGGTGAATAACCTCTTATATATAGTTTGTAATTTTCTTTAATAGGAGGGAGTCGGGAGCTTGTTCTCAGATGCATCCTTTATACAATTTTGTAAGAAATATATTTTACAGAGCATTTGCTCTGTTTTTCCTATATATTTTTGTTTTCTCATTCTTTTTCTTACTAGCCAAACAAGCTCTAAGGAATTTTCCTCAGAGAATGAGTGGCTAGACTTTTACTCCCTTGGAGCTAAGGTTGCCGGGAAAGGTTCCAAGTGCAAGAATTAGTAGCTTTGTGGTTTCAGCCATTAAAGAAGAGAAAGTGTGATCCTTTAATGATTTCTATGTTTTAGTTAACTTAAAACACCTTCAATTCACGTGAGCCAACACTTGGTAAGGCAAGTGATCTCCGTCCATGGAGATTCACTAGTTTACCTCTTGCGAGCTTTTGGGAAGTGACTTGAAGGTAGGATTTTCTAGAATTGCCAACACTTGGTAAGCTTTTGGACTCCAAGGAGACATCCATTAGTTATCTCTTGCAAGCTTGAGAAGGGAAGTCCAAAGTTAAAGATCACCTTGAATGGCAAATGCTAGGTGAGAGGCATGAGCCATTGCAAGTTGCATCAGTGAGAGGGAATTAGAGCTGAAATCCATTTAAAGGATACATCTGTACAACACCGGTTAGAGAATTGACTATATGTTAATTCTCTAATGCGAGGAAATGAACCAAATGACCGGAGCTCTGTTTTTGTATAAGGAACCTCCCCTGTGAACCCAAACCTCCAAGGAATGTTTTTCTTCATAAGTAATTTCCATTACTTTCTTTTTAGTTCGCTTGAAACAAAACCTCGTTTAACCAAAGTTTGTCTTTTATTTCTTAAGCTAACCTTGAAATGAAAAAGCACCAATTTAACTTTGAATTGGTATCAGTTGTGAGTTGAAAACCCTTCCCAGAGAATGATCCTAGAGCCACTATGCTATATTAGCTAAAGCTATCCTAATGCATGGTGATATAGGTTATAAATTTTTTTGATTACTCCCTTAATCAAAGAGCACCAGCTGGACATGAATCAGCTAAGACACCAATTGGGAACGAATCAAATGGCGTCGTTGCCGGAGAAGGTGCCAACTTCATAGTGATATTATTTCAGTATACTTGTGGTTTTCATCACAAGTTTGGTGAGTTTTCTGTCATTTTACTAACTCTTTTAGTTGTTTCTTTTACTCGTTTATATTCTAGCATAGCTTTTAATTTAGTTTTAGTTAAGCGAACTCTTTTTGGTAGTTTTGGTTTTTTTGTTTTCCTCTGTTTTCATTTTTTTCTATTACAGTTGATACTAGTTGTGTATGCCAAAGTGGATACGAGATAGTGGAGGAAGGCTTCTTAAACTTGAAACACCTCATAACAAGGAGTTGGAATTGAGCTTGAACATCATGGAAACTAAACCTGAGGATCAGCATAGTCACCATGGTCATCAGGACAATCCCAATGAATTCAGATCAATGAGGGACCGTATGCATCCACCTCGTATGAGTGCACCATCATGTATAGTGCCCCCTACAGAGCAGCTAGTGATCAGACCCCATATTGTGCCACTTCTACCAACTTTCCATGGAATGGAAAGTGAGAATCCCTATGCCCATATCAAGGAATTTGAAGATGTTTGCAATACATTCCGAGAGGGAGGAGCTTCTATCGACCTGATGAGGCTTAAAAAATTTCCTTTTACTTTAAAGGATAAGGCCAATATTTGGCTTAATTCTTTAAGGCCAAGGAGTATCCGTACTTGGACTCATTTACAAGCTGAATTCCTCAAGAAGTTCTTTCCTACTCATAGAACAAATGGCTTGAAAAGGCAAATTTCAAACTTCTCAGCTAAAGAGAATGAGAAATTCTATGAGTGTTGGGAAAGATACATGGAAGCCATTAATGCTTGTCTTCACCATGGCTTTGATACATGGCTGTTGGTGAGTTATTTCTATGATGGGATGTCTTCCTCAATGAAGCAACTCCTCGAAACAATGTGTGGAGGGGATTTCATGAGTAAGAATCCCGAGGAAGCTATGGATTTCTTGAGTTATGTAGCTGAAGTCTCAAGGGGATGGGATGAACCGCATAGAGGAGAAGTGGGAAAGATGAAGTCTCAACCAAATGCTCTTCATGCTAAGGCTGGGATGTACACCTTGAATGAAGATGTTGATATGAAAGCAAAATTTGCAACTATGACAAGAAGAGTGGAGGAGCTAGAACTGAAAAAGATGCATGAAGTGCAAGCTGTTGCTGAAACACCAGTGCAAGTAAATCTATGTTCTATTTTTCAATCTTATGAACACTTGGTGGAGGAGTGCCCTACAATTCCAGTTCCTAGAGAAATGTTTGGAGAACAAGCAAATGTCATTGGACAATTCAAGCCCAATAGCAATGCTTCGTATGGCAATACTTACAACTCAAGTTGGAGGAATCATCCAAATTTTTCATGGAAGCCAAGAGCACCTCAGTACCAACAGCCGGCTCAACCATCTCAACCATCCCAACAAGCTTCAAGTCTTGAACAAGCAATAGTGAATCTCAGCAAGGTTGTGGGAGATTTTGTTGAAGACCAAAAATCCATCAACTCTCAACTCAGTCAAAGAATTGATAGTGTAGAGAATACTTTGAATAAAAGGATGGATGGGATGCAAAATGACTTATCTCAGAAGATAGATAATCTCCAATACTCAATCTCAAGGCTCACTAATTTGAACACAGTGCAAGAGAAGGGTAGATTTCCTTCTCAACCTCACCAAAACCCCAAGGGTATCCAGGAAGTGGAAACTCATGAGGGAGAATCTTCACAGGTGAGAGATGTTAAAGCCTTGATCACTCTAAGGAGTGGTAAAAAGGTTGATTCACCAACACCCAAGCTATATGTTGAAGAGAAGGAAGAAGAAGAGACAAAGAAGAGGGAAGAAATGAAAGGAAAGAAGAAAGATATCAGTGAAGGGAAGGAGGACCGTGATTCAATAGTGAATGCAAATTCGGAGAAAGAACTTATTAAGGAAGAATTGATGAAGAAACGCACATCTCCACCTTTTCCTCAAGCTTTGCATGGGAAAAAGGGGATAAAAAATGCATCAGAAATCCTTGAAGTTTTGAGGCAAGTGAAGGTCAACATTCCATTGCTGGACATGATTAAGCAAGTTCCATCATATGCAAAGTTCCTAAAGGACCTGTGTACTATCAAAAGAGGGTTGAATGTGAATAAGAAAGCCTTCTTGACTGAGTAAGTGAGTGCCATCATACAATGCAAATCTCCTTTGAAGTACAAAGATCCAGGATGTCCTACCATTTCAGTCATGATTGGAGGAAAGGTAGTGGAAAAAACTTTGTTAGATTTGGGAGCAAGTGTGAATTTGCTACCATACTCTGTTTATAAGCAATTGGGACTTGGTGAATTAAAACCAACATCAATCACTCTATCTTTAGTGATTACTACTCAAAATGTGCTATTTGATAGCTTGTAATTAATCCTTTTAAACACTTTTGAGTAGTAGTTAGTGCCTTTTAACCCAATTAGCATGTTAAGGCCCCTTTCAATCAATTCTAATCAAATTGTGTAAGTTTTGGTGTTTTTGTTAGTATTTTGATCACCAAAGCATTATGAGATTGAGGAGAGTTTTATGGAATCCTTGGCAAGCAATGGGAAGCTTAGAGGCATGAAGAATCAAAGCTTTGAAGCACTTTTGCCATAAACAAATCTGGAATGCAAAGAAAAGCAAAGAGAATCCAGCCATGAAGCATTCTTGATGACAGTCACTGCAGCCACTTTTGGAGTACTTCCTGAAGTCCAAATTATGCATGCTATATGTCATTTGAAAGCTTAGGAAGTCAACAATCCAATGCTTCAAACTATGTTCAATTTGGAGCTGAAATGAGGAAGTTACAGCCTTTGGAAGATGACTGCTCCAAGCTGAAGGAAGGATTCAAAAAAGTGCTGCGGAATCAGCCTTTTGTTGCGAAATGATTTCGCAACACTTTTGCTATGGATTTCCCCTGAAGCTTCACGCCGCGATGGAAGCCAAACACCATAAGATGGAAGTCAACTTCGCAGAGATGTTGAATCAGCCTTTTGCTGCAAAGAAATTTCGCAGCCCTTCTTATGCACCTGCGAAATTTCGCAGACCTCATCTTTTACTTGCGAAATGGTCCTTAGTGCTTCCCGATATTTGTAACCGACACTTGGAGATATTTTTCATTAGATTTTTGTTGTCTAAATGCCCAAATTCTCCTTGTAAGCCACCAATTATAGGATTCCTTAGTTTTTAAGTTAGGAATTTGGCTAAAATATCCATGTAATAGCTGTAAATGTAATTTTGGTTTAAATAGAGCCCGAGGAGCCTGTTCTGAGGGTGTTGAACCTTTTGTAAAAGTTTCAAAGGAAGAAATATACAGAGCTTGAGCTCTGCTTTACCTTCTCACTTTGATTGTGTTTTTTATTTATTTACTAAGTTATGCACTCTCTGAGGAGCTTTCCCCAGAGAATGAGTAACTAAACCTTTTAGTTCCTTGGAGTTAAGGTTGCCGGGAAAGGTTCCAAGTGCAAGAATTAGAAGCTTTGTGGTTTCAGCTATGAATGAAGCGAGAGTGTGTCCCGTGAATGGTTTCTAATGTTTTTAGTTAACTTAAAACTCCTTGGAGTCACCTGGGCCAACACTTGGTAAGGCAAGTGATCTCTAACCATGGAGATGCACTAGTTTACCCCTTGCAAGCCTCTGGTAGGTGACTTGAAGGTAGGATTTTCTAGAATAGCCAACACTTGATAAGCTTTTGGACTCTAAGGAGACATCCATTAGTTATCACTTGCGAGCTTTTGATGGGTAATCCAAGGTTAAAGATCACCTTGAATGGTAAAGGCTAAGTGAGAGGCTCGAACCATTGCAAGTTGCATCAGTGAGAGAATTAAAGCTGAAATCCAATTGAGGGATGCATTTGTGCAGCACCTGTTAGAGAATTGACTTTATGTTAATTCTCTAATGTGAGGAAATGAATCAACTGACCGGAGCTATGCTTTTACATGAGGAACCTCCCTTGTAAACCTGAATCTCCAAGGAATGCTTTTCTTCTTAAGTAATTTTCATCACTTGTCGTGTTGTTAACTTAAGCTTAACCCTTTTTCAACCAAAGTTTGTGTTTTATTTCTTAAGCTAATCTTGAAATGAAACAGCACCAATTCACTTTGAATTGGTATCATTTTCAACTTGAGGACCCTTCCCAGTGGAACGATCCTAGAGCCACTATGCTATAGTAGCTTTTTATTTGCTACGCTAGTTCATGGTGTTATAGGTTAAAAATTTTGTTGATTACTCCCACCATCAAGGAGCACCAGCTGGACACAAATCAGCTGAGACACCAATTAGGCATGAATCATTTAACTGATAGGTCAGTGAAAATTCCAAGGGGGATAATTGAGGATGTTTTAGTTCAAGTTGATAATTTCTACTATCCAGTAGATTTTGTTGTTCTTGATACTGATCCTTTAGTTAAGGAAGCTAATTATGTTCCTATCATCCTTGGAAGGCCATTTCTTGCTACTTCAAATGCAATCATAAATTATAGGAATGGACTTATGCAACTTACTTTTGGCAACATGACACTTGAGCTTAATATCTTTCATATGTCAAAGAAGCTAATTACTCTGGAAGAAGAAGAAGGTCCAGAAGAGGTATGCATTATTGACACTCTAGTGGAGGAGCATTGTGATCAGAATATGCAAGACGAGTTGAATGAAAGTCTTGAGGATCTTGAAGAAGGGTTGTCTGAACCCGTTGATGTCCTTGTTACTCTACAAGGTTGGAGGAGGAAAGAAGAGATCCTACCTTTATTCAATAAAGAGGAGGGACAAAATGATGTAACAGAAGAATTCCCGAAGCTCAATTTGAAACCTCTGCCCATGGAGTTAAAATATACATACCTGGAAGAAAATAACCAATGTCCTGTTGTTATATCTTCATCTCTTACCGGTCATCAGGAGATTTCTCTACTTGAAGTTCTTAAGAGGTGCAAGAAAGCAATAGGATGGCAAATATCTGACTTGAAAGGAATCAGTCCTTTGGTTTGTACACATCACATATATATGGAGGAAGAAGCTAAACCAATTTGTCAACCTCAAAGAAGATTGAATCCTCATTTACAAGAAGTGGTGCGAATTGAGGTACGGAAGCTACTCTAAGCGGGTATTATTTATCCCATATTTGACAGCCCTTGGGTGAGTCCTACTCAAGTGGTACCAAAGAAGTCAGGGATTACTGTGGTTCAGAATGAAAAAGGAGAAGAAATTGCTACACGTCTCACTTCAGGTTGGAGGGTGTGTATTGACTATAGGAAATTGAATGCTGTGACAAGGAAAGATCATTTTCCACTCCCGTTTATTGATCAGGTGCTGGAGAGAGTCTCTGGCCATCCTTTTTATTGTTTCTTGGATTGGTACTCAGGGTATTTCCAAATTGAAATTGATGTTGAAGATAAGGAGAAGACCACTTTCACATGTCTGTTTGGAACATACGCCTACTGAAGAATGCCTTTTGGTTTATGCAATGCACCTGCAACATTCCAAAGATGTATGCTTAGTATCTTCAGTGATATGGTGGAGCGAATTATGGAGGTCTTCATGGATGATATCACCATATATGGAGGTACATTTGAAGAATGCTTAGTAAATTTGGAAACGGTTCTTAAAAGATGCATTGAAAAAGACTTGGTGCTCAACTGGGAGAAATGCCATTTTATGGTACATCAAGGAATTGTCCTTGGCCATATCATCTCCGAGAAAGGCATTGAAGTTGATAAAGCAAAGGTGGAACTTATTGCCAAATTGCCATCCCCAACCACTGTAAAAGGAGTAAGGCAATTTCTTGGCCATGCAGGGTTCTACAGGAGATTTATACAAAACTTCTCTAAGCTTTCAAGGCCTCTTTGTGAACTTTTAGCTAAGGATGCTAAGTTTGTCTGGGATGAGAGATGTCAAAAGAGTTTTGATCAATTGAAGCAATTTTTGACAACCACTCCAATAGTAAGGGCTCCTAACTGGTAATTACCTTTTGAAGTAATGTGTGATGCCAGTGACTTTGCTATAGGAGTTGTACTTGGCCAAAGAGAAGATGGGAAGCCTTATGTGATCTACTATGCAAGCAAAACATTGAACGAGGCTCAGAGAAACTACACAACTACAGAGAAAGAATTGTTAGTTGTGGTGTTTGCTTTAGACAAGTTTCGTGCTTATTTGGTAGGGTCTTTCATCATTGTTTTCACTGACCATTCGGCCTTGAAGTATTTATTGACAAAGCAAGATGCAAAAGCAAGGTTAATTAGATGGATTCTTTTGTTACAAGAGTTTGATCTCCAAATCAGAGACAAGAAAGGGGTGGAGAATGTGGTAGTTAACCACCTTTCAAGGTTGGCTATAGCACATAATTCCCATGTATTACCCATTAATGATGACTTTCTTGAGGAATCACTTATGTTGCTAGAGAAAGCTCCTTGGTATGCTCATATTGCTAACTATTTGGTTACTGGTGAAGTTCGAAGAGAGTGGAAAACGCAAGACAGGAAGCACTTCTTTGCAAAGATTCATGCTTATTATTGGGAAGAGCCCTTCCTTTTCAAGTATTGTGCAGATCAGATCATAAGGAAGTGTGTCCCTGAAGAAGAGCAACAAGGGATCCTCAACCATTGCCATGAGAATGCCTGTGGAGGCCACTTTGCCTCTCAGAAAACAACCATGAAGGTCTTGCAATCAGGGTTTACTTGGCCATCACTTTTCAAAGATTCCCACATCGTGTGTAGGAGTTGTGATAGATGCCAAAGACTCGGGAAGCTTACAAAAAGAAACCAAATGCCCATGAACCCCATCCTTATAGTTGATCTTTTTGATGTTTGGGGTATTGACTTCATGGGACCTTTCCCAATGTCTTTTGGTAACTCTTATATATTGGTGGGGGTGGACTATGTTTCCAAATGGGTGGAGGCAATCCCTTGTAAACATAATGATCACAGGGTGGTTCTCAAATTTCTTAAGGAGAACATCTTCTCAAGATTTGGGGTGCCCAAGACCATAATCAGTGATGGAGGTACTCATTTTTGCAGCAAACCTTTTGAAACCCTATTAGCCAAGTATGGAGTGAAGCATAAGGTAGCTACACCTTATCATCCTCAAACTTCCGGGCAAGTGGAGCTAGCAAACAGGGAAATAAAAAACATACTGATGAAAGTGGTGATTACAAGCAGAAAAGACTGGTCTATTAAGCTACATGATTCATTATGGGCATATAGAACAGCTTATAAGACTATTCTTGGCATGCCCCCCTATCGTCTCGTCTATGGCAAAGCATGCCACCTTCCTGTGGAAGTTGAATATAAGGCTTGGTGGGCAATCAAGAGGTTGAACATGGACTTGATCAGAGCTGGGGCAAAGAGGTGCTTAGACCTTAATGAGATGGAGGAATTAAGAAATGATGCTTACATCAATTCCAAAGTTGCAAAACAGAGGATGAAGAAGTGGCATGATCAACTAATCTCCAACAAAGAATTGCGGAAAGGACAAAGAGTCCTACTCTATGACTCAAGGCTCCATATCTTTCCAGGGAAGCTCAAGTCAAGGTGGATAGGTCATTTCATTATTCACCAAGTACATCTCAATGGAGTGGTGGAATTACTAAATTCCAATGGCATAGACACCTTTAGAGTCAATGGTCATCGCCTCAAGCCATTCATTGAGCCGTTCAAGCCAGAAAAAGAGGAAATCAACCTCCTTGAGCCATAAAAATCCTGATCAGAAAAGGGTTAGATGGACTTGGTTTCACCAAAGTCCATAATTTTGTTAAATATGTTAATTTTTTAAGTTTGTAAATTTTTTTTTATTGTAATTTTGGTCTTGAAATTATGTAAATTGTAACTAACTTAATCTTTTTGAATGATTAAAATCAGGAGGAATTGCAAGAAAATCGAAAGAAGCTGCTCTGAGCTGATGCCATTCCACTCCTTTTCTCCAGGCTGTTATGCCAGATATTGGAGCACCGGGGATACCCAACAGAGCCTCAACATGAGCGTAAATGTTTTTGTCGAGAGATTTTCACTCTCGACAAATGGACTAGTATGACAGCTTATGGTGGTGCAGACCAAGGAGCACCAGCTGGACCAGAGCAGCCAGAGGAGCTAGTTGAACCACTTATTGACACTCAGCCACCTGCCCCTGCAGTGGCCCCTAGTGAGCCTCCACCAGAGATTCCATCCTCTGCTCCTCAGGCCACACCACAGCCTCCCCCTGTCATTCCACCTCCATCAGCACCATCTCTTCAGCTGAGCCAAGGGTAGCTATTCCCATCATCGAGTATAGAGGCCTATCCCACACTTACCAGGCATTGGCCACTTCTCAGAGCATTCTCACTCAGCAGATCACAGCCCTTCGCTCTCAGCAGGAGCAGATTCTTGCCACTCAGGCCGAGCATACTGCCATCCTGAGGCAAATTCAGCATCATCTTGGCAGTAAATCAGCTCCTGAGCATGCCATTCCCAGCTCATCAGAGCCATCACAGGCCCCTCATTTTGTTGATCAGCCTATGCCTCATCAGGAGCCTCCTACAGGAGAGGCAGCTGAGCCATCATTTCCACAGCATCACTCCACGTCACTCAGGAGGTACCACTTCCTCCCTATTTTTCAATCGCTTTTATCACATTGAGGACAATGTTCAACTTGGTTGGGGGGGAGAGTTGAGGAAGGAAGTTTTCGTTATTAATGCTAAGTTATTTTGGTAATTTAGTTGCTTTTTGCTTAATTTTAAATTTTTTTCTACTCTCCATGGTTATTAAGGAAAATTTTTTAAAATTTAGGTGGAGTTTAACATATTGTAGGTGCTTGGGTATTAAAATTCATTCTCAAAAGTCCGGGGTAAAATCCGAGGAGTTAGTGGTTGAAAGATCCTTAAAGCTTGATGCCCTAAACCTTAATTGGTTGTGAGTCATCAATGGACCCTCGTTACATGGACAATTTAGAAAAGAATACCTTTAGCCTTGTACTCCTACAATGAAAAAAAATTATGAAACAAGAGGTGCATTCTTAGCCTATTGGAGGTTGATCAGTTTGCTAAGCTTTGAAAAAGAGCTAAGTTGGGGGGAGAGATTAGTTCAACATACTATATTCGGAAGCTAATAAATAACACTTAGATTTTTGTGGAAGAGTAAGGTTTGACCCTTTGGGAGTGGAAACTCTTTTAAAGCTTAAATTTGCATAATGCCTTCTCTTTAAGAATTGTGATTAGACAAGTTATTTGATAACTCTTGTTGAAGTTTGAGTTTTATTTCTTTAATGTTCCATGTGAGAGTTAGATCATCATGCAGCTTGAAAATTGTTTTTTGATCAGCATGATGTTGTAAATTATAGTACTGTTTATTTTTATTTTTTTATTTTTCTCTCCTTCATTGCTAAGGAACTAGCAATATGTCGGTTGGGGGGAGTGATTACTACTCAAAAAGTGTTATTTGATAGCTTGTAATTAACTCTTCTAAACACTTTTGAGTAGTAGTTATCACCTTTTAACCCAATTAACATGTTAAGGACCCTTGCAATCAATTCTAATCAAATTGTGTTAAGTTTTGGTGTTTTGATAGCTTTTTGATCACCAAAGCAATCCGAGATTGAGGAGAGTTCTTTGGAATCCATGGCAAAGCAATGGAAAGCTCAGAAACATGAAGAACCGAAGCTTTGAAGTCCTTTGCCATAAGCAAATTCGGAATGCAAGGAGTGTGGGATCCTCCCTAAAAAATGCCACGTGGCTCTCTCTCCCTTGTGTTGATGCCTTGCATCCCAGTGATCCACGTAGCTGCCAAGTGGATGCACGCTTTCAACCTAGATTGAGTTCTGGTTCAGTCTTCCCTGCAAAAGATGTCCGGATAGGGGGTTCGGACACACCATAGGAGGGCGGCGGAACGTGGGCTGTGGCAGGCTGTCAGAATGACGTAGCTAAGCTTGCTCACTTTAGTTAATGATCCGGACAACATATCCAGATAGGATATGCTATCGTCCGGGGTGTGATGTTCACGAGTGCCGTGTGCTTCTCCTAGAGGGAGTTCGGATAAGGGAGCGTGCCACGCGTCCTCTTGGGGAATCCGGATGGAGTTGCTCCGGATAGTGATGCGCGTTCCGTGTCATCAGGGGGAGGGGTCCCTACACCTTGCACACGCAGACGGTCCCCCTTGCGACGTGCGACATAGCTCATTCAACCTGGGGAAGAATTCTATCCGGTCGACATTCCACCTTCTCCGGATATCTCACATCCGGAATTCTGTCCGGTCAGACATGTCCGGATCCTCTGATCGGATATTTCACATCCGGCGCCTGACGCCGGATGGGAGAGGAGGGTGTTTCAACTTCCCCGGTCAGACATGTCCGGATCCCCTGATAGCGCTTACCCGGAGAGCATCCGTAGTCGACAATTCAGATTCCTCGGACAGCTTGGCTCGTCAGATACTCGTGATTCGCCAGATCCATTTCCGCCCACAATCAAAAAGCAAACTCTGATAATACTGACGACCAAGTCTCCATTTTGCACATAGTAACGGAATTTCTCCTGAAGCTTCCCAATATTTCCAATTGACTTTTTGAGATATTTTGCTTTAGATATTTGATGTCTAAATCCCCAAACTCTCCTTGTAACCCACCTATCATAGGATTCCTTAGTCTTTAAGTAAGAACAAAGGGTGAATAACCTCTTATATATAGTTTGTAATTTTCTTTAATAGGAGGGAGTCGGGAGCTTGTCTCAGACGCATCCTTTGTACAATTTTACAAGAAATATATTTTACAGAGCATTTGCTCTGTTTTTCCTATATATTTTTGTTTTCTCATTCTTTTTCTTACTAGCCAAACAAGCTCTGAGGAAGTTTCCTCAGAGAATGAGTGGCTAGACTTTTACTCCCTTGGAGCTAAGGTTGCCGGGAAAGGTTCCAAGTGCAAGAATTAGTAGCTTTGTGGTTTCAGCCATTAAAGAAGAGAAAGTGTGATCCTTTAATGATTTCTATGTTTTTAGTTAACTTAAAACACCTTCAATTCACTTGAGCCAACACTTGGTAAGGCAAGTGATCTCCGTCCATGGAGATTCACTAGTTTACCTCTTGCGAGCTTTTGGGAAGTGACTTGAAGGTAGGATTTTCTAGAATTGCCAACACTTGGTAAGCTTTTGGACTCCAAGGAGACATCCATTAGTTATCTCTTGCGAGCTTGAGAAGGGAAGTCCAAAGTTAAAGATCACCTTGAATGGCAAATGCTAGGTGAGAGGCATGAGCCATTGCAAGTTGCATCAGTGAGAGGGAATTAGAGCTGAAATCCATTTAAAGGATACATCTGTACAACACCAGTTAGAGAATTGACTATATGTTAATTCTCTAATGCGAGGAAATGAACCAAATGACCAGAGCTCTGTTTTTGTATAAGGAACCTCCCTTGTGAACCCAAACCTCCAAGAAATGTTTTTCTTCATAAGTAATTTCCAGTACTTTCTTTTTAGTTAGCTTGAAACAAAACCTCGTTTAACCAAAGTTTGTCTTTTATTTCTTAAGCTAACCTTGAAATGAAAAAGCACCAATTTAACTTTGAATTGGTATCAGTTGTCAGTTGAAAACCCTTCCCAGAGAACGATCCTAGAGCCACTATGCTATATTAGCTAAAGCTATCCTAATGCATGGTGATATATGTTATAAATTTTGTTGATTACTCCCTCAATCAAAGAGCACCAGTTGGACATGAATCAGCTAAGACACCAATTGGGAACGAATCAACAAGCTTGAGCTATTCATAGCATTTAAAAGCCTTAGCACATGACCTGAAGTCATTTATGTCAATAACAACTCTAATTTGTTCATAATATCTAGCTCTTTGAGCTCATGACTCAGAGTCGTTCATGCCATCCATATCCTTGAGTTCTTCATAGCATCTAAAGCCTAAGCTCACTTCCTAGAGTTGTTTATGTCAACCAAAAGCCTGAGCAGTTCATAACATCTAGAGCCCTAAGCTCAAGACCTTGTGTTGCTCCTACCATCCATATCCTTGAGCTTTCATAGCATCTAGAGTCCTTAGGTCACGACCTAGAGTCATTAGTGTCGCTTATGGCCCTTAGCTATTCATAACATTTAGAGCCATGTGCTCACAACCAAGATTCGTTCATATCATTCATAGTTAGTTCATAGCATCTAGAGGCCTCAACTCACGGGATCCCAATTCGTTCATATTATCCACAACCTTGAGTTGTTCATAGAATTTAAAGCCATAAGCTCACGACACGGAGTAACTCATGTCATCTAAAGCCCTGAGGTGTTCATTGTATCTTAAGCCTTGAGCTCATGACCCATAGTCCTTCATGTGAACCATAACCTTGAGTTGTTCACAACATCTAGAGCCTTGAGCTCACAACCCGGAGTAGTTCATGTCATTCATAGCTCTGAGTTGTTCATAGCATTTAGAGCCTTGGGCTCACGACTAAGAACCATTCAGATGCTCCTCAGCCTTGAGAAGTTCATAGCATTTAGAGGCCTTAGGTTACAGGAACTCGAGTCGTTCATATCATCCACAACTTTAAGCCGTTCATAGCATTTAGAGCCCTAAGCTCATAACCCAAAGTAGTTCATTTCATCCACAAGCTTGAGCTATTCTGAGCATCTAGAGCCTTAAGTTCATGATCTAGAATCGTTCATATCATCTATAACCTAGAGTTGTTCATAGCATCTAGAGACCTGAGTTGATAACCAAGAGTAGTTCATGTCATCGATAGCCCTGAGTTTTTCATAGCAACTAGAGCCTTAAGGTTGCAACCTATAGTTATTCATGTCAACCATAGCTCTAAGCAGTTCATAGCATCTAAAGCCTTAAGCTCACGACTTGAAGTCGTTCATGTCATCCATAACCCTAAGTTATTCATATCATTTAGAGCCATGGGCTCATGACTAAGAATCATTTATATCATCCTCAACCCTGAGTTGTTCATAGCATCTGGAGGCCTGAGCTCATGGGATCCCTTGTCGTTCATATCATCCACAACTCTATGTTGTTGATAGCATCTAGAATCTTGAGCTCATGACCCGAAGTCATTCATTTCATTCATAATGTTGAGCTGTGGATAACATTTAGATCCTTGAGTTCATGATCGAGAATCATTCATATCATCCACAACCCTAAGTTGTTCATAGCATCTAAACCCTTGAGTTCACCACCCAGAATCATGCATATCATCTATAACCTTGAGTTGTTCATAGCATATAGAGATTTGAGCTCATAACCCAGAGTAGTTCATGTCATTGACCGTCATGAGGTGTTCATAGCATCTAAAGCCCTCAGCTCATGACCTAAAGTCATTCATTTCAACCATAGCTCTGAGCTTATCATAGTATCTACAACGTTGAGCTCATGATACAAACTCGTTCATGTTATCTACAACCCTGAGTTGTTGATAGCATCTAGATCCCTAAGCTCACGACCTAGAGTCGTTCACGTCAACCATAACATTGAGTTGTGCAATGCTTCTAAAGCCTTGACCTTAGGACCTTAAGTCATTCATGTCATCCATAACCCTTAGCTGTTCATAACATCTAGAGTCTTGCACTCTCGATATGGAGTCGTTCATGTCATCCACAACTCTCAGTTTTTCATTGCATCTAGAGACTTGAGCACATGACGTCGAATCATGCATATCATCCATAGACTTGAGTTGTTCATAGCTTCTAGAGGCTAGACCTCATGACCTAGAGTAGTTAATGTCATTTACAACCAGGAGTTGTTCATAGCATCTAGAGCCTTGAGGTCACGACCTAGATTCGTTCATGTCAACCACAACCATAAGCTTATCATAGTTTTTAGAGCCTTGAGCTCATGACCCAGACTTGTTCATGTCATCCACAACATTGAGTTGTTGATAGCATCTAGAACCCTTAGTTGATGACCCAAAGTTATTCATGTTAATCATAGCCCTAAGCTGTTCATAGTATCTAGAACCCTGTGCTCATGACTCGAAGTTGTTTATGTCATCCACATCCTTGACATTTTCATAGCATTTAGAGCACTAAGCTCATGGCTTTGAGTCGTTCATGTCAACCACAACCCTAAGTGGTTCATAGCATGTAGAGTCCTGAGCACACGATCTTTAGTCTCTCATGACATACATAGCCTTAAGTTGTTTATAGCATCTAGTGCCTTAGCTCATGACCCTAATTCGTTCATGTCATCCACAACCTTGAGCGGTTCGTATCATCTAGAGCCTTGTGTTCATGACCTGGAGTAGCTCATGTCATCCACAGCCTTAAGTAATTCATTGCATCTAGAACCATAAGCTCACGACATGAAGTCATTCATGTTAACTACAACCCTAAGCTGCTCATAGCATCTAAAGCCTTAAGCTCATGACCTAGAGTCATTCATGTGATCCACAACCCTAAGTCATTTATATCATCCACAACTCCAAGCTCCAAGCTGTTCAAAGCATCTAAAGCCATGAGATCAAGACCTGAAGCCGTTCATTTCATCCACAACCTTGAGTTGTTCACAACATCTAGAGCCTTGAATTCATGACCCATAATCGTTCATATTATCCACAACCCTAAGCTGTTTCTAGAATCTAGGTCCTTGAGCTCACGACTTAGAATCATGCATACCATCCACAACCCAAAGTTGTTTATAGCATCTAGTGACCTAAGCTTATGTCCCAGAGTAGTTCATGTCATTGATAACCCTGAGTTGTTAATATAATCTAAAAGCCTTAGTTCATGATCCAAAGTCATTCATGTCAATAATAGCTTTGAGTGATTCATAGCATCTAGAGTCTTGAGCTCATGACCTTGAGTCCCTCATGTCATCTACAACCATGAGTAGTTCATAGCATTTAGAGTCTTAAGCTCACAACCTTGAGTCGCTCATGTCATCCACAACCCTAAGCTATTCATAACATTTAGAGCCCTTATCTCACGACATGAAGTCGTTATTGTAACCCGCATCTCTGAGTTGTTCATAGCATTTAGAGCCATGGGCTCATGACTAAGAATCGTTAATTTCATCCATAGCCATGAGCTGTTGATAGAATCTAGAGGCTTGAGCTCACAGGATCCCGAGTCGTTCATATCATCCACAACCCTAAGTTGTTCATAGCATCTAGAGCCCTAAGCTCATGACTTGGAGTAGCTCATGTCACCCATAGCCTTGTGTTTTTCATTGCATCTTGAGCCCTAAGCTCACAACCCATTGTCATTCATGTCAACCACAACCTTGAGTTGTTCATAGCATCTACAGCCCTCACGACCCAAAGTAATTCATGTCATCCATTGCCTTGAGTTTTTCATAGTATTTAGAGCCATGGGCTCATGACTAAGAATGGTTCAAATCCTCCTCAACCCTCAACTATTCAAAGCATTTAAAGGCCTAAGCTCATGGGATCCCATGTCGTTCCTACCATCTATAACTCGGAGTTGTTCATAGCATCTAGAGCCCTGAGCTCACAACCTAAATTCGTTCATTTCCTTCATAGCCCTTAGCTATTCATAGCATTTAAAGCCCTAAGTTCACCACTTAGAATCATTCATATCATCCACAGCCATGACTTGTTCATTGTATCTAGATCCTTGAGCTCACGACCCAGAATTGTGCATATAATCCATAACCCTGAGCCATTCATAGTGTCTAAAGACCTGAGCTCATGATCAAAAGTAGTTAATGTCATCCATAACTCTAGGCTATTAATAACATTTAGAGAATTAGCTAACGACCCGAAGTCTTCATGTAATCCACAACCCTAAGTTGTTCATAGCATTTAGAGCCCTGAGCACACCACACGGAGTCATTCATGTCATCTATAGCCTTGAGTTGTTTAGAGCTTTTAGAGCCATGGGCTTGCAACCAAGAATCATTCATATCATCTATAGCCTCGAGTTGTTCATAGCATCTAGAGGCCTGAGCTCACGGGATCCCGAGTCATTCATATCATCCATAACCTTAAGATGTTTAAAGCATCTAGAGCCATGAGCACACGACCTAGAGTAGCTCTTTTCATCCACAACCCTATGTTATTCATTTCATCTAGAGCCCTAAGCACATGATTTGAAGACATTCATGTCAACCATAACCCTGAGCTATTCATAGCATCTAAAGATTTGAGATCACGACTCGAAGTCGCTAATGTCATCCACAACCCTGAGTTGTTCATAGAATTTAGAGCCATGGGCTCACGACTAGGAATCATTTAGATTATCCTCAGCCCTAATTTGTTCATAGTATTTAGAGGCCTGAACTCATAGGATCCTAAGTTGTTCATATTATCCATAACTCTGAGTTGTACATAGGATCTATAGCCCTTAGTTCCTAACCTGAAGTTGCTCATTTCATCCACAAATCTATGATGTTCATAGCATCTAGACCCTTGCGTTCACGAACTAGAATCATTAAAAACTCCACAAGTTTATAAAATCTAGATCTTTGAGCTCACAACCTAAAACCGTGCATATCATCCATAGCCTTGAGTTGTTCATAGCATTTAGAGATCTGTGCTCATGACCCTTAGTAATGCATGTAATCAACAACCTTAAGATGTTCATAGCATCTAGAGCCCTGAGGTGACGACCTAAAGTATTTCATGTTAACCATAGTCCAAAGTTGTTCTTAGTATTTAGAGCCCTGAGCTCAAGATCCAGAGTCGTTCATGTCATCCACAACCCTAAGCTATTCATAGCATCTAAAGCTCTAAGCTCATGACCTAAAGTCATTCATGTCATCCACAACCTTAAGTTGTGCATAGGATCTAGAGCATTAAGTTCACGAGCTTGAGTCACTCATGTCATCCACTACCTTAAGATATTCATAGAATCTAGAGCTCTAAACTCATGGCCTAAAGTCATTCATGCCATCCATAGCCTTGAGTCGCTCATGTCATCCACATTTATGAGTTGTTCATAGCATCTTGAGCCCTTAGATCATAACCTAGACTTGTTCATGTCATCTACAACCTTGAGCTTTTCATAGCGTTTAGAGCCATGGGCTCACGACCAAGAATCGTTCATATCTTCTATATAATGAGTTAGTCATAGCATCTAGAGGCCTGAGCTTATGGGATCCCAAGTTGTTCTTATCATCCACAACCTTGAGCTGTTTATAACATCTAGAGCCTTGAGCTCACAACCTGGAGTAGCTCATATCATTCATAGCTCTAAGTTGTTCATAGGTTTTTAAGCCACGAGCTCATGACTAAGAATCGTTGAGATGATCCCAAGCCCTTAGCTATTCATAGCATCTAAAGGCTTGAACTCATTGGATCCGTAGTCATTCATATTATCCATAACTCTCAACTATTCATTGCATCTAGAGCCTTGAGCTCATAATCTAGAGTCGTTCATTTCATCCACAACCCCAAGCTGTTCATAGCACCTAGAGCCCTAGGCTCATGATCCGAAGTCGTTCACGTCATCCACAACCATGACCTGTTAATTACATCTAGAGACCTAAGCTCATGACCCATAGTAGTTCATGTCATCCATAATACAGATCTATTCGTAGCATCTAGAGCCTTGAGCTTATGACCATGATTTGTTCATGTCAACCACAACCCTACGCTGTTCATAGTATCTAGAGTCCTAAGCTCATGACCAGGAGTCACTCATGTCATCCACAACCCTGAGGTGTTTATAGCATTTAGAGGGTTGATTTCAAGACCCAGAATTGTTCATATCATCCATGACCCTAAGTTGTTCATAGCATTTAGATCCTTGAGCTCACGACCCAAAATCGTGCTTGTCATCCACAAACTTGAGCTATTCATAGCATCTAGAGACTTGAGCTCATGACGAAGAGTAGTTCATGTCATCCACAACACTAAGTAGTTGACAACATCTAGAGCCTTGAGATGTTCATTACATTTAGAGGCTTGACCTCATGACATAGAATCATTTATATGATCCCTAACCCTAAGCTGTTCATAGCATCTAAAATTCTGAGCTCACGGGCTTGCAACCAAGAATAATTCATATGATCCACAACCTTGAGTTTTTCATAACATTAAGAGGCCTAAACTCACAGGATCCTAAGTTGTTCATATCATCCACAACCTTAAGTTATTCCTAGCATCCAAATCCTTGAGCTCATGACCTAGAGTCATTTGTGTCAAGCACAAACCTAGGTTGTTCATAGAATCTAGAGCTCAAAGCTTACGACATGGAGTCGTTCATGTCAACTACAACCTTGAGTTGTTCATAGCATCTAGAGCACTGAGCTCACGACCTTGAGTCATTCATGTCATCCACAACCCTAAGCTATTCATAACATTTAGAGCCTTGGGCTTACGATTAAGAATCATTTATATCATCCACAACCTTGTCCTTTTCATAGCATCTAGAGGTCTAAGCTCACGAGATCTCAAGTAGTTCATATCATCCCAAATTTTGTGTTGTTCATAGCATCTAGGGCCTTAATCTCACGACCTAGAGTCGTTCATGTCAACCACAAGCCTCAATTATGCATAGTATCTAGAGCCTTGAGCTCATAACCCTGAGTTGTTCATGTCATTCACTATTCTCAGCTGTTCATAACATCTGAAGCCTTGAGCTCACGCGGTAGAGTCATTTATGATGTCCATAGCCCTAAGCTGTTCAAAGCATTTAGAGCCTTGAGCTCACGACCAATAGTCATTCATGTCATCAATAACCTTGAGTTTTTCATAGCATCTAGTGCCTAGAGCTCACAACTCGATATAGTTCATATAAACCACAACCTTGACCTATTTGTAGCAACTAGAGTCTTGAGTTCACGACATAGAGTCATTCATGTCAACTACAACCTTGAGTTGTACACAATATCTAGAGCCTTGAGATCATGACCTAGAGCCGTTGGTGTGATCCACAACCTTGACCTGTTTATAACATTTAGAGCCTTGAGCTCACGACCCGGAATCGTTTATGTCAACCACAACCCTAAGCCATTCATAGAATCTTGAGCCCTGAGCTCATGACCTTGACTCGTTCATGTCATCCACAATCCTAAGTTGTTCCTAACCTTTAAAGCATTGGGATCATGACTAAAATCATTCATATAATCCACATCCTTGAGATGTTCATAGCATATTGAGGCTTGAGTTTATAGGATCCCGAGTCGTCCATATCCTCCATAGTCCTAAGTTGTTCATAGCATCCAGAGTCCCGAGCTCATGACCCGGAGTCATTTATGTCAACCACAAACTTGAGCTATTCATAGCATTTAAAGAGCCAATCTCACGACTCGGAGTCATTCATGTCAGCCAAAGCCCTAAAATGTTTATAACATCTAAAGCCTTGAACTCACAACCTGAAGTCATTCATGTCAACCACAACCCTGAGCTATTCATAGTATCTGGAGCCCTTAGCTCATGAACCAGAGTCATTGGTGCCATCCATAGCCCTGAGCTATTTATATTATCTAGACCCCTGAGCTCATGACTCAGGGTCATTTATGTCAACCACAACCCTGAGTTATTCATAGCATCTTGACCTAGGAGCTCACGACCTTAAGTTGTTCATGTCATCCAAAGCCTTGAGATGTTCATAACACTTACATCCTTAAGCTTACAACCCAAAATCATTGATATCACCCACAACCTTGAGTTATTCATAGCATTCAGAGCCTTGAGCTCACAACCAAGAGTAACTCATGTCATCCACAAGCCAGAGCTATTAAAATCATCTAGAACCCAGAGTTAACAACCCGAAGTGGTTCAAGTTAACCATAACCCTTAGCTATTCTTAGAATCTAGAGCCTTGACCTCATGACCTTGAGTCATTCATGTCATCCACAATCCTATGCTCTTCACAACATTTAGAGCCTTGGGCTCACGACTAAGAATCATTCATATCATTCACTACCTTGAGTTGTTCATAGCATCTATAGTCTTGAGTTTTAGGGATCCCAAGTCGTTCATATCATCCATAATCCTGAGTTGTTCATAGCATCTAGAGTCCTAAGCTCACAACATGGAGTAACTTATGTCATCCACAGGCCAAAGCTGTTCATATCATTTAAAGCTCTGACCTCATGACCAAGAGTCATTAATGTCAACCATAACCCTGAGTTGTTCATAGCAACTAAAGCCATGAACTCGTGACCCGGATTAGTTCATGTAACCTACAACCCTAATTTGTTCATACCATCTAGAGGCTTGAGCACACGATGCAGAATCGCTCATATCATTCAATGGCCTAAGCTATTCATAGCATCTAAAGCCCCGAGCTCATGATCTGGAGTTGTTCATGTCATCCAAAACCTTGAGCTGTTCATAGCATCAAGTGGATTGAGCACATGATATAGAATCATTCATATCATAAAATGCCTTGGGATGTTCATAGCATTTAGAGCACTGAGCTCATAACCTGGACTTGTTCATGTAATCCACAACCTTGAGTTGTTCATAGCATCTAGAAGCTTTGGCACACAACGTGAAATCGTTCATATCATCCAATGCCCTGAGTTGTACATAGCAACTAGAGCCCCGAGCTCATGACTCAGAGTAGTTCATGTCAACCATAGTCTCGAGCTATTCATAGCATCTAGAGCCCTTAACTTGTGACCATGAGTCATTCATGTCATCCACATCCTTGAATTGTTCATAACATTTAGAGCCTTAGGCTCATGACCAAGAATCGTTCATATCATCCATAACTGATTACTACTCAAAAAGTGCTATTTGATAGCTTGTAATTAACTCTTTTAAACACATTTGAGTAGTAATTATTACCTTTTAACTCAATTAACATATTAAGGACCTTTGCAATCATTTCTAATCAAATTGTGTAAGTTTTGGTGCTTTTGATAGTAATTTGATCACCAAAGCAATCCGAGATTGAGGAGAGTTCTTTGGAATCCATGGCAAAGCAATGGGAAGCTCATTAACATGAATAACCAAAGCTTTAAAGCTTTTTATTCCTTTTCCATAAGCAAATCATGAATGCAATGAGGGAAAGCAAAAAGAGAAATCTAACATGAAGCATTCAAGAGGACAGAAACTGTCAGCCACTTTTGGAGCACTTCCTAGAGCTCAATTTATGCATACTATATGTCGTTTCAAAGCTTGGGAAGTCATCAATCCAATGCTTCAAACGGTGTGTGATTCGGAATTGAAATGAAGGAGTTAGAGCCATTGGAAGCCGATCACACAAAGCTGAAGACCAATTTTGCGGGCTGCGAAATCAGCCTTTGGCTGCGAAATGGTGTCCTTTAGGTTGCGAAATTTCGCAGCCATCTTGCACGGCTGCGAAATTCTCCTGAGTGCTTCCCGATATTTGCGACCGATATTTTTAGATTTTTTGCTTTAGATATTTGATGTCTAAATCCCCATTCTCTCCTTGTAATCCACCTATCATAGGATTCCTTAGTTATTAAGCAAGAACAAAGGGTAAATAGCCTCATATATATTGTTTGTAATTTCCATTACAGTAAGACGTCGGGGAGCTTGTTCTCAGAGATATCCTTTGTATTGTTTTGAAAGGAAGTAAAATACAGAGCCTTTGCTCTACCTTACCTTCTCGTTTTGATTGTATATTATTTAATTTTTCTTACTAGCCAAACAAGCTCTGAGGATGTTCCCTCAGAGAATGAGTGGCTAGGCTTTTAGTTCTTTGGAGCTAAGGTAGCCGGGTAAGGCCCCAAATGCAAGATTTGGTAGTTTTGTTGTTTCAGCTGTTAATGAAGAGAAAGTGTGACCCATTAATGATTTCTATGTTTTTAGTTAACTTAAAACGCCTTCAATTCACCTAGGCCAACACTTGGTAAGGCAAGTGATCTCCGTCCATGGAGATGCACTAGTTTATCTCTTGCGAGCCTTTGGGAGGTGACTTAAAGGTAGGATTTTCTAGAATTGCCAACACTTGGTAAGCTTTTGGACTCTAAGGAGACATCCATTAGTTATCTCTTGCGAGCTTGAGAAGGGAAGTCCAAGGTTAATGATCACCTTGAGTGGTGAATGCTAGGTGAGAGGCACAAGCCATTGCAAGTTGCGTCAGTGAGAGGGAATTAGTGCTGAAATCCATTAAAGGGAAACATCTGTACAACACCGGTTAGAGAATTAACTATATGTTAATTCTTTAATGCAAGGAAAAGATTCAAGTGACCGGAGCTCTGTTTTTGCATGAGGAGCCTCCCCAGTGAACCTAAAACTCCAAGGAACGCTTTTCTTCATAAATAATTCCCATTACTTTCTTTTTAGTTAGCTTAAAACAAATCCTTTTTCAACCAAAGTTTATGTTTTCTTCTTAAGCTAACCTTGAAATTAAAACCCACCAATTCAACTTTGAATTGGTATCAATTGTAAGTTGAAAACCCTTCCCAGTGAACAATCCTAGAGCCACTATGCTATATTAGCTAAAGCTATCCTAGTGCATGGTGATATAGGTTATAAATTTTGTTGATTACTCCCGTTTGAGGACCAAACTCATACACCATTGGGACACGAATCAAATGGCGCTCTTGCCGGGGACCATTGAGAGGACACGAATTAGCTGATACACCAATTGGGAACGAATCAATAACCCTGATCTGTTCATAACATTTAAGGCACCCAGTTCACGACCTGAACTAGCTCATGTCATCCATAGGTCTAAGCTGATCATAGCATCTAGAGCATAGAGCTCACGAGTAGGATTTGTTCATGTGAACCACATACCTGAGCTGTTCATATCATTTAGAGCCCTTAGCTCATGACCTTGAGTTGTTCATGTCATCCACAACCCTGAGTTGTTGATAACATTTAGAACCTTGGGATCATGACCAAAAATCGTTCATAGCATCTAAAGGCCTAAGCCTACGGAATTATGAGTTATTTATATCATCTACAACTTTGTGTTCTTCATGGAATCCAAAGCCTTGAGCTCATGACCTAGAGTCATTCATGACGTCCATAGCCTTGAGTTGTTCAAAACATTTAGAGCCATTGGCTCATGACTAAGAATTGTTCATGTCATCCACAACTTTGAGTTTCTTATAGTATTTAGAGCCCTAGGCTTAGGACTCAGGGTCGTTCATGTCAACCACAACTCTGAGCTATATATAGCATCTAAAGTCTTGAGCTCACGACCTAGAGTCATTCCTATCATCGACAACCTTGAGCAACTCATAGAATCTAGAGCCCTAAGTTCATGACCCAAATTTGTTCATGTCAACCATAGCCTTGACCTACTTGTAGCTTTTAGAGACTTGATCTCATGACCTAGAGTCATTGATTACAACTACAACCCTGAATTGTTCATAGTATATAGAGCCTTGAGCTCATGATTCAGAGTCGTTGATGTTGTCCACAACCTTGGGCTGTGTATATCATCTAGAGCCCTAAGCTCATGACTCGAAGTCATTGATGTCAACCATAACTCTGAGCTATTCGTAGTATCTTGAGCCTTAACCTCACAACCTTGAGTCGTTCATTTCATCCAAGCCCCGAGTTGTTCAGAACATCTAGAGGATTAAGCAGACGATACAAAATCATTTATATCATCCAATTCCTTCATCTATTCATAACATTTATAGCCCTAAGATCATGACCTAGAGTCATTCATGTCAACCATAGCTCCGAGCTGTACATAGCATTTAGAACCCTGAGCTCACGACCCAGAGTCATTCATGTCAACCACAGCCTTGACCTGTTTGTAGCTTTTAAAGCCTTATGCTCATGACCTAAAGTTGTTCATTGTAGCCATAACCCTAAGCTATTCATAGTATCTAGAACCCTAAGCTCAAGAACCGAAGTCGTTGATGTCATCCACAACCCTGAACTTTTTATAGCATCTAAATCCTTGAGCTCACGACACAGAGTCATTTATGTCGACCACAACCTTGAACTATCATAGCATCTTGAGCCCTCAGCTCATGACCTTGAGTCATTCATTTCATTCACAACCCTAAGCTATTTATAGCATCTAGAGGATTGAGCACACGATACAAAATTTTTCATATCATCCAATGCCCTGAGTTGTTCATAACACATAGAGTACCGAGCTCATGGCGTAGAGTCATTCATGTCATCCACATCCCTAAGTTGTTCATAACATCTGGAGGCTTGAGAACACAACGTAGAATTGTTCATATCATCCAATGCCCTAAGTTGTTCATAGCATCTAGAGCACCGAGCTCACGACCCGAAGTTGTTCCTTTGAACCACAACTTTGGGTTGTTCATAGCATCTAGAGCCTTGAGCTCATGACTCAGAGTCATTGATGTCAACTATAGCCCGAAGCTATTCATTGCATCTGGTGAGCTCATGACCTTGACCCGTTCATGTCATCCACACTCCCAAACTGTTCATAACATTTAAAGCTTTGGGCTTACGACCAAGAATCGTTCATATCATACACAACCCCGAGTTATTCATATAATCTATAGACCTAAGCTCATGACCCAGAGTAATTCATTTCATGAATAGCCTTAAATAGTTTATAGCTTTTAGAGTCACGAGGCCATGACAAAGAATTATTCATATCATCCATAGCTCTGAGGTGTTCATAGAATCTAAAGCCTCATGCTCATGAGCTAAAGTCATTCTTGTTATCAATAACCTTGTGTTGTTCATAGCATTTAGAGCCCTGACCCCATGACCCGGTGTTGTTCATGTCAACCACAACCCTTAGTTGTTTGTAGTAGTTAGAGCCTTAAGATCAAGACCCAAAGTCATTCATTGCAACCACAACCCTGAGCTATCCATGGTATCTAGAGCCTTGAGCTCGTGAGTTGAAATTGTTCATGTCATCCACAACCCTAAGCTATTTATAGCATTTAGAACCCTGAACTCATGACCTGGAGTCATTCATTTCAATTAGACCCCTAAGGTATTCATAGTATTTTGAGCCCTGAGCTTATGACCTTGAGTCATTCTTATCTTCCATAGCCTTGAGCTATTCATAACATTTAGAGCCTTGGGCTCATGACCAAGAATCGTTCATATCATCTATATCATCCATAACCCTGAGTTGTTCGTAGCATCTAGAGCCTTGAGCTCATGACCTAAAGTAACTTATGTCATCAATAGGCCTGAGCTCTTCATAACATCTAGATCCCATGGCTCACGACATAAAGTCGTTCATGTCAACCATAGACCTAAGCTATTCATAGAATCTAGAGCATTGAGCTCATAACCCAGAGTTGTTCATGTCAACCATAACCCTTAGTTATTCATAGCATTTAGAGCCTTGACCTCACGACCTTGAGTCCTTCATGTCATTAATAGCCCTGCGTTGTTTGTAACATTTAAAGCCTTGGGGTCATTACCAAGAATTGTTCATAGCATCCCGAGGCTTGAGTTCACAAGATCCCGAGTTATTCATATCATCCACAACCTTAAGTTGTTCAATGCATCTAGATTCTTGAACTCATAACATGAAGTAGCTCATGTCATCCATAGGCCTGGGGTATTGATAACATTTAGAAACCTGAACTCTTGACCAAGAGTTTTTCATGTCAACCACAACCTTGAGCATTTAAGAGCAACTAGAGCCTTGAGTTCACAATTCAGAGTCGTTCACGTCATCCACAACCCTAAGTCGTTCATACCATATAGAGACTTGTGCTCACATCTTGGAGTCATTCAGGTCAACCACAACCTTGAGCATTTTAAAGCATCTAGAGCCTTGAGCTTAGGACCTGAATTCATTCATGTCATCCACAACCCTGAGTTGTTTGTAACATTTAGAGCCATGGGCTCACAACCAACAATTATTCATATCATCCAAAGCCTTGAGTTGTTTATTGCATCTAAAGGTCTAAGGTAACAATATCCCAAGTCATTCATATCATCCATAACCCTGAGTTGTTGATAGCATCTAGAGTCCTGAGCTCATGTCATCCATAACTCTAAGATGTTTGTAACATTTATTACCCTAAGCTCATGACCCGAAGTCATTCACGTCAACCACAACCCTATGTTGTTCATAGCATCAAGAGCCCTAGGCTCACAACCCGTAGTCGTTCATGTTATCCACAACCCTGAGCAATTCATATCATCTAGAGGTTTTAGTTTATAATGCAGAATTGTTCATATCATCCACAATCACTACAAAAAATTACATGATCAAGGATGAAATGCTTTGTCTCTAACAATATTTATTTTGTGGCCAAAAGGCTTTCTTGACAAAAAAATTTTGCCTCCACAATTGTGTCACCCTATAGTTTTGGAGATGAATAATTATATTTTGTTAGGAAAATGTATCTATGACGAAATGAAATTTCATGGCCATAACTATTTGGCAATGAGAGTTTTTTGTGGCATAAAGTAAAATGTTTTGTTGGGAATTAGATTTTCAAATATCTAGTAAACCATTTGGTGACACAAGATTTCATTGGGCAACGAAATTATTTCATCTCTAAATGTTACTTTATTCATTAGGAGATGAAATATTTTCATCTCCATCATGTTAGCATAGAGTTTCTACAACGAAATAATTTTATCTCAAAATATTTCCGCTTACATTTAGGGAGGAAATGTTTTCATTTCGAAATATTGACATATAGTTTCGGTAACAAATAAATCTTGTCTCTAAATGTTTTCATTACAATTAGAGACAACATTATTTCATCTTTAAAACTAATCATGTTTAGGCAATGAAATAGTTTTATCTCTAAATGTTTTAATTCATATTAGGAAATGAAATAATGAAACAAATTTCGTATTTATACTAATTTGAAGATGAAATAATTTTCTTCCTAAATATAAAATTATTATTAATTTTTAAAATTTTAGATAATCCTATTGAAATATTTATAAACCTGTACGATATTCAACACTTTCAAATATAAGATGATATTATACAAAATGAAGAATTTAATAATATAAAAATATAATAACCTATAGAAAATAAGTAATAACAAAACATTTGTTTTATCAATGCAAACCATACTTGCAAATAACATTGTCTATTCTATTTGAATATTATCTAAAATAAAAATGACTAACATATAATAGTAAACCACATAATAATGTCAACTTGATAGTGAAGGTGGTGGTTGGGAAGCTAAGCAAAAATGAGGTGGTAGTTAGTTAGAGGTATTGGTTTGTTGTGGCATGAAACTCTATATCATTGCCTTCAACTCCTCCCATTGAGTGGTAGTTGTAGTCTTAAACTCCTATAACCCTATGATCTATTGTCGCTACTTCTTTGCCTCTTTATTAGGAAATTCAATTGCACTTGGATGCTTAAGTTGTGATCCATATCCCAAACCTTGAACATAACTTGATCGCTTCTTGAGCACTCAATGAGTTATCTATAAGCCAGACAAGAGTACCAACCTTTTGGGTACTTTGCTCTTGAATCTCATGCATCTCTTCCTGAAAAATATAGCACAATTTCAATTAGTAAAAATATTACCATAACATATAATGAAAAGATAGTTTTACCTTTTACTACTGCAAGTAACATGACTCTTGTGTATCGAGATTTAAGAGTATCATTTATCCATCCTTTACTCGCATTATAGTAAGTGGCACAAAATAACTCCACTTCCTTTTCAACTCTTCAATGGTAAGACTCTTTTACATGCACTCAAAAAATAATTAAGTCACTTTTAAAAATAATTAATAAACTCCCTTACAACTTTCTGGGTAAGACATGTTTTTTACATAAATAGAATAAATAAAAATATTATTTTAAAGATATAATTAAGAAGTATATATTATATCAATGAGTTATGGTGATGATGAAACACAAATGGTTTACATCCATCACAATGATTGAATGAAAGATTTTCACGATTTTCATTATTTATAGTGACCATTTTCTACACAATAATATTACTAAAAGAGTAAGTAAAATGAAAATGAAAAACTCATAGTAACCTAAGAATTAGATAAATATGTTAGACAAACAACCAAACATATAATAAAGTAAAGTCTTTATACCATGTTTTAAGTAGTCTCCTTCATTAATCAGACTAGATATACACCTATGTACAATATTTGAATTTTTCATAATAAACCAACATTCCAACATAGCATTTTAATTATTCATAATAAACAAACATTCTAATAGAACACTTCAATTTTTCATAATGAATCAACATTATGACATAAATTTCAATTTTCAACTTGTTTCAAGTGACAAACTCCTACTTTTTACTTCAAAATGTACCAAATATACCAATTAATGAAAAATTCACATTTTATTTTTTATCTTTCCAACTTTTAACTTCTACAACACTTAAACCTGATTTTTCAATCAGGTAAAACCAAAATTTTCAATCAAGTAAAACCAAATTCTTAACTTAAAAATAAATTAAATTTATGAGCTTTCATTCAATACTTTGACAAATTAATTTATTATCAACTAGTAATAATTATTAATACAAATCAAATATAATTTATATATTTTCTTTTTCTTTTTTAAAGATTTTCTTCCTTCTTAAGTAAATTTAGATATATAATTTTCTTAAGAATATTTACTGAATATGAATAAAAAAAAATTAAGAACAAATTAATTTTAATATGAAATAAATTTAAACTCATATATTTTTACTAGACAATATAAAAACATTTACTAATTTCCAAACAAACATAATTAAATACATCAATATGATAATGAATTACCCACGCTAAGACCTGCAAATATATCTAGTAATTACAATTTTTGTTTTAAAATAAATATCTAAACATCACTATTTAATAATTTTAGAGACAATTTTTTTTTACCTTATAAAATAAATAATAATACATAAATTCTCAAACCAAACTCGACATAATAACAAACCAATTGGGTGAAAAAGGGGGAAAATACACAATTTCTCAAACAAAATTCTACTTAATATCAAACTACTCAAAAAAAAAAAAGAAAAATAAAATAAATAATTTTAGAAGAAAAAAGTTATGTATAATAAAAACAAACAAGTGGGAATCCTAAAAATAACAATCAAAATAGAATTATGTATAATAAAAAAATTAGAAAAATATAAAATAAAAATAAATAATGCATTACATGATGTGCAAAATACATCAAATACCCATAAAAAAATATTTAATCAAATATCTTCTCCAACAAAATTATATATAATAAAAAAAAAATTCAAAATAAAAGTGACCACCAACAGTCAGTAGAATAAACTGAAATAAAATCATAGGCCACAACAATTCTAAAATTAAATTAAATAAAAATATAATGTTATAATAACCCCACACCTATGTTATGTGTGGTGTTGTGCAACGACAGCAACATCGGCGACGCGAGAGTGACCAATAGCAGTAAGCGATGTCACTTAATGGCAAAGAAGGCAGCAACTAGCGGCAACAGGTATGGTGATGAGTTTGGAATAATCGAGGAGAAGTAAGAGCAAGGGTTTTTGTAGGGAGTTTAGGAAAGTTTTTAATTTTAGTTTTTTTTCTTCTTTTTATGTTTCCATTTAACATCCCATAATATTACTTTATAATTCCTTATATAAATATTTTCCAATTATAAAATAGTTTTTGGGATTTTTTTTTTTTTTTGGTTTTTTGTTTTTAATTTTTATTTTTTTAAAAGATTTTCGAGATTACTTTAAAAATATTTGATTAAATAGTTTTTAAATTTTAAATAAGATAAATGTAAAGTAACTAGTTTCTTTTAGTCCTACAAAAATGTAATATTCTAATAATTAAAACTATTAAAAGAGATTATATTTAAAATTTTAATAATTATTAATATAATTTAAAGTTTCAAATTAATTTGGATAATTATTTAAGATAGTTTAGAATATTGAGATTAAAATTAAATACTTAGAGATAAAGGCATGAGGTGGTTTTATGGCAAGTACAAGATTAAGTAAATTGCCAAAAGTTATAAAGGATTAATTTTAAAAAAATATTAATTTATTGTTTTATAGTTAACATTAGATTTTTTCTCTCTAAAGAATATCAATAAAAAATACCTATAAAAAATTTAAGGAGATAGACATTGATGATTTTATAGAAAGGTAAAACATTATGTGGTTAAATTATTTTAAAAGAAAAGAATTTTTTTGTATCAATTTCAAGGGATCTATAACTTTTTATATATGTCTAAAAATAGTCAAGGAGATAAATTATAAAAAGATATAAATAAATTATCATTAAATATCATTATTTTATAAATTTATATATAAAATTATAATAAAATAAAATATTATAAAAATTAAAATAAATTACTATTTTTTTTATCTTATACATTCACAATTTAGATTTATTTTTATGTTTCATATAAAAAAGACTAACAATGTTAGGTTCTCACATGATAAACCGATTTTTATATTTTTTTTATAATCAATATAATCAAAATTAGACTTTAAATATATATATATATATATATATCTATATATAATAAAAGTTATAAACAAAATAAATGATTTTAACTTAATATTTTTTATTTTTTTATAATTTAATTTTAATTTTAGTATAAGTTATGAAGGAATATTTTCATCTCCAATATTGTGTTTTTACAACAAAACAATTTCTTCTCCAATAAATTTCTTTATTCCTCCATCTAATGGTATTAGGACAATAATTTTATCCCTCATTGTGAGGTTTTTCCTCTCCAAAAATATTTAACAACAAAATAATTTTTATTGCCCATTATTTACCTTTGGGGACAACATTAAATTTTCATCTCCGAATATATTTTCTACCACAAAATATTTTGTTGTTAAAATTTATAATGTCGTCACAAATAATTTGGCCTAATTTCACATTCAATTAAATTTTTAGACACAAATTTTTGTAACAAAATCAAATTTTGTCTCCCAAAATCATCTTTGGATACAAAATTATATTCATGTCCAAACAAATTGTGCCAAAAGGTAGAATTTCTTGTAGTGAATCCTAAGCTGCTCATAGCATCTAGAGCCTTGAGCTCATGGGACCCCAAATCATTAATATCATCCATAGTCTTAAGCTGTTCACAACATCTAGAGGCTTGAGCACACGACACAAAATTGTCCATATCATCTAATGGCTTGAGTTGTTCATAGCATCTAGAGCCCTAAACTCACAAGTTGGATTCATTCATGTCAACCACAACTTTGAGCAATTCATAGAATCTAGAACCCTTAGCTCACGATCCAGATTCATTCATGTAATCCACAACCCTGAGTTGTTCATAGCATTTACAGCCATAGGCTGACATCTTAAAATCATTCATATAATCCACAACCTTGACTTGTTCATAGCATCTAGAGGCCTGAGCTCACGGGAACCCAAGTCATTCATATAATCCACAACCCTAATTTGTTCATAGCATTTATAGACCTGAGCTCATGACCCAGAGTAACTCATTTCATCTAGAGCCCTTAGTTGTTCATAACATTTAGAGCCCTGAGCTCACAACCCAGAGTCATGTATGTTGTCCACAACCCTGAGCTATTCATAGCATCTAGAGGCTTCAACTCATGACGTAGAATCGCTCATATCATCCATAGCCTTGAGTTATTGATAACATCTAGAGGTCTGAGCTCACGGGATCCCAAGTCGTTCATATCATCCACAACTTTGTGTTGTTCATAGCATTCAGAGCCTTGAGTTTACGACCCAGATTCATTCATGTCAACCACAGCCTTGAGTTGTTCATAGTATCTAAAACCCTTAACTCACGACTAGGAGTCGTTCATGTTATCCACAACCCTGAGCTGTTCTTAGCATCTAGATCCCTAAGCTCATGATAAGGATTCGTTCATGTCATCCACAGCCCAGAGTTGTTCTTAGCATTTTGAGCCCTCGTCTCATGACCAAGAATCAATCTTATTGTCCACAACTCTTAGCTATTCAAAGCATCTAGAACCCTGAGCTCATGACATGGAGTCGTTCATCACTTCCATAACCTTGAACTGTTCTTAGCAATTAGAGCCCTTAACTCACGACCTAAAGTCATTCATGCCATCCACAACCTAGAGTTATTCATAACACTTAAAAGTCATCGACTCACGACCAAGAATTGATAATATCATCCATAATCCGGAGGTGTTCATAGTATCTAGAGCCTTGAGTTCACGACCTAGAATCTTTCATATCATCCAAATCTCTATGTTGTTTAGAGCATCTAGATCCTTGAGCTCACAACCTAAAGTTGTGCATATCATCCACAACCCTGAGTGATTCATAGCATCTAGAGACCTGAACGCATGATTAAGAGCAGTTCATGTCATCAACAACACTGAGTCATTCATAGAATTTATAACCTAGAGCTCACGACCTAGAGCATTTCATGTCAACCACATCCTTGAGCTATTCATACTACCTAGAGTGTTAGGCTCATGACCCAGAGTTGTTCATGTCAAGCACACCCTTGAGGTGTTCATAACATCTAGAGCCTTGAGCTCACAACCCGTAGTCGTTCATGTCAACCACAACCTTGAGTTGTTTATAGCATTGAAAGCCCTCAGTTCACGACTTGGAGTCGTTCATGTCATCCACAACCCTAAGCTTTTCATAGCATTTAAAGACCTAAGCTCATGACCAAGAGTAGTTCATGTCATCGACAACCTCGAGCTGTTCATAGCATCCAGAGGACTCAATTAACGACCTGATGTCTTTCATGTCAACCACAACCTTGAGCTGTTCATACTATCTAGAGCCCTAGGTGCATGAGCCAAACTCTTTCATATCATCCACGTCCCTGAGTTATTCATACCATCTAGAGCCTTGAGCTCATGACCCACAGTCATTCATGTCAATCATAGCCTTGAGCTGTTAAAAACATTTAGAGCCTTGGGCTCATGACCAAGAATCGTTCATATCATCTATAACGCTGAGCAGTTCTTAGCATTTAGAGGCCTGAGCTCGTGAGATCTTGAGTCGTTCATATCATCCAAAACCTAGAGTTGTTCATAGCATCTAGAGCCTTGAGCTCATGACCTGGAGTAGCTCATGTCATCCATAGGCTTAAGCTTTTCATAGCATCTAGAGACTTAAGCTCGTGACCAGAAGTCATTCATGTCAACCACAGACCTGAGTTTTTCATAGTATTTAAAGCATTGATCTCACAACTTAGAATCATTCATGTCATCAACAACCTTGAGCTGTGTTCGTAACATCTAAAGGCTTAAGCACTTGATGTAGAATTCTTCACATCATCCAATGCCCTGAGCGATTCATAGCATCAAAAGTCTTAAGTTAAAGACGTGAAGTCGTTCATGTCGTCCATAGCCCGTAGCTCTACATAACATCTAAGGCCATGAGTTCATAACTCAGAATCGTTCATATCATCCACAACCCTGAGCTATTCATAGCATCTAAAGCCTTGAGCTCACGACCCAGAGTTGTGTATATCATCCAAAACCTGAAGTTGTTCATAGCATCTAGAGCCTTGAGCATAAGACGTAGAATTGTTCACATCATCGAATGGCCTAAGCTATTCATAGCATCTAGAGTGCTGAGTTTAAGACCTAAAGTTGTTCATGTCATCCACAACCCTAAGTTGTTCATAGCATCTACAGCCTTGAGTTCACGACCCAAAATCATTCATATCATCCACAACTCTGAGTTGTTCATAGCACCTAGAGTCCTAAGTTAAAGACTTGAAGTCATTCATGTCATCCACAGTCCTGAGTTGTTCATAGCATCTAGAGCCTTCAATTCAGACCCAAAATCGTTCATATCATCCACAACCCTAAGTTGTTCATAGCAACTAGAGCCTTGAGCTCACGACCTAGAGTTTTGCATATCATTCAAAGCCATGAGCTATTCATAACATCTAGAGACCTAAGCTGATGACCTAGAGTAGTTCATGTCATCCACAATATTAAGTTGTTCATATCATTTAGAGCCCTAAGCTCACGACTTGGAGTCATTCATGTCAACCACAACCTTGAGGTGTTCATAGGATCTAGAGCTTTGAGCTCGTGACCCGTAGTCATTCATGTAATCCACAACCCTGAGCTATTCATAGCCTCTATATCTCTAAGCTCACAACCCAGAGTTGTTCATGTCAACCACAACCTTAAGCTGATTATAACATCTAGGGCCTTAAGCTCACGACCCAGAGTCATTCATGTCATTCAAAACCCTGAGTTGTTCATAGAATCTAGAGGCTTGAGCTCATGACATAGAATCATTCATATCATACACAACCCTAAGTTGCTCATAGCGTCTATAGCCTTGAGCTCACGGGACCCCAAGTCATTGATCTCATCCACAACCTTGAGCTGTTTATTGTATCTAGAGCCTTAAGCTCATGACCTAGAGTCATTCATGTCATCCACAACCTAGAGTTGTTCATAGTATCTATAGCCCTGAGGTCACGACCCAGAGTCGTTCATGTCAACCACAATCCTGAGCTATTCATAGCTTATAGAACCCTGAGCTACAACCCTTAGTCGTTCATGTCATCCACAGTCTTGAGATATTCATAGCATCTAGAGGCTTAAGCTCATGAGATGCCCAGTTGTTCATGTCATCCAAAACTCTTAGCTATTCATACATTCAGAGCTCAAAGCTCATGACCCAGAGTAACTCATGTCATCAACAACCCTGAGCTATTCATTCCATTTAGAGCCTTGAGCTCATGACCTAGAGTCGTTCATGTCAACCATAGCCTTGAGCTATTCTTAGTATTTAGAGCCATGGGCTCTCGGCTAAGAATTGTTCATATCATCCACAGCCTTGAGATATTCATGGCATTTAGAAGACTAAACTCATAGGAACTCGAGTCATTCATGTCATCCACAACCTTAAGTTGTTCGTAGTGTTGAGGGCCCTTAACTCAAGATCCAGGGTAGCTTATGTCATCCATAACCTTTAGCTTTCATAATATCTAGAGACTTGAGCTCACGACCTGGAGTTATTCATGTCAACCTCAACCCTAAGATGATCATAGTATCTACAACCTTAACCTCATGACCCAGAGTTGTTCATGTCATCCACAACATAGAATTGTTCATAGCATTTAGAGGCTTGAGCTCATGATGCAAAATCGTTCATATCATCCATAACCCCGAGCTATTCATAGAATCTAGGCACTTGAGCTCATGGGATCTCAAGTCCTTCATATCATTCACAACTTTGAGCTATTCATAGCATCCAAAGCCCCGAGCTCATGACCTGGAGTCGTTCATGTCAACCATAACCCTAAGTTGTTCATAGTATTTAAAGCCCTTGGCTCATGACCTAGAGTCATTCATGTCATCCACAACCCTAAGCTATGTATAACATCTAAATCCTTTTCCTCATGACCTAAATTCATTCAAATCATCCACAACCCTGAGCTATTCATAGCATCTAGAGCCCTAAGATCATAACCTGTAGTTATGCATGTCATCCATAACCCTGAGCTATTATAACAGCTAGAGGCTTGAGCACACGATGCAGAATTGTTGATATCATCCAATGCCCTAAGCCATTCATAGCATCTGTAGCCTTAAGTTCACGACCTGAAGTCGTTCATGTCATTTAAAGCCTTGAGTTCAGGACCAAGAATTGTTTATATCAACCATAGCTCTCAATTGTTCATAACATCTAAAGCCTTGAGCTCACGAACTAGAATCGTGCATATCATCCTCGACACTGAGTTATTCATAGCGTCTCAAGACCTGTTCTCATGACCAAGAGTAGTTCATGTCATCCACAACGCTAAGTTATTCATAGCATCTAGTTCCCTAATCTCATGACTTGGAGTCATTCATGGCAACGACAACCCTGATTTGTTTATAGTATCTAGAGGACTAAGCTCACGAGATCCTGAGTCGTTCATATGATCAACAACTCTAAGCTCTTCACAACATCTAAGGCCCTGAGCTCACAATCGGGAGTCGTTCATATTAACTACAACCCTGAGCTATACATAGCATCTTGAGCCTTGAGCTCACGACCTGGAGTTATTCATGTCATCCTAAGTTTTAAGCTATTCATTGCATTTAGAGTCATGGGCTCGCGATTAAGAATCGTTCCTTTCATCCACTGCCTTGAGTTATTGATAGCATCTAGAGGCATGAGCTCATGAGATCCCGAGTCGTTCATATCATCCACAACCTTGAGCTATTCGTAGCATCTGCATACTTGAGTTGTTCATGACAACTAGAGCCTTGAGCTCACAACCTTGAGTCATTCATGTTAACTACAGCCATGAGTTGTACATAGTATCTTGAGCCTTAAACTCACGACCTAGAGTTGTTCCTCCATAGCCTTTAGCTATTCATAGCATCTAGAGCTTTGAGCTCATGAACTAGAGTCGTTCATGTCATCCATAGCCTTAAGCTATTCAAAACATTTAAAGTCATAGGCTCCTGACCAAGAATCATTCATATCATTCGTAGCCCTAAATTGTTCATAGCATTTAGTGGACTAAGCTCACGGGATCCAGAGTCATTCATATCATCCACAAGTGTGAGTTGTTCATATCATCCAAAGCCTTGGGCTCACGACGGAGAGTCACTCATGTCATCCATAACCCTGAGCTATTCATAGCTTCTAATGCCCCGAGCTCATGACCTAGAGTCGTTCATGTCAACCATAACCCTGAGCTAATCATAGCATTTAGAGCCCTGAGCTCACTACCTGGTGTCATTCATGTCATCCTAAGCTTTGAGCTATTCATAGCATTTAGAGTCATGGGCTCACGATTACGAATTGTTCATATCATCCACTGCCTTAAGTTGTTTGATTTTGTGCCCAACTGGTGTATGTTCTATTGATTGGTGCTCAATCAATTGGTGTACCTTGATTTCAGTCCTCAGACTGGAGTAATCAACAAAATTTATAACCTATTTCACCATGTACTAGGATAGCCTCAGCTAGAATAGCATAGTGGCTCTAGGATCGTTCACTGGGATGGGTTTTCACTTCACAATTGATATTAGTTAAAGAGCTGAATTGGTGCTTTTTCTTTTCAGGATTAGCTTTAAAAGAAAACATAATCTTTGGTTGAAAAAGGGTTGGTTTTAAGCTAACCAAAAATAAAGTAACGGAAATTACTTATAAAAAAAAGTCTTTCTTGGAGTTTTTGGATCACTGGGGTCAGGTTCCTAGTATAAAAAGAGAGTTCCGGTCACTTGAATCTTTTCCTTGCATTGGGGATTTAACATATAGTTATTTCCTGAACCGGTGTGGTATAGATGCTTCCCCTTAATGTGTTCAAACACTAAATTCCTCTCACTGAGGCATCTTACAATGGTTCATACCTCTCACCTAGTATTGGCCATTCAAGGTGATCTTTAACCTTGGATTACTCGTCAAAAGCTCGCAAAAGATAACTAATGGATGTCTTCTTGGAGTCCAAAAGCTTACCAAGTGTTGGCTATTCTAGAAAATCCTACCTTTAAACTACCTCCCAAAGGCTCGCAAGAGATAAACTAGTGTATCTCAATGGACGGAGATCACTTGCCTTACCAAGTGTTGGCCCAGGTGATTTAAAGGTGTTTCAAGTTAACTAAAAACATAGAAACCATTAACGAGTCACACTTTCTCTTCATTAAAAGCTGAAACAACAAAACTTCCAATTTTTGCATTCGGTACCTTACCCTGCTTCCTTAACTCCAAGAGACAAAAAGCCTAGCCACTCATTCTCTGAGGAAACATCCTTAGAGCTTGTTTGGCTAGTGAGAAAAATACAATCAAAATGAGTAGGTAAGGCAGAACAAAGCTCTATGTATTACTTCCTTCAAAACTATACAAAAAGTTGGTCTCTGAGAACAAGCTCCCGAGATATCTGTGTAAAGAAAATTACAAAACTATATATAAGAGGTTATTCACCCTTTGTTCTTACTTATTAACTAAGGAATCCTATGATTGGTGGATTACAAGGAGAAAATGGGGATTTAAACAACAAATATCTGAAGAAAAAAAATCTAAAAGAGCCAGTTGCAAATATCTGAAAGCACTCAGGTGGATTTCGTAGGCATGCAACATGGGCTGTGAAATTTTGCAAGCTGAAAGTCTCCATTTCGTACAAAAAGGCTGATTTCGTAGCTAGCACTTTGTGATTTCGCAGCTGCGAAATTGCCTTTCAACTTGGTGCGATTTGCTTCCAATTGCTATAACTTCTTCATTTCAGCTCTGATTTGCATACCATTTAAAGCGTTAGACTCCTGACTTCCCGAGCTTCGAAACGACATATAGTATGCATAAAATGAACTCCAGGAAGTGCTCGAAATGTGTTCAACAGTTTTTCATCCTCTTGAATTTCTTCATGTTAGATTTCTCTCTTTGTTTCTCCTCCTTGCATTCATGATTTGATTTTGGAAAAGGACTATAAAGCTCCAAAGATTGGATTATTCTTGTAAATGAGCTTCCATTTGCTTTGCCATGGATTCTATAGGACTCTCCTTAATCTTGGATTGTTTTGGTGATCAAAAAGCTATCGAAAACACCAAAACTTAACACAATTTGATTAGAAATGATTGCAAAGGTCCTTAACATGCCAATTGAGTTAAAAGGTAATAACTAATACTCAAAAGTGTTTAAAAGAGTTATTTACAAGCTATAAAATAGCACTTTCTGAGTAGTAATCATTGTTCATAGTATCTAGAGGCCTAAGCTCTCGAGATCCTGAGTCATTCATATCATCCACAACCTTGAGATAATCATAGCATCCAGAGCCTTGAGCTCACGACTCGGAGTAGCTCATGTCATCCATAGCCTTGAGTTGTTCATAACATCTCGAGCCTTGAGTTCACAACCCAATGTCATTCATGTCATACATGGCCTTGAGCTGCTCATAGCATTTAGAGCCCTAAGCTCATGACTTGGAGTCGTTCATGTCATCCATAGCTCTGAGCTGTTCATAGCATTTAAAGAGCCTTGAGTCCATGATCCAGAGTCATTCATGTCATCTATAGCCCTTAGCTCATGATGTAGAATCATTCATTTAATCCACAACCTTGAGCTATGCATAACATCTAGAGGCTTGAGCTCAAGGGATCTCAAGTTGTTCATATCATCCATAATGTTGAGTTGTTGATAAAATCCATAGCTCTGAACTCACGAGCCAGAGTAGCACATATATACCACAACCCTGTGTTATTCATAGCATGGAGAGCCTTGAGCTCATGACTAGGAGTCATTCATGTAAACCACAACTCTGAGTTGTTCATAGAAACTAAAGCCTTGAGCCCGTGACCAAGAGTCGTTCATGTCATCTACAACTCTAAGCTTTTAATAGCAATCTAGAGCCTTGACCTCATGACTCAAAGTCTTTAATTTCATCCATAACCGTGGTTTGTTCATAGCATTTGGACTCATAGGCTCATGACCAAGAACCATTGATATGATCCTCAAACCTGAACTATTCATAGCATATGAAGGCCTGAGATCATAGGATACTGAGTCGTTCATATCATCCACAACTATGAACTATTCATAGCACCTAAAGCCTTGAGCTCACGGCTCAAAGTTAATGTTAGTCGCAATCCTAGCTCATGACCCAGAGTCCTTCATGTCATACATTGTGATTCATGCCCAGTCGGGTCTTTTAATAAAAAACATTTATAAATCCTATGACCCCATACTAGCGTAGCAAAGCTACTATAGCATAGTGGCTCTAGGGTCGAACTCTGGGATGGGTTTTCATTTTACCAATGATATACTTAAGATTAGAAATTGAGTCTGATGAGTTCCTTTGCCAAAAACTTAAAGTTTAAAAGAAAATAAAATTTGTTTTGAAACTAAACTAATATAGAACTAGATAAAAATGGAAGAAAGAAAGTCTCCCGGAGCTAAGGGTTGCTAGGATCAAGTTCAGAATGCAAAGTGGAAAATTCCGGATTTTTCTCCTCGCATTGGGGATTTAACCTATAGTTATTTCCCGAACCGGTATAGGTTTAACAATGAAGATTTAATCCATAAAAAGTCAATAGAAATGGTAGTCAAGTTCCATTAATGGCTTTAGACACTATGGGTCTTCACCTTGAACCACTTTCCAATGGCTCGTACATGATAACTAATGGACTGATATGGATCTAGCAATAAGCATCCACAGAGACCTGAAGCTTACCATGTATTGGCCATTCAAAGTGATTCTAAGGGATTTAAAGCAAAACTTTAGATTTAGAAGCCATTTATGAACTCCAACTACCTGTATTTAACGCACGAGAGTTTTTCACTTTTGCATCTGGACTTTTCACCTAGCTTCCTTTACTCCAAGAAACCAAAAGTTTAGCCTCCCATCCTCTGGGAAAATATCCTCAGAGGATGTTTGGCTAGCAAGAAAATGAAAATGAAAGAGAAGGAAAAACAGAGCAAGGCTCTGTACGTCGATTCTATATAATTATATATCTATATATTTTACAATGGATGCACGGGAATATATATAGAGAAGTTTTTCCAACCTTCCTAGCTAAGAAATCTTATGATTGGTGGATTACAAGGAGAAGAATGGAAATTTATACAAAAATATCTAAAAGAAAAGATCTAAAGTGGAGTCGGCGGAACAGAGTAGAATTCGCTCTTGCGTGGGCTGCTGTGCGAATTTTCAAGGTGTTGTGCGAATTTCGCACAACCTGAAGGTGTTGTGCGAATTTCAAGGTGTTGTGCGAATTTCGCACAAGCCTGGAGCAGTTGTCTTCCGAAGGCCATATCTTCCTCATTTCAGCTCCAAATCGTACACGATTTAAAGTGTTGGATTGTTGACTTCCTGAGCTTTGAAATGGTATATGGTATGCATGAAATGGACTTCGGGAAGTGCTCCAAAAGTGGCTGAAATGAATGTCATCAAGAATGCTTCATGGCAGATTTCTTTTTGCTTCCCCTCCTTGCTTTTTGAGCTCCTCTTGATTTTGATCATCCAAAAACCTATATTACATTAAAAGAAATTAAAATTAAAGCATTGAAATCAAAATTAAAACAAGTAATAAATAAATAAAAAATTTATGGACTAGTTAGTCTTAAGAAAGACTAAGTCCATCAAAAAATTTTGATCCTGATTTAGCTTGCCCGGATCCCATATGAAGTTTGCATCCCTCACTTGAGATTTGGTTTGTATGATTTTTCCATACAAAGTTTGGGGGAAAGGTGAAGGGATGTGATTCTTCGTCATTTCTTCCTTGATGACTATCCTCTGTGGTTCTTCATCTATATAGTCATCTTTCTCTATGCTTTTCCCCTTTTTCTTTCCTTTGATTTCCTCCCTCTTTTCTTTCTCTGTTTCACTTTCTACCATATGCTCTAGCTTGCATGTGGGCAAATCAACCTCTTTACCACTCTCCTTAGCCTCCATTTCATGGATACCCTTTTGATTTTGATGAGGTTGAGAAGGAGAGTTTTCTTTCTCTTGCATTGTGTTGAGGTTGGCAAACCTTGAGATTGAATCTTGGAGATTATCTATCTTCTGAGATAGATCATTTTGCACTTCATCAATCCTTATGTTCAATGAACTCTCTACACTGTCAATTCTTTGACTGAGCTGAGTATTGATGGATTTTTGAGCTCCAACAAGGTCTTCCATGACCTTGCTAAGATTCACCATAACTTGTTCAAGGTTTGAGGCTTGCTGTGGTGCTTGAGCAGGTTGCTGGTACTGAGGTGGCTGTGGTTTCCAAGAGAATTTTGGACGGTCCCTCCAATTGGAATTGTAGGTGTTGCAATCACCAAACATTTCCCTCGCGGCTGGAATGGTAGGACACTCTTCCACCAAGTGCTCATAAGATAGACAAATGGCACAAGGCATAGCTTGCAATGGTGTTTGAGAGATGGCTTGCACTTCTTGCATCTGGTTCATTTCTAGCTCTTCCAATCTCCTTTCCATAGCTGCAAGCTTTGCCTTCATGTCTATGCCGTCATTCAAAATATACATCTCACCCTTAGCATTAGGTTGAGACATCATTCTTCCCATATCTCTAGCATTTGGTTCATCCCATCCTCTTGAAAGTTCAGCTACATAACTCAAGAAGTTCATGGCTTCCTCTGCTATCTCGTATTCAACATGGCATGCACAACTAGCAATTTGTGAATTAAAACAGAGAAAACAAAAGAAAATAAAAGAAAAAATATTCTAAAGAAAAAAGAAAATTATTAAGATTAACTAAAAACTAAATAAAAGATATACTAACACATGAACAAAGAAAAATAAAATAGAAAGAGTTAGTAAAAGGAAAAGAAAATTCACCAATCTTGTGATGAAGATCACAAGTACTCTGAAAAAGTCATATCACTGTAAAGTGGCACCATCCCCGGCAACGGCGCCATTTGATTCATGCCCAGTCAGGTCTTTTAATAAAAAACATTTATAAATCCTATGACCTCATACTAGCGTAGCAAAGCTACTATAGCATAGTGGCTCTAGGGTCGAACTCTGGGATGGGTTTTCATTTTACCAGTGATATACTTAAGATTAGAAATTGAGTCTGATGAGTTCCTTTGCCAAAAACTTAAAGTTTAAAAGAAAATAAAATTTGTTTTGAAAGTGGTGTTTGAAACTAAACTAATATAGAACTAGATAAAAATGGAAGAAAGAAAGTCTCCCGGAGCTAAGGGTTGCTAGGATCAAGTTCAGAATGCAAAGTGGAAAATTCCGGATTTTTCTCCTCGCATTGGGGATTTAACCTATAGTTATTTCCCGAACCGGTATAGGTTTAACAATGAAGATTTAATCCATAAAAAGTCAATAGAAATGGTAGTCAAGTTCCATTAATGGCTTTAGACACTATGGGTCTTCACCTTGAACCACTTTCCAATGGCTCGTACATGATAACTAATGGACTGATATGGATCTAGCAATAAGCATCCACAGAGACCTGAAGCTTACCATGTATTGGCCATTCAAAGTGATTCTAAGGGATTTAAAGCAAAACTTTAGATTTAGAAGCCATTTATAAACTCCAACTACCTGTATTTAACGCACGAGAGTTTTTCACTTTTGCATCTGGACTTTTCACCTAGCTTCCTTTACTCCAAGAAACCAAAAGTTTAGCCTCCCATCCTCTGGGAAAATATCCTCAGAGGATGTTTGGCTAGCAAGAAAATGAAAATGAAAGAGAAGGAAAAATAGAGCAAGGCTCTGTACGTCGATTCTATATAATTATATATCTATATATTTTACAATGGATGCACGGGAATATATATAGAGAAGTTTTTCCAACCTTCCTAGTTAAGAAATCTTATGATTGGTGGATTGATTCGCGGAAAAACCCAGTCGGGTCATTTAATAAGAAACATTTATAAAACCTATGACCTCATACTAGTGTAGCAAAGCTACTATAGTATAGTGGCTCTAGGGTCGAACTCTGGGATGGGTTTTCATTCTACCAGTGATATACTCATGATTAGAAATTAAATTTAATGATTTCCTTTATCAAAAACTTAAAGCTTAAAAAGAAAATAAAATTTGTTTTGAAAGTATTTGAACCTAAATTAACGTAAACTAATTAAAAATGGAAGAAAGAAAGTTTCTCGGAGCTAAGGATTACTAGGATCAAGTTTAGAATGCAAAGTGGAAAATTCCGGATTTTTCTCCTCGCATTACGGATTTAACCTATAGTTATTTCCCAAACCGGTGTAGGTTTAACAATGAAGATTTAATCCATAAAAATCAATAGAAATGGTAGTCAAGGTCCATTAATGGCTTTAGTCAATATATAGGTCTTCACCTTGAACCACTTTCCAATGGCTCGTACATGATAACTAATGGACTAATATGGATCTAGCAATAAGCATCCATAAAGACCTGAAGCTTACCATGTATTGGCCATTCAAAGTGATTCTAAGGGATTTAAAGCAAAACTTTGGATTAAAAAGCCATTTATGAACTTCAACTACCTGAATTTAATGCACGAGCATTTTCCAACTTTTCATCTGGACTTTTCACCTAGCTTCCTTCACTCCAAGAAACCAAGAGTTTAGCCTCTCATCCTCTGAGAAAACATCCTCAGAGGTTGTTTGGCTTCCAAGAAAGAGAAAATAGTAACGAGAAAATAGAAAATAAGAGTGCTCTGTATATTGCTAAGTGTTAAGCTTAACACTCGTGTTACCTGTCTTCAAGAGGTGATTTCCACCCCTTATATAGTTTTTACAAAAGCAAAGCTTTTCATTGGCTTGATACAAGGAGAAGAAAGGAAATTACATCAAAAGAAATTAAGAAAATATCTAAAGTGGAGTCGGCAAAAACAGAGGAGATTTCGCACCACGCAAGGGGTGTGCGAAATTAAAGGAGGTGTGCGAAATTCGCACACCATTCAGAAGGTGTGCGAAATTTTCGCACTGGAGCAGTTTTCTTCCAAAGGTCATAACTTCCTCGTTTCAGCTCCAAATCGTGCACGGTTTGAAGAGTTGGATTCTTGACTTCTTGAGCTTTGAAACGGTATATAGCATGTAAAAAATGGACTTCGGGAAGTGCTCCAAAAGTGCCAAAGAACACTGCAGTTGCTGTCCTCAGATTTCCTCCTTGCTTCTCTTTTGATTTCTTTGCTTCTCTTTGCTTTTCTTCTTTGGTTGGCTTGTCTTAATGATCCAAAAAGATGTCAAAACACTAAAACTAGCCACAAATATGATTAGAAGTCATTGCTAGGTCCTTAACATGCCAATTGGAATAAAGGTGAAGAATTACTACACAAAAGTGCTTAAAACAATATGACTTAAAGGTGTAAAATGGCACTTTTGGGTAGTAATCACTCCCCCCAACTGACACATTGATCGTCCCTGAGCAATGAAGGAGAGAAAAAGAAAGAAAAATAGATAATAATAATTCACAAAATCATGCTGATCACTCCAAAAAATAATCAAGTGGCATGATTGGATCAAACTCTCACATGGCAAGTCAAAGATATAAAACTCAATCATCAACAAGAATTATCAAATAACTTACCAATCACAACTTGCAAAGAGTGGGCATTATGCAAATTTGAGTATCAAAATAATTTCCACTCCCAAAGGATCAATACTTAATCTTCCACAAAAAATCTAAGTGTTAAGGTGCTTAGCTTCCAGTTATAGTATGTCAAACTATATTCTACCCCCAACTAAGGCTTTTCTCTAACTTTAGCAACACTAACTCATATATAAAAGGCTAAGAACGCACCCCTTTTCTTTTTCTTTTTCTTTTTCTTTTTTTTTTTTTTTTTTTTTTTTTTTTTTTTTTAATATACTTCACCCATCCACCCATGTAACGAGCATTAAGGTCGGTGACTCCCAACCAATGAAGGCTTAGGGCACCAGGTTTCAAAGATTTTCACCATATACCCCTCAGACCTTGCTCGGGTTTCAAAGCAAGTGAAGCAAAAATTATTTTCATAAGACACATTGGCCTTTTATAAGGTGTCCCAACACTAATAGAATGAAGTCAATGGCACCAAGTCGAAAATTTCCTAAGTTTAGGGAGTGAGAAAGTTTTCCATCTTATAACTGGAATCTAATGTGTTCAGTGTGTGAAAAGATTAGAGTGGAAGACTTAAGATTGAAAACAAAAGGAGCTTCAACAATTTATCAACTTTAATAAGCATAATACAAACTCTGAGACTATGGCAATAAGATAAGAATTTAATTTCTCCCATTTACTTTTGAGAATTTATCTTTGAGAAAACAAAGAGAGTTTGCAAAAAAATTTGTTAGAAAATTAATTTAACCAACAATTCAACAACTTACTTCCTCAATTCTCCCCCCAACTAGGACGAACATTGTCCCTAATGTTCCAAAAACAAACGATAAAATAAGGAATGAAGTGATACCTCCTGATAGTAAGGGACTCTGAATGAACAGGAGAAACCACATGCTTCATAAGAAAAGAAAAATCATAAGTGTACTGAATAGAGGAAATAAAATGGAAGCTAAAATACACAAAAAGGGAAGATGTCTATATAAACTGAGAGAGTACAATGTACAAAATAAACATGGAGTACATCCAATCCCAGTATAACAGTGGTCCAAAATATATAAGACATCTAAAAACGTAGTATATAGATACAAAAAAGGAGAGGAGTGATCGTATGATCAAGTAGTAGTCTCCTCTGGTGGATAGGAGGGGTCCTCCGCTGCAACTGTGGAAGGAACCTCTACAGGTGGAACTGATGATGAAAGACCGAGATGCTGCTGAATCTCTCGGAGAATGAGAGTCTGCTGGTCCTGCTGAAGCTGGAAGTGGTCCATGCGCTCCATAATGGCTGTCTGAGTAGTGGTCAAAGTATGGAAAGAAGCGAGCAAAGCACGATACTCGGCACCAGGGATAGTAATGGGCGGCTCTGATATAGGAGGAACAGCAGGTGGGGCATCAGAGGATGTGGCCTCTGATACTGGCTGTGGAGGCTCTGAAGTGGGTGGAGCAGGAGGGACTTCCCTTGGCTCGGGAAGTTCTGGGAACTGGCGATGGAGCCATATCTGAGCCCATTGGTCAAGAGAGAAGCTCTCTCGACAATGGCGGCGAGGCTCAGAATGAGGGTCTGCAAGAAAACCCATATGCGCCAAAACATGGCATAGCAGCCGAGGGAAAAGTAAAGGAATGGAGTCTGCCCGCGCAAGATGCCGCTTATGCACCTTCTCCTCAAAATGGAGGAGAGCGACCATAATCAAATGATGAGGGGCAAAGTAGTAGCCCTCATAGATACGAAATAATGCCTCCAAAATGGCCCCTCGCCTCTGCACTTTATGCTGAAGAGGAAAAAGATTGGCGCGAAGCACCACATCGACTAGGAGCATCTCTGGGGGAAGCTCTCTCCTGAAAATGGTCCTCTGGGAAGATGTCCCTCGAGATAGGCTACGAACCATGTCCCACTCAGAAAGTGGGGCCCAGCGTCTAAAAGCAGCGGGATCTGCCGGTGCATAAGGGATATGGAAAGCATCGGCAATCTGAGCAGCCCCCAGAATACCCTGGCGTCCATCAATGGTAAAAAGGATCGAGGCTGGTATCGGGACGCCACGAGTAGTCATAGACTGGTAAAAGTCTAATGCTACTCGAGGATAAAAGAACTGGGGCGGAGTCATAAAGGGTACAAGATGGTACCTCTCAAGTAGACGGTATGAATCTCGTAACTCATGCCGCTGTCGCATCAGAGAGTGATCGAAATACGTCTCGACATGAAAGTCTCTCGATCGGCAATCGGAGTTGCCCTCAATGGGCGAGCTGGGTCTAGGGCGCCTGGCAGAAGAAGGCTGAGGTGCTCTGGATGACTCTCCTGGCTCTGTAGTCTTCGCTTTCTTTAAAGGAGGACTCCGAGGTGGAATTTGTGTAGGAGCCACAGATGTGGCGGATGCTCTCCTCGTATAGTATCTGCTCTGAGGTGCTGAATCAAGTAAAAGTGAGGGCGCATCAAGTGGGGCCCGCTCAGGGGCGGCTCTCTGACTGCTTTGGGAAGCTGAAGTAGATCCTCCTCGGGTCTTAGGCATGATGACGTGAAGAAATGGGGCTCAGAGGCTTGGATTTATGGAAGGTAAGGGTGGAGCGGCTAAGATTTTCGCACAGGGGGCTAGGTGTGCGAAATTTTCCCACAGGGGGGGGGGGGTGTGCGAATTTCGCACAGGGCACTATTCACCCACGCGGCTAAGGAATTATGGCTCTTTTGAAATGGTGAGAATTTGTGGCTTTTGAGGATGGGAATTGGTGGCTTAGGTAAGGAAAGGATTTGTCATGGTGAATGGGCTTGGAATTTGGAGCTATTCAAGTGGAAAATTGGAAAATTGGAGCTCCCATGGTCGGCGGCAATGGATTTCTTTTGAAGAAATTAAGGCTTGGATGCTTATGGTTTGGGCTTTGGATTGGCAAGAACAAGGTTTGGATGGGATTATGGAGGTTTTTAGAGTGTTGGGTGACGAATTGGAAGGATTTTGATGGTGGAGGAGGATGGAATTGCCGAATTTGGAAGATGATGAATAGTGATTGCCGCGGGAATGGAGTGGAATATTGGAGATGGGCTGCTATGGTGGTGTTAATGATGATGATTGATGAAGAAAAGGGGTTTTATGGATGGGAATGGGTGATCGGAAGAGGGGTTTTGTGAGAATTGAAGAAGGGGCTTGAAGTTTGAAGTGGAGAATCAAAGCTTTTAAAGAGAAAAATGAGTTTCGCACACCTTAAAATGGTGTGCGAAAATTTCGCATACCTGTAATTCTCCAAGACAGAGAGCATGCTTTTGAAAATTGGCGCAAAAACAAATTCGCATCGGGTTCGCACCAAGTTCGCATACCTGTGAAATTCGCACAGGGGGACAGAGAGTATGCAATTTTGAAAAGTGGAGCAAAAATGAATTCGCACCGGGTAGGGGGGGGTGTGCGAATTTCGCACACCTCAAAAGGGGGTGTGCGAATTTTGCTGAAACTTGATTTTTCTCCCATGTTTTCCCCTGTTTCCACCAAGACTCCATTCTTCTAGCCTTCCTACCTACATGTTAACACAAAAAACACAATTCAAACCATATTAGAATGAATTTAACGTCAAAAATAGAAATCAAAACATGCATAAATACAAGAAAACACTAAGTTAAACTAAAATCAACTTAAAAGAAAACAAAAAGAGGATGAACTTTTTAGTCTTTGGAGAGACTAAGTTCACCCATGAACCAAGTGTTTTCATGCTGGAGGTGGATCAAGGAGGATGAATTCCTCCTTGTCTCGGGAAAAAGATTCGATATAAGGCTTGAGACGATGCCCATTCACTTTGAAAGTTCGAGTGCTATTGAAGTTGAGTAGTTCCACTACTCCATTTGGTTGCACTTCATGAATTATGAAAGGACCCGTCCATCTTGATTTCAATTTTCCCGGAAAAAGATGAAGCTTAGAGTCATAAAGCAAGACTCTTTGCCCCTTGGCAAAATTCTTTTGATTTACCAATTGATCATCCCATTTCTTCAACCTTTCCTTTGCAATTTTTGAATTGAGGTAAGCATCATTCCTCATTTCTTCTAACTCATTCAAATCCAAACATCTTTTCAACCCGGCTCTTGTCAAATCCATGTTGAGCTTCTTGATTGCCCACCATGCTTTATATTCAATCTCCACTGGAAGATGGCACGCTTTGCCATAAACAAGGAGATAAGGAGACATTCTAAGGATGGTCTTATAAGCGGTCCTATACGCCCATAAGGAATCTAGGAGCTTAATAGACCAATCCTTCCTATTAACATTCACCACCTTCATCAATATATTCTTGATCTCCCGGTTGGCTAACTCAACTTGGCCACTTGTTTGAGGGTGATAGGGTGTAGCTACCTTGTGCTTAACCCCATATTTGGCTAGAAGAGCCTCAAAAGGTTTATTGCAAAAGTGGGTTCCTCCATCACTTATAATGGCCTTAGGCACTCCAAATCTTGCAAAGATGTTGTCCTTGAGGAATTTAAGAACCACCTTGTGATCATTGCTCCTACATGGGATTGCTTCCACCCACTTAGAGACATAATCCACTCCCACCAAAATGTAGGAATGTCCAAATGACATTGGAAATGGTCCCATGAAATCAATCCCCCAAACATCAAAGACATCCACTATCAAGATGGGATTCAAGGGCATCATATTTCGGCGTGTAAGCTTACCAAGCCTTTGACACCGATCACATCCCTTGCACATAGAGTGGGCATCCTTGAAAAGAGAGGGCCACCAAAACCCTGATTGGATCACTTTCATGGCTGTTTTTTGGGAGGCAAAGTGACCTCCACATGCACTATCATGGCAATGGGAAAGAATTCCCGATTGCTCTTGTTCAGGAACACATTTCCTTATGATTTGATCCGCACAATATTTGAAGAGAAAAGGCTCCTCCCAATAGTAAGCATGGATCTTAGCAAAGAAATGCCTCTTGTCTTGGGCACTCCACTCGCTTGGAACTTCCCCAGTAACCAAGTAATTCGCAATGTGAGAATACCATGGGGCTACATCTATTGACATGAGAGACTCCTCAGGGAAGTCATCATTGATAGGCAGACCATGTGAGTCATGTGCTATCACAAGTCTTGACAAGTGGTCAGCTACCACATTTTCTACTCCCTTTTTATCTCGGATTTGGAGATTAAATTCTTGGAGCAAAAGGATCCATCTTATCAATCTTGCCTTGGCATCTTGCTTGGTTAGCAAGTACTTCAAAGCGGAATGGTCAGTGAACACCACTATAGAGGACCCTACCAAATAGGCACGAAACTTATCCAAGGTAAAAACTACTGCCAACAACTCCTTCTCAGTAGTTGTGTAGTTCCTTTGAGCCTCGTTCAAAGTCTTGCTCGCGTAATAAATCACATAGGGCTTTCCATCCTCTCTTTGCCCCAAAACAGCCCCCATAGCAAGATCACTTGCATCACACATTACCTCAAAAGGTAATTTCCAATTTGGGGCTCTCACTATTGGTGCGATTGTGAGGAATTGCTTAAGTTCCTCAAAACTCTTCTGACACTTCTCATCCCACACAAACTTGGCATCCTTTACCAAGAGTTCACAAAGAGGCTTTGAGATTTTTGAGAAATCCTTAATGAACCTCCTATAGAACCCGGCATGTCCTAGGAATTGCCTAATTCCTTTAACATTTGTGGGAGGTGGCAACTTAACAATTAGCTCCACCTTTGCCTTATCTACCTCAATGCCATTTTTGGAGATTACATGTCCTAAGACAATGCCTTGTTGTACCATAAAATGGCACTTCTCCCAATTTAGCACTAGGTCTTTCTCAATACATCTATGGAGAACTGCTTCTAAGTGTAACAAACACTCCTCAAAGGAACTTCCATAAACAGTGATGTCATCCATGAAGACTTCCATGATGCGTTCTACCATATCACTGAAGATGCTTAGCATACATCTTTGGAAAGTTGCAGGAGCATTACATAAACCAAATGGCATTCTCCTATACGCAAAAGTACCAAAGAGGCATGTAAAGGTTGTCTTTTCTTGATCTTCCAAATCAATCTCTATTTGGAAGTACCCCGAGTACCCATCTAAAAAACAGTAGAAAGGATGTCCTGAGACTCTCTCAAGGACTTGGTCCATGAAAGGCAATGGGAAATGGTCCTTCCTAGTCACTGAATTCAACCTCCTATAGTCTATACACACCCTCCATCCTGAGGTAGGACGTGTAGAGACTTCCTCCCCTTTCTCATTCTGGATCACAGTGATACCAGACTTCTTTGGAACTACTTGGGTGGGGCTCACCCACAAGCTATCAGAAATGGGATATATGATCCCTGCTTGTAGTAGCTTCAGAACTTCACCCCTCACCACCTCTTGCATGTGAGGATTCAACCTCCTCTGGGGCTGTCTCACTGGTTTTGCATCTTCCTCCATGTAAATATGGTGGGTGCACACCAGAGGACTAATCCCCTTCAGATCAGAAATTTGCCATCCAATGGCTTTCTTGCATTTTCTGAGGACTCCCAAAAGACTATCCTCTTGTTCACTTGTGAGATTTGAAGAGACCACCACTGGACATTTCTCATCTTCCTCTAAATATGCATACTTCAAATTAACAGGAAGTGGCTTCAAAACAAGCTTTGGAGGATCCTCCATAGCTGCTCCTTGTGAATCCTCCTTATTGAACAGTGGTAAGATCTCTTCCCGTCTCCTCCATGGAGACATGGTAGCTAGCACATCAGAGGGTTCAGGTAACCCTTCTTCAAGCACTTCAAGGCTTTCATTCAAGGTCTCTTCTAAGCTCCTGTCACAATGCTCTTCAACCAAGGTGTTGATCAGGCACACCTCTTCCAATCCTTCATCCTCTTCTGGGTGAAGATGCCTCTTGCAAAGATGGAATATGTTTAACTCCAAAGTCATGTTTCCAAATGTGAGCTGCATCACCCCATTTCTACAATTGATGACGGCATTGGAGGTAGCCAGGAAAGGTCTCCTAAGGATGATTGGCACATAATTGGCTTCCATAACAGTGGGATCGGTATCAAGCACAACAAAATCCACGGGATAGTAGAATTTGTCCACTTGCACTAGAACATCCTCTATTACCCCCTTTAGGATTTTGACAGATCTATCAGCTAAGGAGAGAGTGATGGCTGTGGGCTTCAATCCTCCAAGTCCCAGTTGCTTGTACACAGAGTATGGGAGCAAATTCACACTCGCCCCCAAGTCTAGTAAAGCTTTCTCTACCAGTGTTCCTCCAATGTTGACTGCAATGGTGGGGCAACCCGGATCTTTATACTTGACTGGAGACTTACTCTGAATGATAGCACTTACTTGCTCAGTGAGAAATGCATTCTTTGTCACATGTAACCCTCTCTTGACCGTGCACAAGTCCTTCAGAAACTTTGTATATGTGGGGACTTGCTTGATCATATCAAGTAAGGGTATATTCACCTTCACTTGTCTCAAGACTTCAAGAATTTCTGGTGAATTCTTGATTTCCTTTTTTCCATGTAAAGCTTGAGGAAAAGGGGGAGGCATATGTTTCTTCATCATATCTTCTTTAATCACTATCCTCGGCTCTTCTTCAATGCTTGATTTGGATGCACTTTTCTTCCCACTCTTCTCTTCTTGGCTATTGCTCTCTTTAACCAAGGTTTTCTTTGACAAAGGTTCTTCATCTTGCCTCACCTTAGGCAAGGGTTGATCAACCTCCTTTCCACTCCTCAATGTGATCACGGCTTTGACCTCCCTCAACTTTGAAGAATCCCCCTCTTGGGTTTCAACTTCATGAACACCCTTTGGATTTTGGCTTGGTTGAGAGGGGAACTTTCCTTTCTCATTCACTGTGTTGAGGTTGGTAAGCCTAGAGATGGAGTATTGAATGTTATCTATTTTCTGATATAGATCATTTTGCATCCCATCCATTCTCTTATTTAGAGAACTCTCAACATTCTCAATCTTTTGATGCAGTTGGGAGTTGATTGCCCTTTGTTCACCCACAAAGTCACTCATGACTTTGCTTAGGTTTGCCATGGCTTGCTCCACTGAAGAGGTTTGTTGAGGTGCTTGAGTTTGGGCTTGTGGTTGGTATGGAGGTGGTCTTGGTCTCCAAGAAAAATTTGGATGGTTTCTCAGCTTGAATTATAGGTGTTTCCATAAGGTGCATTGTTGTTAGGCCTAAATTGCCCCACAACATTGGCTTGATCACCTAACATCTCCCTCACAGCTGGCATGGTTGGGCACTCATCTACCACATGGTCACATGATTGGCAAATGGTGCATGGCATGGCATGGGCTTGAGTCTCGGAAATGGCTTGGACTTCATGCATCTTTTTCAACTCAAGTTCTTCCAATCTCCTTGCTATTGTTGCCACCTTAGCTTTCATGTCCATGTCCTCACTTAACATGTACATTCCACCCTTTGGATTTACAGGAGCTTTCATCCTTCCCAATTCCTTTGAGTTGGGCTCATCCCATCCTCTTGTTACCTCAGATACATAACTTAAAAAATCCATGGCTTCTTCCGGATTCTTACTCATAAAATCTCCCCCACTCATGGTTTCAAGAATTTGCTTCATGGAGGAAGACATTCCATCATAGAAATAGCTCACCAAGAGCCATGTATCAAAGCCATGATGAGGACAAGCATTGATAGCCTCCATATACCTTTCCCAACATTCATGGAATTTCTCATTTTCTTCAACCCATTGGTTCTATGGGTGGGGAAAAATTTCTTCAAAAACTCGGCCTGAAGATCAACCCAATTCCTTATGCTCCTTGGCCTTAAAGAATTAAGCCATATTTTTGCTTTGTCCTTCAAAGTGAAAGGGAATAGCTTGAGTCTCATCAAGTCTATTGAAGCTCCTCCCTCTCTAAAGGTATTGCACACCTCCTCAAACTCCTTGATGTGGGCATATGGATTCTCACTCTCCATTCCATGGAAATTTGGTAGAAGGGGCACAATATGGGGCCTTATAATCAGCTGCTCAAGAGGAGGTATTATGCATGAGGGTGCACTCATCCTTGGTGGGTGCATTCTATCCCTCATGGATAGATATGCATTTGGATTACCCCCCCCCCCCCCCCCCCTTGACCTTGTTGAGAATTCTGATCCTCTTGTGGAGGGTCCATGATGTTTACACAGATATTCAACTCTGTGTCTTGAGGATTCTCAATCCTTACTAATCTTCCCTCTTGGTCCCGAATCCAATAGGGCATGCACAAATCTCTACTTGCCTGAAAACAAAACAAAAACAACAAAAACAAAAAAAAAACAAAAGAAAACTAGAAGAAAGTTAAGGTTAGAAAGAAAACAAAAGAAATTCTAAAATAAAGGAAATAAAGTTAGTGAAAAAAGGAATTCACCAAACTTGTGATGAAAGTCACAAGTAGCCTCTAAAAGGTTGTATCACTGTATTGTGGCACCATCCCCGGCAACGGCGCCATTTTGATTTGCGGAAAAACCCAGTCGGGTCATTTAATCAAAAACATTTATAAAACCTATGACCTCATACTAGTGTAGCAAAGCTACTATAGTATAGTGGCTCTAGGGTCGAACTCTGGGATGGGTTTTCATTCTACCAGTGATATACTCATGATTAGAAATTAAATTTAATGATTTCCTTTATCAAAAACTTAAAGCTTAAAAAGAAAATAAAATTTGTTTTGAAAGTATTTGAACCTAAATTAACATAAACTAATTAAAAATGGAAGAAAGAAAGTTTCTCAGAGCTAAGGATTACTAGGATCAAGTTTAGAATGCAAAGTGGAAAATTCCGGATTTTTCTCCTCGCATTGGGGATTTAACCTATAGTTATTTCCCGAACCGGTGTAGGTTTAACAATGAAGATTTAATCCATAAAAATCAATAGAAATGGTAGTCAAGGTCCATTAATGGCTTTAGTCACTATATAGGTCTTCACCTTGAACCACTTTCCAATGGCTCGTACATGATAACTAATGGACTAATATGGATCTAGCAATAAGCATCCATAAAGACCTGAAGCTTACCATGTATTGGCCATTCAAAGTGATTCTAAGGGATTTAAAGCAAAACTTTGGATTAAAAAGCCATTTATGAACTTCAACTACCTGAATTTAATGCACGAGCATTTTCCAACTTTTCATCTGGACTTTTCACCTAGCTTCCTTCACTCCAAGAAACCAAGAGTTTAGCCTCTCATCCTCTGAGAAAACATCCTCAGAGGTTGTTTGGCTTCCAAGAAAGAGAAAATAGTAACGAGAAAATAGAAAATAAGAGTGCTCTGTATATTGCTAAGTGTTAAGCTTAACACTCGTGTTACCTGTCTTCAAGAGGTGATTTCCACCCCTTATATAGTTTTTACAAAAGCAAAGCTTTTCATTGGCTTGATACAAGGAGAAGAAAGGAAATTACATCAAAAGAAACTTAAGAAAATATCTAAAGTGGAGTCGGCAAAAACAGAGGAGATTTCGCACCACGCAAGGGGTGTGCGAAATTAAAGGAGGTGTGCGAAATTCGCACACCATTCAGAAGGTGTGCGAAATTTTCGCACACCTAGAGCAGTTTTCTTCCAAAGGTCATAACTTCCTCGTTTCAGCTCCAAATCATGCATGGTTTGAAGCGTTGGATTCTTGACTTCTTGAGCTTTGAAACGGTATATAGCATGTAAAAAATGGACTTCGGAAAGTGCTCCAAAAGTGCCAAAGAACACTGCAGTTGCTGTCCTCAGATTTCCTCCTTGCTTCTCTTTTGATTTCTTTGCTTCTCTTTGCTTTTCTTCTTTGGTTGGCTTGTCTTAATGATCCAAAAAGATGTCAAAACACTAAAACTAGCCACAAATATGATTAGAAGTCATTGCTAGGTCCTTAACATGCCAATTGGAATAAAGGTGAAGAATTACTACACAAAAGTGCTTAAAACAATATGACTTAAAGGTGTAAAATGGCACTTTTGGGTAGTAATCATGGATTACAAGGAAAAGAATGGAAATTTATACAAAAATATCTAAAAGAAAAGATCTAAAGTGGAGTCGGTGGAACAGAGTAGAATTCGCACTTGCGTGGGCTGCTGTGCGAATTTTCAAGGTGTTGTGCGAATTTCGCACAACCTGAAGGTGTTGTGCGAATTTCAAGGTGTTGTGCGAATTTCGGACAAGCCTGGAGCAGTTGTATTCCGAAGGCCATATCTTCCTCATTTCAGCTCCAAATTGTACACGGTTTGAAGCGTTGGATTCTTGACTTCCTAAGCTTTGAAATGGTATATAGAATGTAAAAAATGGACTTCGGTAAGTGCTCCAAAAGTGCGAAGGAAGGCTAAAGCTGCTGTCCTCTGTTTTCTTCACTTTGCTTGTTTTTCCTCTTTGCTTCTCTCCTTTACTTGGCTTGTCTTAATGATCCAAAAAGCTGTGAAAACACTAAAACTAGCCACAAATATGATTAGAAGTCATTGCTAGGTCCTTAACATGCCAATTGGGATAAAGATGGAGAACTACTACACAAAAGTGCTTAAAACATAATGAATTAAAGGCGTAAAATGACACTTTTTGGGTAGTAATCACATTGCCATAAGCTTTTCATAGCATCCAATGTCCTGAGCTCACAACATAGAGTCTTTTATGTCCACCATAGCCTTGATCTGTTCATAAGATCTAGAACCCTCAACACATGACTCGGAGTTGTTCATGTCATCCATGACCCTTAATCGTTCATAGCATCTAAAGCCCTAAGCTCATGAGCCGAAGTCGTTCATGTCATCCATAGACCTATGTTGTTCATAGCATTTACACCCTTGAGCTCACGACTTGGAGTCCATCATGTCAACCACTGCCCTGAGTTGTTCATAGCATCTAAAACCCTAAGATCAAGACTTAGAGTTGTTCATGTCATCCATGACCTGGAGTCGTTCATGTCATCCACAACCCTCAAATGTTCATAGCATTTAGAGCTACAGGCTCACGACCACAAATTTTTCTTATCATTCACACCCCTAGCTATTCATAGCATTTAAAGGACTAAATCAATGAGATCTCGAGTCGTTCTAATCATCCAAAACCCTGATCTTTTCATAGCATCTAGAGCCTTATGCTAACGACGACAGTAGCTCATACAGAATTACGGGCTATTCATAGCATATAGAGCCCTGAGCTCATGACCCAGAGACGTTCCTCTCAACCATAGCCTTTAGTTGTTCATAGCATCTACATCCCTAAGATCATGACCCCAAGTAGATCATATCATACACAACCCTGAGCTGTTCATAGCATCTCAAACCTTAATCTTATGATCCGGTATCTTTCATGTCAACCATAACCATGAGTTGTTCATAGCTTCTAGAGTTCTCAGCTCATAACCTAGAGTTGTTCATGTCATCCACAACCCTGAGCTATTCCTAGCATCTAGAACCTTGAGCTCATGACCTAGAGTCTTTGATGTAAACCAGAATCCTGAACTATTCATCACATCTTCAGAAATGTTATCCACAACCCTGAGTTATTCATAGCATCTCGAGCCCCTAGCTCACGACATAAAGTTGTTCATTTCATCCACACCCTTGAAGTATTCATAACATCTAGAGCCTTGAGTTTAAGACCTAGAATCATTCATATCATCCTCAACCTTCAGCTGTTCATAGAATCTAGAGGCTTGAGCTCATGGGATCTTGAGTTGTTCTTATATTCCACAACCCTGTGCTATTCAAAGCATCTAGAGCCTTGAGCGGTCAACCCATAGTCATGCATGTCATCCACAACCCTAAGCTATTCATAACATTTAAAGCCCTAAGCTCACGACTCAGAGTCATTCATGTCTACCACAACCTTGAGCTATTCATAGCATCTAGAGTTTTGAGCTCACAACCCAAAGTCATTCATGTCATCCATAGCCCTGAGATATTCATAGCATTTAGGGCCATGGGCTCATGACCAAGAATCATTCATATCATCCACAACCTGGAGCTAGTCATAGCATATAAAGACCTGAGCTCGTTAGATCCCGAGTCTTTCATATCATCGGCAATGCTACGCTGATCATAGAAACTAGAGCCCTAAGCCCATGACATAAAGTATCTCATAGGATCTATAGCCCCTAGCTCAGGACCCGAAGTCGTTCATGTTATCCATAAACCTTAGTTATTCATACCATCTCGAGCCCTTAGCTCACGTCCCGTAGTCGTTCATTTGATCCATAACCTTGAACTTTTCATAATATCTAAAGCCTTGAGTTCACGACCCAAAATTGTTCATATCATCCACAACCCTGAGTTGTTCATATCATTTATATCCTTAAGCTCACGACCTAGAATCATGCATATTATTCACTGTAGTGAGCTATACATAGTATTTAGAGACCTGAGCTCATGACCTATCGAAGTTCATGTCATCGATAACCCCAAGTTGTTCATAACATCTACAGTCCCGAACTCACGACCTAGAGTGTTCATGTGAACCACAACCCTAATATATTCATAGTATTTAGAGCCCTGTGCTCATGCTCCGAAGTTGTTCATATCATCCACAACCCTCAGTTGTTCATAACATGTAAAGGCCTAAACTTATGACTCATAGTCGTTAATGTCAACCATAACCCTGAGTTGTTCATAGCATCTAGAGCCCTAAGCTCATGACATTGAGTCGTTCATGTCAGTTACAGCCTTGAGTTGTTCATAACATTTCGAGCTTTGGGTTCAGGACCAAGAATTGTTCATATGATTCATAACCTTGAGTTGTTCATATGATCTAGAGGCCTGAAACCATAGGATCTTGATTCATTAATATCATCCATAACCTTGAGTTGTTCAAAACATCTAAAGCCATGAGCTAACGACCCAGAGTAGCTCATGTCATCCAATGGCCTGAACTATTCATAGCATCTAGAGCCCTAAGCTCACGACCCATAGTCGTTCATATCAACCACATACCTAAGCTCTTCAGAGAATCTAGAGTCCTCTACTCACGACCCGAATTCATTCATGTTATCCACAAACCTAAGCTATTCAAAGAATCTAGAGGCTTGAGCACATGACGTAGAATTGTTCATATCATCCAATGCCTTAAGCTATTTATAATATCTAATGGTTTGAGCTCACCACCTGAAACCATTTTTGTCATCCACAACCATGAGCTACTCATAACATCTAAAGCCTTGAGTTCTCAACCCAGAATAGTTCATATCATCCACAACCGTAAGTTGTTCAAAACATCTAGAGCTTTAATCTCACGACATAGAATCATAAATATCATCCATAACCATTAATTGTTCATAGCATCTTGAGACTAGGGCTCATGACGTAAAGTAGTTCATCTCATCCGCAACGCTAAGTCATGCATAGCATTTAGAGCTATGAGCTCATGACCAAGAATCAATCATATCACCCTTAGCTAGAGTTTTTTATAGCTTCTAGAGGTCTAAGCTCATGAGATCCCAAGTCGTTCATATCATCCACAACTTTAAGTTATTCATACCATTTAGAGCTCTAAGCTCATGACATACAGTCATTCATTTCATCCATAACCTTATGCTATGCATAGCATCTAGAGCCTTTTATACATGACCCAGAATTGTTCATATCATCCACAACCCTAAGCTCTTCATAGCACCTAGATCCTTGAGCTCACGACTTAGACTCGTGCATATCATCCACAACCCTGTGTTGTTCATAGCATTTAGAGCCTTAAGCTCATGACCTGAAGTCGTTCATGTCATCCACAGCCTTGACCAGTTCATAGCATCTAAAGCCTTGAGTTTACGACCTAGAGTAGCTCATATCATCCATAACCTTGAGTTATTCATAGAATCTAGAGTTGTGAGCTCATAACCTAGAGTCTTTCATGTCATCCAAAACCCTGAGCAATTCATGGCATCTAGAGCCTTGAGTTCACAACCTAGAGTAGCTCATATAATCCATAGCCTTGAGTTGTTCATAGCATCTAAAGTCATGACCTTATGACCCAGAGTCATTCATGTCAACCATAACCCTAAGTTGTTCATAGCATCTAGAGCCCTGAGCTCATGACCTAGAGTCGTTCATGTCATCCACACCCTTGAGTTATTCATAGCATCTAGAATGTTGAGCTCATGACCTGGAGTTGTTCATGTCAACCACAACCCTAAGTTATTCGTAGCATCTAGAGCCCTAAGTTCACTACCCAGAGTTATTCATGTCATCCATAGCCTTTTGTTGTTCGTAGAATTTAGAGCCATGGTTCATGACTAAGAATTGTTCATATCATCTACAACCCTGAGTTATTCATATCATATAGAGGCCTAAGCTTATAAGATCTCGATTCATTTATATATTTCAATACCTTGAGTTCATCATAGCATCCAGAGCCATAAGCGCATGACTCAGAGTAGCTCATGTCACCCATAACCTTGAGTTGTTCATAGCATCTAAAGCCATGAGCTCACGACTAGGACTCGTTTTTATCAACCACATTCTTGAGTTGGTCATGGCATATAGTGCCCTGAGCTCACGACCAGGAGTCCTCTACATCATTCACCACCCTAAGCTTTTCATAGCATTTAAAGCCATAGGTTCACAACCAAGAATCATTGATATCATTCTCAACCCTAAGTTGTTCATAGCATCTAAAGGCCTAAGGTCATGGATACCGAGTCGTTCATATCATCCACAATAATGAGGTCTCCATAACATCTAGGGTCCTGAGCTCACGACCAAAAGTCGTTTATTCATCCATAACCCTGAGTTGTTCATTGTTTCTAAAGGCTTAAGTTCATGAGCCAAAATCATTCATATCATCCACAACCCTAAGTTCTTTATAACATCTAGATCCTTGAGCTCATGACCTAGAATCATGTGTATCATCCATAACATGGAGCTATTCAAAGCATCTAGAGACCTGTGCTTATGACCCAGAGTAGTTCATGTCATTAACATGCATAAGTTGTTCGTAGCATCTAGAGCCCTGAGCTCATGACCTGGAGTTGTTCATGTTAACCATAAGCCCACACTATTCATAATATGTAGAGCCTCGAGCTCATGACCTAAAGTCGTTCATGTCATCCATAACCCTGAGTTGTTCATAGAACCTAGAGCTCTCAACTCACAACCCTCGAGTCATTCATGTCAACTATAACCTTGAGTTGTTTATAGCATCTAATGCACTGAGCTCATGACCCAAAGTTGTTGATTTCAAACATTGTTTTAAGTTGTTCATAGCATCTAGAACCTTAAGCTCACTACCTGGAGTCATTCATGTCATCTACAGCACTTAGATGCTCATAGAATTTAAAGCCATGAGTTCCTAACCAAGAACTATTCATAAGATCCACATCCTTGAGCTGCTCATAGCATCTAGAGGATTGAGGTCACATGATCACGAGCCATTGATATCATCCACAACCTTGAGTTGTTCATAGCATCCAAAGTCGTGAGCTCATGACCCGGAGTAACTCATGTCATTAGCAACCATGAGTTGTTTATAGCATCTAGTGCCCTAAGCTTATGACCCAAACTCATTCTTGTAAACCATAACCCTGAGATTTTCATAACATATAGAGCCCTAAGCTCACGACTCAGAGTCTTTCATGTGATGCACAACCTTGAGTTGTTCAAAGCATTTAAAGCCATTGGCTCATGACTAAGAATCGTTCATATTATCCTCAACCCTAAGCTGTTCATATGGGTTGTAGATGCTATCAACAACTCAGGGTTGTGAATAACATGAATGACTCTATTTCATGAGATCATGCCTCTAGATTCTATGAACAACTCAGGGTTGTGGTTGACAAGAAAGACTCTAACTTATGAGCTTAGGACTCTAGATGCTATGCACAACTTAGGGCTATCGATGACAAGAAAGATTCCAAGTCATGAGTTTAAGGCTTTAGATGCTATGAACATCTCTGGGCTATGGTTGACATGAACGACTTCGGGCCATGAGTTTAAGACTCTTGATGCAATGAATAACTAAGGGTTGTGTTTAACATGAATAACTCTATGTCTTGAGCTCAGGGCATTAGATGCCATGAACTACTCAGGATTGTGCTTAACATGAATGACTTTGGGTCATGAGCTCAAGGCTCTAGATATTATGAACAACGTAGGTTTGTGGTTGACATGAAGACCTGAGGGCATGAGCTTAGGGCTTTAGATGCTATTAATAACTCAATGTTTGGATGACATAAATGACACCGGTCAGGAGCTGAGACCTCCAGATTCTATGAACAACTTAAGGTCGTGGTTGACATTAAAGAGTCCAAGTCATGAGCTAAGGGTTGTAGATGCCATACATAGGTCTAGGTTGTTGATCACTTGAAAGACTCTGGGTCATCAACTGAGAGCTCTAGATGCTATAAATAGCTCAGGGTTATAGATGACATGAACGAATCTAGGTCATGAGCTTCAGGCTCTATATACTACAAATAACTCAGGGTTGTGGTTGACATGAAAGACTTCGGGTCGTGAACTTAGGGCTCTAGAAGCTTTGAACAACTCAAAGCTATGAACTGATCAAGGCTATGGATGACATGAACGACTTTGGGTCATCATCACAGGGCTCTAGATGTTATAAACAACTCATTGTTCTAGTTGACATGAGCGACTCCAGGTCATGAGCTTAAGACTTTAGATGCAACCTACACCTCTGGGTTGTGGTTAACATGAATGAATTTGGGTCATGATGTAGACCCTCAATTTTTTCCCTCGACACTGGCATTTGTCCTTTGGGCGTCACCTACACCCATCGTTCTCATATGGCACCACTAGGGCCCTTTTTGGGCTTAGTCGGTGTCCGAGCCTCGTGTGGGCTTGTCTATGGTCCATTGTGGTGTGTATGTGGTTCCTTTTGGAGGGTCATCGTGACCATTTTCCTAGTTGTTCACATCACCCTATAGGAAGGAAGTGGGGTCATCCCGATGTTTTAGCTTAGTTGAAGTTTATAGGGGCATGTTGAGGTTCGGAGCACTCGGGCTTGTTTTGATCATGGCTCCCTCATTCAAACTCGGAATTGCACACCGTTTTTTTTCATGGATTCCTCACTCTTCCAGGAACATTCTATAAAATTTTCAAGATTTTTTGCAACCGGTTCGACCGGTTGGCATCCAGTTCAGCCGGTTCATCAAGTCAGCCGGTGTAGAACACTGATTTTTGGTAATTATTTTGATCATATCTCCCTTTTCTGAACTCAGAATTGTGTACCGCTTTTTTTCATGGATTCCTCACTCTTCCAGGAACGTTCTATAAAATTTTCAAGATTTTTTGCAACCGGTTTGACCGGTTGGCATCCGGTTCAGTCGGTTCAGCCGGTTCATCGAGTCAGCCGGTGTAGAACACTGATTTTTGGTAATTATTTTGATCATATCTCCCTTTTCCGAACTCGGAATTGTGTACCGCTTTTTTTCATGGATTCCTCCCTCTTCCAGGAACATTCTATCAAATTTTCAAGATTTTTTGCAACCGGTTGGATCGGTTGGAATCCGGGTCAGCCGGTTCATCGAGTCAGCTGGTGTAAAACACTGCTTTTGGTAATTTTGGGACCCAAATCCTACATGGCTCAGGCCCATAAGCTCCAGATCGGTTTTGGGGAATGTTGTGGGCCCATTTTGGGCCCTGGTTTGGGTTCCTTGTAGCCCACCACGAATCCATATGGATTCGTGGTGGTGAAGTGATTACTACCAAAAAGTGCTATTTTGTAGACCTAATTATAATGGTTTTAAGCACCTTTGTGTAGTAATCATATTCATTTAACCCAATTAATTCATTAAGGTCCTTAGTAATTGGTTTTAACCATTTTATGGCAAGTTTACATGTTTTTATTAGCTTATGAATCAATTCAAGCATCCCAAATGATGGAGGAGCTAATTGGACAAGTTAAAGCAAGGATTTTGGAAGCTTACAGGCTTGAATTTCAAGTGGAAACACGAGCACAAGCAAAGAGAATGCAAAGAGGAAAAACAAGCAAAGTGAAGAAAATAGAGGACAACAGCTGCAGTCTTCTTTCGCAATTTTGGGGCACTTCCCGAAGTCCATTTTCTACATGCTATATACCATTTCAAAGCTCAGGAAGTCAAGAATCCAACGCTTCAAACCGTGTATGCTTTGGAGCTGAAATGAGGAAGATATGGCATTCGGAAGACAACTGCATCAAACCTTGCGAAAATTTCGCAAGGTGAATTTCTCCTTGCGAAATTTCGCAAGGGGATTTTCCTCATGGTGCGAAAATTTTCCATTTCGCAAGGTGAATTTCTCCTTGTGAAATTTTTCAAGGAGGATTTAGCACCTTGCGAAAATGCCAAATTTCCTCTATTTCTCCACGCACGCACCACCGACTTCCCAGATATTTTTAGCTTGATATTTTCTCATGTAAATTCCTTTTGTAACCTTGTAAGAAACCAATGAAAAGGTTGCTTTTGTAATAGCTCTTGTAATTTAGCTTGTTATTGTCTTTAAATAGAGGTGAAGAGCCTCAGACAAAAGAATCTTGTAACCTGTAACCTTATAAGTTATAAGAGCACTTTTGTTCATATGTTTCTTTTCTTTTTTCTTTCTCATTTTCTTAGTAGCCAAACATCCTTGGTGGATGAAATCCCCAAGGATGAGAGGCTAAAACCTTTAAGTTTCTCAAAGTATGGATGTTATGTGATGGCTTGGATGCAATCCCATGGAAATTTCTCGCACCTGGAAGGTAAGGTAGTCGTTTTTCATTAATGGTTCATTAATGCAAAGTTTGGTTTTTATTTCCTTTGGACAACTTCCAACGACCAATACTTGATAAGCTTTTGGATTTCTATCCATTAGTTATCTCCTACGAGCTATTGGAAGGTGAGGTTTTCAATTCCAAGTTTTGCATTAATCCGTTAGAACCAATTTCAATGGCCATTGAAAGGTGAGTTTATCACCTGGAATGACTTTGAGTTGCCAATATTTGGTAAGCTTTTGGCTTTAGACCATTAGTTATCTCTTACGAGCCATTCAAAGGAAGTCTAAGGTGAATAACCATTGATGAAATTCACTACCATCTGTTTTGTCATTTTAAAGGATTAAAACTTGATTTGCTAAATCCATACCGGTTCGGGAAGCAAGCATCACCATAGTTGCAACCCCAACGCGAGGAGCCTATCCTGAGATTTCCAATTTGCATAAGAGCCAGAGCATAGCTATCCTATCTTTGAGAAACTTGTTTTTACACCCTTTCATTTTAGTCTTTAATGTTAGCTTAAATTAGTTTAAATCTTTCTAAAACATTTACATCTTCTTTTAAAGCTAACATCCATAAGAAAATCACCTATTTTCCTAATTTGAATATCACTTGTGTTTGCGAAAACCCTTCCCAGTGAACGATCCTAGAACCACTATGCTATAGTAGCTTGGCTACTTTAGTAATAGTATTTAAGGTATAAATTTTGTTGATACACCTTTAAAGCTAAGCTACCAAGAGTCGCATCAAATGGCGCCGTTGCCGGGGAAGGTGCCACAAGCACAGTGAAGCAACCATTAAGGGTAACTTGTGATCTTCATCACAAGTTTGGTGAGTTTTCTTATAATTTTTTTTTTTTAGTTTAGTTTTTATTTAGTTAAATTTTTTATTCTCTTTTCTTTTATTTTTGTTTTAATTTCAATTTGTGCATTCCTTGTTGGATTCGAGACCAAGAGGGAACCCTGGTACAAGTTGAAGAAAAGAGCCTTAGTTGAATATCATATTTTTTTAGAAATGGAAATTCCACATGAAGATCAAAGCTCTCATTATGATCATGAGAAGGACAAATTTGCATACTTATCCATGAGGGATCGGATTGAATTAGGAAAAAGTCAGGTTCAACAAAGCCAATGGGGTAGTAAGGATGCTTTGAATGAAGACATGAGCATGAAGGCAAAGCTAGCATCTATGGCTAGAACGATAGAAGAGTTTGAATTGAGAAATGTGCATACTGAAGCACAACCACAAGCCATGCCAACTTCATTTGAGTATGTAAACCATCCCAACCTTACAAGCCAACCTCAACATCAACCGAAGGACAAATTCGCATACCTATCCATGAGGGATCGGATTGAATTAGGGAAAAGGCAAGTTCAACAAAGCCAATGGGGTAGTAAGTATGCTTTGAATGGAGATGATTCATATGAGCATACGGTAGGGGAGTGCCCTACCATTCCAACTATGAGAGAAATGCGCGGTTACCAAAGCTCCTACACCTCAAGTTGGAATAACCATCCCAACCTTACAACCCAACCTCAACTTCAACCATCAATGAGTGCATCTTCATTGGAGCAAGCCATTTTGAAGATAACCAAAGTCATGGAGGACTTTGTAGGTGAGCAACAAAAGATCAACTCTCATCTTAATGAAAAGATTGATAATTTGGAGAGTTCAATAAATGTAAGAATGGAGGAGGTTTATAATGATCTATCACTAAGGATAGAAAAAATTCAAGACTCCATTGAGAAGCTCACCAATCTCGACATAGCAAGGGGGAAAAGGAAGCTTCCTCCTCAACCCCACCATAACCTTCAAGGAACCAATGCAAAAAGATCAAGGAAAGTGTTGATGATCGACACTTTGGTGGGGGATTGCTATGACAACTCTATGGACCAACCTTCCATTGAAAATCATAAGGTTCAAGATGACAAAGGGTTACCTAAACCCTTTAAAGCATCCACTTCTCCAGGGAAGAGAAGAGAAACGAATTCCCTTGGACCAAATGGGAAGGATGCCAATTTTGTTTGGGATCCAGGGGGATTTCAGCATGAAGTGGGTGTGTGAGTGAGGATGAGCTAAATAGTTCATCTTCTTTTTGGGGTACATGCTATCAGCTTCATTTAAATTCTATGCTTTCTTTAAATTTATGCATGTTTTAGTTTGAATTTTTAGCTTTAATTTAGTTTTAATATGTTTTTAAGATGAGTTTTGAAGTGTTCATGCAGGTACGACGCTTGCAAAAATCGAAATGGAGGTGAAACAGAGGAAACAGGGGAGCCAAAATGCATAAGCAAAGCTCTCAGTGGAATTTCGCACCATGAACACACTCAGTGCGAATTTTTCGCACAGTGACACTGCATGGTGCGAAAAGGAATTTCTATACATTTTGGAAAGCCAAGCCTCCCGGGATGCTATCTTCGTACCTCAATTACCAGTGTGAAATGATTTTCAAGCTAATTTCTAAAAACAAAGCTCTCGGGAAGGCCTTTTTCTTGAATTCCATGTTTTTCCAAGTTTAAAAATTCATGAATGCATTTCCAAACCTTTTGTTTTCAAATCCAAACCCAATTTCTTCCAAAAACAAACACCATTCTAAGCTAAAAATACTATTCGCCTTCTTCCACAACCTCCATAGCCGCACTCCACCATTCTTAATTCTCCACCCTTCACCAATTTTCTAGTTTTCTCCCATTAGAAACCTTCCCTTCATCCATTCTAAGCCTTAGGAACCCAATTTTAGAAGTCCCATCCATCCAAAACTTTTTAAAAAATCGAATTTCAAAACCATTCCATGCATGGCCGTCCACTTTGATTTTCATTTTCCATCATTTAATTTTGTTTTTAATCATTTAAAAACTACCCAAACACCTTAGGAATCTTGTTTAGAGCCTAACCACACCCTTTAAAAACCATTTTTGAATTTTTTTCCCAAAACTTGTAAAACACACAGTCGGGCTTCAAAGGCGGTGAATAGTGACTATGCCAATTTTGGCACTCACTGTTCACTCCTCCTTTGTTTTCCCCTGTTTTAGCCAAAAATCTCCAATTTTAACACCCCTGCAAGTTACATTCAAATGTCATTACAACTTATATGAGTATACCATCATGGCATGGACCCTTTGAGCCTTGTCCTCAGCTGCTCAAAATGGGGCCCACTCATCATTTTTGTAAATATTTAGTATAAATTCCTCTCTCATTCAATTTTTGAATTTTGAAACAGGTGGTTCAACCTTCTCAACTCCAAATCCACATCACATGAGGTACCACTTCCTTCCTCCTTATTTTCGATTCAAACATTGAGGACAATGTTCATCTCGGTTGGGGAGAGAGATGAGGAAGTAAGTATTAGTTTAAATTTTTATCATACTTAGTTAAATTAGCTACTTTTTAAAATTTTTAAAATTTTTGCTTTAAACTCCATGGATATTAAGGATTAACTCTCAAAATTAAATGAGAGAAGTCGAGTTTCAACTTGATTACATGAGTCTTAGAGTTTGTATTATGCTCTTCTAAAAGTTGATGAATTGTTGAAACTCCCATTGCATGCAAACTTATCTCTTCCACCTTAAGCTATTCGCACACACATACATTAGATTCCGGTTATAAGATGTGAAACTATCTCACCCTCTAAGCTTGAGAAATCATAATTTGACACCTTTAACCTCTCTTTAATAGTGTTGGGACACCTCATAAAGACCAATGAGACTTTGAAAAAATAGAAAAAAGAAAAAGAAAAAGAAAAAGAAAAAAAAATATAGAATAAACTTCTTTGCTTGCCTTGAAACCTGAGCATGGTCCGAAGGGGTGGCAAAAGCCTTTAAAGCCTGGTGCCCTAAGCCTTTATTGGTTGGGAGTCACCGATCCTCTGCTTGTTACATGGGTGAATTGGTTAAGTTTAGTAAGTGAAAAGAATTGTGAATAAGAGGTGCGTTCCTAGCCTATCAAGATATGGTTAATTTTGCTAAGCTTAAAGAAAGACTTAGGTTGGGGGGAGATGATAGTTATCCATACTATACTCGGAAGCTAATCACATTAACACTTAGCTTTTAGTGGAAGAATTTGATTTGGATCTTTTGAGAGTGGAAATTCTTTTGATACTTAAACTTGCATAATATCCATTCTTTGTACTCTATGATCAAGTGAATGCTTTGACAACTCTTATTATAGGTTGAGTTTCACATCTTTATTGATCCATGGATGTCCATCATGCCACTCATATCATTTTTTGGAGTGATTTGCATGATCTCTTTTATGTATATTATTATAGTTTACTTAGTTTTTATCTCCTCCATTGCTGAGGGACTAGCAATGAGTCGGTTGGGGGGTGTGATTACTACCAAAAAGTGCTATTTTGTAGACCTAATTATAATGGTTTTAAGCACCTTTGTGTAGTAATCATATTCATTTAACCCAATTAATTCATTAAGGTCCTTAGTAATTGGTTTTAACCATTTTGTGGCAAGTTTACATGTTTTTATCAGCTTATGAATCAATTCAAGCATGCCAAATGATGGAGGAGCTAATTGAACAAGTTAAAGCAAGGATTTTGGAAGTTTACAGGCTTGAATTTCAAGTGAAAACACGAGCACAAGCAAAGAGAATGCAAAGAGGAAAAACAAGCAAAGTGAAGAAAATAGAGGACAACAGCTTCAGTCTTCTTTAACAATTTTGGGGCACTTTCCGAAGTCCATTTTCTACATGCTATATACCATTTCAAAGCTCAGGAAGTCAAGAATCCAACGCTTCAAACCGTGTACGATTTCGAGCTGAAATGAGGAAGATATGGCCTTCGGAAGACAACTACATCAAACCTTGCGAAAATTTCACAAGGTGAATTTCTCCTTGCGAAATTTCGCAAGGGGATTTTCCTCATGGTGCGAAATTTTTCCATTTCGCAAGGTGAATTTCTCCTTGTAAAATTTCGCAAGGAGGATTTAGCACCTTGCGAAAATGCCAAATTTCCTCTGTTTCTCCACGCACGCACCACTGACTTCCCAGATATTTTTAGCTTGATATTTTCTCATGTAAATTCCTTTTGTAACCTTGTAAGCAACCAATGAAAAGGTTGCTTTTGTAATAGCTCTTGTAATTTAGCTTGTTATTGTCTTTAAATAGAGGTGAAGAGCCTCAGACAAAAGAATCTTGTAACCTGTAACCTTATAAGTTATAAGAGCACTTGGAAGGTAAGGTGGATGAAATCCCCAAGGATGAGAGGATAAAACCTTTAAGTTTCTCAAAGTATGGATGTTATGTGATGGCTTGGATGCAATCCCATGGAAATTTCTCGCACCTGGAAGGTAAGGTAGTCATTGTTCATTAATGGTTCATTAATGCAAAGTTTGGTTTTTATTTCCTTTGGACAACTTCCAACGGCCAATACTTGATAAGCTTTTGGATTTCTATCCATTAGTTATCTCCTACGAGCTATTGGAAGGTGAGGTTTTCAATTCCAAGTTTTGCATTAATCCGTTAGAACCAATTTCAATGGCCATTGAAAGGTGAGTTTATCATCTGGAATGACTTTGAGTTGCAATATTTGGTAAGCTTTTGGCTTTAGACCATTAGTTATCTCTTACGAGCCATTCAAAGGAAGTCTAAGGTGAATAACCATTGATGAAATTCACTACCATCTGTTTTGTCATTTTAAAGGATTAAAACTTGATTTGCTAAATCCATACCGGTTCGGGAAGCAAGCATCACCATAGTTGCAACCCCAATGCGAGGAGCCTATCCTGAGATTTCCAATTTGCATAAGAGCCAGAGCATAGCTATCCTATCTTTGAGAAACTTTTTTTTACACCCTTTCATTTTAGTCTTTAATGTTAGCTTAAATTAGTTTAAATCTTTCTAAAACATTTACATCTTCTTTTAAAGCTAACATCCATAAGAAAATCACCTATTTTCCTAATTTGAATATCACATGTGTTTGCGAAAACCCTTCCCAGTGAACGATCCTAGAACCACTACGCTATAGTAGCTTGGCTACTTTAGTAATAGTATTTAAGATATAAATTTTGTTGATACGCCTTTAAAGCTAAGCTACCAAGAGTCGCATCATGAAGCAAGCTGAAAACTGAAGGGAGTGAGCTAGCCTCGTAAGTGCAAGAGAAATAATGGGGGGTGTGGTTCCCATACTGATGGAGCAGATTTCGGTGCTAAAGGGGAAGGAACCCAGGAGGCTCAAAGGCTGAGAGGGGTATGAGTATAAAAGGTGAGAGGATAGGAGAGCAAAGGACCTTTTGGCATTTTTGAGAGAGGGGATATTTTGTTGGTGGGAAAAACAGAGGGTGAGGAGCATCTTCTGGGTTGAGAGCGTGGAGGAAAGCTACAGCATCTCGATTTCTGGAAGTCATCATCAGCGTACATGGATCATATTTGGCAGAGATTCTGAGGTAAGTATGCTGAACTTTTTTTACCTACAGGTCATCTTCATCATCTTCGTATGCTTTTTCCTCTTTCTCATCCTCTTTTATTTCCTTTGATGTGAAGATTGTATTGCTTGGGTGTGGATAATAAAGGCCACACATGTTTTTTGTTGATTGGTTATGAATGGTTGAGGATTATAGTTGAGGATGATTGTTTTCTTGATGTGTTGGAATCACGTTTAGGCTCCAGTTTAATTCATTCATCGTTTTCAATTCAACACCATAGTTGGCTGACTCTGTCAGTCATGAGGAACACCTGACCTTGCTTTGTTTGGTTCTCACTCATCCGAGCTCGGAATTGAGAACCGTTTGTTTTGTTTGCTTCCTTATTCATTTAGGAACTTTCTGACCAAATCTGGGATTTTTTATCAACCGGCTGAACTGGTTAGGAACCGGTTCAACCGGTTTAGCACCATGGCTGGCTGACTCTGTCAGTCATGAGGAACACCTGACCTTGCTTTGTTCGGTTCTCACTCATCCGGGCTCGGGATTGAGTGCCGTTGCTTTTGTTTGATTCCTTATTTATTTAGGAGTCTTTTAAAAAAATTTTGGGAACTTTTTCTCAACAGGTTGTACCAGTTGAGAACTTGTTCAACCTATTCTGCAAGAGGAGTTTGGGCAGCCCTCAATTTTGGAATTTTTCAAGCCCGTATCCATTGGGGCTCAAACCCATTTGCTATGGGGCACTTGTGAGCCATCTTGAAGGTTTAAGTCAGTGTTTGATTTCAATTAGTGCGGGCCCATTTTGAGGTTATGGGCGGTGTGGTCTAGGTAAGTCTAGTTTGATTTGTATGACATTTGGGGGAGTCCATTACCTGATTTCAACCAGCTTTCTTCCTTTTTGGCACAAAATTTGATGCTTGATTTTGAATACATGTTGCGTGGCTGACTCACCCTCTGCTGCAGCACATGGCTAGGGACCACAGGTATGCATCGTTGGTTTTAGATTGTTGAATCATATGCATGCATGGTACTTGATGCTGAATGATTGTTATGTGTTTATCTGTGTTTGGTTGACCTTTTATGCAGCGTTGGGCTGGGGACCACAGGTATGCACCCATTGTTTTGGTTGGTTGAATTCATATGCATGCCAAATACCAATATGGATTGTGTGATTCATGACATCTATTTAGCCTAGGGTTTCATCTTTGACCCATATGCTCCCACATACCCAATTCATTAGTAGAGACCGAGTTCCGGGCCTAGAGGGGTGCTACCTCGCATGAGGTACCTTCCCAATGGGTAACCTGATCCTCGGACCCAGAATCTAGTTTTCGCAGACCGCTTTTTCCATACTGGGGTCATTAGGGGTTTTTGTTCTTACTTAATTTTCCCCATTTTAAAAATAAAATAAAAAGTAAGTGGCGACTCCATATGACACCGTTCCTCACCGGGGGCAGGTTTTTCAAAACTGGAAAACTCAACTTTTTCATTCTTTCTTTTCTTTTAAAAGCGAGTCGCGCTGGTCCAATGGATCGGGTGAGGGTCCACACATGAGATCATGGCTTTAGATGCTATGAACAACTCAAAGCTATGGAAGACATGAACGACTTTGGGTCTTGAGCTCAATCCTCTAGATACTATGAACAACTCAGGGGTGTGTTTGATATGCACTATTCTAGGTCATGAGATCAGGGGTTTAAGTTCCATAAATTACCTAAGATTGTTGATGACATGAACTACTCCGGGTCGTGAGCTCAGGGCTCTAGATGATATGAACAAGTCGAGGTTGTGGTGGACAAGAACCACTCTAAGCTACGATCTTAGGCATTAAGATATGAACAAGTCGGTCATGAGATTAGGGCTCCAGATGCTTTTAAAAACTCAGGCTTATGGATGACATGAACGACTTCGGGTCATGGCCTCAAGATTATATGAATAGCTTAGGGTTGTGGTTGAGATGTAAGGCTCCGGTTCCTGAGCTCAAGGTTTTAGAAGTTATGAACAACTCAAAGTTGTGGATGATATGAACGACTTGGGATCCCTTGAGCTCAAGCCTTTAGATGTTATGAACTGGTCAATGTTGTGGATGACATGAACGACTCCGGGTCGTGAGCTTAAGGCTCAAGATGTTACCAAGAACTTAGGGTTGTGGTTAACCTGAACAACTTCGGGTCATGAGCTCAAGGGTTTAGATGCTATGAATAGCTCATAGTTATGGATGATATGAATGACTCGATCTTCTGTGACTTGAGGCCTCTAGATGCTATGAATCTCTCAGGGTTGTGGATGTGAATAACGATTCTACATCATGCGCTCAAGCCTCTATATGCTATGAACAACTCAAGGTTGTGGATGCTATGAACAACCCTAGGTTGTGAGCTCAAGGCTTTAGATGCTATGAACTACTCATGGTTATGGTTCACAAGAAGAAGTTCGGGTCGTGAGCTCAAGGCTCTAGATTCTATGAATAGCTAAGGATTATGGATGACACGAGCTACTCCAGGTCATGAGCTTACATCTTTGGATGCTATGAAGAACTCGGGGTATTGAATGATATGAATGACTCAGGATTTCATGAGCTTCATCCTCTAAATGCTATGAATATCTCAGGGCTGAGGATGATATGAGCGATTCTTAGTTGTGAGCCCATGACTCTAAATGATATCAATAGCTTAAGGTTATAGATAACATGAACTACTCTGGGTCATGAGCTAAGGGCTATGGATGCTATGAACAACTAAGCATTATGGATGATATGAACGACTCAGGATCCCGTGAGGTCAAGCCTATAGATGCTAAGTACAACACAAAGCTGTGGATGAAATGAATTTATCTACTTCATGAGCTCAGGGTTATGGATGACATGAATGACTTTGGGCTGTGAGTTTAGAGTTATGGATTATATGAGCGACTTAGGATCCCATGAGCCCAAGCTTCTAGATGTGGGGCCATGAGTTCATGGGATTTGGAGTCGTTCATTCATCCACAACACTTAGTTGTTGATAACATCCATAGTCCTGAGCTTATGAACTGGAGTAGCTCATACTATCTACAACCCTAAGTTGTTCATAGCCTCTAGGGCCTTGAGCCCACGACCTAGAGTCATTCATGTCAACTATAACCTTGAGTTGTTCATAAATTCTAAAACCTTGACCTCACGACTTGGAGACGTTCATGTCATCCATAACCCTAAGCTTTTAATAGCATCTACAACCCTAATATCACAACCTCAAGTCGATCATGTAAACTACACCCCTGATCTCATCACTCAGAGTCATTCATGTCTACAACCCTAACATTTTCATAACATATAAAGCCTTAAGCTCACAACCCGAAGACATTCATGTCAACCATAACACTAAGTTGTTCATACCATCTATAGTTGTGAATTCACGACCCGGAGTCGTTCATGTCAACCATAACCTTGAGTTGTTCATAGCATCTACAACCCTGAGCTCACAATGGAGTTGTCAATGTCATCTACAACCTTGAGTTATTCATCACATTTAAATCCATGGGATCATGACTAAGAATTGTTCATACCAGCTACACCCTTGACCTGTTCATAGCATTTAGAGGCCTAAGCACATGGAATCCCCAGTCATTCAAATCATCCACAAGCTTAACCTATTTACAACATCCAGGGCGCTGAGCTAATGATCGAGAGTAGCTCATGTCATTCGCAACCCTGAGTTGTTCATAGCCTCGATAGCCCTAAGCTCATGACCTAGAATCGTTCCTTTCAACCACACCCTTAGGTTGTTTGTAGCATCTAGATCCCTCAGCTCACAAGCCATAGTCATTCATTTCAACCATAGCCTAGAGATGTTTATAACATCTAAAGCCCTAAGCTCACGACTCGAAGTCATTCATCTCATCCACAATCCTGAGCTGTTCATAGCATCTAGAGCCCTCAGCTCATGACACGGACTCGTTCATGTCAACCATAACCCTGAGCTGTTCATCGCATATAGAGCCTTCAGTTCATGACCTAGAGTTGTTCATGTCATCCATAACCTTGAGTTTTTCATAGCATTTAGAGGCTTGAGGTCATGACCCAGAGTCATTCATGTCATCAATAACCCTGAGCTATTCTTAGGTTTTAGAGCCCTGAGCTCATGACCTAGAGTTTTTCATGTGAACCACAACCCCAAGTTGTTCATATCATCTAGAACCTTGAGCTCATGACCTAGAGTCATTCATGTCATCCACAACCTTTTATTTTATTTTATTTTGTTCATAGAATCTAGAACCTTAAGCTCATGACTCGGAGTCATTCATGTCATTTAAAGCCCTGAGTTATTCATAGCATCTAGAGACCTAAGCTAACTACCTAAATTCATTGATTTCATCCACAACCCTGAGCTATTCATAACATCTAAAACCCTGAGCTCATGACTCGGAGTTGTTCATGTAAACAACAACCTTGAGCTATTCATAGCAAATATTGCCTTGATCTGTACATAGGACCCAGAGCCCTGAGCTATTCATAGTGTTTAGAGCTATGGGCCAAGACCAAGAATCATTCATATCATCCAGACCCCTGATTTGTTCATAGCATCCAAAGCCCTAAGCTAATGATGTAGAGTAACTCATGTCATCCACAACCCTGAGTTGTTCATAACATCTAGATCCCTAAGCTCAAGACCTAGATTCGTTCATTTGAACCACAACCCTAAGTTGCTTATAGCATCAAAGGCCCTGAGCTCACGACCTAGAGTTGTTCATGTCATCAATAGCCTTAATCATTTCATAGCATCTAGAGCTCATAGCTTATGACCCCAAGTCATTCATGTCAACCATAGTCCTGAGCTACTCACAACATCTAGAGCCTTGACCACATGACCTAGAGTCATTCATATATCCACAATCTTGATCTTTTCATAATATCTAGAACATTGAGGTCATGACTTGGAGTCGTTCATGTCCTTTACAACTCGAAGCTGTTCAAAGCAACTAGAGCCCTGAGCATATGACCCAAAGTTGTTCATGTCATGTAGAGCCTTGAGCTAGTTATAACATCTAGAACGCTGAGCTCACTACCCGAATTCATTCTTATCATCCATAACCGTGAGTTGTTCTTAGCATCTAGATCCATGAGTTCACATCCTGGAGTCGTTCATGTCAACCATAACCCTGACCTATTCATTATATCTAAAGCCCTGAGCTCATGAGCTTGAGTCATTCATATCATCCATAACCTCGATTTGTTCACAACATCTAGAGCTTGGAGCTCACAACCTAGAGTCATTTATGTCAACCACAACATTAAGGTATTGATAGCATCTAGAGCCTTCATCACATGGGTTCCCGAGTCATTCATATCATAAAAAACCCTCAACTCTTCATAGCTTTTAGAGCCTTATGCTCAAGACATGGAGTCATTCATGTCAACCACAACCCTGACCTGCTTATAGTATCCATAACTGATCTCATGACCCAAATTTGTTCAGGTCATCCACATCCTTGAGCTCATGACGCAGAATCATTCATACCATCTACAGGCCTTAGCTCATAGGATCCCGAGTTGTTCATATCATCTACAACATTGATCTATTCATAGCATCGAGAGCCTATAGCTTATGACCTGGAGTCATTCATATCAACCACAGCCTTGAGCTATTCATAGCATCTAGAGGCCTAAGCTCACAACCCAGAGTAGTTCATGTTAACCATAACCTTGAGTTATTCATAGCATTTAGGGCTATGGGCTCACAACCAAGAATCGTTCATAACATCCATAACCCTAAGTTGTTCACAACATCTAGTTTACTAAGCTCACGGGATTCCAAGTCGTTCGTATCATCCACAAACCTGGGTCATTCATAGCATCCACATCGTTGAGCTCACGACCTGGTGTAGCTGATTACTACTCAAAAAGTGCTCTTTCATAGCTTATTATAAACTCTTTTAAACACTTTTGAGTAGTATTTATTACCTTTTAACTCAATTGGCACATTAAGGACCCTTGCAAGTGTTACTAATCAGGTTTTGGCAAGTTTTGATGTTTTTGATAGCTTTTTAATCATTAAAACAAGCTAAGAATGAGGGAGAACTTGGTATAATCCATGGCAAAGCAAGATTGAAGCTAAATTACATGAAGAATCCAAGTTTTGGAGAGCTTCAAAGCCTTTGCCAAATCAATCAAGTGTGCAAGGAAGAGAATCAGAGGAGGAATCTAACACTGAAGAATTTCACAACCACTTGCGAAATTTTTGCAAGACAGGAGGAAATTTCGTAGCCAGCTTTCACCACTTGCGAAATTTTTGCAACTCCTTTTTCACTTGTGAAAATTTTGCATCTCCTTTTCAGCATTCCGAAAATTTCGCAACTCCTTTTCCTCTTGCGAAATTTTCGCAACTCCATATCTGATTTGCAAAATCTTCATGTAACCTTCAGATATTTTACACCAACTACGTTAGATTTTTACCTTAAGATATTTTGTGTAATTATCTATTCTCTCCTTGTAATCATCTAAAGATCTTTTAAAATATTTAAGATATCTAATTGAGGGGTTGAAAATATCTCTCTTTATATATCTTAGCATATCTCTTTTTGTAATATCTATATCAGAATCTCGGAAGACATTCTTGGAGATCACTTGTACATTTTTTAGTAAGAAATATACAGAGCTTTGCTCTGCCTTACCTACTCACTTTTAATTGTATTTTTCTTTCTAGCCAAATAATCTCTAGGGATGTTTTCTCAGAGGATGAGTGGCTAGGTTTTTTGTTTCTTAGACGGAAGGAAGCTAAGTAAGGGACCCGGATACAAAAGTGGGAGTTTTCCTTGTTTCAATTTTTAATGAAGAGAAGGTTGTGACCCGTTAATGGTTTTTATATTTTTAGTTAACTTAAAATCCCTTATAATCACCTGGGCCAACACTTGGTAAGCTTTTTGGACTCAATCCATAGAGATCCATTAGTTATCTCTTACAAGCCTCTGGGAGGTGGTTTAAAGGTAGGATTACTTAGAATAGCCAACACTTGGTAAGCTTTTGGACTCCCTGGAGACATCCATTAGTTATCTCCTGCAAGCTTTTGAAGGGTAATCCAAGGTTAAGGATCTCCTTGAATGGCAAGTACTAGGTGAGAAGTACGAGCCATTGCAAGATGCATCAGTGAGAGGGATTTAATGTTGAAACCATTAATGGGAAGTAGCTGTAACACACCAGTTGGGAGGATAACTATAGGTTAAATCTCCAATGCGAGGAAAAGATTCGGAATCTCCCCTTTTGTATAAGGAGCCTGAACCTAGTGACCTGAAACTCCAAGAAACCTTTTCTTTATAATTAGTATCAATTACTATTTTTTTGTTTAGCTTAAAACCAACATTTTTCAACCAAAGATTATGTTTTCTTTTAAAGCTAACTTATAAAAGAAAAAACACCAATCCAATTCTTTAAACTAATATCATGTGTGAAATGAAAACCCATCCATGTGGACGATCCTAGAACCACTATGCTATGCTAGCTATGCTACCCTAGTATATGGTGAATTAGGTTTATAAAATTTTTTGATAACTCCTGTTTGAGGATTGAATCAAAGGTACACCAATTGGGGACGAATCAATAGCACTTATCATCCACAGCCTTGAGCTGCTCATAGCATGATTACTACTCAAAAAGTGCTATTTTATAGCTTGTAATTAACTCTTTTAAACACTTTTGAGTATTAGTTATTACCTTTTAACCCAATTAACATATTAAGGACCTTTGCAATTATTTCTAATCACTTTGTGCAAGTTTTGGTGTTTTTGATAGCTTTTTGATCACCAAAGCAATCCAAGATTGAGGAGAGTTCTTTGGAATCCATGGAAAAGCAATGGAAAGCTCAGAAACATGAAGAACCAAAGCTTTAAAGTCCTTTTCCATAAGAAAATCCGGAATGCAAGGAGGGGAAGCAAAGAGAAATCTGCCATGAAGCATTTTTTATGACAGTCATTTCAGCCACTTTTGGAGCACTTCCTGAAGTCCAATTTATGCATGCTATATGTTGTTTCGAAGCTCGGGAAGTCAACAATCCAATGCTTCAAACAGTGCACGATTCGGAGTTGAAATGAAGGAGTTACAGCCATTGCAAGCAGATCACTCCAAGCTGAAGGCAGAATGTTGCACGGCTGCGAAAATATTGTCCTTTTGCTGCGAAAATTTCGCAGCCATTTTGCACAGTGCAATGGGTGTTCTCCTGAAGCTTCCCGATATTTGCGACCGACATTTTGAGATTTTTTGCTTTAAATATTTGATGTCTAAATCCCCAAACTCTCCTTGTAACCCACCTATCATAGGATTCCTTAGTCTTTAAGTAAGAACAAAGGGTGAATAACCTCTTATATATAGTTTGTAATTTTCTTTACACAAGCATACAATCATCTCGGGAGCTTGTTCTCAGGGACAATCATCATGTAATCCGACAAGAGGAAGAAATATATTTTACAGAGCACTTGCTCTGTTTTTCCTTCATATTTTTGTTTTCTCGTTATTTTTATTTCTAGCAAATCAAACTTTGAGGATTTTTCCTCAGAGGATGAGAGGCTAGGCTCTTCATCTCTTGGAGTGAAGAAAGCCGGGTAAGTTTCCACATGCATAAATTGGAAGTTTTGTTGTTTTAGTTTTTAATAAAGAGAAAGTGTAACCCGTTAATGGTTTTTATCTTTTTAGTTAACTTAAAACGCCTACAATTCACCTGGGCCAACACTTGATAAGGCAAGTGGTCTTCGTCCATTGAGATACACTAGTTTATCTCTTGCGAGTCTTTGGGAGGTGGTTTGAAGGTAGGATTTTCTAGAATAGCCAACACTTGGTAAGCTTTTGGACTCTAAGGAGACATCCATTAGTTATCTCTTGCGAGCTTGTGAAGGGAAATCCAAGGTTAAGGATCACCTTGAATGGAAAATGCTAGGTGAGAGGCACGAGCCATTGCAAGATGCATCAGTGAAAGGGATTTAGTGTTTGAACCCATTAAGGGGAAGCATCTGTACCACACCGGTTAGAGAATTAACTACATGTTAATTCTCTAATGAGAGGAAAAGAAACAAGTGACCGGAACTCTCCTTTTTGTATGAGGAACCTGAGCCTAGTGATCTAAACTCCAAGAAACACTTTTCTTTGTAATTAAAATCAGTTATTATTTTTGGTTAGCTTAAAACCAACCTTTTCCACCAAAGATTATGTTTTCTTTTAAAGCTAACCTTGAAATGAAAAAGCACCCATTCATCTTTGAAGTAATATCAATTGTGGAGTGAAAACCCATCCCAGTGAACGACCTTAGAGCCACTATGCTATGCTAGCTAAGCCTATCCTAGTACATGGTGTAATAGGTTATAAATTTTGTTGATTACTCCCTTCTGAGGACCACAATCAAGGAGCACCAGCTGGACACGAATCAAATGGTACCACCGTCAGGGACCATTGAGAGGACATGAATCAGCTGAGACACCAATTGGGAATGAATCATAGCATTTAGAGCCTTGAGCTCACGACCTAGAGTTGTTCATGTCATCTATAGCTTTAAGTTATTCATAGCATCTACAACCCTAAGCTCATAACACAAATTCATTCTTTTCAACCACAACCTTGAGATTTTCATAGCATTTATAGTCCTAAGCTCATGACTCGATGTGGTTCATGTCATCTACAACCCTTATCTATTCATAGCATTTAGGCCATAGGCTCTGATTCGTGCCTAGCTGGTGTATGTCCCGTTGATTGGTGTTTAATCAATTGGTGCACCTTGATTTTGGTCCTCAGACAGGAGTAATCAACAAAATTTATAAACTTATTTCACTATGTACTAGGATAGCATTATGTCACAGGATGCTTCAAATGAGCCTCCTCATGGGTTTATATAGAGCTCAGGAAGCTTCTGGAGACTTCTGGAGCCATCTACACTAAGACATTGGTGGGAAGAGTGTTGAAGGTTCTAGAGATGCTTAGAGATGTCCACACATCTCTACACTATGGTGGAAGGCATGAGAGGAGTCAAAGGCTTTTTAGAGAATTCTAGAGATCTCTTGTATATTCTTGTACATAGGGTTGTACATAGATTAGTGTAGGGAGTTCTAGAATATTCTTGATTTGTAAGGAACCCTCCAAGGTTCCAAAGAGTTCCATTAGTGCCTATAAATAGGTGAGGCCCTCATTTGGCCAAGGCACGACCCAAATCACTTCCTAACCAAGCAAGTGAGCTTCCAAGCACTTGTAAAAGCTTCCTTGAGTTAATAAGAGCTTCCATTCCTTAAAGAGTTGCCTACTAAGCTTCTTAAGCTTTCGAGTCATGAGCATCTTAGCCTAACAAGCTAAGCATTGGGAGCAAGGCTGACTGATTCGTGCCCAACTGGTGTACCTTGAGTTTGGTCCTCAAACGGGAGTAATCAACAAAATTTATAACCTATATCACCATGCACTAGGATAGCCTCAGCTAGCATAGCTTAGTGGCTCTAGGGTCGTTCACTGGGAAGGGTTTTCAACTTACAACTGATACCAATTCAAAGATGAATTGGTGCTTTTTCATTTCAAGGTTAGCTTAAGAAGAAAACATAAACTTTGGTTGAAAAAGGATTTGTTTTAAGCTAACTAAAAAGAAAGTAATGGGAATTACTTATGAAGAAAAGCGTTCCTTAGAGTTTTAGGTTCACTAGGGTCAGGCTCTTCATGCAAAAATAGAGCTCCGGTCACTTGAATCTTTTCCTCGCATTAGAGAATTAACATATAGTTAATTCTCTAACCGGTGTTGTACAGATGCTTCCCTTTAATGGATTTCAGCACTAATTCCCTCTCATTGATGCAACTTGCAATGGCTCATGCCTCTCACCTAGCATTTTCCATTCAAGGTGATCATTAACCTTGGACTTCCCTTCTCAAGCTCGTAAGAGATAGCTAATGGATGCCTCCTTAGAGTTCAAAAGCTTACCAAGTGTTGGCAATTCTAGAAAATCCCATCTTCAAGTCACCTCCCAAAGGCTCGCAAGAGATAAACTAGTGCATCTCCATGGACGGAGATCACTTGCCTTACCAAGTGTTGGCCCAGGTGAATTGAAGGCATTTTAAGTTAACTAAAAACATAGAAATCATTAACGAGTCACACTTTCTCTTCATTAACAGCTGAAACAACAAAACTACCAATTCTTGCATTCAGGGCCTTACCCGGCTACCTTAGCTCCAAGGAACTAAAAGCCTAGCCACCCATTCTCTGAGGAAACATCCTCAAAGCTTGTTTGGCTAGTAAGAAAAAAATAAATACAATACAATCAAAACGAGTAGGTAAGGTAGAGCAAAGCTCTGTATTTTTACTTCCTTAAAAACTATACAAAACGTTTGTCTCTGAGAACAAGCTCCCGAGATATCTGTGTAATGGAAATTACAAACAATATATATATGGCTATTTACCCTTTGTTCTTACTTAAAGACTAAGGAATCCTATGATAGGTGGATTACAAGGAGAAAATGGGGATTTAGACATCAAATATCTGAAGCAAAAAATCTAAAAATATCGGTCGCAAATATTTGGAAGCACTCAGGAGGATTTCGCAGTCATGCAAGATGGCTGCGAAATTTCGCAAGCTAAAGGACACCATTTCACAGCCCATTTCGTAGCCAAAGGCTGATTTCGCAGCCTACAAAATTGGCCTTTAGCTTGGTGTGATCAGCTTCCAATGGCTCTAACTTCTTCATTTTAGCTCTAAATCATGCAATGTTTAAAGCATTGGATTGCTGACTTCGCGAGCTTCAAAACGACATATAGTATGCATAAATTAAGCTCCAAGAAGTACTCCAAAAGTGTCCAACAATGGTTGTTCTCTTGAATTCTTCATGTTAGATTTCTCTCTTTGCTTTCCCTCTTTGCATTCATGATTTGCTTTTGGCAAAGGACTATAAAGCTTCAAAGCTTAGGTTCTTCATGTTAATGAGCTTCCAATTGCTTTGCCATGGATTCTATTGAACTCTCCTCAATCTTGGATTGCTTTGGTGATCAAATTACTATCAAAAGCACCAAAACTTACACAAATTGATTAGAAATGATTGCAAAGGTACTTAATATGCTAATTGAGTTAAAAGGTAATAACTACTACTCAAAAATGTTTAAAAAAGTTAATTACAAGCTATCAAATAGCACTTTTTGAGTAGTAATCACTGACTTAGCAGGTCAAGCGTCTTGACTTGCCTAAGTGCTGCACGAGCTTAGTGAACGACTAAGTTCGTGACAAGTGGTATCAAATCGCGGATACTAAGTGGGCATAGCAAATGAAGCATGTCGGGCTCTAACATGGAGGAGACTAGTGAGCAAACCCGTGGAAGGGAGATGGATAAGTCTCGTGATGCCTTAGCCAACATGGAGGCAAGGCTAGCCAAGGTGGAGCTGGCCATGGTGGACACTCGGGAAGGGGTGGACTTGATCGAGCAGGGCATGGAGAAGGGCTTAAAGGATCTAAGGGAGCATATCCAGGACCTTCGTGAGGGGGTGCTAGGCTCACAAGTTCAACCGATGTCACACAAGGAGTTCATGTCCTTCCAAGATAAGGTCATGAACATGTTCGCTAGTATGGAGTCAAGGATGGAGGCCTTGGCTGCGTGCATGGAGGCCCGAGACCAGGAGATTTGATAGGAGTTGGCCATCTACAAGGCTGCTGTGTTGGCACAGGTCATGGCCACACAAGGGGCATCTAGGGTGGAGCTGCCGAAGCCACAAGGGTTTAGTGGTAAGAGGGATGCCAAGGAGTTAGACAACTTCTTATGGCATATGGAGCAATACTTCGAGGCTATCGCATTCATGGATGAGGCGACTAAGGTAAGAACTGCAACCCTCTACCTTACTGACATAGCTACTCTATGGTGGCGTCGAAGGTTTGCCGATATGGAGAAAGGCATTTGCACCATAGAGACGTGGGAGGACTTCAAGAGGGAGATCAAGAGGTTGTTCTACCCCGAGGACGTGGCTTACTTGGCTAGGAAAAACATGAGGCGTCTGAAGCACACAGGCTCGATATGCGACTATGTCAAGGAATTCTCTTCGCTCATGCTTGAGATTCCTAACATGATTGAGGAAGAGTTGTTATTCAACTTCATGGATAACCTACAAGGGTGGGCCGAGCAGGAATTGAGGTGTCGAGGTGTTCAAGAATTAGCCACTGCCATGGTAGTAGCAGAGTCTTTAATGGATTATAAGAGGGGAGACTCCTCCAAGGTTGAGTCTTTGGAGGATAGCCACGCCGTGGGTGGGGGAGATGAGGTTCCAATGGACCACAATGCTCCTAAAAAGGGATCAGGTAAGACGCCTAACGTCCCAGAAGGAAGGGGTAAGACGGAAAGGAAGGAGTTTACACCTAAAATCAAATGCTTCCCATGTGACGGTCCACATTGGGCATGGGATTGTCCAAAGAGGAAGGTGTTTAGTGCCATGATCGAGGAGAGGGAGCAAGAGGATGAAACACATATGGGCTTAATGCAGCTACTAGGTGCCCTCCAATTCAACTCGAAGCCTAGTACGCTTAAGACCTCCTTACTATCAGGGGTGTAAGTAAATGAGGTAAAAGGGGAGCGAGTTGAGGTAGCCCGCATACACATGGACGAGGTCACCAAGGGAAATGTGAACTCAATGGGTAAGAGGAAGCAACACTTTAAGCATCGAAAATACATGGGTCTGCATCCATCTGAGGGCTCATATGAGAAGGAGGTGAAGAATATCCTGGCTGAATGGGTCACCAGGAGACAAGGGGTCCCTCCTATGATAGAGTATCTAGTCCAATGGAAAGGACTACCTACGAGGCAGGTAAGTTGGGAACATGTAGATTCCTTGAGAAGATTCTGGAAACACATCGAGAGGTTTCAGAAAGAGGCAATGACGAGGATGTCGACGGCATAGGTGGGGAAGAGTGTCACAAGATGCTTCAAATGAGCCTTCTCATGGGTTTATATAGAGCCCAAGAAGCTTCTGGAGACTCCTAGAGCCATCTACACTAAGACATTGGTGGGAAGAGTGTGGAAGGTTCTAGAGATGCCTAGAAATGTCCACACATCTCTACACTATGGTGGAAGGCATGAGAGGAGTCCAAGGATTTCTAGAGAATTCTAGAGATCTCTTATATATTCTTGTACATAGGGTTGTACATAGATTAGTGTAGGGAGTTCTAGAATATTCTTGATTTGTAAGGAACCCTCCAAGGTTCTAGAGAGTTCCATTGGTGCCTATAAATAGGTGAGGCCCTCATTTGGCCAAGGCACCACCCAAATCACTTCCTAACCAAGCAAGTGAGCTTATAAGCATTTGTAAAAGCTTCCTTGAGTTAATAAGAGCTTCCATTCTTTATAGATTTGCCTACTAAGCATCTTAAGCTTTCGAGTCATGAGCGTCTTAGCCTAGCAAGCTAAGCATTGGGAGCAAGGTTGACTTAGCAGGTCAAGCGTCTTGACTTGCCTAAGTGCCGCACGAGCTTAGTGAACGACTAAGTCCGTGAAAATTAGCTAGCATAGCATAGTGGCTCTAGGATCGTTCATTGGGATGGGTTTTCAAATTACAACTCTATTAATTCAAAGCTGAATTGGTGCTTTTTGTTTTCACTGTTAGCTTTAAAAGAAAACATAAAGATGTTTGAAAAGGTTGGTTTTTAAGTGAAACCACTAATAAAGTAACGGAAATTACTTATTAAGAAAAGTGTTTCTTGGAGTTTTTAGATCACTGGGCTCAGGTTCCTTCTACAAAAAGAGAGTTTAGGTCACTTGAATCTTTTCCTCGCATTGGGGATTTAACATATAGTTATTTCCCAAACCAGTGTGATATAGATGCTTCCCCTTAATGGATTCAAACACTAATTCCCTGTCACTGAATCATCTTGCAATGGTTTATATCTCTCACCTAGTATTGGTCATTCAAAGTGATCCTTAACCTTGGATTACTCATCAAAAGCTCGTAAGAGATAACTAATGGATGTCTCCTTAGAGTCCAAAAGCTTACCAAGTGTTGGCTATTCTAGAAAATCCTACCTTTAAACCACATCCCAAAGGCTCGCAAGAGATAAACTAGTGTAACTCAATGGACGGAGTCCACTTGCCTTACCAAGTGTTGGCCTAGGTGATTTTAAGGCATTTTAAGTTAACTAAAAAGATAAAAACCATTAGCAGGTCATTGATTACTACTCAAAAAGTGTTATTTGATAGCTTATAATTAATCCTTTTAAACACTTTTGAGTAGTAGTTAGTGCCTTTTAACCCAATTAGCATGTTAAGGCCCCTTTCAATCAATTCTAATCAAATTGTGTAAGTTTTGGTGTTTTTGTTAGTAAATTGATCACCAAAGCATTATGAGATTGAGGAGAGTTATATGGAATCCTTGGAAAGCAATGGGAAGCTAAGAGGCATGAAGAATCAAAGCCTTGAAGCTCTTTTGCCATAAGCAAAGTGGAAATGCAAAAGGGGAAGCAAAGAGGATTCAGCCATGGAGCATTCTTGATGACAGTCACTGCAGCTACTTTTGGAGTACTTCCCAAAGTCCATTTTCTACATGCTATATACCATTTCAAAGCTCAGGAAGTCAATAATCCAATGCTTCAAATGGTGCATGATTTGGAGCTGAAATGAGGAAGTTACAGCCTTTGGAAGATAACTGCTCCAAGCTGAAGGAAGGCTTCAGAAAAGTGCTGCGGAATCAGCCTTTTGTTGCGGAATGGTTTCGCAGCCTTTTTGCACAGTGCTATGGTCTTCCCCTGAAGCTTCACGCCGCGATGGAAGCCAAACACCACAAGATGGAAGTCCACTTTGCAAAGGTGTTGAATCAGCTGGTTGCTATGAAGAAATTTCGCAGTCCCTCTTGTGCACCTGCGAAATTTCGCAGACCTCACTTGTCACCTGCGAAGTGGTCCTTAGTGCTTCCCGATATTTGTAACCGACACTTGGAGATATTTTTTATTAGATTTTTGTTGTATAAATGCCCAAATTCTCCTTGTAAACCACCAGTGATAGAATTCCTTAGCTTTTAAGTTAGGAATTTGGCAAAAATATCTATGGAACAGCTATCAATGTAATTTTGGTTTTAAAAGGGGAGCCCGAGGAGCCTGTTCAAAAAGGTGTTAGAGTTTTGGGTTCCAGGGGGATCCTTTGTACAGTTTTGGGAAGGAAGTAAAATACAGAGCACTTGCTCTATTTCTCCTATATATTTTTGTTTTCTCTTTCATTTTCATTTTCTTGCTAGCCAAACATTCTCTAAGATGTTTTCTCAGAGGATGAGAGGCTAAGCTCTTTGTCTCTTGGAGCTAAGGTAACCGGGTAAGTTTCCTCATGCATAAATTGGAAGTTTTGTTGTTTTAGTTTTTAATGAAGAGAAAGTGTGACCCGTTAATGGTTTTTATCTTTTTAGTTAACTTAAAACGCTTTTAAATCACCTGGGCCAACACTTGGTAAGGCAAGTGATCTTCATCGATGGAGATTCACTAGTTTACCCCTTGCGAGCCTCTGGGAGGTGAGTTGAAGGTAGGATTTTCTAGAATTGTCAACACTTGGTAAGCTTTTGGACTCCAAGGAGACATCCATTAGTTATCTCTTGCGAGCTTTTGACGGGAAATCCAAGGTTAAAGATCACCTTGAATGGCAAGTGCTAGGTGAGAGGCACGAGCCATTGCAAGTTGCATCAGTGAGAGGGATTTAGTGCTTGAACCCATTAATGGGAAGCATCTGTACAACACCGGTTGGAGAAGAAACTATATGTTAATTCTCTAATGCGAGGAAAAGAAACAAGTGACCGGAACTCCCTTTTTGCATGAGGAATCTGAGCCTAGTGATCTGAAACTCCAAGAAACATTTTTCTTTGTAAAATCAGTTACTATTTTTGGTTAGTTTAAAACCAATCTTTGTTCAAACATCTTTTTGTTTTCTTTTAAAGCTAACCTTGAAATGAAAAGGCACCAATTTATCTTTGAAATAATATCATTTGTGAAGTGAAAACCCATCCCAGTGAACGATCTTAGAGCCACTATGCTATAGTAGCTTTGTCTTTGCTACCCTAGTATATGGTGTAATAGGTTATAAATTTTGTTGATTAATCCCTCAATCAAGGAGCACCAGCTGGACACGAATCAGCTGAGACACCAATTAGGCATGAATCAGTCACACTTTCTCTTCATTAAAAACTGAAACAACAAAACTTCCAATTTTTGCATTCGGAACCTTACCCAGCTTCCTTAACTCCAAGAAACAAAAAATCCTAGCCACTCATCCTTTGGGAAAACATCCTCAGAGTTTGTTTGGCTAGTGATAAAAATACAATAAAAATGAGTAGGTAAGGCAGAGCAAAGCTCTGTGTATTACTTTCTTCAAAACTATACAAAAGTTGGTCTCTGAGAAAAAACTCCCAAGATTTTTTTTTTAAAAAAGAAAAATTACAATAGGATTATATAGAAAGGTTATTCACCCTTCCTTCTTACTTCCTAACTAAGAAATCCTATGATTGGTGGATTACAAGGAGAAAATAAGGATTTAAACAAAAAATATCTGAAGAAAAAAATCTAAAAGAGTCGGTCGTAAATATCTGGGAGTACACAGGTGGATTTCGCAAGTTGAAACATGACTTGCAAAAATTTCGCAAGTTGAAAGTGTCCATTTCGCAAGTTGAACTTTGATTTCGCAAGTTGAATTTGTGATTTCGCAACTTGCGAAATTGTCTTTCAGCTTGGTGCAGTTGTCTTCCAATGGCCATAACTTCTTCATTTCAGCTTCGATTTGCACACCGTTTGAAGTGTTGGACTCCTGACTTCCCAATATTCGAAACAATATAGAGTATGTATAAAATGGACTCCATGAATTGCTCTAAATGTGTCCTAAAGCTGCTCTTCTCTTGAATTTCTTCATGTTAGATTCCTCTCTCTGTTTTTCCTCCTTGCATTCTTGATTTGCTTTTATAAAAGGACTACAAAGCTCAAAAGCTCCAAAGCTTGGATTATTCATGTAAATGAGCTTCCATTTTCTTTTCCATGGATTATGCAAAGCTCTCCCTCAATCTTAGATTGCTTTGGTGATCAAAAAGCTATCAAAAACACCAAAACTTAACACAATTTGATTGGAAACGATTGCAAGGGTCCTTAACATGTCAATTGAGTTAAAAGGTAATAACTACTACCCAAAAGTGTTTAAAAGAGTTAATTACAAACTATAAAATAACACTTTTTAAGTAGTAATCAAGCTCATGTCTTAGAATCGTTTATATCATCCTCAGCCCAAAGTTGTTCATAGCATCTATAGGCCTAAGCTCATGACCTAGAGTTGTTCATTTCAGCCATGTCCTGAGCTATTCATAAGATCTAGAGTCCTAAGCTCATTACCTAGAGTCGTTCATGTCAACTACAACCCTAAGATTTTCATAGCACTTAGAGCCATAGGCTCATGACTTAGAATCACTCATATCATCCTCAACCCAAATTTGTTCATAGCATCTAGAGGCCTCTGCTCACTACCTAGAGTCATTCATGTCAACCATAGTTCCAACTTGTTCATAGCATCTAGAGCCTTGACCTCATGACGTAGAGTCATTCATGTCAACCACAACCCTAAGCTTCTCATCCTTATCCCTGATCTATTCATAGCATCTAGAGGCTTGAACTCACGACCTAGAATTGCTCATGTAAGCTATAGCCTTGAGTTGTTCACAACATCTAGAGCTTTAAGCTCAAGACCTAGAGTCGTTCATGTTAACCATAACCCTAAGTTATTCATAGCATCTATAACACTGTGCTCACAACCCAAAGTCGATCATGTCTACCACAACGTTGAGCTATTCATAGAATTTAAATCTCTAGGTTGCCTCAACAAAAATGGTACAGAATTAGATCTTCTATAGATCTACTACTACCAGTTAGAACCATTAGGGAAAGAATCCAGCGCATCTCGCTTGCCATTAACATAGAACTCGACAACTGCTTTCATTCTGGCAAGTTTATCTGGGTGATAATTGATTACTACTCAAAAAGTGCTATTTCATAGCTTGTAATTAACTCTTTTAAACACTTTTGAGTAGTAGTTATTGCCTTTTAACCCAATTAACATATTAAGGACCTTTGCAAGCACTTCTAATCAATTTGTGTTAAATTTTGGTGTTTTGATAGCTTTTTGATCACCAAAGCAATATGAGATTGAGGAGAGTTATTTGGAATCCATGGCAAAGAAATGGAAAGCTCAGAAACATGAAGAACCAAAGCTTTGAAGTCCTTTGCCATAAGAAAATCCGGAATGCAAGGAGGGGAAGTAAAGAGAAATCTACCATGAAGCATTTTTTATGACAGTCATGTCATCCACTTTTGGAGCACTTCCTGAAGTCCAATTTATTCATGCTATATGTCAATTCAAATCTTAGGAAGTCAGCAATCCAATGCTTCAAACGGTACACAATTCGAAGTTGAAATGAAGGAGTTACAGCCGTTGGAAGCCGAACACCGCAAGCTGAAAGCCAACTTCACAGCGCTGCGAAATCAGCCTTTTGCTGCGAAGTGATTTTGCAGCCCTTTTTGTGCATCTGCGAAATCTCGCAGACCTCATTTTCATCTGCGAAATGGTCCTTAGTGCTTCCTGATATTTGCGACCGACACTTTGAGATATTTTTCTTCATATTTTTGTTGTCTAAATCTCTAAACCCTCCTTGTAAGCCACCAATTATAGGATTCCTTAGCTATTAAGTTAGGAAAAAGGGTAAATATCCATGTAATAATTATTATTGTAATTTTCATACAATCAAACTCTTGGGGAGCTTTCTCCAAGAGACCAACTTATGTATATTTTACACGGAGTGAAATACAGAGATCTTTTTTTTTGCTTTCTTTTTTTCTCTCTACTATTTTCGTTTTCTTGGAAGCCAAACAACCTCTGAGGATGTTTTCCCAGAGGATGAGAGGCTAAACCTTTAGTTTCTTGGAGTAAGGGAAGCTAGGTGAAAAGTCCAGATGCAAAGGTGGAAAACTCTCGTGCATTAAATACAGGTAGTTGGAGTTCATAAATGGCTTTTAAATCTAAAGTTTTGCTTTAAATCCCTTTGAATCACTTTGAATGGCCAATACATGGTAAGCTTTAGGTCTCTGTGGATACTTATTGCTAGATCCATATCAGACCATTAGTTATCATGTACAAGCCATTGGAAAGTGGCTCAAGGTGAAGACCCATAGAGTCTAAAGCCATTAATGGAATTTGACTACCACTTCTATTAACCTTTTATGGATTAAATCTTCATTGTTAAACCTATATCGATTCAGGAAACAACCATCCTTTATGTTGTTGTCCCCAATACGAGAAGAAAAATCCATAATTTCCCACTTTGCATTCTGAACTTGATCCTAGCAACCTCTAGCTCTAGGAGACTTTCTTTCTTTCATTTCTACCTAGTTCTATATTAGTTTAGTTCCAAACATCACTTTCAAAACAAATTTTATTTTCTTTTAAACTTTAAGTTTATGACAAAGGAAATCATCAGACTCAATTTCTAATTTATAGTCTATCACTGGTAGAGTGAAAACCCATCCCTGAGTTCGACCCTAGAGCTGCTATACTATAGTAGCTTTGCTACGCCAGTATAAGGTCATAGGATTTATAAATATTTTTTATTAAAATACTCAACTGGGTACGAATCAATAATTCACATGAACAATGACTGGCTTCAGCTTTTTTAGTTTAGCATCCTTCCTCACCGCCTTGAAGAAGACCTTACTATTCATAAAGAGATAGAAATCCACAGTTCTCCTGGAAGCATGAAGTCCAGTGTAACCAGGATGTGAAGGGAAAAAGAGCTCCTCATTGAAAACAGCCTGGTCCTATGCTTTTGAGTGAGCAAACCTGTCAGCTACATGATCCAAAAGCTCAATTGAAGGAATTGTAGGTCTTATGTAGAAAAAAACCAGAGTTATATACCCATATCCTCATGGTGTGAGCATATCGAGCCCAACTCATAGCTGGTTCATCAAAGACATCATTATATTCATAAGCTGTATAGTTGTTGTGACCATCAGTCATGGATTCCACATCAGAATCACTATAAAGATAATCAAATGGATTTTGCAAGTAAACTATATCAATATCTAAGAGCAGAACAATGTAACCTAGCTGCAAGAACTCCCCCAAGATCCGAAACTTCAGTCCTGAGATAGCATGGTTACCTCCTATTCTTGCAACTGAATCAATACCTTCATCTGGGTCTCTCTTGTACACTGGGACATTATTGGATTTGCAGAAATTTTCAATGTCGTCATCTAATGCCACAACTAGGTAATTGGGTATACCCACTCTCTTGATGTTGGCAAACCACACCTCCAATGCGATACGCACTATGGACCTTGAATACAACTTCTTTGTGATGCGATGCTTCCTCTTAACTGCCCATGCAGCAACGTCCTTTTGGTGCTATTGTTGGGGCGCTCATGTTTCTTCGTGTTTCTCTGCACCACCCTCATCCTCGGCAGTTGAATGCTCCTAAAACTCCTCAGAAGTGACCCATCGGGCAAGACAAGGGTTTTCAGGAGCTGGAAGTTGTGTTTCCTGACGTGGTCCTTGACATATATTGGTCCCCCGGAGATAGCCAGTGAAGCGGCGTGGAATTCAGCACATGGGTGGGTGGATTGACCACAATACCAACACACAATAGCCCGGGGACAATGAAAACCAGAATTGATGTACGTGGATTGACCACAATACCAAGCCAGGAGATGGTATAGCAAACTAAGAGAGCAGACAGCTTATCCTCGCCTCCAAAGATAAAGCCAGATTCAGAAATATCTCATGAGCAACAACTGAGCTATCAATTATATATTCCAATATTAATGACCAACTAATCAACCAGGCAATGCCTTCTCCAACACCTAGGTACAAATAATGATAGGCTCTACCAACAGATGAACAATGTCTTGCAAGCCTATTTTCATCAAAGTATTAGACATCCATGTAGCTTTTCAATCACACAATATCTGTATCATGAGAGTCCCCAAGATTACTGGTGAAACATATTATTCGAAATTCTTTGCTCCTTCGGGCAGAGGTGAGAAAACAGATGCTCACCCAGGACCAATATCAGAAATAGGGGAAGGTAGCTAAAACATAGCACACATGGTATAAACAAAAAGAAATTCATACAAGCCACGTTCCATATTTTTATCAACGGGCCTTGATGATGGTGAGTGAAATATAATGCATCTCATGGAAATGAAGGCAAACAAAACTCCCACACGAGGTATAGTAAAGATAAAACAGAGTTGTGTTACCCTCAAATTATTCCAAAGAAAATAAACGAGATAACAGTAATAAACCCATCAAAGCTAAACACAAGTCAAGTAATCCAGATAAAATATTGAGAAAAGAGACTATTTACCAACGAAGAAGAACAAAAGATTAATGGTAGTCATACCTTTACCTTCTTTTCCCTCAAGTTGCCTGCAACTCTCAGCTAGAAGATCTCTCCTCCAAAGTCTCTTTGAAAAAATCTTTCCTCCAAAGTCTCTCTAAAAAAATCTCTAAGCTAGAAAGCTCACCCTCCAACTCTTCTCTCCTTTCCTCTGATTCTTCTCCATTTTCTCTCCAGTCTTTCTTTTTTCCGTCTAGCCTGCCCCTTTTTTAGTAACCAATGGCACCCTTTCTGCCCACCTCTCCCACCTGCAGCTGGCCTGCTGCAGTTAACAGAATCCGCTTCTCCTGCAGAATATGCTCCCTATACGTGTCTCACCCTCATTCACTCTTCAATTCCACTACTTGATTCCTCAGCAACCAGCCAGGAAACGACATGTGGCCTTATGAGATTGTGACACTTGGCAAACATAGGCTGCAAGAAAGTGAGCCCCAAATGGGGGTCTACAAATATGCCTCTCTTCGATAGAGTTCACGAGTGTAAGGAATATGAGCATTAAAGTGAAAAGAAAGTGTGAATAGGGAGTGGAATGAAGTGAACTCTACCGAAGAACAAAGGAGACCCCCACAGGGACATTAGCAAAACACGAACTCGCTCAGGCTGACAGACTAACACAAAGGCCCTAATTCTAAAACAAAATGATGTCTCCAAATGCCTCTGAAACCACACTAAGGATACGGGCTCCCTTTAAGACGTCTCCAAAAGTGACTCAAAGATCAATGTCAAAGATGAGTAACGGTCGAACCACCCTAGAGTACGGACAAAACACGTTTAAAGGAGACTGCCCTATGTGGACTACATGATGAATATGCGATAAGCACAGGGTAACGAAGTGAGGAAAACCGAGGAAGAATGCAAAACCATGAAGGTAAGATGTACAATGCCAGTGGATATGCGAATACCAAGAACTGCGACCCTGAGTGATACAGCTGAGGAGAAATGACTCTAAACATAAAAAATTCATAAAGATGACGACTCAAAATCGAACAAGACTCAACTATCTAGGCGTGACTCGGAGGCGAATAAGACTCAACACAAACTGATAAAACAATGACCGATCGATATAGGTGCGGTCCCAGAAACTAAACTGACAAGACACTGAGATGACCGATCGATATAAGTGCGGCCTCGACTCAAACTCAAACTGATAAGATGATGACTGATTGATATAGGTGCGGTCCCAGGAACTGAACTGTCATGACAAGGAGATGGCCGATCGATATAGGTGCGGCCCCCGACTCAAACTCAGACTGATAAGATGATGACCGATCAATATAGGTGTGGTCCCAGAAACTGAATTGTCATGACAAGGAAATGGCCGATCAATATAGGTGCGGCTCCAACTCAAACTCAAACTGAAAATAACCGATCGATATAGGTGCGGTCCCAGAAACTGAACTGTCATGACAAGGAGATGGCTGATTAATATAGGTGCGGCCCTGACTCAAAAACTCAAACTCAAACTGATAGGAAGATCGTCGATCGATATAGGTGCGACCCCGACTTAAACTAACACGACGAATGACCAATCGATATAGGTGCAGTCCCGACTCGAACTGAACTGAAACTGACAGGATGAATGACTGATCGATATAGGTGCGGTCCCAACTCGAAAACTCAAACTAATAGGAAGATGGTCGATCGATATAGGTGTGGTCCCGACTCGAAAACTCAAACTCAAATTGATAGGAAGATCGCCGATGAACAAGTAAGAATTGCCTCAACCTACGAGCTATTCAAAATCGAGCTCGCCCTCGAGTGGGAAACGCATGAGCCGAAATGTGGGGTCCACAAAATGGCAACTCCACTGGGATTTTTTAGAGGGTCAAGCTTGAACTTAAATGAAGCAAATGTGGCGTTTGATGAGTTGATCAGTGGGTACCTATTTCTTGATTGCACATTGAGAGTTCCCGATATCATTGGATGCATGCTTGGGTGTTTGTTTTTACTTGGGACATTGACATGTTGATTATGATGCTTGTTTATCTTGATTGAGGATTCTGATTGTGGCGATTTTTCTCGTGTTTCATTGTTATTATTTGTTTGAGACATTGATATGCTGATTATGTTGACTGATCTTCTTACCTTGCTTAGCATAGTGACCTTGATTTTGCTATGTTTATTCTGATCACCTCACATGTATAGACTCGCCATTGTATATCATTTGATTTGGCATGATTGTTTCTCTTGGTTATATATTATCTTGATTATCATGGAGCATGCTATCATTTGCCAGATATTCTTCTTGATTAGCTTGTGTGTAGATTTGGATGATATATACTTGTTTTGCATGACTGTTTATTGCATGACTTCCCTCATCCTGATGTGACTGCATGAGTTGCGTGTCTATGTGGGACACACTTATCCCCTTATTTCTGAGTCCCTAGTCTCGGTCGACTTTGTTTTCTAAGGTCTTGTATTTGATATGAGACTCGTTGCCTTGTTTGCTCTTCGACCAAGCTAGTGATTAGGAATAGGGTCTAGCGATGGGCTATATCTATGTTTGGGAGCGTTTTGGAGGTGGTCAACATATTGACGCTGATTAGAGTCTAAACTTTGAAGACTTGTATAGCCCAGAGCTAGATTTCAGGATATTTGAGTGGCCAGTGTGTTTTCTTTTAGTTTCATAGGATTTTCGGATGTACCCACACCATTCACTGTGCACTTTAGTCGACCATCGAGCGTTGAGAGTTTTGAGAGGTTTTACCATAGGAAACCCCCTGGGATGTCGAGGTAGTGCATGTGTGGAGGTGATGACCATCTTGCATGGAAGTGCCCCATCTCTTTGGAGGCGTGCAGAGGGTTGCGTACTGCTGGAGGGTATGATTGCTTCTGCTAGGGATATTTTAAAGTCCACCCATATCCATTTAGAGCCACCTTTACCTCGTAGGTTGAGCCATAGATCCTTCTATTAGGACTCCCTTCCCTACACATGGGTGCATCTGAGGGCTTCTAGAGTCTTTGTGGTCATAGTTTGGATTCGACACTCCCTCTTTTTAGTCTCTAGTTGAGAGTGCTCAGAGATTGGTATGAGTTTGAGTATCGGTCGGATCACCTTTATTGTGTCACCTTGGATTACGCTTTTCACTCGATGGGTTTGTCATGTTTTCTTGATTACTACTCAAAAAGTGTTATTTGATAGCTTGTAATTAACTCTTTTAAACACTTTTGAGTAGTAGTTATTACCTTTTAACCCAATTGTCATGTTAAGGACCCTTGCAATCAATTCTAATCAAATTGTGTTAAGTTTTGGTGTTTTGATAGCTTTTTGATCACCAAAGCAATCCAAGATTGAGGAGAGTTCTTTGGAATCCATGGCAAAGCAATGGAAAGCTCAGAAACATGAAGAACTGAAGCTTTAAAGTCCTTTGCCATAAGCAAATCCGGAATGCAAGGAGGGGAAGCAAAGAGAAATCTGCCATGAAGCATTCTTGATGACAATCATTTCAGCCACTTTTGGAGCACTTCTTGAAGTCCAATTTATGCGTGCTATATGTCATTTCGAAGCTCAGGAAGTCAATAATCCAATTCTTTAAACGGTGCACGATTTGGAATTGAAATGAAGGAATTACAGCCATTGCAAGAAGATCACTCCAAGCTAAAGGCAGAATGTTGCGCGGCTGCGAAATCAGCCTTTGGCTGAGAAAATGTTGTCCTTTTGCTGCGAAAATTTCGCAACCATTTTGCACAGTGCAATGGAATTTCTCCTGAAGCTTCCCAATATTTGCGACTGACCTTTTGAGATTTTTTGCTTTAGATATTTGATGTCTAAATCCCCAAACTCTCCTTGTAACCCACCTATCATAGGATTCCTTAGTCTTTAAGTAAGAACAAAGGGTGAATAACCTCTTATATATAGTTTGTAATTTTCTTTAAGAAAAATGGAGTCAGAAGCTTGTTCTCATATCATCATGTAATCGGTGGAATGAAGAAATATATTTTACAGAGCACTTGCTCTGTTTTTCCTATATATTTTTGTTTTCTCGTTAGTTTTCTTTCTAGCCAGTCAAACTTTGAGGATTTTTCCTCAGAGGATGAGAGGCTAGGCTCTTCGTCTCTTAGAGTGAAGAAAGCCGGGTAAGTTTCCACATGCATAAATTGGAAGTTTTGTTGTTTTAGTTTTTAATGAAGAGAAAGTGTGACCCGTTAATGGTTTTTATCTTTTTAGTTAACTTAAAACGCCTTTAAATCACCTGGGCCAACACTTGGTAAGGCAAGTGATCTCCATCCATTGAGATGCACTTGTTTATCTCTTGCGAGCCTTTGGGAGGTGGTTTAGAGGTAGGATTTTCTAGAATAGCCAACACTTGGTAAGCTTTTGGACTCCAAGGAGACATCCATTAGTTATCTCTTGCGAGCTTTTGATGGGTAATCCAAGGTTAAAGATCACCTTGAATGGCAAATGCTAGGTGAGAGGCACGAGCCATTGCAAGGTGCATCAGAGAGAGGAATTTAGTGTTTGAACCCATTAAGGGGAAGCATCTGTACCACACCGGTTAGAGAATTAACTATATGATTACTACCCAAAAAGTGCTATTTTGCGCCTTTAATTCATTATGTTTTAAGCACTTTTGTGTAGTAGTTCTCCATTTTTATTCCAATTGGCATGTTAAGGACCTAGCAATGACTTCTAATCATATTTTTGGCTAGTTTTAGTGTTTTGACAGCTTTTTGGATCATTAAGACAAGCCAAGTAAAGGAGAGAAGCAAAGAGGAAAACAAAGTGAAGAAAACAGATGACAGCAGCTGCAGTTTTCTTTCACACTTTTGGAGTACTTTCTGAAGTCCATTTTATACATAATATATACCATTTCAAATCCCAGGAAGTCAAGAATCCAACGCTTCAAACCGTGTACGATTTGGAGCTGAAATGAGTAAGATATGTCCTTTGGAAGAAAACTGCATCCAGCTGAAGGGCAAATTCGCATCTTGCGAATTTGGAACTCCAACGTGCAAAATTTAAAACCAGCCTTGCGAAATGGAAGTAGATGGCAGCTGTGCAGTCGCGGTGAAGCCCAATATGAGAAAGTAATTTTGCAACTTGTGAACTTGGATCTCAATGTGCGAAAATGGATTCTAAGTTGCAAAATCAACTTGCGAAATTTTCGCAAGTCACCATGCAACGTGCGAAACTGGGATATTTGTGCACCGACTCTTTTAGATCTTTTCTTCAGATATTTTTGTATAAATTTCCATTCTTCTCCTTGTAATCCACCAACCATAATATTTCTTATCTAGGAAGGTTGGAAAAACTTCTCTATATATATTCCCTTGCATCCATTGTAAAATATATAGATATATAATATATGTGAAATCGACGAACAGAGCACTTGCTCTGTTTTTCATATATAATTTTGTTTTCTCGTTATTTTTCTTTCTAACCAATCAAACTCTGAGGATTTTTCCTCAGAGGATGAGAGGCTAGGCTTTTTGTCTCTTGGAATGAAGAACGCCGGGTGAGTTCCCTCATGCATAAATTGGAAGTTTTGTTGTTTTAGTTTTTAGTGAAGAGAAAGAGTGACCCGTTAATGGTTTTTATCTTTTTAGTTAACTTAAAACACCTTTAAATCACTTGGACCAACACTTGGTAAGGCAAGTGATCTCCGTCCATGGAGATTCACTAGTTTACCCCTTACGAGCCTCTGGGAGGTGACTTGAAGGTAGGATTTTCTAGAATTGCCAACACTTGGTAAGCTTTTGGACTCCAAGGAGACATCCATTAGTTATCTCTTGCGATCTTTTGATGGGTAATCCAAGGTTAAAGATCACCTTGAATGGCAAGTGCTAGGTGAGAGGTATGAGCCATTACAAGGTGCATCAGTGAGAGGGATTTAGTGTTTGAACCCATTAATGGGAAGCATCTGTACAACACCGGTTGGAGAAGGAACTATATGTTAATTCTCTAATGCGAGGAAAAGAAACAAGTGACCAGAACTCTCCTTTTTGTATGATGAACCTGAGCCTAGTGATCTAAACTCCAAGAAACACTTTTCTTTGTAAGTAAAACCAGTTACTATTTTTGGTTAGTTTAAAACCAAACCTTTTTCATTCAAAAATCTTTATGTTTTCTTTTAAAGCTAACCTTGAAATGAAAAGGCACCAATTCAGCTTTGAATTAATATCATTTGCAAAGTGAAAACCCATCCCAGTGAACGATCCTAGAGCCACTATGCTATAGTAGCTTTGTCTTTGCTACCCTAGTTCATGGTGTAATAGGTTATAAATTTTGTTGACTACTCCCTCAATCAAGGAGCACCAGCTGGACACGAATCAGCTGAGACACCAATTGGGCACGAATCAAATAGCGCTGTTACCGGGGATGGTGCCACTTTGCAGTGATATGATCTTTTGTGAACACTTGTGATCTTCATCACAAGTTTGGTGATTTTTCTTTTCTTTTACTAACTCTTTTTAATTGTTCTTTTTCTTTATTTATGTTTTAGTTTATCTTTCAGCTAGTTTTAGTTAGTCTTAATTTTTTTTTTTAGAATTGTTTTTCTTTTGTTTTCTCTGTTTTAATTCACAAATTGCTAGTTGTGCATGTTATATTGAATACGAGATAGCAGAGGAAGCCATAAACTTCATGAGTTATGTGGCTGAAATTTCAAGAAGATGGGATAGACCAAATGTTCGAGATTTGGGAAGAATGACGTCTCAACCTAATGCTAAGGGTGAGATGTATATTTTGAATGACGACATAGACATGAGGACAAAGATTGCAGCTATGGAAAGGAGATTGGATGAGCTAGAAAGGAAGAACATGCAAGAAGTACAAGCCATCTCTCAGACACCATTGCAAGCTATGCCTTGTGCCATTTGTTTATCTTATGAGCACTTTGGGGAAGAGTGTCCTACCATTCCAGCCGTGAGGGAAATGTTTGGTGATTGCAACACCTACAATTCCAATTGGAGGGACCATCCAAATTTCTCTTGGAAACCACAGCCACCTCAGTACCAGTAACCTGCTCAAGCACCATAGCAAGCCTTAAACCTTGAACAAGCTATGGTGAATCTTAGCAAGGTCGTGGGAGACTTTGTTGGAGCTCAAAAATCCATCAATGCTCAGCTCAGTCAAAGAATTGACAGTGTAGAGAGTTCATTGAATAAAAGGATGGATGGAATACAAAGTGATCTATCTCAAAAGATAGATAACCTCCAATATTCAATCTTAAGGTTTGCCAACCTCAACACAGTGCAAGAGAAAGAAAACTCTCCTTCTCAGCCTTATCAAAAATCCAGGGGTATCCATGAAGTGGAGGCTCAAAAGGAAAAATCTTCAATGGTGAAGGAAGTTAAAATGGTTATCACTTTGAGGAGTGGTAAAGAGGTTGATCTGCCCACATCCAAGCTAGAGCATAAGGTAGAGAGTGAAATAGAGAAAGAAAATAGGGAGGAAATCAAAGGAAAGAAAAAGGGGAAAAGCATAGAGAAAGATGACTATATAAATGAAGAACCACAAAGGATAGTCATCAAGGAAGAATTGATGAAGAAACACATGCCTCCACCTTTCCCCCAAGGGAAAATCATACAAAGCAAGCCCCAAGTGAGAGATGCAAACTTCATATGGGATCTGGGCAAACTAAATCAGGATCAAAATTTTTTGATGGACTTAGTCTTTCTTAAGACTAACTAGTCCATAGTTTTTTGTTTTATTTATTACTTGTTTTAATTTTGATTTCAATGTTTTAAATTTTGATTTAAATGCTTTAATTTTGATTTCAATGCTTTAATTCTACTTTGTTTTAATGTAATATAGGTTTTTGGATGATCAAAATCAGGAGAAAATGCAAAGAAATTGAAAGGAAGTCTTTCGGAGCAAGAAAAGGGCAAAAATAGGGCAAAAACAAGGTAAAAACAGGGTAAAAACAGGGGTCTGGGAGATTTCGCAGCCTCTGCGAAATCGGCACTTTGCTGCGAAACCATTTCGCAGCCTCAGGCCCCTCTCTGCGAAACCACTTTTGGCACACGAGTGCCATTTTGCAGCACAGTTCCCCTCATTTCGCAGCTGCGAAATGGCTGTGAAACCTTCACGCCTTGAAATCCTCCATTTCGCAGCCGAGACGCCATTTGGAAGGGTGTTTCGCAGCTGCGAAACCACTTTTTGGCACACGAGTGCCATTTTGCAGCACAGTACCCTCATTTCACAGCTGCGAAATGGCTACGAAATCCCAAAAAAAAAAAAAAATATTATATATATATATATATATATCCAATATTCGCAGCCAAAGCCTCATTCCGCAGGGAGTTTCGCAACTGTGAAACCAACTTTTGGCACACGAGTGCCATTTTGCAGCACAGTGACCCTCATTTCGCAGCTGCGAGACGGCTCCGAAATCCCAAAACATAAAAACTTCCAATTTCGCAGGGTATTTCGAAGCTGCGAAACCACTTTTTGGCACACGAGTGTCATTTGGAAGCCTCGTACATTCATTTCGCAGCTGCGAAAATGGCCTTTGGCTGCAAAATCACCTTTAGGCTACGAAAATGTTTCTATTTTCTCAATGAGTTGCGAAACTCCCCTTTGGCTGCAAAATGATTTCGCTGCCCCATAGCCACCCCCTGTGAAATCCTCCATTTGCTGTGAAAATGGCCTTTTGATTGCGAAATGATTTTCCAAACTTCAAAATGGCTGTGAAATGATCTCCAAGCTACGAAATCACCTCCAGGCTTCAAAATTGACTTGTGAAATGAAGGGAGGTTTCCAAAAACACCTTGTGAAGCCAGGGGAAATTGCGAAAATACCAACAGAGCCTCACGACCATGCTTCTAAAGAGGAGAGCCCTCTCACTGAGATCACACACACGAAGCCTCTCATTCCATTTCTTACCTCCTAAAACCATCACAACCCATAGCTCCAACTGAGGAGACTATGCCATCTAAGGAGATTACCAAAAAAGAGGTCAAAGTCCTGATCCAACCCACTCAAGAGGCCACCACAAATGCATCAGCTCCACAGGACCCTACCACTACTTGATCATCTCTTTACTTTTTTGTCTTTACATATTATATTAGTATAAATAATTCCATATTTTGATGTCTTATATTCTGGGATTGGATGTATTACTGATGATGCATCATATATAGACATCATTTTTTGTTAAGCTTGGCATTTTTCTATTTCCTCTACTCACTAACTCTTTTGTTTTTTTGAAACATGTGGTTTCTCCTATATGACTCAGACTCCATGTCACTAAGAAGGTATCACTTCCTCCCTATTTTTTAATCGCTTTTGTCACATTGAGGACAATGTTCAGCTTGGTTGGGGGGAGAGTTGAGGAAGTAAGTATTGTTATTAATGCTAAGTTATTTTGGTAATTTAGTTGCTTTTTGTTTAATTTTTAAAATTTATAAGTTTTTTATTCTACTCTCCATGGTTATTATGGAAAAATTTTCAAAATGAAATGGGAGAAATTAAATTTTTGTCTTTTTATTTGAAACTTAGAGTTTGTATTATGTTTATTAAAGTTGATGAATTGTTGAAACTTCTTTTGAATTCAACCTCAGTTCTTCCACTTTAAGCTATCCACACACTGTGCACAATAGGTTCCGATTATAAGATGAAAAACTATTTCCCTCTTAACTTAGGGAAATTTTAGACTTGGTACCTTTGACCTCATTTAATAGTGTTGGGACACCTTGTAAAAGGCCAATAAGTCTTTGAAAAAAAAAAAAAAATGTTTGCTTGCCTTGAAACCCGAGCAAGGTCTGAGGGGTATATGGTGAAAATCTTTAAAACCTGGTGCCTTAAGCCTTCAATGGTTAGGAGTCACCGACCTTAATGCTCGTTACATGGGTGAATAGGTGGAGTTTAACATATTGTAGGTTCTTGGGTATTAAAAATTCATTCTCAAAAGTCCGGGGTGAAATCCGAGGAGTTAGTGGTTGAAAAATCCTTAAAGCTTGATGCCCTAAACCTTGATTAGTTGGGAGTCATCGATGGACCCCCGTTACATGGACAATTTAGAAAAGAATGCCTTTAAGCTTTGCACTCCTACAAGAAAAAATTGTGAAAGAAAAGAGGTGCGTTCTTAGCCTATTGGAGGTTGATTAGTTTGCTAAGCTTTGAAAAGAACTAGGTTGAGGGGAGAGATTAGTTTGACATACTATATCCGGAAACTAATAAATAACACATAGATTTTTGTGGAAGACTAAGGATTGGACCTTTGGGAATGGAAATTATTTTGAAACTTAAATTTGCATAATGCCTACTCTTTATGAATTGTGACTAGGCAAATTATTTGATAGCTCCTATTGAAGTTTGAGTTTTATTTCATTCATGTTCCATGTGAGAGTTTGATCAGTCATGTCACTTGATTATTTTTTGGAGTGATCAGCATGATTTTGTAAATTATTATATTATCTATTTTTCTTTATGTTTCTCTCCTTCATTGCTCAGGGACTAGCAATGTGTCAGTTGGGGGGAGTGATTACTACCCAAAAAGTGTTATTTTGCGCCTTTAATTCATTATGTTTTAAGCACTTTTGTGTAGTAGTTCTCCATTTTTATTCCAATTGGCATGTTAAAGACCTTGCAATGACTTCTAATCATATTTGTGGCTAGTTTTAGTGTTTTGACAGCTTTTTGGATCATTAAGACAAGCCAAGTAAAGGAGAGGAGCAAAGAGGAAAACAAAGTGAAGAAAATAGAGGACAGAAGCTGTAGTCTTCTTTCACACTTTTTGGAGCACTTCCCAAAGTCCATTTCTACATACTATATACCATTTCAAATCTCAGGAAGTTAAGAATCGAACACTTCAAACCGCGTACGATTTGGAGCTGAAATGAGGAAGATATGTCCTTTGGAAGACAACTGCATCCAGTTGAAGGGTAAATTCGCATCTTGCGAATTTGGAACTCCAACGTGCGAAATTTAAAACCAGCCTTGCAAAATGGAAGTAGATGGAAGCTGTGCAGTTGGGGTGAAGCCCAATATGCGAAAGTGATTTTGCAACTTGTGAACTTGAATCTCAACGTGCGAAAATGGATTCTAAGTTGCGAAATCAACTTGCGAAATTTTCGCAAGTCACCATGCAACGTGCGAAACTGGGATATTTGTGCACCGACTCTTTTAGATCTTTTCTTAAGATATTTTTGTATAAATTTCCATTCTTCTCTTTGTAATCCACCAACCATAAGATTTCTTATCTAGGAAGGTTGGAAAAACTTCTCTATATATATTCCCTTGCATCCATTGTAAAATATATAGATATATAATATATGTGAAATCGACGAACAGAGCATTTGCTCTGTTTTTCCTTCTCTTTCATTTTCATTTTCTTACTAGCCAAACATTCTCTGAGATGTTTTCTCAGAGGATGAGTGGCTAGGCTTTTTGTTTCTTGGGTGAAGGAAGCTAGGTGAAAAGTCCAGATGCTAAAGTGGAAAACTCTCGTGCGTTAAATACAGGTAGTTGGAGTTCATAAATGGCTTCTAAATCTAAAGTTTTGCTTTAAATCCCTTAGAATCACTTTGAATGGCCAATACATGGTAAGCTTCAGGTCTCTGTGGATGCTTATGATTCATGCCTAATTGGTGTCTCAGCTGATTCGTGTCCAGCTGGTGCTCCTTGATTGAGGGATTAATCAACAAAATTTATAACCTATTACACCATATACTAGGGTAGCAAAGACAAAGCTACTATAGCATAGTGGCTCTAGGATCGTTCACTGGGATGGGTTTTCACTTCACAAATGATATTAATTCAAAGCTGAATTGGTGCCTTTTTATTTCAAGGTTAGCTTTAAAAGAAAACATAAAGATGTTTGAATGAAAAAGATTTGGTTTTAAGCTAACCAAAAATAATAACTGATTTTACTTACAAAGAAAAGTGTTTCTTGGAGTTTAGATCACTAGGCTCAGATTCTTCATACAAAAAGGGAAGTTCCGATCACTTGTTTCTTTTCCTCGCATTAGAGAATTAACATATAGTTCCTTCTCCAACCGGTGTTGTACAGATGCTTCCCATTAATGGGTTCAAACACTAAATCCCTCTCACTGATGCAACTTGCAATGGCTCGTGCCTCTCACGTAGCACTTGCCATTCAAGGTGATCTTTAACCTTGGATTTCCCTTCACAAGCTCGCAAGAGATAACTAATGGATGTCTCCTTGGAGTCCAAAAGCTTACCAAGTGTTGGCAATTCTAGAAAATCCTACCTTCAACTCACCTCCTAGAGGCTTGCAAGGGGTAAACTAGTGAATCTCCATGGATGGAGATCACTTGCCTTACCAAGTGTTGGCCCAGGTGATTTAAAAGCGTTTTAAGTTAACTAAAAAGATAAAAACCATTAACGGGTCACACTTTCTCTTCATTAACAACTAAAACAACAAAACTTCCAATTCATGCATGTGGAAACTCACCCGGCTTTCTTCACTCCAAGAGACAAAGAGCTTAGCCTCTCATCCTCTAAGGAAAAATCCTCAGAGTTTGGTTGGCTAGAAAGAAAACTAAAGAGAAAACAAGAATATAAAGAAGAAACAGAGCAAGTGCCCTGTTCGTTAATTTCACATATATTATGATGGATCTCCTGGAACCACCTCCTCCGAGAGTCCTCCTGAGAGTTTATATAGGAAGGTAATTTACCCTTCCTTGGATACTTCCTAACTAAGGAATTACATGAGTGGCTGAATACAAGGAGAAAATGGAAATTTAGACACAAAAATATCAGAAGAAAAGATCTAAAAGAGTCGGTGCACAACTATCGGGAAGCTTCAGGACCGTTTCGCAGGTGAAAATGAGGTTTGCGAGATTTTGCAGATGTACAAAAAGGGCTGCGAAATTTCTTCATAGCAACCAGCTGATTCAACACCTTTGCAAAGTGGACTTCCATCTTGTGGTGTTTGGCTTCCATCGCGGCATGAAGCTTCAGGGGAATTCCATAGCACTGTGCAAAAGTGTTGCGAAATATCTCGCAACAAAAGGGTGATTCCGCAGCACTTTGCTGAATCCTTCCTTCAGCTTGGAGTGATCGGATTCCAACAGCTGTAACTTCCTCATTTCAGCTCCAAATCATACACGGTTTGAAGCATTGGATTCTTGACTTCCTGAGCTTTGAAATGGTATATAGAATGTAGAAAATGGACTTCGGGAAGTGCTCCAAAAGTGCGAAGGAAGACTGTGGCTGTTGTCCTCTGTTTTCTTCACTCTGTTTTTCTCCTCTTTGCTTCTCTCCTTGCATTCCGGATTCGTTTGTGGCAAAAGTGCTTCAAGGCTTTGATCCTTCATTCCTATAAGCTTCCCATTGCTTGCCTAGGATTCCATATAACTCTCCTCAATCTCATAATGCTTTGGTGATCAAAATACTAACAAAAACACCAAAACTTACACAATTTGATTAGAATTGATTGCAAGGGGCCTTAACATGTTAATTGGGTTAAAAGGCAATAATTACTACTCAAGAGTGTTTAAAAGGATTAATTACAAGCTATGAAATAGCACTTTTTGAGTAGTAATCAGCTTATTGCTAGATCCATATCAGTCCATTAGTTATCATGTACGAGCCATTGGAAAGTGGTTCAAGGTGAAGACCCATAGTGTCTAAAGCCATTAATGGAACTTGACTACCATTTCTATTGACTTTTTATGGATTAAATCTTCATTGTTAAACCTATACCGGTTCAGGAAATAACTATAGGTTAAATCCCCAATGCGAGGAGAAAAATCCGGAATTTCCCACTTTACAGTTGGCACCTGATCCTAGTAACCTGAAATCCTAAGAAACACCTTTCTTTCTAGTTAATTTTAGTTACTTTATGTTAGGTTAGCTTAATACCATCCATTTTCATTCATCTTTATGTTTTCTTTTAAAGCTAACCTTGAAATGAAAAGGCACCAATTCAGCTTTGAATTAATATCATTTGCAAAGTGAAAACCCATCCCAGAGTTCGACCCTAGAGTGGCTATACTATAGTAGTTTTGCTACGCCAGTATGAGGTCATAGGATTTATAAATGTTTTTGATTAAAATACCCCAATCGGGCATGAATCACTATATGTTAATTCTCTAATGCGAGGAAAAGAAACAAGTGACCGGAACTCTCCTTTTTGTATGAGGAACTTGAGCCTAGTGATCTGAAACTCCAAGAAACACTTTTCTTTGTAAGTAAAATCAGTTATTATTTTTGGTTAGTTTAAAACCAAACCTTTTTTATTCAAACATCTTTATGTTTTCTTTTAAAGCTAACCTTGAAATGAAAAAGCACCAATTCAACTTTGAATTAATATCAATTGTGAAGTGAAAACCCATCCCAGTGAACAACCCTAAAGCCACTATGCTATGCTTGCTAAGGCTATCCTAGTACATGGTGTAATAGGTTATAAATTTTGTTGATTACTCCCTTCTGAGGACCACAATTAAGGGACACCAACTGGACACAAATCAAATGGTACCACTATCAGGGACCATTGAGAGGACATGAACCAGCTGAGACACCAATTGGGAATGAATCATTTCTCCTTAGGGCTTTCGTTTTTCTTTCTTGGCTGATTCGTGCCCAGTCGGGTCTTTTAATCAAAAACATTTATAAATCCTATGACCTCATACTAGCGTAGCAAAGCTACTATAGCATAGTGGCTCTAGGGTCGAACTCTGGAATGGGTTTTCATTCTACCAGTGATATACTTAAGATTAGAAATTGAGTCTGATGAGTTCCTTTGCCAAAAACTTAAAGTTTAAAAGAAAATAAAATTTTTTTTGAAAGTGGTGTTTAAAACTAAACTAATATAGAACTAGATAAAAATGGAAGAAAGAAAGTCTCCCGGAGCTAAGGGTTGTTAGGATCAAGTTCAGAATGCAAAGTGGAAAATTCCAAATTTTTCTCCTCGCATTGGGGATTTAACCTATAGTTATTTCCTGAACCGGTATAGGTTTAACAATGAAGATTTAATCCATAAAAAGTCAATAGAAATGGTAGTCAAGTTCCATTAATGGCTTTAGACACTATGGGTCTTCACCTTGAACCACTTTCCAATGGCTCGTACATGATAACTAATGGACTGATATGGATCTAGCAATAAGCATCCACAGAGACCTGAAGCTTACCATGTATTGGCCATTCAAAGTGATTCTAAGGGATTTAAAGCAAAACTTTAGATTTAGAAGCCATTTATGAACTCCAACTACTTGTATTTAACGCACGAGAGTTTTTCGCTTTTGCATCTGGACTTTTCACCTAGCTTCCTTTACTCCAAGAAACCAAAAGTTTAGCCTCCCATCCTCTGGGAAAATATCCTCAGAGGATGTTAGGCTAGCAAGAAAATGAAAATGAAAGAGAAGGAAAAACAGAGCAAGGCTCTATACGTCGATTCTATATAATTATATATCTATATATTACAACGGATGCAAGAGAATATATATAGAGAAGTTTTTCCAACCTTCCTAACTAAGAAATCTTATGGTTGGTGGATTACAAGGAGAAGAATGGAACTTTATACAAAAATATCTAAAAGAAAAGATCTCATGTGGAGTCGGCAGAACAGAGGAGATTTTGCACCACGCATGGGCTGGTGTGCGAAATTTCGCACAAGGAGATGTGTTGTGCGAATTTCGCACAAGCTCGCACAAGCTGAAGGTGTTGTGCGAATTTCGCACAAGCTTGGATCAGTTGTTTTCCAAAGGCCATATCTTCCTCATTTCAGATCCAAATCATACACGGTTTGAAGCGTTGGATTCTTGACTTCCTGAGCTTTGAAATGGTAGATAGCATGTAGAAAATGGACTTCGGGAAGTGCTCCAAAAGCACGAAGGAAAACTAAAGATGCTGTCCTCTATTTTCTTCACTCTGTTTTCCTCTTTGCTTTTCTCCTTTGCTTGGCTTGTCTTAATGATCCAAAAAGCTGTCAAAACACGAAAACTAGCCACAAATATGATTAGAAGACATTGCTAGGTCCTTAACATGCCAATTGGAATAAGAATGGAGAACTACTACACAAAAGTGCTTAAAACATAATGAATTAAAGGCGCAAAATAGCACTTTTTGGGTAGTAATCACTCCCCCCAACTGACACATTGCTAGTCCCTGAGCAATGAAGGAGAGAAAAATAAAGAAAAATAGATAATATAATAATTTACAAAATCATGCTGATCACTCCAAAAAGTAATCAAGTGGCATGATTGGATCAAACTCTCACATGGAACATGAAAGAAATAAAACTCAAACTTCAACAAGAGCTATCAAATAATTTGCCTAGTCACAATTCATAAAGAGTAGGCATTATGCAAATTTAAGCTTCAAAATAATTTCCACTCCCAAAGGTCCAATCCTAACTCTTCCACAAAAATCTATGTGTTATTTATTAGTTTCTGGATATAGTATGTCAAACTAATCTCTCCCCTCAACCTAGTTCTTTTCAAAGCTTAGCAAACTAATCAACCTCCAATAGGCTAAGAACGCACCTCTTTTCTTTCACAATTTTTTTCTTGTAGGAGTGCAAAGCTTAAAGGCATTCTTTTCTAAATTGTCCATGTAACGGGGGTCCATCGATGACTCCCAACCAATCAAGGTTTAGGGCATCAAGCTTTAAGGATTTTTCAACCACTAACTCCTCGGATTTTACCCCGGACTTTTGAGAATAAATTTTTAAATACCCAAGCACCTACAGTATGCTAAACTCCACCTATTCACCCATGTAACGAGCATTGAGGTCGGTGACTCCCAACCAATTAAGGCTTAGGGCACCAGGTTTTAAAGATTTTCACCATATACCCCTTAGACCTTGCTCGGGTTTCAAGGCAAGTAAAACATTTTTCTTTCTTTCTTTATTTTCTTCAAAGACTCATTGGCCTTTTACAAGGTGTCCCAACACTATTAAATGAGGTCAAAGGTACCAAGTCTAAAATTTTCCTAAGTCAAGAGGGAAATAGATCTTCATCTTATAAATGGAACCTAGTGTGCACGGTGTGTGATAAGCTTAAAGTGGAAGAACTAAGCTTGAATTGAATAGAAGTTTCAACAATTCATCAACTTTAGTAAGCATAATACAAACTTTAAGACTATGGCAATAAGATAAGAATTTAATTTCTCCCATTTACTTTTGAGAATTTTTCCTTAATAACCATGGAGAGTAGAATAAAAACTTAAAAAATTTTAAAATTAAGCAAAAAGCAACTAAATTACCAAAATAACTTAGCATTAATAACAATACTTCCTTCCTCAACTCTCCCCCCAACCAAGCTGAACATTGTCCTCAATGTGACAAAAGCGATTGAAAAATAGGGAGGAAGTGGTACCTCTTTAGTGACATGGAGTCTGAGTCATATAGGAGAAACCACATGTTTCAAAAAAATAGTGAGTAGAGAAAATAGAAAAATGCTAAGTTTTAAACAAGAGTTGATGTCTAAATATGATGCATCATCAGTAATGCATCCAATCCCAAAATATAAGACATCAAAACATGGAATTATGTATACTAATATAATATGTAAAGACAAAAAGTAAAGAGATGATCAAATAATGGTAAGGTCCTGTGGAGTTGATGCATCTGTGGTGGCCTTCTGAGTGGGTTGGATCAGGACTTTGGCCTTTGTTCTGGTATTCTCCTTGGATGGTATAGTCTCCTCAACTGGAGCTCTCAGCTGGAGCTATGGGCTTTGATGGTTTAAGGAGGTCAGAAATGGAGTGAGAGGCTTCATGTGTGTGATCCTAGGGTGCGCGGGGCTCTTTGATTGCTCTAGGGAGCTGAGGCATAGCCTCCTCGAGTCTTAGGCATAATGGAGCAAAGAAATGAGGCTCAGAGGCTTAGGATTGGGGAGGGTAGGGATGAAGAAGCTGAAAAATTCGCACAAGGGAGGGTGTTGTGCGAAAATTTTGCACAAGACACTATTCACCTGCCCAAATGCAAAATTGTGGTGCTTTGCACGATCATCTTCAAACTGCCATAACTTCTTCGTTTCAACTCCAAATCGCACACCGTTTGAAGCATTGGACTCCTGACTTCCCAATATTTGAAACAAAATATGGTATACATGAAATGGACTTCGGGAAGTGCTCCAAAAGTGGCTGAAATGACTGTCATCAAGAATGCTTCATGGCAGATTTCTTTTTGCTTCCCCTCCTTGCTTTTTGAGCTCCTCTTGATTTTGATCATCCAAAAACCTATGTTACATCAAAAGAAATTAAAATTAAAGCATTGAAATCAAAATTAAACAAGTAATAAATAAAACAAAAAGCTATGGACTAGTTCGTCTTAAGAAAGACTAAGTCCATCAAAAAATTTTGATCCTGATTTAGCTTGCCCGGATCCCATATGAAGTTTGCATCCCTCACTTGAGATTTGGTTTGTATAATTTTTCCATACAAAGTTTGGGGGAGAGGTGAAGGGATGTTATTCTTCATCATTTCTTCCTTGATGACTATCTTCTGTGGTTCTTCATCTATATAGTCATCTTTCTCTATGCTTTTCCCCTTTTTCTTTCCTTTGATTTCCTCCCTCTTTTCTTTCTCTGTTTCACTTTCTACCATATGCTCTAGCTTGCATGTGGGCAGATCAACCTCTTTACCACTCTCCTTAGCCTCCATTTCATGGATACCCTTTTGATTTTGATGAGGTTGAGAAGGAGAGTCTTCTTTCTCTTGCATTGTGTTGAGGTTGGCAAACCTTGAGATTGAATCTTGGAGATTATCTATCTTCTGAGATAGATCATTTTGCACTTCATCCATCCTTATGTTCAATGAACTCTCTACACTGTCAATTCTTTGACTGAGCTGAGCATTGATGGATTTTTGAGCTCCAACAAAGTCTTCCATGACCTTGCTAAGATTCACCATAGCTTGTTCAAGGTTTGAGGCTTGCTGTGGTGCTTGAGCAGGTTGCTGGTACTGAGGTGGCTGTGGTTTCCAAGAGAATTTTGGATGGTCCCTCCAATTGGAATTGTAGGTGTTGCAATCACCAAACATTTTCCTTGCGGCTAGAATGGTAGGACACTCTTCCACCAAGTGCTCATAAGATAGACAAATGGCACAAGGCATAGCTTGCAATGGTGTCTGAGAGATGGCTTGCACTTCTTGCATCTGGTTCATTTCTAGCTCTTCCGATCTCCTTTCCATAGCTGCAAGCTTTGCCTTCATGTCTATGCCGTCATTCAAAATATACATCTCACCCTTAGTATTAGGTTGAGACATCATTCTTCCCATATCTCTAGCATTTGGTTCATCCCATCCTCTTGAAAGTTCAGCTACATAACTCAAGAAGTTCATGGCTTCCTCTGCTATCTAGTATTCAACATGGCATGCACAACTAGCAATTTGTGAATTAAAAACAGAGAAAACAAAAGAAAATAAAAGAAAAAAAATTCTAAAGAAAAAAGAAAATTATTAAGATTAACTAAAAACTAAATAAAAGATATACTAAAATATGAACAAAGGAAAATAAACAAATAAAAAGAGTTAGTAAAAGGAAAAGAAAAGTCACCAAACTTATGATGAAGATCACAAGTACTCTGAAAAGGTGATATCACTGTAAAGTGGCACCATCCCCGGCAATGGCGCCATTTGATTCGTGCCCAGTCAGGTCTTTTAATCAAAAACATTTATAAATCCTATGACCTCATACTAGCATAGCAAAGCTACTATAGCATAGTGGCTCTAGGGTCGAACTCTGGGATGGGTTTTCATTCTACCAGTGATATACTTAAGATTAGAAATTGAGTCTGATGAGTTCCTTTGCCAAAAACTTAAAGTTTAAAAGAAAATAAAATTTGTTTTGAAAGTGGTGTTTGAAACTAAACTTATATAGAACTAGATAAAAATGGAAGAAAGAAAGTCTCCCAGAGCTAAGGGTTGCTAGGATCAAGTTCAGAATGCAAAGTGGAAAATTCTGGATTTTTCTCCTCGCATTGGGGATTTAACCTATAGTTATTTCCTGAACCGGTATAGGTTTAACAATGAAGATTTAATCCATAAAAAGTCAATAGAAATGGTAGTCAAGTTCCATTAATGGCTTTAGACACTATGGGTCTTCACCTTGAACCACTTTCCAATGGCTCGTACATGATAACTAATGGACTGATATGGATCTAGCAATAAGCATCCACAGAGACCTGAAGCTTACCATGTATTGGCCATTCAAAGTGATTCTAAGGGATTTAAAGCAAAACTTTAGATTTAGAAGCCATTTATGAACTCCAACTACCTGTATTTAACGCACGAGAGTTTTTCACTTTTGCATCTGGACTTTTCACCTAGCTTCCTTTACTCCAAGAAACCAAAAGTTTAGCCTCCCATCCTCTGGGAAAATATCCTCAGAGGATGTTTGGCTAGCAAGAAAATGAAAATGAAAGAGAAGGAAAAACAAAGCAAGGCTCTATACATCGATTCTATATAATTATATATCTATATATTACAACGGATGCAAGGGAATATATATAGAGAAGTTTTTCCAACCTTCCTAGCTAAGAAATCTTATGATTGGTGGATTACAAGGAGAAGAATGGAAATTTATACAAAAATATCTAAAAGAAAAGATCTCATGTGGAGTCGGCAGAACAGAGGAGATTTTGCACCACGCATGGGCTGGTGTGCGAAATTTCGCACAAGGAGATGTGTTATGCGAATTTCGCACAAGCTCGCACAAGCTGAAGGTGTTGTGTGAATTTCGCACAAGCTTGGAGCAGTTGTCTTCCAAAGGCCATATCTTCCTCATTTCAGCTCCAAATCATACACGATTTGAAGCGTTGGATTCTTGACTTCCTGAGCTTTGCAATGGTATATAGCATGTAGAAAATGGACTTTGGGAAGTGCTCCAAAAGGACGAAGAAAGACTGAAGCTGCTGTCCTCTATTTTCTTCACTCTGTTTTCCTCTTTGCTTTTCTCCTTTGCTTGGCTTGTCTTAATGATCCAAAAAGCTGTCAAAACACTAAAACTAGCCACAAATATGATTAGAAGACATTGCTAGGTCCTTAACATGCCAATTGGAATAAGAATGGAGAACTACTACACAAAAGTGCTTAAAACATAATGAATTAAAGGCGCAAACTAGCACTTTTTGGGTAGTAATCATTGGCTTGGCACATCCTTTCACTTTGTTGACACTTACTTGATACTTCGGGATATGTTCATCGATCATGATCATCTTGTTTTCACACTGCACACCTATCACGAGCCTGATCCCTCATTCTTTGTTTGATCCTTGATTCAATTTTTGACTCGATGCTCATATTTTCATTACGGAAGGTGAAAGGCACATTTTCACATCCACACTTTTTCGAGAGATTCGCCTTGATCACCTTACCATTTTTTCTCTTATGGAGCTCGGGTTGAAGTTGAGTCAAGGATATGTGGTTATAGATAGAGTATTGATCTCGTGATAGCATGTTTTTCACACCTCTCTCATCTTGGATCATTGATAGAGATTCTCTGGTCACATTTGTAGTCATCTCATAGTGGACACCTTTGTGACTCTAGAGTTCTCATCATACATCCAGATTTCGGATTGCCATTTTAGGACCATGTGCTTGCATGTTGTATTGTCGTCTTTTAGAGTTTTATCTCGTGTCCTTCACGCGTTTTGTTTGCATTGTAGGGAGTCAGTTGAGTCTGGAGTCACATTCTTGGAGGAGAGTAGGAGGTCGATTGATCAGAGCAGATTCATATCCGAGTTCAGACAGTTCAGTTGAGATGTCGGACGAGCTAGCTTCCACACTTGCTTCCATCCAGGAGTTCATGGCCGGAGTCAGTAGACGCTTGGATCAGATAGAGAGTTCTTGCCAGGATCCCCAATCGATTGGCATGGTCACTGATGAGACAGTTCCTCATGCATCTTAGACAACACAGGCTATTCCACCTAGGGTTTCACTCGGTACTCCATTCCATCTGGCAGATCATTATGAGACCATTCCACCACCTACTGTCATAGTGCCACCACCCATGGTTCCTACTATTGGGGATACTCGATTAGCTGAGCAAGAGGCCAGGGTTGAGAGGCTTGAGTCCAAGGTGAGACAGATCAGATTGCAGGACAGAGGTTTGACTTGGGATGACAGAGATGGTATACCGGCGGCTAGCTTGCCCGCCAAGTTTCGCATGCTAGACATTGAGCATTACAGTGGGATTGGTTGTCCCAAGATCCACTTGAGACTATACATCACAGTCATGAGAGCACATGGTATAGATGATGCGCAGTTGGTGGCCCTCTTTCCCATGTCACTTAGTGGAGCAGCACAGAGATGGTTTGCTTCAGTTGAGTCTTCGAGACTCCGCACCTGGGAGGATGTGGCTCATGAGTTCCTGACTCAGTTCGCTTTCAGTGCCAATATTGATGTATCTAGACGAGTTGGAGGCCACCAAGCAGAGGCCAGATGAGTCTATTTCTTCCTTTGTCACTCGTTGGAGGGCAAAGGTGGCTGGTATGATAGACCGGCCTAAGGAGCAGGATCAGATTGATATGGTTCTTCAGAACCTACAGCCGAGATTCGTGAGACGTCTTATGGGCATCCCATTTCAGGATCTCAGGAGTCTAGTTCAGGCAACTTTTAGTGTTAAGGAGGCCATCGCTCGAGGATTATGGACAGATACTACTCCTTCCCCTAACAGTAAGGGGAAGAAGCCGATTGGACCATTTAGTAAATCTGGAGAGGTTGGCGCTATTAGTTATCAGCATTGGAGGCCTGCGCATCACTCACTTTATAGGCCTCCTATAGTCAGAGCTCATTTCTCTCATCCGCAGTATCAGTATCAGCTGGATTATGTTCAGGAGCCTTACATTGCTCAGACTAGCATGCAGCCACGACCTTCATATCCGAGAGCCACTACTCACCCGCCACCTAGACATATGCATAAAGGCCCGCGAGACAGTTCACTCCCTTGGGTATGACCCTGACTAGAGCTTTTGAGAAGCTCAGAGATGGTGGTTTGATTGTTCCTTTGGCGCCACACCCTTTGCCACATCCTATTCCTCCACATTTTCGCTCTCATGAGCATTGCTTGTATCATCAGATTCAGGGACATGATACTGAGCGTTGTTTGGCACTCCATCATGTGATACAGGACTTGATCGATTCAGGGTTGGTCAACTTGGCTGGACCAAGTGTGACCACCAATCCTCTGCATACGTATTCCACACATGCAGTTCCTCCTCCTCCTAGTCTTCAGTAGATTGGTTTGGATGTTGATGGTACTTTTGGCATATGGTATTTCAGGATTTTCTAGGTTGAGGACTTGGATCAGCCGACATTGGGTACATCACTTGGTAGCAGTTCAGTTCAGAGCATTTCTTGTTTTGATTATGGTCATCATCAGACACATTTCCTTTTTGTTGAGTCTAGTTTTTAGTTTGTCAGAGTTGTTTTTATTTCGTTGAGTCTGGTTTTTGGTTTAGGGTCATTGTTTATAGTTCATGTTGAGAGTCTGGTCATTTGTAGTCCTTTATCGTTTCACACATGATGTACTCATTGGTTCATTTAGTGATATGATATTTTATCTGAGTATGTGGCATTTTTCTCGTGAGTGTGTTTTACATATCTTGTGTTGATGTGTGTTATGCTTTCGATATGAGACATTTTTCACTTATATATCATGATCACTTTGGCCTGACCTATCATAGAGGATATTGAGCCTATTTGACTTAGGATCAGGAGATCGACCTAAGGAGTTCGAGACTATGACTCATGTCGCCTTTTGATTAGAGCAGTACTATATCCATATTCGTACCTTGACTTTGTGGACTTGATGACCTACCCATTTTGAGCCTGACATGACACCACTCCTTTGTACCATTATGCGACCTTTACCATTCTTATTTGCCTTCGTATATTACAGTACCATTGCCTACTCTTTCCATCATTTCCTTGATCTAACTAGGTGGTGCCCAAGATGGTTAAACCCGAGGTGAGCTTTACACGATGATAGATGGATCGTGATGAGAGAGTGCCTTGACTGTTTGACGACATTGTTGAGGTAGAGAGATCGTCATGGAGCATCCAGATTTGAGTCATTACACATGACTTCGGAGAGTCAGGATGATTAGAGATGGTGATTTTATGAGATGATGGTGAGTGGCTTGTGATGATAGAGTGAGTTGATTTTTAGAGGACATTGATGGTTATCATAGAGCATCAGTGGGAGCTTTCGCACGATTTTAGAGGAGTCTCCATGACTATGTTGGATGGATGCCAATCTTTAGTATTGGCCATGTGAGATCTCGAAAGCACGATGTTTGAGGTTGTGGTCAAAGGATGGGTGGCCATCATTTCATGAGCCTATTTACTTTATCACCCTCATATATAGAGTTACCAGTTGCTAGCCCATTGAGCCTCACATGAGCACATAGCCTTTTCTTTCATCACCTCATTTACCTATTACACTGGGTTAGGGACCCTGTAGTGCTTGCATGCTATGATTGGATACGTCATGAGTTCCAGACCTGACATACATATTCAGGCATCATTCCTCACTCTTCATTGTGATATTTTCCATTTGGATATCATTTCATCACTATTTTCCGATATCACATATCACCACTTTTGATATTCGTTCTCTGTTTTTTATTTCATCATTGCTTACTCGACATTATCCGTGTTTCACCTTGAGTGGTGGTTTTTCACACGTCACTGCATGGAGGATTGTCACGTTCCTCCCCCGTTCACCTTATGAGCAGTGGTTTAGAGATCTCATTTTCAGAGGTTGTCTTGTTAGAGATGATTCATGTTACGTCAGTACATGGGGAGAGGTTATTCATTTAGCTATGTATTTCATGGGAGATCATTCATTATTGATCAGAGTATGCGCAAAAAAAAAAAAAAAAAAAAAAAAAAAAAGATAATATAGCGCATTGTTCATTTTATTATTCTCCATTGGGCATGTGTATGGACGTGCCATGTTGCTTCATTGAGTTCATGTGTCAGAGAGTTCATATGAGAGCTCTTTTCTAGGATTCATCTTGATGTATATTTTGGGTGAGAGTATGAGTCGCCCATTCGTTTTTTGTGAGAGAGACGAGCGATATTTTCTGTAGTATCTCTGGATCCTTGCTCTATCCATCATTCTATCTATTTCGGACGTGACTACTTTCCATGCTTTGATGCAGGCTGACCATCACTCATTTTTCTATCTCTTCGCCTTCTTTCTATCCTTATTTTATCCCTCCATATCACTCTACCTCATCTGATTTCATTCTATTCTCATCTTGCTTGATGTTTGACATGGGTTTAGCACACACACATCATACTTGTTTATTCGATGTGTCCATTCATTTATCATCACTTTTTGTGTGGGAACCCCTAGGTCCAGGACTCATGACATTTTCTATGCATTGCATCTCATGTACGAGGGGTATGGGGATTATATCATTGGGATCTTTGAGCCTAGTTTCCTTTCATTTCTTTCACCCTATTACCTTAGCCTACGTTACGTCCCGTGTCTGAAGACCACCTTGAGGCCATTACTTCACATTGTGTTTGACAGCTCACACATGGGCAATACTCAAGCTCGGTTGGAGATTATTTCTCAGAGCATGATGGATGGGGAGTTGAGATGATGATTTACACTAGGGCATACCCCTCTTATCAGTGATGGATTTTCAGAGACGACGTTATCTACACTGGGGCATACCCCGCTCATCGATGACGTTTTCTTTAGGGATGATGCCTTGCTGATTACTACTCAAAAAGTGCTATTTGATAGCTTGTAATTAATCCTTTTAAACACTTTTGAGTAGTAGTTATTGCCTTTTAACCCAATTAACATGTTAAGGACCCTTGCAATCAATTCTAATCAAATTGTGTTAAGTTTTGGTGTTTTGATAGCTTTTTGATCACCAAAGCAGTATGAGATTGAGGAGAGTTATTTGGAATCCATGGTAAAGCAATGGAAAGATCAGAAGCATGAAAAACCAAAGCTTTGAAGTCCTTTGCCATAAGCAAATCCGGAATGCAAGGAGGGGAAGCAAAGAGAAATCTGCCATGAAGCACTCTTGATGACAGTCATGTCAGCCAATTTTGGAGCACTTAATGGAGTCCAATTTATGCATGCTGTATTTCATTTTAAAGCTTAGGAAGTCAGCAATCCAATGCTTCAAACGGTGCACAATTCGGAGTTGAAATGAAGGAGTTACAGCCGTTGGAAGCCGAACACCGCAAGCTGAAAGCCAACTTCGCAACGCTGCGGAATCAGCCTTTTGCTGCGAAGTGATTTCGCAGCCCTTTTTATGCGTCTGTGAAGTTTCGCAGACCACGTTTTCACCTGCGAAATGGTCCTTAGTGCTTCCCGATATTTGTAACCGACACTGTGAGATATTTTTCATTAGATTTTTGCTGATTAAATCCCCAAACTCTCCTTGTAAGCCACCAATTATAGGATTCCTTAGCTTTTAAGTTAGGAAAAAGGCTAAATATCTATGTAATAATTATTATTGTAATATTCATATAAATAGAGTCTGGAGAGCCTGTTCTAAGGGTGACGAACCTTTTGTAAAAGTTTGAAAGAAAGTAAAATACAGAGTTTGAGCTCTACCTTACCTTCTCACTTTGATTGTATTTTTCATTTACTAAGTTATGCACTCTCTAAGGAAGTTTCCCCAGAGCATGAGTAACTAAACCTTTAGTTCCTTGGAGCTAAGGTTGCCGGGAAAGGTTCCAAGTGCAAGAATTAGTAGCTTTGTGGTTTCAGCTATGAATGAAGAGAAAGTGTGTCCCATGAATGGTTTCTATATTTTTAGTTAACTTAAAACGCCTTGGAGTCACCTGGGCCAACACTTGGTAAGGCAAGTGATCTCTATCCATGGAGATGCACTAGTTTACCCCTTGCGAGCCTTTGGGAGGTGACTTAAAGGTAGGATTTTCTAGAATTGCCAACACTTGGTAAGCTTTTGGACTCTAAGGAGACATCCATTAGTTATCTCTTACGAGCTTGAGAAAGGAAGTCCAAGGTTAAAGATCACCTTGAATGGTAAAGGCTAAGTGAGAGGCTCGAACCATTGCAAGTTGCATCAGTGAGAGAGAATTAGAGCTGAAATCCAATTAAGGGATGCATTTGTACAGCGCCGGTTAGAGAATTGACTTTATGTTAATTCTCTAATGCGAGGAAATGAACCAATTGACCGGAGCTATGTTTTTGCATGAGGAACCTCCCCTGTGAACCTAAATCTCCAAGGAATGTTTTTCTTCATAAGTAATTTCCATTACTTGCTGTGTCGTTAGTCTAAATCTAAACCTTTTTCAACCAAAGTTTGTGTTTTATTTCTTAAGCTAACCTTGAAATGAAACAGCACCAATTCACTTCGAATTGGTATCATTTTCAGTTTGAAAACCCTTCCTAGTGAACGATCCTAGAGCCACTATGCTATAGTAGCTTTTTCTTTGCTACCCTAGTTCATGGTGTAATAGGTTATAAATTTTGTTGATTACTCCCTCCATCAAGGAGCACCAGCTGGACATGAATCAGCTGATACACCAATTGGGCATGAATCACTTGCACTGAGGCATAGTCAGTTCGATGCTTCACTTGGATTATGATGGATTAGGAGTTGTGGGATGACCTTACACCGGGGCATAGCCATTTCAGAGAGCGTTTTTATTGGAGATACAGCCACTCTCCTCGATACTTTGCATTGGGACACACTCTACTCATTGATGGTTGATTTTTGAGATGGTGATTTATTTTGAGGCATAACCCTCTCATTGGTGATGGACTTTGTTTTTTTATTAGAGCATAGTCACTTCAGGTGGTTTATACTGGGGCATAGCCACCTCATTCACATTCATAGAGCCCGGGGATTCTGATTCGTATGGATCATGTTGAGATATTATCATTTTTGGCAGCGAGACTTGAGATTGATTGATTTGTTAACGTATACTAGGCATGATCCCTCAATAGTTGTTGACTCGGATATATTGAGGCATAGCCGGGATGGAGAGCATTTTTCATCGGAGCATAGCCACCCTATTGGATCCCTTACACTGGGGCATATCCATCTTTTGGAGGGAGATCAGACTAATTCTTGATGTTGGGGCATCTGACGAGTGATATGGAGATTATTGGATTGTTTCATGTTGTTCTCATTGCACACTGGGGCATAGCCACCTAGTTGGATGTTTCGACATCGAGATTTGACTTTCTGTTTGTGATTGTTGCTTTCGATGGGTTATGGAGCTATTGACACCTCGAGTTTAGTCTTCTCGGCCTACTTGGATGATCTTGGATACCTACATACCTTTTCATTTCGTACTCAGACGCTTCACCCTTGATACTTTCATGCTTTCTATTTTACCAGAGCCTGATCATCACCTTCTTTTATCCGACACATCCCACTGTGACACATGACCTCACCCCTTTCTCGATTAGGAGGAAATGTAGATCAGCCCTCGATCACCTTGGTTGTGCTTTCATACATCTTTTGGACTTTAGGTTCAACATCTTCCATGATGGCAGGGCCTGACAGATTGTTGATTTATTAGTGACGATGTTTTCACTTTGACAGTTGGCATATTGAGTGTTGATTTGCTTGTTTTTCGCATTTTGAGCATTGGTCATCATTGTTTTTATTCGTCAGTCATTTTTGTTTTGTCAGCATGGTGTCACGATACATGGTCTTGTTTGGCATTACCTATCTGAGGTTGGACATTTTCATTATATGATGGATGAGCATATTTCAGAGTACAATAGTTTTGAGCCATTTTGCATCTCTATCTGTTCATCATTGCATACTGGGGCATACCCCCTCTCTGAGAGCATCGGACCTTCCACAGGTTTCATTCACTTTTGATCTAGTTGTCGACCCTAAGAGTTGCATACTGGGGCATACCCTCCTTCCCTAGGATCATCGAACCTTTCATAGGCTTCATTATCTTTCGACCTAGTTGTCGATCCTCATGAGTTGTCATGCTTGGGCATATCCCATCCAGCCGAGTTTGCTTGCATCATTATATGAGTCATCCTTTGGTTTTGGGTCACTTGATCAAGCTAGTCATCTCTTTGTCGTGTCAGTTCGAGTTTTCAGGGTCGCATCTATATCGATCGGCCATATTCCTATCACTTTTCGCGTTCAGTTTAAGTCGGGGCCGCACTTATATCAATCGGTCATTCATCCTGTCAGTTTTAGTTTAGTTTGAGTCAAGACCGCACCTATATCGATCGGTCATTCATCCTGTCAGTTTCAGTTTAGTTCGAGTCGGGACTGCACCTATATTGATCGGTCATTCATCGTATCAGTTTGAGTCGGGGCCGCACCTATATCGATCGGCAATCTTCGTATCAGTTTGAGTTTGAGTTTTTGAGTCGGGACCGCACCTATATCGATTGACCATCTTCCTATCAGATTGAGTTTTCAAGTTGGGATCGCGCCTATATCGATCGGTCATTCATCTTGTCAGTTTCAATTCAGTTCGAGTCGGGACCGCACCTATATCGATCGGTCATTCGTCGTGTCAGTTTGAGTCGGGGCCGCACCTATATCGATCGACGATCTTCTTATCAGTTTGAGTTTGAGTTTTTAAGTCAAGGCCGCACCTATATCGATCAGCCATCTCCTTGTCATGACAGTTCAGTTTCTGGGACCGCACCTATATCGATCGGTCATTTTGAGTTTGAGTTTGAGTCGGGGCCGCACCTATATCGATCGGCCATTTCCTTGTCATAACAGTTCAGTTTCTAGGACCACACCTATATCGATCGATCATCATCTTATCAGTCTGAGTTTGAGTCGGGGGCCGCACCTATATCAATCGGCCATTTTCTTGTCATGACAGTTCAGTTTCTAGGACCGCACCTATATCGATCGGTCATCATCTTATCAGTTTGAGTTTGAGTAGAGGCCGCACCTATATGGATCGGTCATCTCAGCTAAAGAGAATGAGAAATTCAAACTCAGCTAAAGAGAATGAGAAATTCTATGAGTGTTAGGAAAGATATATGGAAGCTATAAATGCTTGTCCTCACCATGGTTTTGATACTTGGCTATTGGTGAGCTATTTTTATGATGGGATGTTGTCCTCAATGAAGCAACTCCTAGAGATAATGTGTGGAGGAGATTTCATGAGCAAAAATCCTGAGGAAGCTATGGATTTCTTGAATTATGTAGGTGAAGTTTCAAGGGGATGGGATGAACCAATCAAAGGAGAAGTGGGAAAGATGAAGTCTCAACTAAGTGCTTTCAATGCTAAGGTTGGGATGTATACCTTGAAAGAAGATGATGATATGAAAGCAAAGTTTGCAGCTGTGACAAGAAGATTGGAGGAGCTGGAACTGAAAAAGATGCATGAAGTGCAAGCTGTTGCTGAAGCACCAGTGCAAGTGAAGCTTTGTCCTAATTGTCAATCATATGAACACTTGGTGGAGGAATGCCCTACAATTTCAGCTGAAAGGGAAATGTTTGGAGATCAAGCAAATGTTGTTGGATAATTCAAGCCCAATAACAATGCACCCTATGGAAATACTTACAACTCAAGTTGGAGGAATCATCCAAATTTTTCATGGAAGCCCAGAGCACCTCAGTACCAACAGCCAGATCAACCATCTCAACAATCTTCAAGTCTTGAACAAGCAATAGTGAATCTCAGCAAGGTAGTGGGAGATTTTGTTGGAGACCAAAAAGCCATCAATGCTCAACTTAATCAAAGAATTGACAGAGTAGAGAGTACTCTGAACAAAAGGATGGATGGAATGCAAAATGATATAACTCAAAAGATAGATAATCTCCAATACTCAATATCAAGGCTCACAAATTTGAACACAGTGCAAGAAAAGGGAAGATTTCCTTCTCAACCCCACCAAAACCCCAAGGTGTCCATGAAGTGGAAAGCCATGAGGGAGAATCATCATAGATGAAAGATGTCAAAGCCTTGATGACTCTAAGGAGTGGTAAAAAAATTGAGAAGCCAACACCTAAGCCACATGTTGAGGAAGAAGAAGAGACAATGAAAGGGGAGGAAATGGAAGACAAAAAAGGAGAGATCAGTGAAAAGAAAGAGGACTATGATTCAACAATGAATGCAAATCCAGAGAAGGAACTTCTGAAGAAAGAAATGCTGAAGAAATCAACTTCTCCACCTTTTCCTCAAGCATTGCATGGGAAAAAGGGGATTAGAAATGCATCTGAAATTTTTGAAGTATTGAGACAAGTTAAAGTCAATATCCCACTGTTTGATATGATTAAACAAGTTCCAACATATGCAAAATTCCTAAAGGACTTATGTACTATCAAAAGAGGGTTGACTGTAAATAAGAAAGCCTTTTTGACTAAGCAAGTAAGTGCAATCTTACAATGTAAGTCTCCTTTGAAGTACAAAGATCTGGGAAGTCCTACCATTTCAGTCATGATTGAAGGAAAGGTAGTGGAGAAAGCTTTATTAGACTTGGGAGCAAGTGTAAATTTGCTTCCATATACTGTCTAGAAGCAATATGGACTTGGTGAGTTGAAGCCAACAGCAATCACTCTATCTCTGGCAGATAGATCAGTAAAAATTCCTAGAGGAGTAATTGAGGATGTCTTGGTTCAAGTTGATAATTTCTACTATTCGGTGGATTTTATTGTTCTTGATACGGATCCTACTGTAAAGGAAGCTAATTTAGTTCCTATCATCCTTGGAAGGCCATTCCTTGCTACCTCAAATGCAATCATCAACTGTAGGAATGGGCTCATGCAACTCACTTTTGGCAACATGACACTTGATCTCAACATTTTTTATATGTCTAAAAAGCAAATCACTCCGGAAGAAGAAAAGGGTCCAGAAGAGGTGTGCATTATTGACACTCTAGTAGAGGAGCACTGTAATCAGAATATGTAAGACAAGCTGAATGAAAGTCTTGTGGATTGGAGGAAGGTTTGTCTGAACCCCCTAATGTGCTTGCTACTCTACAAAGTTGGAGGAGGATAGAAGAGATTCTACCTTTGTTCAATAAAAAAGATGGAGTAGCTGCTGAAAAAGAGACCCCAAAACTCAATTTGAAGCCTCTACCCGTGGAGCTGAAATATACATACCTTGAAGAAAATAATCAATGTCCTGTCGTAATATCTTCATCTTTGACCAGTCATCAAGAGAAGTGTTTACTGGAAGTTCTCAAGAGGTGTAAGAAAGTAATAGGATGACAAATATTTGATTTGAAAGGCATTAGTCCTTTAGTTTGCACGCATCATATATATATGGAGGAGGAAGCTAAACCAATTCGTCAACTTCAAAGAAGATTGAATCCTCATTTACAAGAGGTTGTGTGAGCTGAGGTGCTAAAGCTACTTCAAGCAGGTATTATTTACCCTATATCTGATAGCTCTTGGGTGAGTCCTACTCAACTGGTACCAAAGAAATCAGGGATTACTGTGGTTCACAATGAAGAAGGAGAAGAAATTACTACACGCCTCACTTCAGGGTGGAGGGTGTGTATTGATTATAGAAAGTTGAATGCAATAACCAGGAAAGATCATTTTCCATTGCCATTTATCGATCAAGTGTTGGAGAGAGTCTCTGGCCATCCGTTCTACTGTTTTTTGGACGGGTATTCAGGATATTTTCAAATTGAAATATGCTGTGGAAGATCAGGAAAAGACCACTTTTACATGTCCATTTGGAACATATGCTTACAGAAGAATGCCTTTTGGTTTATGCAATGCACCTGCAACATTCCAAAGATGTATGTTGAGTATCTTCAGTGATATGGTGGAGCGAATTATGGAGGTTTTCATGGATGACATCACCGTATATGGAGGTACATTTGAAGAATGCTTAGTCAATTTGGAAGCGGTTCTTCACAGATGCATTGAAAAAGACTTGGTGCTCAATTGGGAGAAATGCCATTTTATGGTACGTCAAGGAATTGTCCTTGGCCATATCATCTCCGAAAAGGGCATTGAAGTTGATAAAGCAAAGGTGGAGCTTATTGTCAAATTGCCATCCCCAACAACTGTAAAAGGAGTAAGGCAGTTCCTTGGCCATGCAGGCTTCTATAGGCGGTTCATCAAAGATTTTTCAAATCTTTCAAAACCTCTTTGTGAGCTGTTAGCTAAGGATGCTAAGTTTATATGGGATGCAAGATGTCAAAATAGCTTTGACCAACTGAAGAAATTTTTAACAACAACCCCAATAGTGAGGGCCCCTAACTGGAAATTACCCTTTGAACTAATGTGTGATGCCAGTGACTTTGCTATAGGAGCTGTGCTTGGTCAAAGAGAGGATGGGAAGCCCTATCTGATCTACTATGCAAGCAAAACATTGAACGAAGCTCAAAGGAACTACACAACTACAGAGAAAGAATTGTTAGCTGTGGTATTTGCCTTTGACAAATTTCGTGCTTATTTGGTAGGATTTTTCATCATTGTTTTCACTGACCATTTAGCCTTGAAGTATTTATTGACAAAGCAAGATACAAAAGCAAGGTTGATTAGATGGATTCTTTTGTTACAAGAATTCGATCTCCAAATCAGAGATAAGAAAGGAGTGGAGAATGTGGTAGCTGACCACCTTTCAAGGTTAGCTATAGCACATAATTCCCATGTCTTGACTATTAATGATGATTTTCATGAGGAATCACTTATGTTCCTTGTAAAAACTCCTTGGTATGCTCATATTGCTAATTATCTAGTTACTGGTGAAATTCCAAGTGAGTGGAATGCACAGGACAGGAAGCACTTCTTTGCAAAAATCCATGCTTATTATTGGGAAGAGTCTTTCCTTTTTAAATATTGTGCAGATCAGATCATAAGGAAGTGTGTGCCTGAAGAAGAGCAACAAGGGATTTTAAACCATTGTCATGAGAATGCATGTGGAGGCCACTTTGCCTCTCAGAAAACAGCTATGAAGGTGTTGCAATCAGGGTTTACTTGGCCATCTCTTTTCAAAGATGCCCACATCATGTGTAGAAGTTGTGATAGATGCCAAAGGCTTGGAAGGCTAACAAAAAGAAATCAAATGCCAATGAATCCCATACTAATAGTTGAGCTATTCGATGTATGGGGCATTGACTTCATGGGACCTTTTCCAATGTCTTTTGGTAATTCTTATATCTTGGTGGGGGTGGATTATGTTTCTAAATGGGTTGAGGCAATCCCCTGTAAACAAAATGATCATAGAGTGGTTCTCAAGTTTCTTAAAGAGAACATTTTTTCAAGATTCGGGGTGCCCAAAGCCATAATCAGTGATGGAGGTACTCATTTTTGCAACAAACCTTTTGAAATTTTATTAGCCAAGTATGGAGTGAAGCATAAGGTAGCTACACCTTATCATCCACAGACTTCCGGGCAAGTTGAGCTAGCAAACAGGGAAATAAAGAACATATTGATGAAAGTGGTGAGTTCAAGCAGAAAAGATTGGTCTATTAAGCTTCATGATTCATTATGGGCATATAGAACAGCTTATAAGACTATTCTTGGCATGTCCCCCTATCGTCTTGTCTATGGCAAAGCGTGTCATCTCCCTGTGGAAGTCGAATACAAAGCTTGGTGGGCAATTAAAAAGTTGAATATGGACTTGATCAGAGCCGGAGCAAAGAGGTGCTTAGACCTTAATGAGATGGAGGAATTAAGAAATGATGCTTACATCAATTCCAAAGTTGCAAAACAGAGGATGAAGAAGTGGCATGATCAACTAATTTCCAACAAGGAATTTCGGAAAGGACAAAGAGTTCTACTCTATGACACAAGACTCCATACCTTTCCTGGAAAGCTCAAGTCAAGGTGGATAGGTCCTTTCATTATTCACCAAGTACATATCAATGGGGTGGTGGAATTATTGAATTCCAATGGCAAGGACACCTTTAGAGTCAATGGATATCGCCTCAAGCCATTCATGGAGCCGTTCAAACCAGAAAAAGAGGAAATCAACCTCTTTGAGCCACAAAAAGCCTAAGCAAAGAAGGGTTTGATGGACTTGGTTTCACCAAAGTCCAAAATTTTTGTAAATTTTGTAAATTTTAAAGTTTTTTCCATACTTTTGATTCTAATTTATGATCTTAGATTGTGTATTTTTATGTAATTTAGTCTTTTTGAATGATCTCAGGTAGGAGAAAATGCAAAGAAATTGAAAAGAAGTCTTTCGGAGCGAGAAAAGTGCAAAAACAGGGCAAAAACAGAGCAGAAACAGGGGTCTACGAGATCTCGCAGCCTAAAAGAATTCTCTACGAAAACGGCCATCTGTTGCAAAATCATTTCACAACACAATTGACTTATTTGCGAAAATTTTCGCAGCTGCGAATCCAAGTTTGGCACACGAGTGCCACTCCGCAGCACAGGAGCCCCTATTCCGCAGCTGCGAAGCGGTTGCAAAGCTCCAAGGCATGAAAAATTCTAATTTTGCAGCCATAACTCCATTCCGCAGGGTGTTTCGCAGCTACGAAACCGATTTTTGGCACACGAGTGCCACTCCGCAGCACAGTGACCCCCATTTCGCAACTGCGAAGTGGGCTGCGAAAGTAGTTTTTTCTTGCGAAACCCCCATTTTTGCTGCGAAATCGGCCTTCTTCTGCGAAACTCAAGATGACCTTTAATATTTCGTTATTTTTTATAAATACCGGTCATTTGAGCTGCGAAAGGGTTTCAGAAAGGGGAAGAGCCATAGCAACCGTCTGTTCATCTCCTTGCTCGAGCCTGATGACGTGCGAACCTCCGGTCATCCCTTCCGATCATCACTTCCGGCCAAATTTCGTCAATCCGAAATGGCACGAACCAGAGGAGCCAAATCTTCCTCTCCTTCCAGCTGCAAACGAACGCCGCGCGAGGTGCCTGTTCAAGGCTCTATCTCTGAGCCTCCGCGGCCAGAAGCTGCTTCACCTCCGACGAAGCCCGCACCAAAGAAACGCCAGGCCAAGCCCGCAGTATAGAAACCTCCGGCGAGGCGTTATCTCACCAAGTCAGGGGGCCGTCCCCTGCAAAAAAGAGCCAGGGTCGAAAGCTCAGAGCCCATAGACTTAACAGAGCAGTCCCCGGTTCCATCTCCAGAGCCCTCTCCAACACCGCCGGCGAAACCTCAAGAGCAACAGCCGCCACTTTCTGATCCCCAAAATCCATCTGGGATAGCTCCTGAAGTGCTAATCAAGCGTCCCATGCTGACTCAACCACCAATTGAAGGCAATTTGGACTATCGAGCTCGACCATTTCACTCTGAGCTGTGCTTTGACACAGCCACCTTCCAATTGCGACCGGAGCTTGCAGGTTCATTCCACCTACTACGCAGATATCGCATAGAGCATCTGCTGACCCCACGAGATTTCTTCTATCCCAGAGTAGCCATGGATTTTTATCAGTCCATGACTACTAAGTAGGTCAGAGATCCTACTCTAATCCATTTTACTATTGACGGTCGGCATGGCATTCTAGGAGCTCGCCATATAGCAGAGGCCCTGCATATACCATACGAGCCAAGCCATTTTGAGGATTACCGAGTATGGGCTAGTCCCTCTCAGCTGGAAATGGTGCATATCTTGTCCAGAAGAGCTTCCACAAATCCGCATCTATTGAGGGGGGAACTTCCTCCAAGGATGTTTCTCATTGATGCACTCTTGCGTCACAATATTTATCCACTACAGCATTGGACTCAGAGGAGAGGAGTTCTTTTAGAGGCCCTGTTCAGGATTTAAGAGGGATACTTTTTTGGCCCTCACCACCTGATTATGGCTGCCCTTCTCTACTTTGAAGAGAAGGTGCATAAGAAGAAGCTGTCGCGAGCTGATGCCATTCCACTTCTTTTTCCGCGGCTGTTGTGTCAGATTCTCGAGCATCTGGGGTATCCATCAGATCCTCAGCTGGAGCGCAAGCGTATATGTCGAGAGGTATTTACTTTCGACAAGTGGACCAATATGACAGCGTATAGAATGGAGCAGTTAGAGCTTCCACAGCCAGCTGAGATACCAGCTACCAGGAGAGCATCTCCATATCATATACTTGAGGGTATACCCATTGCTTCTCCTACCATAGCCAGAGCCCCTCCAGTTACTCCAGCCTCATCACAGCCCTCTACTTCAGCTGAGCCAAGGATGGCCATTCCCATTTCAGAGTATAGAGATTTATGCCATGCACTGCAGACCTTGACCGCGTCTTAGAGCAGCCTTGCTCAAGAGATGGCAGCTATGCGAGCTCGCCAAGAGCAGATGTTGACCACCCAGGCTCAGCACACTGCCATCTTGAGGCAGCTCCAGCATCATCTCGGTCTCCCATCAACTGCTGAGCATCTCACCCCCACCACTGCAGTGCCACACTCACAGGCCACAGAGCCTTAGGCCCCTCCTGAATCAGCTACTGAAGAGGTAGAGCCATATGCCTAAGCCATCAGCTCCAGCATCATCTACCTATCTGATCATATATATATCTATTATATATTTCTTTTATGTATTTCATTTTAGTTAGTCTGTTATGAAATCCCATCATTTTGATATCATATATGGGGATTACTTGTATTACTTTCTTTCTGATTGTACTCACATGATTAAAGTAATACAAATCTAGCATTTTTTGTTAACTCTTAGCATTAATCTATTCTTATTTCCTTTGCTCACGCCTTTTATTCTTTTTGAAACATGTGGTTTCTCCAATCAGTATTCGAAATTGATATCACTCAGGAGGTACCACTTCCTCCCTATAATTTCAATCACCCATATCACATTGAGGACAATGCTCAGCTCGGTTGGGGGGGGGGGGGGGGGGGGGGGGGGGAGGGGAGGGGAGAAATGAGGAAGGAAGTATGCTAAGTTATTTTGGTAACTCAGCCCTGTCTAGTAACTTAGTTGTAGTTTTTTTTTTTTTTTTTTTTGCTTTTTACTCTAATCTTCATGGAGTATGAGGAAAAAATTTTCAAATTAAAATAGGAGAAACTAAACTTTTGCTTTTCATTTAACTTAGAATTTGGATTATGCTTGCTAAAGTGGTTCAATTGTTGAAGCTTCTATTGAAATCAAGTTTAGTCCTTCCACTTTAAGCTATCCACACACTGTGCACAATAGATTCCGATTATAAGATGAAAAACTATTTCCCTCTCGACTTAGGAAAATTTTGGGACTTGGTACCTTTGACCTCATTTAATAATGTTGAGACACCTTATGAAAGGCCAATGAGCCTTTGAAAAAAGAAAGAAAGCAAAATGTTTGCTTGCCTTGAAACCCGAGCAAGGTCTGAGGGGTATATGGTGAAAATCTTTGAAGCCTGGTGCCCTAAGCCTTTATTGGTTGGGAGTCACCGACCTCAATGCTCGTTACAAGGGTGGATAGGTGGAGTTAGCATATGGTAGGCACTTGGGTATAAAAAAAAAAAAATCCATTCTCAAAAGTCCGGGGTAAAATCCTAGGAGTTAGTGGTTGAAAAATCCTTAAAGCTTGATGCCCTAAACCTTAATTGGTTGGGAGTCATTGATGGACCCCCGTTACATGGACAATTTAGAAAAGAATGCCCCTTAGGCCTTGTACTACCTTCTTTAAAAAAAAAAAAAAGTGTGTTCTCTGCCTATTGAATTTGGTCAGTTTGCTAAGTGTTGAAAAGAGATAGGTTGGGGGGAGAGATTAGTTTAGCATGCTATATTTGGAAACTATCATCTTACACTTAGATTTTTGTGGAAGAATAAAGTTTGGTTCTTTGGAAGTGAAAATGATTTTAAAACTTCAATTTGCATAATGCATTCCCTTGATCAATAGTATTTAGCAAAGTTTTTGATAGCTTCTATTGAAGTTTGAGTTTTATTTCTTTAATGTTCCATGTGAGAGTTTGGTCAGTCATGCCACTTAAACATTTTTTGAAGTGATCAACATGATGTTGTAAATTATAGTATTGTTTATTTTTATTTTTCTCTCCTTCATTGCTAAGGGACTAGCAATATGTCAGTTGGGGGGAGTGATTACTACTCAAAAAATGCTATTTGATAGCTTGTAATTAATCCTTTTAAACACTTTTGAGTAGTAGTTATTGTCTTTTAACCCAGTTAACATGTTAAGGACCCTTGCAATCAATTCTAATCAAATTGTGTTAAGTTTTGGTGTTTTGATAGCTTTTTGATCACCAAAGCAGTATGAGATTGAGGAGAGTTATTTGGAATCCATGGCAAAGCAATGGAAAGATCAAAAGCATGAAAAACCAAAGCTTTGAAGTCCTTTGCCATAAGCAAATCCGGAATGCAAGGAGGGGAAGCAAAGAGAAATCTGCCATGAAGCACTCTTGATGACAGTCATGTCAGCCAATTTTGGAGCACTTCCTGGAGTCCAATTTATGCATGCTATATGTCATTTTAAAGCTTAGGAAGTCAGTAATCCAATTCTTCAAACGGTGCGCAATTCGGAGCTGAAATGAAGGAGTTACAGCCATTGGAAGCCGAACACCGCAAGTTGAAAGCCAACTTCACAGCGCTGCGGAATTAGCCTTTTGCTGCGAAGTGATTTCGCAGCCCTTTTTATGCGTCTGTGAAGTTTCGCAAACCACGTTTTCACCTGCAAAATGGTCCTTAGTGCTTCCCGATATTTGTAACCGACACTGTGAGATATTTTTCATTAGATTTTTGCTGATTAAATCCCCAAACTCTCCTTGTAAGCCACCAATTATAGGATTCCTTAGCTTTTAAGTTAGGAAAAAGGCTAAATATCTATGTAATAATTATTATTGTAATATTCATATAAATAGAGTCCGGAGAGCCTCTTCTAAGGGTGACGAACCTTTTGTAAAAGTTTGAAAGAAAGTAAAATACAGAGCTTGAGCTCTGCCTTACCTTCTCACTTTGATTGTATTTTTCATTTACTAAGTTAATAACTCTCTGAAGAAGTTTCCCCAGAGAATGAGTAACTAAACCTTTAGTTCCTGGGAGCTAAGGTTGCCGGGAAAGGTTCCAAGTGCAAGAATTAGTAGCTTTGTGGTTTCAGCTATGAATGAAGAGAAAGTGTCTCCCGTGAATGGTTTCTATATTTTTAGTTAACTTAAAACGCCTTGGAGTCACCTGGGCCAACACTTGGTAAGGCAAGTGATCTCTATCCATGGAGATGCACTAGTTTACCCCTTGCGAGCCTTTGGGAGGTGACTTAAAGGTAGGATTTTCTAGAATTGCCAACACTTGGTAAGCTTTTGGACTCTAAGGAGACATCCATTAGTTATCTCTTACGAGCTTGAGAAAGGAAGTCCAAGGTTAAAGATCACCTTGAATGGTAAAGGCTAAGTGAAAGGCTCGAACCATTGCAAGTTGCATCAGTGAGAGAGAATTAGAGCTGAAATCCAATTAAGGGATGCATTTGTACAGCGCCGGTTAGAGAATTGACTTTATGTTAATTCTCTAATGCGAGGAAATGAACCAACTGACCGGAGCTATGTTTTTGCATGAGGAACCTCCCCTGTGAACCTAAATCTCCAAGGAATGTTTTTCTTCATAAGTAATTTCCATTACTTGCTGTGTCGTTAGTCTAAATCTAAACCTTTTTCAACCAAAGTTTGTGTTTTATTTCTTAAGCTAACCTTGAAATGAAACAGCACCAATTCACTTCGAATTGGTATCATTTTCAGTTTGAAAACCCTTCCTAGTGAACGATCCTAGAGCCACTATGCTATAGTAGCTTTTTCTTTGCTACCCTAGTTCATGGTGTAATAGGTTATAAATTTTGTTGATTACTCCCTCCATCAAGGAGCACCAGCTGGACATGAATCAGCTGATACACCAATTGGGCATGAATCACTTGCACTGAGGCATAGTCAGTTCGATGCTTCACTTGGATTATGATGGATTAGGAGTTGTGGGATGACCTTACACCGGGGCATAGCCATTTCAGAGAGCGTTTTTATTGGAGATACAGCCACTCTCCTCGATACTTTGCATTGGGACACACTCTACTCATTGATGGTTGATTTTTGAGATGGTGATTTATTTTGAGGCATAACCCTCTCATTGGTGATGGACTTTGTTTTTTTATTAGAGCATAGTCACTTCAGGTGGTTTATACTGGGGCATAGCCACCTCATTCACATTCATAGAGCCCGGGGATTCTGATTCGTATGGATCATGTTGAGATATTATCATTTTTGGCAGCGAGACTTGAGATTGATTGATTTGTTAACGTATACTAGGCATGATCCCTCAATAGTTGTTGACTCGGATATATTGAGGCATAGCCGGGATGGAGAGCATTTTTCATCGGAGCATAGCCACCCTATTGGATCCCTTACACTGGGGCATATCCATCTTTTGGAGGGAGATCAGACTAATTCTTGATGTTGGGGCATCTGACGAGTGATATGGAGATTATTGGATTGTTTCATGTTGTTCTCATTGCACACTGGGGCATAGCCACCTAGTTGGATGTTTCGACATCGAGATTTGACTTTCTGTTTGTGATTGTTGCTTTCGATGGGTTATGGAGCTATTGACACCTCGAGTTTAGTCTTCTCGGCCTACTTGGATGATCTTGGATACCTACATACCTTTTCATTTCGTACTCAGACGCTTCACCCTTGATACTTTCATGCTTTCTATTTTACCAGAGCCTGATCATCACCTTCTTTTATCCGACACATCCCACTGTGACACATGACCTCACCCCTTTCTCGATTAGGAGGAAATGTAGATCAGCCCTCGATCACCTTGGTTGTGCTTTCATACATCTTTTGGACTTTAGGTTCAACATCTTCCATGATGGCAGGGCCTGACAGATTGTTGATTTATTAGTGACGATGTTTTCACTTTGACAGTTGGCATATTGAGTGTTGATTTGCTTGTTTTTCGCATTTTGAGCATTGGTCATCATTGTTTTTATTCGTCAGTCATTTTTGTTTTGTCAGCATGGTGTCACGATACATGGTCTTGTTTGGCATTACCTATCTGAGGTTGGACATTTTCATTATATGATGGATGAGCATATTTCAGAGTACAATAGTTTTGAGCCATTTTGCATCTCTATCTGTTCATCATTGCATACTGGGGCATACCCCCTCTCTGAGAGCATCGGACCTTCCACAGGTTTCATTCACTTTTGATCTAGTTGTCGACCCTAAGAGTTGCATACTGGGGCATACCCTCCTTCCCTAGGATCATCGAACCTTTCATAGGCTTCATTATCTTTCGACCTAGTTGTCGATCCTCATGAGTTGTCATGCTTGGGCATATCCCATCCAGCCGAGTTTGCTTGCATCATTATATGAGTCATCCTTTGGTTTTGGGTCACTTGATCAAGCTAGTCATCTCTTTGTCGTGTCAGTTCGAGTTTTCAGGGCCGCATCTATATCGATCGGCCATATTCCTATCACTTTTCGCGTTCAGTTTAAGTCGGGGCCGCACTTATATCAATCGGTCATTCATCCTGTCAGTTTTAGTTTAGTTTGAGTCAGGACCGCACCTATATCGATCGGTCATTCATCCTGTCAGTTTCAGTTTAGTTCGAGTCGGGACTGCACCTATATTGATCGGTCATTCATCGTGTCAGTTTGAGTCGGGGCCGCACCTATATCGATCGGTAATCTTCGTATCAGTTTGAGTTTGAGTTTTTGAGTCGGGACCGCACCTATATCGATTGACCATCTTCCTATCAGATTGAGTTTTCAAGTTGGGATCGCGCCTATATCGATCGGTCATTCATCTTGTCAGTTTCAATTCAGTTCGAGTCGGGACCGCACCTATATCGATCGGTCATTCGTCGTGTCAGTTTGAGTCAGGGCCGCACCTATATCGATCGACGATCTTCCTATCAGTTTGAGTTTGAGTTTTTAAGTCAAGGCCGCACCTATATCGATCGGCCATCTCCCTGTCATGACAGTTCAGTTTCTGGGACCGCACCTATATCGATCGGTCATTTTGAGTTTGAGTTTGAGTCGAGGCCGCACCTATATCGATCGGCCATTTCCTTGTCATGACAGTTCAGTTTCTAGGACCACACCTATATCGATCGATCATCATCTTATCAGTCTAAGTTTGAGTCGGGGGCCGCACCTATATCAATCGGCCATTTTCTTGTCATGACAGTTCAGTTTCTAGGACCGCACCTATATCGATCGGTCATCATCTTATCAGTTTGAGTTTGAGTAGAGGCCGCACCTATATGGATCGGTCATCTCAGTGTCTTGTTAGTTTAGTTTTTGGGACTGCACCTATATCGATCGGTCATTGTTTTATCAGTTTATGTTGAGTCTTATTCGCCTCTGAGTCGCGCCTACATAGTTGAGTCTTGTTCGATTTTGAGTCACCATCTTTCTGAGTTTTTTATGTTCAAAGTCATTTCTCCTCAACTGTATCACTCAGGGTCGCAGTTCTTGGTATTCGCATATCCACTGGCATTGTACATCTTACCTTCATGGTTTTACATTCTTCCTCGGTTTTCCTCACTTCGTTACCCTGTGCTTATCGCATATTCATCATGTAGTCCACATAGGGCAGTCTCCTTTAGACACGTTTTATCCGTACTCTAGGGTGGTTCGACCGTTACTCATATTTGACATTGATCTTTGAGTCACTTTTGGAGACGTCTTAGAGGGAGCCCGGATCCTTAGTGTGGCTTCAGAGGCATTTGGAGACATCATTTTGTTTAAGAATTAGGGCCTTTGTGTTAGTCTGTCGGCCTGAGCGAGTTTGTGTTTTGCTAATGTCCCTGTGGGGGTCTCTTTTGTTCTTCGGTAGAGTTCACTTCATTCCACTCACTATTCACACTTTCTTTTCACTTTAATGCTCATATTCCTTACACTCGTGAACTCTACCAAAGAGGGGCATATTTGTAGACCCCCATTTGAGGCTCACTTTCTTGCAGCCTATGTTTGCCAAGTGTCACAATCTCATAAGGCCACATGTCGTTTCCTGGCTGGTTGCTAAGGAATCAAGTAGTAGAATTGAAGAGTGAATGAGAGTGAGACACGTATAGGAGCATATTTTGCAGGAGGAGCGGATTCTGTTACCTGTAGCAGGCCGGCTATAGGTGGGAGAGGTTGGCAGAAAGGGTGCCATTGGTTACTGAAAAAGGGGCAGGCTAGACAGAAAAAAGAAAGACTGGAGAGAAAACGGAGAAGAATCAGAGAAGAGGAGAGGAGAGTTGGAGGGTGAGTTTTCTAGCTTAGAGATTTTTTTAGAGAGACTTTGGAGGAGAGATTTTTTCAAAGAGACTTTGGAGAAGAGATCTTCTAGCTGAGAGTTGTAGGCAACTTGAGGGAAAAGAAGGTAAAGGTATGACTGCCATTAATCTTTTGTTCTTCTTCGTTGGTAAATAGTCTCTTTTCTCAATATTTTATCTGGATTGCTTTACTAGTGTTTAGCTTTGATGGGTTTATTGCTATTATCTCGTTTATTTTCTTTGGAATAATTTGAGGGTAACACAGCTCTATTTTATCTTTACTATACCTCGTGTGGGAGTTTTGTTTGCCTTCATTTCCATGAGATGCATTATATTTCACTCACCATCATCAAGGCCCATTGATAAAAATATAGAACGTGGCTTGTATGAATTTCTTTTTGTTTCTACCATGTGTGCTCTGTTTTAGCTACCTTCCCCTGAGCAAAGAATTTCCAATAATATGTTTCAGCAGTAATCCTGGGGACTCTCATGATACAGATATTGTGTGATTGAAAAGCTACATGGATGTCTAATACTTTGATGAAAATGGGCTTGCAAGACATTGTTCATCTGTTGGTAGAGCCTATCATTATTTGTACCTAGGTGTTGGAGAAGGCATTGCCTGGTTGATTGGTTGGGCATTATTACTGGAATATACAATTGATAGCTCAGTTGTTGCTTGTGAGATATTTCTGAATCTGGCTTTATCTTTGGAGGCGAGGATAAGCTGTCTGCTATACCATCTCCTAGCTTAGTATTGTGGTCAATCCACGTACAACAATTCTGGTTTTCATTGTCACTGGGCTATTGTGTGTTGGTATTGTGGTCAATCCACCCACCCATGTGCTGAGTTCCACATTGTTTCACGGGCTATCTCCGGGGGACCAATATATGTCAACGACCACGTCAGGAAACACAACTTCCAGCTCCTGAAAACCCTTGTCTTGCCCGATGGGTCACTTCTGAGGAGTTTTAGGAGCATTCAACTGTCGAGGATGAGGGTGGTGCAGAGAAACACGAAGAAACATGAGCGCCCCAACAACAACACCAGAAGGACGTTGCTGCATGAGCAGTTAAGAGGAAGCATCGCATCACAAAGAAGCTGTATTCAAGGTCCATAGTGCATGTCGCATTGGAGGTGTGGTTCGCCAACATCAAGAGAGTGGGTATACCCAATTACTTGGTTGTGGCATGAGATGACGACATTGAAAATTTCTGCAAATCCAATAATGTCCCAGTGTACAAGAGAGACCCAGATGAAGGTATTGATTCAGTTGCAAGAATAGGAGGTAACCATGCTATCTCAGGACTGAAGTTTCGGATCTTGGGGCAATTCTTACTTGTTCATCGGCAACTGATCTAGCTCCTGAAATATATGACATTCTTGATCCTTCCTTTTACCAGTCTTCTTGGCTGGAATCATAAATGGGTTGTCTCATCTCTAATGATCTTTTCTATAGGTAGAACTACTATGAGCGGTCTAAACTTTGACCCTTATTTCTTCCAATTATGTTATCGTACCCAAGCCCTGAAAAAACATCAAGAGTGGAGGATAATTTATGTAACACTTATCTCACTTTTTCAATGATAAAGTGCGGGTCGCGGTCTCAGAAGTTTTTCGCCTTTCTTAAGATAGCGCAGAAGGTCTTTTAGGGCCACTATGCTCACATCCCCTGACTCATAATCGAAGTGGTCTCGTGCGATCTCATGCGCGGCCATCATTAAGTCGGGTCTGGTCTGCCTATGGTTACAGAATCGCCCGTAGAAGCCCCCTCGACTCTTTCTCTATAAAAAAAAGCTTTTTGGCAGCGCTGGCGTAGGTTTTTCTTCCTTCTGCCCAGCTCCCCGAAAACAACGTTTGACTTGCATGTGTTAAGCATATAGCTAGCGTTCCTTCTGAGCCAGGATCAAACTCTTCTTTTGACTATGATTGGGCCCTACAATGGTAGAACCTGGTGAACCGGGCGTATTACTGAACATTGATTCTCTCTCCTGAGCCCTCTCTTATATATATTATTATATATATATATATATATATATATATAATACCAACTCGATCAAAGAAAACTACAAGCAACTATATCAACAACCCGGGCCAATTAACCGGCCCGTCCTACCTACTATCGCTAATAAGGGCGTTTAGGGTGGTCGTAGATCAGCTAGTCGAGCAAGCAGCGCGACCCCCGGTTCTACTTCACTAAGCCCCATGCTTGTACAAGGAGGAAGCCAATCCCACCAACTTTCATCACCTTTTTTTAATATGCCTTTTGCTTTGAACACGAACGAAGGAGCTCAACAAACGTGACCGGGCTGCTCATGAGAGAATTTCTAAAACAAAAACAAAACCTCTTTCTTTCTTCTTTCTCAAAACACCTTGATGGAATTGAGAGCAAAAGCAAATCAAACTCTACCCGTTCAAATGAATCGAAGAATGAGCCCAAACTAGCTGGGATTTTAGGGGTCACCTCGCAGCCCTTTCCTCCAATCGAGTTGCAGTTGGCCTTGTTTCAGTCAGAATGAGTTCCCGGGACCCTATTTTTAGTGGGTTTCTTAGTCTTCGCTCTCAAGAACTAGTACGCCTTGTTCTCGAAAGCCGAAGAGCAGCTAAACTAAGCTGTTGGGAGATTAGGCGGCAGTTGAAAGAGCTGCTCGAAAACCTATTGTTTTATAGTATTTTTCTTAAACTAATAAAGGAAAGAAAGAAGGTCGGCCATTATGGCCAATTAAGCAAACCACGAGCAATTTGTCTACTTTGACTTACCGCACGACACCACTTTATTCTTTCATATAAAAAGAGAAAGAAAGGATCCGCATCCGCCAATTCAAAGAAAGATAGAGAAGAGAAGAGATAGGATCAGCCGCATCCCATCCATCCACACGACACGATAGCTTAAGCAAAGAGTAGAGAGAGCTAAGCTATCATACTATTCAAACAAACTTTTGATAAGCAAGCGTACCTCCGGCCTACCATACACTAGTCTAAATCAATCTTTTATTTGTGTGTGTTGTTCAATTGGAAGGTTGTTTTGCTCTAATGTATTTGCTTGCCTTGTCTTTCTCTTAGATTTCGGAACGCTTCTCTAAAAAAAGTATGCACGAGATAAATAAGCGATAACATATTTTTTATTTTGGCAACAACAATATAAAGCTAAATATGTTCGCATCTTAGGAAGGAGTGCTTTTTAAAAATGCATTGTTTGGGTGGTTCACCGACAGGGGCAACCTACAACAATTGAAAGAAAGTTTTGAACGGGCAAAACAAAATGAGGATGTTTGACACCTCGATTGTCTCGAAGCCCTCTCATGTGAATTAAATCAACTTAGCCAATGTTTTGTTCGGTTTCACTGAAGAAATGATTCAAAAAGAGCCTGAAATTGGCCGACACCTTCGTGAGCATATGTACTTATGTCAAAGGGATGCGCCAACGTCTGCGTTGAGTCAAAACTAGGTATCAATCAAAATTCGACATCACGGAACCCTCACTTTAAAATCGGGGGTGGAAGAGACTAGAGGTAACTTGAAGCCCTATCCGCACCTGATCTCAGTCTCGAATGACGCGGCCAGAAGATTCTGAGGGTGAGCAGCCATCGGTTCTCACCCCCCGTCTTCCTCTTTCGAAATACGCTACTCCATGAGCCCCGTAAGGGAAGGAGTACATGGTCATTCCTCGATTCTCGGCACCATAAGGGTCTGCTTATTCCCAAGCCGTGCATGATCCCAGTTCTTTCTGCTAAAGTTTAGGAGAAGAGTCTCTAAGCCCTACTAGGCGAAGAAAGGGCTGAAACGTAGGGAAACTATGTACCTAGCTGTTTTGAACTGGCAAGAGATTAAAGAGTCATCAGGGACATTACCGAAGCCCGTGAAGTAGGTCTTGGCAGATTTGGAGGATGTCATGCTTGATGAGCTCCATAATAAGACACCGCCTCAAAGAAAAGTTGATCATGGACCTTGTGCCTGTCACAAAGCCACCAGCCCGCGCACCCTATCGCATGTCACAACCTGAGTTGGCAGAACTAAGGAAAAAGTTAAAAGAGCTGCTGGTTGCGGGCTTGCTTCAGCCAGCTAAGTCACCGTATGGTGCACCTATTCTTTTTCAGAAGAAGTAAGATGGCTCTCTTAGAATGTGCGTAGACTACCGATCACTCAATAAGGTGACCTTTCGGAACAACTATCCCATTCCGCTTGTCGCCGACTATTTTGATCCGTTTAGCAAGGCAAGAGTGTTTACTAAGTTGGATCTCCGATCGGGGTACTGGCAAGTTAGGATTTCAGAGGGGGATGAATCAAAGACGACTTGTGTCACGAGGTATGGAGCTTATGAGTTCCTTGTCATGCCGTTTGGCTTGACCAACGCACCAGCAACCTTTTGTATGCTAATGAATCAGGTAGTCCGAGACTATTTGGAGAATTTCGTTGTGGTGTATCTCGACGATATTGTCATTTACAGCTCTAGTTTTGAAGAGCATTCAGTGCATTTGAGAAAGGTGTTTACCAGGTTGCGGGAACACGAACTGTATGTTGTCGAAATGCTATTTTGTTTAAACGAAGATTAAGTTATTGGGGCATGTCATAGAGCATGGTCGGATTAGAATGGATCCGGCAAAAGTGCAAGCAATTCGGGAGTGGCAGCCGCCAACCAACGTATCAGAGCTTCGCTCGTTATAGGTCACCCCTAAGCTAACTTTTTTTATACTTGTGATGACGATCCATTTTAGTTTTGGTTTCGCTGCTGCTTCCACTTCCACTGAAACTACTTGCTATGTGTCCCCCTTCACACTCCTGGGCATTCATCCAAGATGGCTAATTATGAGGAAGGTAAGTCGCTTATCTCTCATCTCCTTTTTATTGAAAGCAGTCCTCACAAGCAGCAGGGCATCCAACTCATGGACTTAAGTCCTCTATCGATCACTCGACCTCCTCTTTTTTGCTTATCTTTAATTTGTTGCTGTCAGTTTGCAATACTTGCTCATAAGAACCCTAGTTCCGTTTAGGCACCTCTTTCTGGGGCAAGTGATCCATTTTATGAACCCGATTCTTATCCGCTATTGAATGATTTATCTCCGAGTTAGTCCTGTCTAGTCCTCTCGAAATCGGGCTTCCTCACTTAGTAGCTCATTTAGTTTCCTACTATGATTGGGGGGTCTCGTAAAATGGGCTTGCAACGGATTCAACCGATTGATTCCCTGTGGCATATAAAGATGGGCGAAGCATAAAAGGTTGTCCCACGAGCTCTGGGAAGCACCAGAGGAAGAAGGAGGAGAAGAGGGGGAAACGAAGGAGCTATATGTATTTCATGACACAAAAAGGGAAGCATTCCGATTTATAGGAGAGGAAATTCCCTAATCGACTATATTGCATGGCCCATTAGAATGGTTAATCATCAAAGGAAAAAAGCCATAAGCGTAGAGTTAACGCTGGCTCAAGAAGAGCCAAGAATAAGTGAATGGGAGAATAATCAGAGGGGGGAGTGTAACTCGATAATTATGTTGTCTTTCTAGCATAATTCACTTAAGTAAGGGCGACTATTCCCCGGATTTCTTCCTCCAGATAGTGGAGCTCTAGATCTTTAACCTGATTTGCATATTGGTCCTATTGCTTTAGTTTGTACCATTGCTTGATAGAAAGGGGGGTATTTTGCTTCCTTCTAACTAAGGTCTCAGGTTGACCTATCACACCCGCTTCCCTCATGCTGGGAAAGAAGAGCCTTTTTCTCTCACGATACATTAGACTTTTGGAGCTGAGAAAGGGCAAAGGCAGGAAGTTTTCTTTTTCCAGGCAAGTTTGTTTTTTAATCCAATGTAGCTAGTTCATCCCTCTCTTATCACCTTCGGGAAAGAGCGAACCCCTATACTACCCGTTTCAAGATAGTCTCCATTGAAACTGGACTGAGCCAACCTTAGCCCTCTCTTAGTTTTCCTCCAGCCGTAATCTTTTCCTAATCTCGCCCCCTCGGCAGTCTTTTAAGCATTCTCCCATAGAAGTTTAAGAGTCTTTCTTCTAATCCTAATAGAATTTCTTCTCCCATTTTTCTCCTATAAGTTTGATTTGCCTTTGCTTCTGCCTTTGAGACATCTAGAGATCCTTTTCCAGTTGGAGTAGCTTTCCTTCGGCCTTCCTTGTTTCGAGTTCAAGTGATAAGGTCTTTTCCCTTGTGAGATGGGTTATAGGTCTTTCTGTTGAAAGCTTGAATAAGGCACAGGCGAGGGAGAGGGAAGGATTCAATAGTAGCGGTCCATACAGGCAAAGGAAATTTTGTCCATGCGAGCTCCTTTATTTTTCCATTTCTTTTCTAGGCTTCAATTTCAATCCCTATATGGGACTATAATAGGCAGGAAGCACTTTTTCTTTCTGTCCCAATGCAAAGTAAGAAAAGAAGGATTTTTTCAATCCAGCAGATCTAGGGCCAGGGGAAAGATCATTAGCCAGCGAGTCAAACAGAAATTTTGTGATCAAGCATTCTTCTTTTTTCATCAATTCATTGAGAAAGCTAGTTTTTTCGCCTTCCTTGAGTTTTTTTTTGTTTTTCCTTCCAGCGATTGTATCATTAGTGTTGATTTCCATTGCTACATCCATGGAGGAGAAGTGCACTTAATCCATAGGGAGTTGGCCTTGGCCAGTTAAGGGTTAGAGCTAGTGTCAATCTATAGCCTTTTCAGCCGCTAGTGGAAGAAAGATTCTATCCTTTCCCTTTCCATACTTTCTGCTTTCGATCCAATTTGAGTCCCCCCTGCTTCGGTCCAGTGGTAAGTGTTTCCATGGCAGGACGTAGAAGAGAAAGAGAATACGTTGCAAGTTAGTTTCTTTTACAGGGGGTTTTAGTTGGAGTTCCCAGTAGAGTGCTAAGCCCCCCATAGTAGTTGTTGTTAATGGATTTTTAAGGGTAAGATTGAGTCCATTGTCTAAGGATGGTGGGGGTGTAACCATGTAAGGGCCTGAGTGTTTATGAATAGATCTTTCCCGTTTGATGAAGGGTATTCATATGCCTTACTTTTGATACGTGAATCAGCCTAGTCAATCTCGAAAGCAAGCTCAATTGCTGCACTAAGGGATGGAGTGCTCAGGTCTTCTTTAAGCGAGTGAGGAAGGAAGCTTTTACTTGAATCTCAAAGTAAAAGCAGTTAATCATTTGAAAGCCCTAACAGTAGTCCCTTTCCTTTCTTGAAAGCCTTTACATCTTTCCATCCCATGTGGGTTGCCTTCTATGTTGATCGATTCAGCTAAATGAATAGGTGCTTGCGATCAAGTGAGTAAAGAAAGTAAGCCAGTCTATTTTCAACCGAGTTATGTTCAAGCCTTCCATGGAATTGGATTCGCCATATCTCCAGTGAAGAGAAGATCTTTCCTGCGAGTGCGAGTGAGAATTCCCCCCAGCGAATGGCAGTTTCCATCCATTTAGAGTGCCCTTAAAGTGAGTGTATGATTAAATGCTTTTCCATTGCATGAGTGGAAGACGATTTGGCAGATGATTAGGAACGTCTGTTCTATGCGTCTGTGTCTCATCCTTCAGACACATAAGACAATTCAATTAGTTTTTTATCGTCTTCTTATGTTATGTTGTTATGTCATTCATCATTTCTATAGGATGATCCAGCAGCTTTTTTGATAATAAATGAAAGAAAATCGATAAGGAAAACCTCATCGAGGCAGGGCCAAAATGAACATAAGATCATCCCTGATTGTATACCACCCTCACTATTTCCTAGGAGAACTAGGTTTCGTTCGGCTTTCAACATGCCATTTAGCAACATGCTTTTCACATTGATTTTTCTTGAAAGTCAAGATAGAAGTCGAGATGCGAAGAAAGCAGGAGCTCTCACTTTCTCTTTCTTTCACGGCAGCTGCAGAGATCCCAGAATAAGTTTCTATTTTTTTCTAGTGGGAGGGTAATCTAATTCCTTTGCTTTCCAGGCTTGGATCTAATTAGAATAATAATAGGTTTATTTACGGGCTTAGACTATGTTTGAAAAGAACCTTTCTAAATAAAGAAAAAGTAGCAACAATCATAAGAATATGATAAGCAAGGCGCTTCCAGTGGTTGGAAAGTAGTACGCCCGATTCACTTTCATAGGAACTGACAGACTACAGATACAAATTCGAAGAAAAAGTACTTGCTTTCGTCACCTTGCTTGCCAATATTGGGGATATTGATTAACTGCCCGAGAAGAGAAGATCATCTGCAATGACATTTAAGGAATCCAGTGGCAACTACTGGCTCTAAGCCTATGCACATGAATCAGAAGGCACTTCTGCCTTTTCGGATTGCAGGAGGCATGTTAAGTACAGACGATGGCATCGAATGCAAAGGCACTTTCTGGATAGACTAGGCTGTTTTGGATTCACCTGATTGCCCACGTGGAGATTTTTCTTTCTCTGATAAGACGACCTAACTCTCTAAACTGAAGAACTAGGCTTATGCTAAACAGTATCCATACAGGAAGCAAAGAATGCCCTTTCTCTCGAAATCAAATTTTTTCAGGGCAAGATCTGACATTAGGAAAGTTATCCTAATAGACAAAGGAAAAACAGATAGAGAATCCGCCGTCACTGTTGAATCATAAGTGAGACCTTTTCTATGTCCATTTTGCTTTGCAAAAAGTAGCTGCACATGAATGCAAGGAGGAAGGAAGTGTAGTCCTTTCAGTGATGGAAGTGAAAAAGTCATGGTGGAGGTCCTGCTCAGTTCAGTACAGCCTGGCAGTAAGAGCTGCTACTGGAGCTTAGAGTTCAGTTCGTCAGTCAATGAAAGAGGGCAGGCTTGAAAGGTGGGGCAAGGCAAAGCAGTCAAGCGGGTCGGCATCTATCTGCAGTAGGAGTAGGATGAGCACTAGGATAAGGTTTAGAAGTCGCTAGCTAGATGTTGTGTCTGAGGGTTTAACATTGATTCACGTCTTAGGTTTCGCCCTTCGAGTTGCATATAATTCAATCACCTTTTAGGTTGTTGATCTCTCTGGACTTTACCAAACGATGTCAATACTAGACGACGAAATGGATTTTGGAATTTATTAACATTCTCCAAAAAAGATACTGTTAATAATCCCGCAGGTATTGAAACCATTAAAAGAACACCCAATAACTTATTAGGTACTATACGAAGTATTTGAAATACGGGAAAGAAATACCATTCAGGTAATATTTCCAAAGGAGTTGCAAATGGATCTGCTGGTTCACCAATCATTGATGGTTCTAGAACCGCTAAGCCTATGTTACATGCAATAGTACCTAGAATTACTACTGGAAAAAAAATAAGATCATTGGGCCATGCGGGTTCTCCGTAATAATTATGACCCATCCCTTTAGCTAATTTAGCTCTTAATACAAGATCATTCAAGTCAGGTTTTTTTGTTATTGGGATAGGTGAATTCTTATAGATCCATCCCCCGAAGGAATCAGACATGATAATTTTTCATCATCCGACTCGAGTAAGAATTAAAAGAACCAAATGGATCCATATAAAATCTAAAAATCTATATGTTATCCATATCCACACATATATGAATGATTCTACGTAAGATAAAATTTACCGGATTCCGTTTTTCGGAGTTGCAACTATCCGCTAAAATAACTTCAGTTCTTACAGGTAAATGCTCAATACCCAAGTAGGCCTACAAAGTTGATCATGATCAAGTGCTTTCTGGGTCATCTCAGACCTTGCGATTGGCGTTTATCCCCAAAATATCTTGAGTCTTTTTACATACAAAGGATTTACTTGTTACTAATATAGTCTAACCTCTGTTCTTCTTTAAATCCCTTGTGTCACTCCGATAGTCTCATAAATTGGGTCGATGCAGAGGTTTATATTTCCATACTTACTATTAAGTTAAGTAAGTGAAATAGATAAAACATTATCTGGAGCATGACACATCACTTATTCTACTGGATCTTACGGAGATTGTTCATGCACGACATGATTTGGGTCTGATCATAGAAAATATTCTCTTCAAGTGAACCAGCCTATCCTCTGTATGGGGCTTGCGTGGTGGTTGGAACAAAGACACATTTGGTTGTGAATTTCAATGTGACGGATAAAGGTATATCTCTGCAAGGCCCAATCAATAGTTCAAGTCACACACTCCCATAATCCATTTTATCTTCGGAGAATTCACTTCAACTATTCGTTATAAAAAATACAATATTGTGGAGTTGAAGGGAAAGATCCAAATACATGTCTTATTCTTTTCAATAATCCATATTTGTAGCAATGAAATACTATTCTTCCTCCCCCTAGTGATAAATGATTGATTACAAATATCTATGATCTATCTTCTCTATAAAGGACTAGAAATACCTTGCTTACGTATCATTGGGAAGTGCATTAACATAAATACGGCAGTAAGAAGAGGTAATTCAAAAGTGTGTAAACTATAAAAACGGGTTAAAGTGGATTGTCCCACACTAGCACTTCCACGTAATAACTCTACCAAAGGTGATCCTATTACAGAAATAGCTTTAGGTACACCTGTTACAATTTTGACTGCCCAATAACCAATTTGGTCACGAGGTAAAGAATAACCAGTTACACCAAAAGATGCGGTCAATACAGCCAGAACCACACCCGTAACCTAAGTGAATTCGCGAGGTTTTTAAAATCCACCGGTGAGATATACACGAAATACGTGCAGGATCATCATTAGGACCATCATACTTGTCGACCATCGATGAACTGATCGAATTAACCAACCGAAGTTAGCTTCAGTCATTATGTATTGAACAAAAGCAAAAGCCTCAGTAACCGTCGGACGATAGTCAAAAGTCATAGCAAACCCCGTAGCTACTTGTACTAAAAAACAAGTAAGCGTAATTCCTCCTAGACAATAAAATATGTTGACATGAGGAGGTTGGTCGTAGATCAGCTAGTTATAGAATCTGCAATCGCCTGAATCTCGAGACGTTCTTCGAACCAATCATAGGCCAACTACTGGATTTTGGGCAGGCGAGGTCAGGCACTAGATATAATGGCCTACTTATCTCGATCAAACCCTCCCGTAGCTATTTCCATGCGCATAGATGGAGATCTATCTCTATGTATCCCTTTGCCCTGCAAGAACTGCCTTGCCTTTCCGATATCTGTTTTACGTGCCCGATTGGGACAACTCGTTCACTTCAAGGAAGCATCTGCCGCCTTATCCAGTCTTTATAACGATGGTGATACCTTGGGCCAGATGGAGAAGGAATGGCTCATCTCGTATGGATAAGATAGGTTTTTTGGTCAATGATGGTATGACCTGGATAGGTCGATGGCATAGTATGTGTATAGGTTCTGCGGATCCCTCCCTGCAGCTATCCCTGACTCTACTGCTTCCCTTAGCCCCTAATTGGGAAATGCGACTGAAGGGGCACCGGGTCTACTTGATCAACCATAAAAACCCAATATGTCGTTGATCTATGACCAACCTTGCTTTAGTAGGTTAGGCGAGTGGCGTCCGCTCCTCAATAGGAACTGAATCTGTACCTGCTTATAGGGGTTCTGGCTTTCTCCCCGCTCCCGCTTCCACCTCTTCCTCCTCCTGATCTACGATCACCCTGTTGTCTTCCCTAAAACCCCCTTCCAGGCTTGTTTGAACCAAGCCTGCCCTCTCCTCATCAATTTAGTGCTTTCACGACTTGACCTCTCCAATCTTTTCTATCTATCCTTAGAAGTAGGGCGAGTAATAAGCTCGATCTGGATCCGAAATGGACTATGGATCTCGATCTATTGGTCTATGCAGGATTCGCCCCCCTCTCTAGTCTCAGTTCTAGTTCAAACAGATTCCTTTCCGCCTTTTTGAATTAGGTACTACTACTACTGATGAATGGACCTTCGCTGCACTCAGCCGCTTTTAGAGGGAGTGGGGATGGCAGGGAAAGGCATTTCTTTGCCGTGATCCCCACGTGCAACTGTTAATCCGTACCTATCCACCCGATGTGATAGAGCGATACTCTGTTCAATTCCCCTTTGATCCGATGCCTACTACCTAATATAAAGGCAGCCAGCGGTCCATGGCTGGCTGACATATCACGGTTTCACCATCAGAGGGAGGGGAAAGGAGTCAATCACCTAGCCGATCCCAAATAGCCCGATCTTTATTTCAACGGATCCGCCGCCTAAAAAAAAAAAAAAAGATATATATATTTCTTTAGTTATTTATGGAAGATAGTCGGCCCACTTCTAGCCGTTCAAGCGATTATGCCTGTTCTAGCCCTACCATCTGCCCCTATCATAATAAAAAGGGGTACTTTAGAGCTGATCTGTAACGGATCAAAGCGACCGTTAGTCGGGCTGATCTGTGATTGGTCAAGGCGACCAAGAGGACACATACCTCCATTGTTGATATTAATCCAATTAGAATGTTTGTTACTTTGTACATAAACAAAATGTTCAAAATCGTGCTTACTTTTTATATTTCTACCCATCCAAGGGATTCCTTCTATATTCCAATAAAATTATTTTAGTAAATAGCAGAATCATGGATAGGGAACTATACTAGCGACCTACCTAATTTATTATAGAAATTTTCGGGATCAATGATTGGACCATGCAAACTATAAATACCTTTTCTTGGATAAAGGAACAGATTACTTGATCCATTTATGTATCGCTTATGATAAATATAATAACTCGGACATCCATTTCAAATGCATATCCCATTTTGGCACAGCAGGGTTATGAAAATCCACGAGAAGCGACTGGACGTATTGTATGTGCCAATTGTCATTTAGCTAATAAGCCCGTGGATATTGAGGTTCCACAAGTGGTACTTCCTGATACTGTATTTGAAGCAGTTGTTCGAATTCCTTTTGATATGCAACTGAAACAAGTTCTTGCTAATGGTAAAAGAGGGGCTTTGAATGTGGGGGCTGTTCTTATTTTACCTAAGGGGTTTGAATTAACTCCACCCGATTGTATTTCCCCCGAGATGAAAGAAAAGATAGGCAATCTATCTTTTTAGAACTATCACCCTACTAAAAAAAATATTCTTGTGATAGGTCCTGTTCCTAGTAAAAAATATAGTGAAATCACCTTTCCTATTCTTTCTCCAGACCCCGCTACTAAGAAAGATGTTCACTTCTTAAAATATCCCATATACGTAGGCGGGAACAGGGGAAGGGGTCAGATTTATCCTGATAGGAGCAAGAGTAACAATACAGTTTACAATGCTACAGCGGCGGGTATAGTAAGCAAAATCATACGAAAAGAAAAAGGGGGGTACGAAATAACCATAGCGGATGCATTAGATGGACGTCAAGTGGTTGATATTATCCCTCCAGGACCAGAACTTCTTGTTTCAGAGGGTGAATCTATTAAACTTGATCAACCATTAACGAGTAATTCTAATGTGGGTGGATTTGGTTAGGGAGATGCAGAAATATTTCTTCAAGATCCATTACGTATCCAAGGCCTTTTGTTCTTCTTGTCTTCTATTATTTTGGCACAAATATTTTTAGTTCTTAAAAAGAAATAGTTTGAGAAGGTTCAATTGTTCGAAATGAATTTCTAGATCCGCGGATTTATCAACATCAAGTTCGTAAAAAGAACCAAATTCTTATTGGCAATTATGTATGATAAAAAAAAATAAAAAAATTATGAAAAGCCTTTTTCTTCTTTATATTCTTTTTCTACCAGATGTCGGGAATTAATTGTACCGCATTCCTATACATAGTATGTATATTGTGAAGAAGATTATTTGACTTTACCCCTTCTCTTCTTTTTTTTTTCAATCTAATTTGGAGTGGTGTGATTGTGTCACTATTGCCAGATTTAAATGTCAATGTCATAGAATGCATTAATAGTTTTCTATTAGAATAATAGAATCCAATTCGACTAGATACTAGACATAAGTAAGGGTAGAATATAAAGCAAAGGATAAATGAAATAAGGGAAACAAATGATTCTAGGAAGGGTTATGTTGATGCAGTAGCAAAGACTGCCTTATCCCATCATATTTCAAATTTGATACCCTTCACGATCTGACTAAGATTACTGGCGTCATAGTTTTTCATACCAAAAGTCTCCAGCTGATCATAAAGGTTCTTCACCTTAATACAGTAACAAGAAAGAGCCCCAACTACCCCGCTTCAGGCCATGTTGTTCAATCTCCAGGCACTGACGCTTACTTGCGGTCGCATGTTCATTAACTTCCCTCAAAGTAAGCCATGCCTATCTTTGGTCTGTAATACCCCCATATATGGGGTGCATCTCATCAGCTATAGACACTCTGATCGAATGCATAGCCCTACCAGACCAGAACGAACAACATGAAAATAGCTTCTTACTCGCCACATCCTCCGGTTCACCTTCCGCACCACTCCTGATCTTCGACCACCCTTGACCTTATAAAAGAAGTCATTTCATCCCATGAATTAGCACTGTTAGCTCAAAGGTTCTGGCCCCAATAACTCAAACTCTAACCCTTAACTGGCCAAGGCCTCCTCCTTCAAGAGAACTAAAAGGCACAACAACTACTACTACAGATGGTACACTTGTCGGTACTTCTCCTTATACTTCTACTGGCTCTGAAGGAAGAACTACTGGAGCTTCTCCATTATACGTTTCTGAACCAAACCATAACTTGTTGACTAGGACATACACTAAATAAAGAACATCTCTAACTGGCTTGCTCATTGGACGATAACTGGAAACCAGAATTGAACTAGATGGAATGGAACTTCCAAGAAAACTCCTAGCGACAAGCACTTCAACTGGCTATTATAGGAAAGAGATACAGAGCGAAACTCCCGCGTAAGGGGTTAGGGTGTAAAGGTATTAGCACTGGCTTAGAAAAGGCCTTAGAGCTGGCTCTCTAACAGGGCTTGGCTCAAAAAAGACCTAGAAATCCAATTGGATGGGCTAGCTTTCCTAAGTGATTCATTGAGGGCTAACTGAGTGATTTTATTTTTGTATCCTTGCTTCACCTATGGTAAATGAGAATGTAGATTTACAGCTATTGCGCTACGGTAGTGCGGCTATAGATGCCTGGGCTGGCTTTCTTGGTTTTCTTTCTCCTTAACTTAACTGACTTTGGAAGTCTCTAGTTGACCTTCCTTTTGATCTGGTTATGGGCTAAGGGCAGTGTTTATTAGGTTCTAAGTTTAGGGATCGCCCGTCAATGCTAAAGTAAAGACGTTAAAAAGCTCTTATATATGGCTTATCGGCTATCTTATTCCTTTTCCTTGCTTAGCCGTAGGGCTTTTATATGTCTCTTTAGTCTGTTTTTTTAATGAAGACACCCGATCGGCCCGACTTTCCTAAATGCCCACCATCGGCCCTTCTCCTTTTCGGGTCTGGATTTTTTGCGTCATTTCAGTCCTTATGGTCGACGAGGAAGAAAGAAATGAATGAATGTTCTTTTGGGAAAATGTAGAATAATACACCTACTGAGACGAAAGCTAAAGGTGAGTCTCGTAGATGGACGTATCGAACTGAAATAAGATCTCAGATTGACATCTTGATACACTGATTTACCATAATAATAAATAGAGTCAATGGTGACTCGGAAGAACCACTTCTTTCTTGCTTGATAGGGAGGCTTCCATTCACCAGCGCAGACTAAAAGTGCTCTCCGAACCGTGCTGGATAGTCACCCATCACACGGCTCTCAAACCCAACCTGTGGTGGATCCCGGGGGACAAAGCCAAAGCGCTTGATCCTTTGCCCCATACTTTGAGATGCTCCTCCCCACCGATCAAGCAGCGACACTGCTCATGATAGGCTTAGCTTTAAGTCGCTATCATTTAGTTTGGATAAGTCAAGTCTCTTCGGTCGATTCGCTTAGGTGGTCTTCCCTTATCTTCCCTAACGTTCAGAGTAGTTCTGGTTTGAGAAAGGAGCACCAGCCGAGCGCCCTGAATGAATAAGAAATGGACAACAGAGAGAATCAATGATTCTTATTCAACCGAGTTGAAGCTAGCAACATGTCGATTACACACCGGAGGTTGGTAAGAACTGAGGGACAATGCCCCCCTAACCTAAGTGGGCCTACCAGCGAAGCAATTGGTACTTAATCGGGCGGGGGGCGGTTTGGTTTCATGCAACGCGCCCTCACATTAGGAAGAGGCAGTTGTCATTTGAAAGGAAACGCCCCTTGTATAGGGCGTTAAGCACCTGCGCACCCTGATTAAAAAGTCCTTTCTATCTTCCTCTCGGATAAAAACATTCATACTAATATGTGGTTCTGGCCTGCATCAATAGCATTTCTTTTTCTTCTTTAAGAAAGACCACCTATTCGAATTCTCAAAGAGCTACTTCTATACGTGCGCGGGTGTGGCAAGATTCTACTGTTGATTAACGTCCTTCAAAGAGCTTATTCTTTCAAAGAGCCTAGTTGTCTACATCAACAAGAAAGAAAGGAAAAAGGTAAGGCGCATTCTATAACAGCTGTTATTCCGTCAACAGAGGATTCTTCCACTGTCTTTGTCCTAACAGCAGATTCATTGGCATCTTCTTTTCCTCCTCTGCTCCTGAAAATGCTATTGCTACTTTTTCTGATTCAATTGCTGTGAAAAGAGTTCTTTGCTTTGATTTGACGGGGATATCTTAACGATGTTAATTGCCTTCCTTTGGACAGTAACTATGTCACTTGCTTTCACTAACATAGGATATTCCGGTTATCCCGCTAAAGAGCCTTCTTTATCCCGGGCCGACAAGAATAGTTGATTTGTCCTAAGAGCCGTTATCCCATGATGAGAAGGTAGATATGGAACCTAGTCTCCAGAGATGTCCCTGTCCCTGGCCTTTCAATTTTTTCTATGCCATTTGATCTTTCTTGTCTTTTCTTATCTAGATCCGAGGATTCTCCAGCTCTAAGCCATCTTATTTACAAGGATTTCATCGACTTGAGAGCATCAAGGACTTCATCCTCGGACATTAAGGCAGTCTTACTAAAAGCTGGGGATTCCTTCCCCCTCAAAGCCTAGATCTTCTTCACGTGCACATTTGCAAACTACCCCTTCTATTTAATAAGGCAAATTTGCTTCATTCTGACCTATCCCAACAGTAAGAGCAGATTCTAGAGCAAGTGACATCCCTCATTCCACAACAAAGGGATATGCGAAATAGCTAGATTCTCGAAGACCGTAGTCAATAGCTGCGGATTCTGCCTGAAAACCTTAAAAAATTATTATTGCATCAGTTCCTCTAGCGGCCTCTTCTGGAGCATCCATTTAATATCCCTTTCTTGCAACAACAGGGCATTTGAAACAAACAGGGCATTCTGGGCATTCATGTCCACCCTCTTCTTCGTCAAGACCAGTGACAGCTTCTCACGAGATGGCAAATGGTTGAAAGTCAAAAAGTAAAGCAGGAAAGACAGTAAGAAAGGCACTAAGACTAATGGCACTAATGCCGCTCTGAAGTGAAGCAACCCCTTATTCTTCTTCATGTGCACAAGCCTTTGCTTTCAGCTCTGCCAAAGCTGTTATTCCGACAACAGCTAGAACAGTAGCTGGGGATTCGATTGCAGGTTTGATTACCCTAATAGCCTTCTTGAGCAACCTACTCTAGCAACTCCTTCTGGGCATCTACTAGTGTCCTCGGCACAAAAAAAGCTTATTCAAAAAAAAAAATTGATAGAGGAAGATAAATGTGCAATGAAATTGCAAATGGATGGTTGTACTGCTATTGCTTCCTTTAGCTGCTCCGGTATCGGCATCGGTAGCATTCACAACTGAGATGATTCTATCACTCTCACTTGCAACATAGCCTGTAACAAGAACCTTGGCATGAGATGCTTCCTGTACTGCTCCTGTCTAGCAAAGAGCCACAAAGATCGTAGCATGTCTACTATTGGTATTGAAAAAACCTCCTCCTCATATAAAGTCAGAAGTGCCATTTAGTAGCACTCATGGGATCTGGTCAACAAAGGTGTAATTATTCAGTCAGTCGAGCAAACCCTTTCGAAAAGGATCCAAGGGAGGCGAGAGAAGAAGTGTTGTTTGCAAGCGAACCCAATAATGCCATGAGGCGGAGATCCGATCGATGAGACCTACACCCACTGGAAAAAGGAATAATATACAATATACCTTGCCAGACTTTCCCTTTCTGCTAGCAAGTTTTAAATAGATGAATTAAGGAAGTGAGCTCTCCCAGCAAGTAGGCAAGTCGAGTCTTCAAGCAGTGCTTTTAAGTTCCTCTAGACCGGTATAAGTTGTTGTCCTTACTAAGGAGGTATAGGCCTTATGGTTCATTTATATTCTGGTAGGTCTTTATCGTCCCCTGAGGGAATCCCCTGCATATCGAGTGATAAGGTAAAGCCCATAAGTTGAAGTTGTAGTGCTTCACCCTATCAATCTGTATATATGGTTACCAGTGATCTAGTTCTAGTCGTAAGCCCTGCCCTTAAGACTAGCTCTCCCAGGAGAAGAGATTTCTATTGTATTTTTCCCTACCTTTCTTCTATGATACTTCATTAACCCTCCAACTTCCACTCCTACTGAAACAGGCTCGCCAGTAGAGTAGGGAGAAGAGATTTTATTAGGACTGGACTAAAAACTCGTAAAGACCTCATAGGGAAACCTCGTATCCAATCCGCCGATGAACTGGAGCTAGATAGGCTTAAAACTGGACTCCTACCTTAAAAAGCAATCCCAATTGACGGAAAAGGGGAACCCCCTATAAGGGCAAAAAACTAAAACTTCCACATGGGCAAGGGCAACTACGACCCACTCCTATTTCGGCTACACCGGCTGTAACAGAACTCGGTTGGGAAGACACTGACGATTAGAAGTACATCTTTCCTTTGCTTTGATTGCTGGAACTTTACACATGCGCGGAACTATGCTCGATTAAAGGAGGTCTTTGTTTTTTTCCCTCCTAACTATCTTCCTAAGGTAAGAATGCCTAGACTATCTTTTTACAAAGGATATAGGTATGGTTTAAAGTCTATTCACTTTTGGCCTTATACACAGCTCTCTGCAAATAACAAAAGGGAAAGTGGGGATCCCCCTTGCCGTATCCCAAGAGAACTTCTGATAAACCATTGCAAGAAGGTAAATACATCTGGCAGCAAGGAAGATTGTGAACCCCAACGGAACGGGCATTTTCGGGGAGTAGCCCGCTTCCCATTACTAAAGAGGGCTATTCCTTGCACATAATTAAGGGAGCCATTGAAAGGTGACTAAAATACCAGAAACGGGGACTACCCGAGCTAATGATAGAGGCAAGAACACTTTCTGGCCGGGCCTGACTATAACCAACCTCACAGATCCCACTCAATCTTTTACACCGATGTATCGTACTCTCTTGACCAGGTCATCATAAGAAAATGCTGCTAAATCTTTTCGAAGTGAGAGAAGGAGGGAAGGCGCGCTACAACAATGGCTTTCTCTAAGAGGGGCTCACTTCTTCAAGCTCCGCCCAACCTATACAAGGTGCTGCTCGCTTTCTCTCAGCCACTAGTGGCTTATGTAGTGGTCGGCATTCCTACGTGCTCCTCCTTGCCCCCTTACTTAAGAATCCAAAGGCGACCCTTAAAAAAGGATGTTGTCGTGACGCTTTGGTTACGAAGGTTACCGGGGTCTAGGTTTATGGATGGATTCAGTCAGCGAAAGTTCCTCAAACTCAATCAATATTAACAATATGTCGTGACCGGGGTTTATTTTATCAGAAAAGAAAGTAGGTTTCGGGGGTTCATTGATTAGTACACCTCCGGTGCTGGTAAGGTCAGGACTGTGGTCGTCTGTCTCCGGTTTGCTGGCCAAAAAGATCTCTGAAATTGACCAGCCAGTTAGGTTGGTTTGGCTATTCCTTTCTATCTATTGAAAAGGAGTCCGCTGTCTGCGCGAGTCACCTTCTTTTAAGCTCCGCTCAACGACACGACATTCTCGTTCAAATATAGGCCGGCCGTACTTGTGATGGTTCCCAAGGATCCAATATGACCACTTAGGTCTACGTTGCCATGATATTGTTTTATGGAAGCGGGCGGGCTGTTAGAAGTTCGACCCGATTTTTTTTGGTGTCGTAGGGGAGGGATTGACTTTTCTAACGCATATTCAGTCGTACCGGCATGGCCCCATGGATTTGTTTTCGATCGGAGCATCAAGCAGCGCAACTCGGTTCTACTTGACTAAGCCCCGTGCTCGTCCAAGGAGGGAGTTTGCTTTACCCAACCCCCTTTTTGATAACAAGGCAAAAAGCCCTGACCCGACATTCATGAGTTTCGAATGAAGAATTAAGAGTGCCCCGCCCCAGCAAGCGCTTACTCCTATCAAAATGAAAAGCGTGACTTTACTAAACAAGAAAAAAAAACAGCCCTATATATTATATTAGTAGAGCGCTAACGTGCGCCCCTGCAATCAAACTCAAGGAAAGCCCTAATCGATACCTTTTGACAACCTTACTAAGGGGAAAAATGCGCTCAAACAACCTATCTTACTAATAATAATGAAGGGCCTGATCGTAGACCACCCTATCATTGTAAAGCTACAGCTTAAAAGCCGGCCTTACCTTCTTTAGTAAAGGTTTAGTAAAGGGCGTTTAGGTTGGTCGTAGATCTTAAGCAGGCTAATCATAGATCAGCTTTTTTTTTAATCCAAGAGGGTAATATATAGGGCTTTTATCGCTTGTTGCTTTCTTCGCATGCTTGAGCGCATCTTTCTCATACATATATCAAAAGGCTTTCCTTGGGTTTTCAATAAGGGGTCGCCCTATCTATAGTAAGGGGCCTTTTCAATAGGGCTCGTGCGAGGCGCTCACGTTTTTTGGCTTCCCTAAAATCAAATATTTTGAAGTTGGTAAAGACCCACACCTCTTGTTTCAGTCAAAATGAGTCCCCGAGACCCCGGGACATTGGCTTCCGCCAACAGTGAACTATTAAGGATCGCATCCCGCGCATATTCTACATTATAGCCTGCAACTGATTCAGCTTCCGCTTCTGGGAGATCAAACGGAGCTTGATTAGTTTTTGCTAGACGAGAAATGAGGAACATAACCAATACAGGGAACAAGGGAATACCGGACCATATCTACTTTCGCTCCATGACAATCTCACTCAAATTACGGGGACCTACACATATTAGTACAGTATACCGGGGTCCCCGGCCAGAACCACACGTGCAAGTTTCCCTGCATGTGGCTCGTCCGTGCTTTCTGAGGCGCTACTTGTGACTCAGCATGGGAGAAGGGGGTGGAACTGCACACTTGCATGTTCAAAGCATTGTCCGAGTGAGTAGGTAGCGCCTACCAAGCAAACAAAGCTTTTTCTTGAAGAGGCTGGGTTGGTTCCTTTTCGGTGCCCGCCTTCTATTTAGATGAAGGAGCAAGGCAAGCCCCAGGAAAGTATAGGTTGGCTCCCAGCTCCATCTCGGCCGGCATCCAGCTCTCGAGGGGGTGGGGTCCTGGAGCGAACTACTCATTGCTGTGTTGCCCCAATCTGGTGAGGAGCATTGTTTTGAGGGAAGGAAAGCGTGGTTGACAAGCCACTTCGAGGAGGCGACTAGACTGGAGTGCTTTCATCAAATGATGCATGTGGGTTGAGCCATTCCCATCCCAAGTGGTGGCCCGACCTAGTCGGGAAGAGATTCACATAGAGACTACTGCTATCCGGGAATATCTTTTTATGTTAGCTAGCGGGGGCGGGCTTTCCTATGGTAGTCCCGCTGCGGCCTTTAACCGTCCGTCCCATCTTATCTTTCTTTGGCTATACTTGTATGTAGCCCACCATGTTAGCTCCACATGAGAGCCCTTATAAAAAGGCTAAAAAGGCACTCATCAGTCAGCTCAGCCCATTTCCTATTCAGCTTTGCCGCCTATTAAGAGAATAGGTCTCGTTCAAGCGGCCTGCCTTTATTCATCTATACCAACTGCCACGCACGACCCAATAGGAATGATTTCAGCTCCCCTCTCTAGATAAGAAGCAGAACGCGCCATCAAAATGGATTCCTTTATACAATAAGCGGAAGGGGAAATCGGTTACGTTCGGTATGCAGATGACATGCTCATTGCTATCAAAAGCGGAAAGAATTCCGAAGCACTTTATCACAGGTTTAGGAAGTTCTTTCAAGAAGCCTTACAAAAGATCAAGCTTGAGGAAACTTCCGTAGAAAGAATCTGGGAAAGACTTAAAAAAGACTTGTTTTTTTAGGCTTAGTTGTCTCAAGGAAAAAAAGGGAACCTTGAAACTAGGGCCCCCCGGAAGAAGAAGTTCAATTTGGAGCAAGCGAAAATGGACAAAAAGAAAACGCTATCCACTTTTCTACAAATTCTATTATCCTTAATCAAAGTACGGATAGCCTTTGCTTTCACTTGCATAGAACAGCGTAGCCAAGCGAAAATTCTTAGGTACTTTAATAACCTTATCCGAATTAGAGCGAACGAATTTCTCTAAGCATTTTTTTATGCAAAAGCATCCTCAAAAAGAGAGGAAAATCGCTTTCTACTCGAATCAACTTCCTCGCCTAGTGAAGAAATATCAATTGAAAATGCAGACAAAAGCACGACTCTTTGTAGAAGAACAAGGCCGAAATGGGAGAGAACAGAATTCTCATAAATTTGTTAAAATGCATATTTGTTTGTCTATTACGGGGTTGCCTGATAAGTTCTCCCTATGCCGCCCCCGATAATCCCTGAGAAACTTAAAGAGTAGACGCATATGGTTACAAGGGCGGTATAGTTTGTGTTCCGTGGAGGGTAGAAACTTCTAGTTTTTGTTTTTGTTTTGTGGTTTTTGTCAAATGTAAGTAGTTTTTCCTGGTCCCTTTATTCGTCTAGTAATCCGTTTTGGGACAGCCTGGCATGGGGGAAGTGGGTGACTGTCTTCCTCCTTTTGATCTGTCTCCTTCTATTCAGTGTGTTGCTGACTGTCTTCCTTTTTCTCAGCCACTGGACTTTATAGTGGGCAGCAGTCTGATTCTCATCATTTTCCTATCAGTGGGAAAGCAGTTTTTGTAGACGAAAAAGAAATAGCTGTTGTTGTTGTGGGCCCTCCGAGGTCAAACCTCTCCGGGTCCGGGCCTAGAAGCTCAGGTTGATAGTCCCCATATTCCCTCTGAGTCTCGGGACTCTTCGGGATTGGCTCTGTTATTATTCCGCGGTGAAAATAGAAGAGAGGTGTTGATTGGTTCTATCTACCCTAGGGCCCAACCTCCCTTCATTGGTTGACTGGACATCCCCCGTTTCATCCCATCCTCACTCTAATGGAACACCCAAAATAACCAGAGGTGCGTGGTTGTTGTGCCTTTTACTTTCTTCACCAAGGGCACGCATTAGTAAGGAACCTTGTTTATCCATTTGGCATTAGTACGTGTGGCAAGTGCTTCTGCCTTAGCCTGTTCCCGAGCGGGAGGTACGCTTGGCCCCTAGTTACATTGCCTTTTTCTATCTTTCTGGTTGAAAATAAAGTTGTGTATCCAGGCTGACAAGTCGTGGAACCAGTCCTTGTGGTGGGAGGCGAGCAAAAGATAGCGGGCTTGTGTTGGAAGCGAACAAGCGGGTTACCGAATCACCAACCAAACTAGACATTTGGTAATTAGGAGCTTCTCTTCATAATGGGGATGATGCTTTGAGCTTCTGGGCCTCGTGAACCAAAGTGAAATTTCGTGATCCGAGTGTAACGCGAATAGCTACCACGTCCCGGCGAGGGTCTGACCGATTCTTGCCACTCTTGCGAAAATCTTAGTACGCTTCAGCCTTAATGGTGGCATACTAGGGGGGAGAATAAATTTGTCGCACAGCCACACTGGTGCGGACTGCTTCTGCCTTTTTTCTAGCGGTCTGCTCTACTTGACTTGACTTTTCCCTTTCAATTGAAGTCAGTCTTAAGAGTAGGAGGGAATCCCTTCTCTGATTCATTTTTTTTTAAGGGTCGCCGTGGAGATGGGGGGCACGGCTAGATTGAATCCTTCACTTTCTTCAATCCCTAAAATTTAAGTCATCGACAACCCTTTCTTTTTTTTTTTTCAGGTATACCCGCAGCCTAAATTTTCCGGTGGACACAACAATTTAAGGCAGTCTCAATGATATCAGTGTTCAATAAATTCACTTCGGGAAAACCTGAGTGCAGAGTATCCCCAATAAGAAATAGTAACTTAGACAATGCGGGACCTTCCTCATCGAGAGAACCCACACCTGAAGTCAGAAGTAACAAGAATAAGACCGAAGAAGAGATGATACGTAAGCTAAAATCAATCTATATCAACAGGATTTCAGCTAAAGTAGCATCTTGATTACTACTCAAAAAGTGTTATTTGATAGCTTGTAATTAACTCTTTTAAACACTTTTGAGTAGTAGTTATTACCTTTTAACCCAATTAACATATTAAGGACCTTTGCAATTATTTCTAATCACTTTGTGTAAGTTTTGGTGTTTTTGTTAGTAAATTGATCACCAAAGCAATCCAAGATTGAGGAGAGTTCTTTGGAATCCATGGCAAAGCAATGGAAAGCTCAAAAACATGAAGAACCAAAGATTTAAAGCTTTAAAGTCCTTTGCCATAAGCAAATCCGGAATGCAAGGAGGGGAAGCAAAGAGAAATCTAACATGAAGCATTCTAGATGACAGTCATGTCAGCCACTTTTGGAGCACTTCCTGGAGTTCAATTTATGCATGCTATATGTCTTTCGAAGCTCAGGAAGTCAACAATCCAATGCTTCAAACGGTGCACGATTTGGAGTTGAAATGAAGGAGTTACAGCCATTGCAAGCAGATCACTCCAAGTTGAAGGAAATTTTTGCACGGCTGCGAAATCAATTTTGGGCTGCGAAAATGTTGTCCTTTTGCTGCTAAATTTCGCAGCCATTTTGCACAGTGCAACGGAATTTCTCCTGAAGCTTCCTGATATTTGCAACATACATTTTGAGATTTTTTACTTTAGATATTTGATGTCTAAATCCCCAAACTCTCCTTGTAACCCACCTATCATAGGATTCCTTAGTCTTTAAGTAAGAACAAAGGGTGAATAACCTCTTATATATAGTTTGTAATTTTCTTTAAAGAATCGAGTCGGGAGCTTGTTCTCATACGCATCCTTTGTACAGTTTTGCAAGGAAGTAAAATACAGGGCCTTTGCTCTACTTTACCTTCTCGTTTTGATTGTATTGTATATTATTTACTTTTATTTCTAGCCAATCAAACTCTGAGGATTTTTCCTTAGAGGATGAGAGGCTAGGCTCTTCATCTCTTGGAGTGAAGAAAGCCGAGTAAGTTTCCTCATGCATAAATTGGAAGTTTTGTTGTTTTAGTTTTTAATGAAGAGAAAGTGTGACCTGTTGATGGTTTTTATCTTTTTACTTAACTTAAAACGCTTTAAAATCACCTGGGCCAACACTTAATAAGGCAAGTGGTCTCCGTCCATTGAGATACACTAGTTTATCTCTTGTGAGCCTTTGGGAGGTGGTTTGAAGGTAGGATTTTCTAGAATAGCCAACACTTGGTAAGCTTTTAGACTCTAAGGAGACATCCATTAGTTATCTCTTGCGAACTTTTGGCGGGTAATCCAAGGTTAAAGATCACCTTGAATGGGAAATGCTAGGTGAGAGGCATGAGCCATTGCAAGGTGCATCAGTGAGAGGGATTTAGTGTTTGAACCTATTAAAGGGAAGCATCTGTACCACACCGTTTAGAGAATTAACTATATGTTAACTCTCTAATGCGAGGAAAAGAAACAAGTGACTGGAACTCTCCTTTTTGTATAAGGAATCTGAGCCTAGTGATCTAAACTCCAAGAAACACTTTTCTTTGTAAGTAAAATCAGTTACTATTTTTGGTTAGTTTAAAACCAAACCTTTTTCATTCAAACATCTTTATGTTTTCTTTTAAAGCTAACCTTGAAATGAAAAAGCACCAATTCAGCTTTCAATTGATATCAATTGTGAAGTGAAAACCCATCCCAGTGAACGATCCTAGAGCCACTATGCTATGCTAGCTAAGGCTATCCTAGTACATGGTGTAATAGGTTATAAATTTTGTTGATTACTCCTTTTTGAGGACCACAATCAAGGGACACCAGCTGGACACGAATCAAATGGTACCACTGTCAGGGACCATTGAGAGGACATGAATCAGCTGAGACACCAATTGGGAACGAATCACATCTCGGAGATGGCGAAACCCCATTTTGCAAGAACGGGGGGACGTAAATAATATTCTGGGAACGGAGTTTTAGAACCGACAATGGCAATCATTTATTCCCAGCATGTGGAGACCTCTGGAAACCCCCATTTTTCAATTACCAGAAAGGGTTAAAAAGATGCTAGAAAATCAACAGCACTTCAAGGCAGGAAGCAAAATGATCAGAACTTTGCCAGAAAACGAGCTGGGACTAGGAAATGCAAAAAATCATTCTTCGAGGATCAAAGCCTTCTCACTAACCGAAGGTCTCATGTATTCCTACTTAAAAGACACACGGTTCGTTCTCCTACTTTGCCTACTCATTCATAGGGTTTACTGCTTGGTAGGCTTATACCCCGATTGAGATAGTAGCAATACCAGACCTAGTTGTTTGAAACCTTGGTTGGGAGATCTAGTAAGGGCGAAAATAGACGCTTTGCAAAGGGTGGTCGTAGATCAGCGGTAACAGAATCTTCTTTTCCAGATCCAATTCAATCTAGAGCAACAGACGCCCTTACACAGAGAAAACCATTCGACCCACGAGGAACACTTCCGGAACCAAAGCCAAAGGAAGTCATGATGGAAATTCAAGGTAAGAAGGTACTTTCCATTATGGTTAGTGCTATTCTTCTAGTACTAGTCTTAAATGAGTCAGCTGCCCAATTTGGAGAGCTGACTTAGATGAGGAACTAATTCCACCTTTGGTTCTCAGTCACTCTTTTTGTGGTTTGCTCTCGCTCTTTCTGACTTTCTTTTTGTGGTATTCTCCAACTAGTGTTCTTTCTTTGTTCTTTGCCTGAAGAATGAAAAAAGTCATCCCTTTCTTTCTTGGTTGGCAAAACCCAACCAGAATCGATCCTTCTTCTTCCTTCATTTCCATTGGGAGAAAAGGAAATTTCATCGGGAGAGCACGAACAAAAAACAAGCTCTCTTCCCCTCCTTTCCCTTTTTGTCTTTTTTTGGGGTAAGGAAGTAAAAAAAAAAAAAGAGATAAAAGAAAAAGCTTTATGATAAAAAAGCTACAAAGGAATTTCGAAGTGTCGTCACCTGAACTTTCCTTAATGATTGAAGCAGTCCTGAAAGATTTTGGTAAAGACCATTACGCACTGTCCTATGAGGAATTGCAAGCATTGCAGGAAGCTATATTGAACAAATCGTATAAGTTTTCTGCCTCCGAAATGGAATCCTCTAAACTGCCTATTTTCATAAGATTGAAAGACGCACTGGTTCAGCACGCCCTTGGGACTTTACTAAATCATAAATTTCGTGCCCTTAATCTGAATGGATATCATTCTTCCTTTTTTGCTGATAAAAATTCCTTCTTTAATACAATAGTGGGGTAAGGTCGAGCGCCTTTTAATGGTTGACTTAGCCGAATTGGTCAATCTAATTTCCCAAAAAGACCTCCTCTCTAAAATAGAACAAATTGTAAAAGGCCCGTACATCGTGAAATTGATTTCATCATTCTCGGATTTGCCCATGATAACCGTTGGATATCCAATGAACTCAAAAGGAGAAAAGATTGTGCATTCCCCATGTAAGAATCTGCCTAACAAATCTCCTTCTAAATGACTTTGACAGACGCTTGTTGGACAAATTTCCAACGCTAGTACATGCCAGATTCTACGATGAGGTATTTGTTCCTATCTTTTCAAAGAATGATGAAAGCAATTTCACTAAGGAGAAATTATAGGCACTTTTAACAGAATGCAAACTATATCATGGACTACTTTTCATATTACCTAAAGGTGGAAAAGCACTAAAATATGAAAAAAAACGGGAGAAAGATATCCATAAAAGAAAACGGGGCTATTCAATATACGCCAAAGGAGGTAGATGGTTCGTAAAAAGTAACAATCTTTTCTTTTTCTTTTTTATTATGTTTTATTCTTTTTGTGGCTGTCTTTCTAGAATCGTCCAAGGAATAGAACTACGTATGACTTGATCCCGTAAGGAGCAAGGGGTACGTAGGCAGCCAGAGAATCTTAGTCCAGTTCTTTCCTTTTGGGGAAACTAAACCACTAGAATAGATAGATTAATCGTTTTTTCATTGATTTAGTAAGAGTAGGTGCGCCCTCGAGAGTTGGTTCGTGAATGGTTGACTTTTAGTGCTTAAAAATTTTAGAGTTCCTTCATATTCGTATTCCCCGAACTGCGGTCAGTCTGGGTGAAATTTCGGAGCCTCGGGCTTTCATTTTAAGGAAACAAAATGCTAAGCAGAATTTCTGGGTAGATAGGTAGTGTGACTCTCCCACCACTCAGAGAGAGAGATTGGCCTATGCTGTTGAAGTTATGCCGAATTAGAATTACCAAAATCTACTAATGAACAGGATTCAAACTAGAATTCCAGTCGACTATGAATGGGTTTTGGTACCTGCTTTATGTGGTCATTGTGGTGTGTTATCGGGCATAAACAAACCTGATAATTGTAAGGTTGCAAAGAATAAATCCAAGGGTCCCAAAGAGCTCTCAAAATATCTCCAATCCAACAGAAAAAGTTTAGGTGGGGACTGAAGTTTCTGATCAACTTGTCGATGTGATCATTCGACAAAGGCAGTACTATTCCAAGAGGAAGATAATTTCACAAAAAAGGTAACAGGTTTGATGTGCTGGGCTTAGTGGAGGATGAAGAGTATGTGGCAAAGGTTGCAGGGCAGAAGGATCTTTTTTTTCAGGCATTGATTTCTTCCTGTATAGCATCTCTCCAGCAAGAATGATTGGAGGCTTCAGCAAATGATTCAGGTTCATGAGAAGATTGAACTAACATGAGGTAAGCTTGCTGTTTTGGGGAAATCGATTCATAATAGAAGATAAAAATCCTTTAACAGGATAAGAAACTTGAGAGGATCGACGAACCTGAGAGAGGGATCCAGAATCTGAGGAAGCGAGTGGAAGGGAAACAACTGGGCTAGACTGCTGATCTTCTGGAGTAGTCTGAGCCTGGGAAAGAGAAAGTAATCGCCGACGAGAAGAAAGATGTTGTGCCGGGTGACTGGAATCCTCTGAGGTCAGCTGAACAGGCTGACAATCGGTAGAAGATGTTGGGCAAAGCTGCTGGCCTAAAGAGTGAGGCTGATCTGTAACATCAACTGTAGAAGAATGAGGTTCAAGTTGATAAACAGGAGAAGGCCACAATACATCTCCATTACCATTCTCCCCCAGGGCTAATTAATTAGGTTAAGGAAAATATGAGGCGACCTCATTAAAGAGAACATTCAAGGATACATCGAGTCTCTTGGATTTCACGTCATAGCATCTATACCTGGACTGAACATATCCAAGAAAGACACAAGTGGTTGCCTTGGGGACAATTTTTCGCCTAACTGTGCAGGAATATGAACAAAACAAGTGCATCCAAACACTCGCAAATGCCTATAGGATGGTGCTGCCCTAGTAAGAAGTTCGTGAGGTGCCGCTGCAGCTTATTCCCTCTCTCTTCCCTCCCAAAAAAGGCGAGAGATGTCCCGTCCCTTCTTTATGCACATTCATATACATAGCCAGACACAAAGGTGTAAAATCCGGTCAAAATCTGTGGTTCTTTAAGTTCATTCACTGTAGGTTCTTACTTGCTCTAGTGGCTAGCAAACGCCAACCGAGAGGGGAGAACGAATGGCTCAGGAATCGACCGATTCCGAGCGGACTCGTGGAGTTGCTGCTTGGATTATAGTAGAATAAGAGGAGCCGTCTTAGGAAATTACTTAACTTAAAAGACAGATGCCGCCGCTATAAGGCGAGGGAGCAACTTGTCTGGTTGGACCATATCCCTTGTTCCTATAGTATGAATGTTTTTATTTGAGAGGAAGATAGAAAGGGCTTTTTAATCAGGGTGCGTAGGTGCTTAATGCTCTATACAAGGGGCATTTCCTTTCAAATGACAACTGTCTCTTTCTGCTACGAGGACGCGTTGCACGAAACCAAACCGCCCCCCGCCCGATTAAGTACCAGTTGCTTCGTTGGTAGGCCCACTTAGGTTAGGGGGCATTGTCCCTCAGTTCTTACCAACCTCCGGTGTGTAATCGACATGTTGCTAGCTTCAACTCGGTTGAATAAGAATCATTGATTCTCTCTGCTGTCCATTTCTTATTCATTCAGGGTGCTCGGTCGGTGCTCCTTTCTCAAACAAGAACTACTCTGAACGTTAGAGAAGATACGGGAAGACCACCTGAGCGAACCGACCGAAGGGACTTGACTTATCCGAACTGAACGATAGCGGCTTAAAGCTAAGCCTATCACAAGCAGTGTCGCTGCTTGATTGGCGGGGAAGAGCATCTCAAAGTATGGGGCAAAGGATCAAGCGCTTTGGCTTTGTCCCCCGGGATCCACCACAGGTTGGGTTTGATAGCCGTGTGATGGGTGACTATCCAGCATGGTTCGGAGAGCACTTTTAGTCTACGCTGGTGAATGGAAGCCCCCCTATCAAGCAAGAAAGAAGCGGCTCTTCCGAGTCACCATTGACTCTATTTATTATTATGGTAAATGAGTGTATCAAGATGTCAATCTGAGATCTTATTTCGGTTCGATATGTCCACCTACGAGACTCACCTTTGGCTTTCGTCTCGGTAGGTGTATTATTCTACATTTTCCCAAAAGAACATTCATTCATTTCTTTCTTCCTCGTTGACCACGAGGACTGAAACGACGTGAAAAATCCAGACCTGGAAAGAAGAAGGGCCGGTGGTGGGCATTTGGGAAAGTCGGGCCGATTGGGTGTCTTCATTCAAGCGACGGTACAGAAGAAGAACAAAACGAAGTGAGAGGCCAGGGGGCAGGGAAAAGAGTCGAGTCAATCAGGCTCGACGACCGGGAGAAGCAAAACGAAAGAAGGATTTGGCCGAAAAAGAAGCAACGCTATGGATACCATGACCAATCACCATCGATAAAGAAGAATCTTTCTAAATTACTTCAGGTCAGCGGGGCCTTCAAGCATCTGAAATACGCCGGGGTTGTAAATGACATAGCGTTCCTGATAGAAAATGACAACTCCTTCAGAAAAACAAAGTTATTCAAGTTCTTTTTCCCAAAGAAGTCCCGCTCCGACGGCCCGACGAGTCATATACTTAAAAGGACCCTCCCTACAGTGCGCCCCTCCTTGAATTATTCGATCATGCAATACTTATTGAATACAAAGAACTAAATTCATTTCGACTCCGTCGTAGTTCTCAATCATTTCGTGGCACCGGGTGTGGCTGAACCATCTACGATGGGGGGAGCGAATGCACAGGGAAGAAGCTTAGATAAAAGAATACGTTCTCGCATCACTTTTTTTGTAGAAAGCTCGACCAGGGAGAAAAAGTGTTTAGCCGAAGCCAAAAAGAGGTTGACCCACTTCATTCGCCAAGCGAATGATCTTCGCTTCGAGGGAACAACAAAAACCACCATCTCGCTCTTTCCTTTCTTCGGTGCTACCTTTTTCTTTCCAAGGGATGGGGTTGGGGTGTATAATAACCTCTTTTTTTAGGATGCCCGGGAACAACTCCTAGGTCAATTAAGGATCAAATGTTGGAACTTCATGGGTAAGGATAACGTAATGGAATTGATAGATAAATTCATAGACCTAGGTGGGATAGGAGAATTGATAAAGGGAATAGAGATGATGATAGAGATCATACTGAGAAACAGAAGAATTCCGTACGGGTACAACTCTTATTTGAACGAAGTGAAAAAAATGCGATCTTTGTTGTCTAATAGAACAAACACTAATACCTTAATTGAGTCGGTCAAGATCAAATCTGTTTATCAAAGTGCTTTTCCGATTGCTCAAGACATCTCTTTTCAACCGAGGAACAAAACAAGATCATTTCGTTCCATTTTTAGTAAAATAGTGAAGGATATTCCATTAGTAATGAAAAAAGGGGTTGAGGGGATCCGTATATGTTGTTCAGGTCGATCAGAAGGTGCAGAAATAGCTAGAACTGAATGTTGAAAGTATGGAAAAACATCTCGTAATGTATTTAACCAGAAAATCAATTATGCTCCTGCGGAAGTATCTACTCATTATGGAATCTCAGGTATCAAAGTGTGGATTTCATATAGTAAAAAAAAAAAAAGAAACGTGCTATATCCGAAACGTACGAAATATAGTAAATATCATAAAGGAAGATGTAGTAGGGGTCGTGAACCGGATGGTACACAACTTGGTTTTGGAAGATATGGCACTCAAAGTTGTAGAGCTGGTCGTCTTTCATATCGAGCCATTGAAGCAGTGCGTTGGGCTACAATTAGACAATTCCATCATGCTATGAGCGGACAATTCCGAAGAAATGGTAAGATATGGGTCAGAGTTCTCGCGGATCTCCCTATTATCGAGAAACCCACAGAAGTCATAATGGGAAGAGAAAAAGGAAATCCTACAGGTTGGATTGCTCGTGTGTCCACGGGACAAATCCCATTTGAAATGGATGGTGTGAGTTTGTCAAATGCTCGACAAGCCGCTACATTAGCGACGCATAAACCATGTTCGTCAACCAAGTTTGTTCAGTGGTCGTAACGTAATTGGTTAGTGGGGAAAAATCGGGCTGGGATTCAAAAGAATTAGGCGAAGTGTTTGTTCTTGAAAGACGGAAGTGGAAAGACACTAAGGGAGAGGGATATACTCCTTTATTTTTGTAATCGCCGAAATTGTACGACGAACCTTCTTGTTCCAGGCGTACAACCCAGATACGTAAAGGTTTCCATCCGCCGGCCGAGTTTAGAAAGTGATAGTCGTAAGAATAAATAAAAAAGAGAAGAGCTAAGATTCAGGAAAGGAAGCTTTTTGGGAGAAATGAGGAATAGTATGTATGTATCTGGGGGATGGGGCTATGTATGTAGAAAGGTATCAGTCTCTATCCATCCGGATACTCACGTAGGTTACCAAGTCAATCAATTCAGGTAGTGTCTAAATAACAATGAAGCAAGAGCAAGCCAACAAGCTCAAACATGAAGAGTTAGTTGGCGAGCTAGCTGCATTTCTTGTGAGTCGACCCGCGCATGGGCAAGCAGCGGAGGTAAGATCGATGTAAGGGCCACATATGTACATCAGCCGCATGTGTATAGTGCTATTAGCAGGTGGGGGCAGCATTGTTGTTCCTAGTCTCTGTTAGCAGCGAGCCCATTGAGTTCCCGGGGTCGGGCTGAGGCAGCCCACGGGGCCTGCATGGCGCAGCAGCCTAATCCCAACCCCAGGGTGGTCGTAGATCACAAGGAGCCAGTCATTGAGGTTGGTAAACTCAGGGTGCCTACCATACTTGTTCCTCTATCCATCCCCTCTCTCTGTAGGGCTGATGACAGAATTCTGTCTTTCGGGATGAGGGAGCCACCTGACATTCATTTACCAGGGGGGCGGGCCAACCAATGAAGAGCTGGCTTACAGAGCTTACTAAGGGGCGAAGGGGGGGTTCATGCATCGGCATCACGTAGGATTTCCTTTAACAAGAAAGGATTGCTACTATGAGTGATCACGCACGATAGAGAATGATGGATCAGCGGACCGATTGATTGACCGAGATGTGATGCTCACTAGTCGACCATGCAAAAATCTCCAAGCCCCTTTACTATACAAGGGTTCCAAACCTGAAAGCTTTCTGTTCAAGCTTTGCTCGCTGTCTACTAAACGAGCCTTCACTGCCCACAGTCAATCCTTATCTAATGTTATAATCAAATTGATTCCAAAACTTTTTTCGAAATTGAGTTGATCGAAACTCTATATCCATGGCCGTGAGGGTCATTTTGATAAGGGTGATTCGGCCAGCTAATGAAAGCCATTTGTTTGCCCGAAAGCTGTCCGATCGGACCAGGGTCCGATCTTTTTTTTTCTTTGAAATTTTTTCTATTCAATCTTCTTTTTCTAGACTTGATTGATTTATGATCCCGTCAAGGGATCTTTGAACTAGTCTTGTTCTAATCTGAACGGAATTGGACCCAATTTTGGCGTTAGCATTAGACTTCAATAGGTTTATAGTCCGATAGCAGTTTGGGAGCACTTTATGATTGCACTGTTTGGGAAAAAAATCTTTCACTAACTAGCATTTGATCAATACGCTCCAGCTTCCTTTTTTGTCCATGTGAAGAAACCACTAGAGTTATGTCTTCTGGATTTAGGGTTGCTAGCATTTTTTTGAAATCCTCCATCGGAGTGATGTGTTTCTTGTTCTGCCACCCCTTTGTATTTCTATGTTCCTTGATGAAGTTGAAGTCACCCACTGCAACAAGTGGAGTTTTTCTCTGAGGAGGTCATGGTCAATTCTATAAGGAATTGGCTTCTGAGACGCAGGACCGTGGATGTTGAATACAACTGCTTGTCTTCCTGAGGATTTGTGTGCCAGAAAGAGTGCCACCAATGGGCAGATACCCTCGGGCATCATAGTAAAAAAATCTGTGTTAACAATGCTTCCTAGACACTGATTGGAAAATAAACATACTTATTTTTTAATATGGAGTCCCTTGAAAATATCTGGCTTTCTTTTTCTCTCTAGTATATTCCATTTTTTTCTAAAATATACTACCTTGCCTTGATAAGCAAAACTATTTGATGGTCTATCTTTTCTTCCGACAGCCCATGCCTATAATGTTCCACGATAGCACTTTAATATTAGCTTTTGCCAGGGGACCCTTCAATTAGCTATTTCAGCTTCTGTCCCCTCTTTTGTCTATGCCCTTCCTCTTACCTTCTGTTGAGACTGAGATAGAGGACTGGGCGGGTCTTTTATTCTTTCGATTTACCTCTCAGAGAAAAAACGAATTTACAATCAGCTTACTTAAGATCGTATACCACTTCTGATTAAAGATCAGCCTGATCGTAGAGCACCCTCGTTTTCTTCCATTCTAAGGACTCCAACTCTCCTCTTGGACTCTTTGTGCGGAGTGGTCGGCTGGGGATGGATGGGGATGGCATGGTACTTAGACCTGCTTCTAAACTAAGATCCTTGACTTGAGGCCCTTTCTGGGGTGTTTACTTCTGTTGATTAGCAACTTCTGATGTTTCCAGTTCCTGCCTAACAGGGGAGTAACCTCCCTCTATTCATCTCGTGATCTATGACCACCCTTCACCAACGATTTCCAGATTCATTGAGTATGCATATGCACCAAAATGACATGGTGTGCTGAGTGTGAAAGCAATCCATTGAAGTATCAGGTAGCTATGAGGAAATACTGAAATCGGCCTGGTATTGATCCTGTTTTTTTTTACTACTGTACTACCCTGATTTATGAGACTGAAATTCTTGGTAACATATATAACTCTTAAGAACATACTAGAATTGTTGTTCTTGAATAAATTGCGATGGAATGGAAAGACTAAACAGCTATTTAAAGGAGGTTTACCCAGCTGTAACCTGCTGATTTCATATGACTGGACTCATTTGTGTTGTTGAATTGTTTAATGTACTGCTGGAAAAGAAAGGGGGGTGTTGTAATAGAAGGAAGTTAAGTGGTGCAAACCAGATTAAGACCTCGCTGTTTGGGAATAGTTTTGAGGAGCTGCTGGAGATTAATGCTTTGGTAGTTTGGGCTGTTACTGATTTGAGGAAGTACGCTGGTCGAGGGTGCCCTTACCAACAGAAAAGAGCTCAACCACTGATAAGGACTGCTCTCCTTGCTTGCACTAGTCATTCCACCGGGTCAGCTCATTCCTTCAACATGGTCTTCCATTGCAGAAACTTAGGAAACTCTGAATGAGAACTCGGAGTATCATCCTTAGTGGACAAAGTCCGGTGCCAATTCCATCAAAGTATGCTTTTTTTTTTATATAGATAAGCGATGGGGTTTGCCTTATCTTTGAAGGCCCCTACCTTAAATTCATAAAGAATAAGAAATGACAAGCGCTCATATTCTCTCCCTAATCGATCTTCATCAAGAATTTTTAGGAGATCAATTGAGAAATTTAAAGGATCAATACAATCAGCATGAGGAAATCAACAGTTGCGTTTGATTCTCTCCAAACATGAGAGACTTGCCTTATTATCTCTAACAGTTCATGAAGGAAGTTGGGAGAGGTGGTAGAGAATCTTATTCAAAACAGTCCTTGTGTGCCCTTTTATATAAAGGTAAGGCACTCGAACTTGTTATGGATGATCTGAGAAGCTATAAGAGAGTCCGTTTCCACCTAGAGGTTCTAAAAACCAAAGCTGATAGCAGATCTGATTGCCCTTTCAATAGCACGAAGCTCAAGGAGATAAATGGGATCCATGTTAACAATAAAAGAAAAGGCACTATGAGCGGTCCCAAACTCGTCTCTGAATAGCCCACCAATAGCAGGACTGTCATCTGTAAGGAAAGCTTTGGTATTCACTTTCATCCAACCAGATTGGGGAGGTTTCCAAGAGCTTAATTTGCGTTGACTATGCTGGAATTTATGTATGATATCCAAGCGTGAGAGGATATTAACTTGGTCTCCACCCTCCATTTCCTTGAGCTGAAGGTGGCCAATCCACTTACGGATACAATCAAGAATGCTTTTTCGAATGAGACTTTTATGCAGTTCCTTTTTCTTTCTTAAAGACCCTTCTATTTCATTCTTGCCATATGTAGTAGATAAAGGCCGAAAGAGCAAGCTTCATTGCCGTAGAAAGATGACCTTTCCCCTTTGCTAAGTCTTTAATGGATGAAGCTTCAAGAGCAAATGTTGACTTCGGATTCCTGCGCATAAAATATCTTTGCAAGATGGAACGTCATATCCATGAAGAGAAGGAGCAATTAAAAAAGAGATGGTCAGTGGTCTCAGATTCAGATTTACAAAGCCGACATTGAGGATCCACTTTAAGGCCCAAGTGAATCAAGCAGTCTGCTTAAACGATTATGGAAGACTTGCCATAGCCTTAGACTTTGCCGAGGGATGCAGCCTTTAAACCAGGTGATATTGTGCCACCAAACATGATCACCCTTATGACGGATAGCTTCCTAAGTAGATTTGAACGTTAAATTAAATCACCCCCCCCAACCACCATTGGAGTTAGGGGTCCAAGCAATAAAATCTTTCGTAGGGGAGATAGGAAGCTCGTATTGAGAGATCATTCTTCTTATTTCAATAATATCAGAAGAAATAGGAGTGGGGAGAATAAAATTACCTTCACTGATATATTCGGCCACAAGGACGTTTTTATCCTGCCCTAGGTCATAGATAGCACGATCACTGAAAGCGTCCAATAAACTGCTATTATCGAGCCAAGGATCTGTCCCAAATAAATCTAGTAGAGGTGTCGTTTCCAATGATGTGACGAATCAAGGGTTTAGCTTTGTCTCTTACTCAGAGAAGACCTCTCCAGCCCCAAGAAGAACTATGGTGCGGATTGACCTCTTAAATGGACATTCCTTTTAGATATTTATCATTGACCCAGTTTGCCCAGAGAGATTTCCTTTTACTGGCTATGAGCCAAAGTTGCTTCACATGAGAGCTGATGTGTTCTAGTCTTCCAATCTTCTTATTCCCAATCCCCTTATTTCCTTTCTTGGGTTTGCAAACAGTATTCCAGCTGATGGGATGGAGTTTACGCTTGTCAATCTTGCCACTCTAAAGGAACTTGCTTAGCATACTTTCAATCTTGTGAAGGACACCTTTGGGCATTTCAAAAGCTGAAGACCAGCAAGCAGCTGAAAAGCCGTTGCGCGCTAGCGTTCGCAACTTGGTATTAATTAGTTTTTCAGCTCCTCAAGGCGAGTTAGTTGCACGGGTAAAGATGGGCGAGATGCGCAGGTAGATGAGCCATATGCGTAGGTAGAAGAGCCATATGCGGAGGTATGGGCGATATGGGCAGTAGGTTGTTATATGTGACACTGCCTTAGTCTCGAAGACCTACCCTCCCCTCGCTATTCAGAGCGAGATGCGCATAGCGAGACTGAATCATTCTTAGGAAAGCGTTCAAGTTGTTGTTTGATATAATCGATGGAGAACATTCACAACTCATTCTTTATATCTTTGATTCTTGAAACTGATATACTTTTGAGAAAATCTTATATCAAAAGCACGACTTTCGAGTCACGACTTGCGAGTTACAGGTTTTAGGAAAAGCGAGAGTCTCTGTCATGAGGTTAGGTCTGGCTTTACCGAAATTTGAATGTTGCAGCTTAGCTGCCAAGGTAAATAAAGTATCCGTGAATGAGTCAAGCTGAGCAAGGGGGTGGGGGTACCTATATCTACCCAGCCAGGTGTGAGTTATTTCAGCTTTTTCCAGATAAAGGGCTTTGTTTGAAAGAATATGTCTTCCTGAGTGAGTAGCTGCTGGTTTTCAATCCTCCCATTGATCGAGCGAGTTCCCGCTCTGTTTGTCATGGCCTAACTAGGAGTGGATGCCAACTCAATCTGATTTGCCTCACATTGACCTCCCCGTCTCTTTATCATAGATCAACCCTATCACCGCTTCCCCTGCGACAAAAACTTGGGTGAAGAATTCAATGGATAAAAAGTAAATTGTTGATTTGCTTAACAGGGTTAACTGATTTGCCTGGCTCGTCTGCCCTCTCCGGGACCCTCCTTCAACTCGCACTTGCGGATATCAAGATCCGATATCTCTTTTTTTTTTCACTCAAGTCAAGAACACATGCTTCAACTTGCACCTGCGCTAATCAATGACTTGCTAACTTGCCTTCATGTCTTGCTACTGATATATCTACTTGATATCAATCGGCCCCTATTAGTAAGGCGCCTTCTAATGAGTCTCGCTCTCAAACCCTTGTACTTTAGCTAGCAATTGCACGTTAGTGTTTTTTTTTTTTTTTTTTTCTTCTTTCGTTGACATGCGAATTTCTCTTATCTCGTTGATTGAGCTAGTAGTGGAAAATTACGCATGAATTATCTTCTAATTATGGCAGTCAAAAGCCTGATCATCTGAAGAATGTTCCTAACCTCTTGGCAAAACATTTTGTTTTCAGAGGGACCAAGATTGTCTTAGCACGAAGGACTGGCAGTCTTTCTATCTGTAACGAAGATTACGTCCTCACTCAAGCCCTCTTCCAGAAGAAATGGAATATCACACTCCTTTATAGCACAAAGCATCATTCCAAAAGGAGGAGCACCTCTCATAAGGGTCACATCGCAAGCAGGGAACTGAACCAAGCAAAAGGGGTTCAAATCCTAATGATGAACGCATTGGCAGAAAGGCCACGTGATGGGATGATCAACTAGACTGCTACTCCCATAAAAAATGACTATCAAACAAAGGGTGGTCGAAGATCAGATGGAACCCTGCATTGTCCTCTACAGACTCCTACCCATTTCATTCAGGTTTTCTTGTCCAGAAGAAAGACAAGCGAAATATAGGTCCAAAGCGTCCCCGAAGATCGGTGAAATGTACCTGAAAAAGACTCCTATTCTAATGAAAGAGACTGACAGTAATCCTAATAGGTTTAGTTCTACTAACTCTCTGATCTTTTGTCTGTTCTTTTCCTCAAACGACAAATAAGATTTTCCCATAGCATAGGGGGGAAATGAAAAAGAGAATTGCATTTTGTCGCATCCCTTTCTCTCCGCTTTGAACATTCCTCTCGTCCCGAGAAAAAGCTCGATCATGTACACCTCAGTCGAAGCAACGTATATTAGCGTCGACCTCCTTCGCGATACGCCTTTAATCTGTGTTAGCTTTTGCTACATACTTGCTTGGCGGGTTCAGATTGAAGTAGACTAGCGTCAAGCTTCTCTTGCCCCGGTCCTGTATCTGCCATGTGCTCACTCTGCGCCTACCACACTGCTGGTTCGCTTTAGACAGGTCTTGAACCTCATTCTCTCGGGCCCCAACTAAAAAACGGATGCGCGCACTAGCGCACCCTTATTAGTAAAGCTTAGATTTGAAGCTGGTAGAAGCAGATATTTCATTTCTAGTTCAAGCACAGTTGATCCAGGCAGTTGGGGTAGGGATGGAGCACAAGCTCAGGACCTAGGGAAGGGATGGATGGAAGAACTTCTGGACGCGATAACACGGGGAGACAAGTCACCCATGGACACCCCCTATGGAGGACTAGCAATAGGAGCGGGTCTCATAATTCTCGGGGGTGCGATAAGAGCGCATGAGAAATGGAATCTTTCTGAGTTGTGGAGTCATCTTATGTTGATGCCACTCCAATCTTCTCTCCAGTCTCGATTTTAATCGACCAAAGACTCTATAGGGCATTTTTTTTTGTTATGTCTTGGCGTAAAATCCAGTCGGAGCAAAAGCACGGCATACTATTTGAGTCTCAAAGATATGATGTTATCCATAGAAAGTGGAAGCATAGTTTCTATATTGTAAAAGGGAGTTTTAACTACTCCGTCCCATCCAACAAAAATTCAGAATCAAAGTTCTTTTCCATTTCCACTGTACTACCTCAATGTTGTCAATGTGATGTGATGGTTTGTTATGCCCATCGCTTGTTGAAGTGAGATGATCAATTTCTTATGTGTGAGTTAAGATAGATGGTTGGTTACTTCCGACTCATAGAATGAGATGAAGAAATTCTCATAGGTTAGCATTGGGTAGCTTTTTTCTACGGGCAATATAGCCTTCATGCCCCAATTGATAACAGATGCTTTTCCACTCGATCCAGTTCCAACTATTCGCATCACGGGATGATTTAGTGGTTCCTTCATCGCGTAGGGCGGGGAGCTAGGGAACTGCCAACCTAGGTTTCAATAAGAGCCCCTCCGATACTTGTAGGATTGCACAAAGACCTTTGGATCGAACGCCTTGCACCACCGGGATGAATGGGAAGGCCCTGAGGTGGAAATGATTCAGAATTAGTTTGCAAACGATAGACAAAATTTCGATGGGGTCCCGGTCTTGGTTATTTATGTTTAAGTGAAAAATAAAGATCGAAATGCGGTTCTGAAATGGTGGTAACACCAACAGTTGACCCGCTTTCTATGAACTCATCTGATCCAGTGTCATATCCAGTTGACCGGGTTGAACTATTAGCAGTGGAGAAGGCAACTAGAGCACCACAAAAAAGGGCGGAGATATCACCAGCGGCAGAGGTAGCAGCATCTAAGCTGGTATCTGGGCCAGTTGGGTTCGCCGACTCAGCAATTGAAGTAGTTGATCTTGAACCAATTTGTTCATCAGTTGCCCCATTACCTGGTAAACTCTCTTGGATAAATAGCATTGGATCGGGAATGTGGCCATTTCACTATAGCCCATTGATCCACAACAGATAGAGACTCTTCGACTAAGACATTGCCTTTCTATTTGTAGACTGTTCACATTTCACTGGCCAGGTTCGAAACTCTCTTCTCTTCGCCCCATCATGCAAGATAGAGGAGATTGGGAAAAATCAAATTGTCAGTCCAGGCCAGGAAATGAAATTCAACTATAACCTCAAGTTTTTCATAGCATCTAAAGCGCTGAGCTCACAACCCAGAGTTCTTGATGTTAAACATAGCCTTGAGTTGTTTATAGCATCTAGAGCCTTGAGTCCCAGAGTTATTCATGTCATCCACAGCCCTCATCTACTCATAGAATTTAGAGCCATGAGCTTATGACGCAGAACCTTGGGTTGGTCATAACATCAAAGTCGTGAGCTCATGACCCAGACTAGCTCATGTCATTAACAACTGTGAGTTATTTATAGCATCTAGAGCCCAAAGCTCATGACCCAAACTCATTCTTTTCAACCATAACCCTAAGCTTTCCATTATATATAGAGCCCTCAGCTTATGACTCAGAATCTTTCATGTGATGCACAACATGGAGCTGTTCATAGCATTTAAAGCCATTGGCTCACGACCAAGAATCGTTCATATTATCCTCAACCTTAAGCTTTTCATACCATCTAAAAGCTTGGGCTTAGGGGATCCTAAGTCATTCATATCATCCATAACTTTGAACTCATGACCCAGAGTCGTTCATGTCATCCACAACCCTAAGCTCATGAAACAAATAAATTCATATCATCCACAGCTTTGAGCTATACTTAGCATCTAGAGGCTTGATGATAATCCGACTCTTGGTAGCTTGGCATGTAAGGGTATCAACAAAATTTATACCTAAGGTCCTTACACTAAAGTAGCAAAGCTACTATAGCATAGTGGCTCTAGGATCGAACACTGGGAAGGGTTTTTACTTTAACTGGTGAAGTTCGGAGGATGGAGTGAACTTTTCTTAATAAAAATTAGGTTAAGATGAAAACATAAAAAGATGAAGGTATTGTAAACTAAACTAACATGAAAATAGGTTAAAAGATGGAAAAAGAAGTTTCTCAAAGCTTTGGATAGCCATGCTTAACTCACTATGTAAAAATGGAGATTTTGGGACTTTTCACCTCGTGTTGGGGAAGCAACTAAGGTGATGCTTACTTCCTGAACCGGTATGAGTTTAACAACTGAGTTTTAGTCCTTGAAAACTTACAAAAAGGGTAGCTGAACCTCATAACTGCTCTTTTATTGATATAGGTCATCTCCTCGACTTGCAATACAATGGCTCGTAGGAGATAACTAATGAACGTCAGTGGATCTAACAATAAGAATCCACTGAGACCAAAAGGTTATCAAGTATTGGCCATTCAAAGCAAGTCAGAGGGATTAAAAGCTTTACTTTGAATGAAAACATTTATGACGCTCAGCTACTAACATTTATGGCTTGGAAATCTCCATCCTGACACAGGAGCTTCACATGGCATCCATTACTTCAAGAAACTAAAAGGTTTTAGCCTCTCATCCTTGGGGATTTCATCCTCCAAGGATGTTTGGCTACTAAGAAAATGAAAAAGAAAACAGAAAAGAAGCGTATGAACAAAAGTGTTCTTATAACTTATAAAGTTACAGGTTACAAGATATCTTTGTCTGAGGCTCTTCACCTCTATTTAAAGACAATAACAAGCTAAATTACAAGAGCTATTACAAAAGCAACCTTTTCATTGGTTGATTACAAGGGTAAAATAGGTATTTACAAAGCTAAAAATCAAGCAAAATATCTTGGAGAACCGGCAGTGGAATACCATCAACAACGTCTCAAAACAGGGGATTTCAAAGGCATTTTCGCAAGGTGCCTAAATCCACCTTGCGAAATTTCGCAAGGTGGTTCTTCATGGTGCGAAATTCGCACCATGAAGAAAATCTCCTTGCGAAATGGTGTTCCCATGGCTTGATGCAGTTGTGTTCCGAAAGCCATATCTTCCTCATTTCAGCTCCAAATCATACACGGTTTGAAGTGTTGGATTCTTGACTTCCTGATCTTTGAAATGGTATATATAATGTAGAAAATGGACTTCGGGAAGTGCTCCAAAAGTGTGAAAGAAGACTGCAGCTGCTGTCCTCTGTTTTCCTCTTTTCTTCTCTTTGCTTCTCTTTGCTTCTCTCCTTTGCTTGGCTTGTCTTAATGATCCAAAAAGCTGTCAAAACACTAAAACTAGCCACAAATATGATTAGAAGTCATTGCTAGGTCCTTAACATGCCAATTGGAATAAGAATGGAGAACTACTACATAAAAGTGCTTAAAACATAATGAATTAAAGGCGCAAAATAGCACTTTTTGGGTAGTAATCACTTGACCTCATGGGATCTTGAGTTATTCATATCATCCATAATGCTATAATAACCACAACCTTGAGTTATTCATAGCATTTAGAGCATTAAGCTCATGACTCGGAGTTGTTCTTGTCAACTATAACCCTAAGTTGTTCATAGAATCTAGAGCCCTAAGCTCACTACTTGAGGTCGTTCATGTCATCCATAGCCTTAAGCTATTAATATCATTTAGAGCCATGGGATCACGACTAAGAATTGTTCATATCATCCTCAGCCCTAAGCTGTTCATAGCATCTAGAGAACTAAGCTCATGAAATTTCAAGTTATTCATACCATCCAATACCCCGAGTTCTTCATAGCATCCAAGGTTGTAAGCTCATGACCTGGAGTAGTTCGTGTCATCCATAATCCTTAGTTGTTCATAGAATCTAGAGCCTTGAGCTCATGACTTAAAATTTTTCTTGTCAACCATAACCATGAGTAGTTCATAGCATTTAAAGCCTTGAGCTCACAACCTAGTGTTGTTCATAGCATCCATAGCCTTGAGTTGTTCATAGCATATAAAGGCTTGAGCGCAGGATGTAGAATCGTTATTAACATCCAAAGCCCTGAGTGGTTCATAACATCTAGAGGCCTCAGGTCACAGGAGACCGAGTCATTCATATCATCCGCAACTATGAGTTGTTCATAGAATCTAGATCTCTTAGCTCACCGCCCAAAGTTGTTTAGGTCAACTACAACCCTGAGTTGTTGATAACATCTCGTGCCCTAAGCTCATGACTCGGAGTTGTTCATGTCATCCACAACATTGAGCAATTCATAGAATCTAAAGGCTTGAGCTCATGACACAAAATCATTTTTTATTTTCGTAGCCCTGGTAAGTTCATAAAATCTAGATAACTGAGCTCATGGGATCCTAAGTCGTTCATATTATCCATAACTTTAAGTTATTCATAACTTCTAGAACCTTGAGCTTAAGACCTGAAGCCTTTCATGTCAACCAAAACCTTGTGGTATTCATGGAATCTTGAGGCCATGACCCGAAGTCGTTCATGTCATCCACAACCCTGAGTTGTTAAAAGCATCTAAAGCCCTAAGCTCATGACCTAGAGTCATTCATATCAACCATGACCTTGAGTTGTTCATAGCATCTAGAGGCCTGAAATCATGACTCGAAGTGGTTCTTGTCCACCACAACCCCAAGTTGTTAATAGATTTAGAGCCTTGAGCTCAGGACCCAGAGTAGTTCATGTCATCAACAACCTTAGGAAATTCATAGAACCTAGACCCTTGAGCTCACGACATGGATTCATTCATGTCAACCACAACCTTGATCTGCTCATAGTATCTAGAGGATTGAGCTCAAGACCCAAAGTCGTTCATGTCATCCATAACCTTGAGTTGTTCGTAGCATCTAAATCCATGAGATCATGACCCAAAGTCATTCATGTCAACCATAACTGATGCGACTCATGGTAGCTTAGCTTTAAAGGCGTATCAACAAAATTTATACCTTAAATACTATTACTAAAGTAGCCAAGCTACTATAGCATAGTGGTTCTAGGATCGTTCACTGGGAAGGGTTTTCGCAAACACGAGTGATATTCAAATTAGGAAAATAGGTGATTTAAACTAATTTAAGCTAACATTAAAGACTAAAATGAAAGGGTGTAAAAACAAGTTTCTCAAAGATAGGATAGCTATGCTCTGGCTCTTATGCAAATTGGAAATCTCAGGATAGGCTCCTCGCGTTGGGGTTGCAACTATGGTGATGCTTGCTTCCCGAACCGGTATGGATTTAGCAAATCAAGTTTTAATCCTTTAAAAATGGCAAAACAGATGGTAGTGAATTTCATCAATGGTTATTCACTTAGACTTCCTTTGAATGGCTCGTAAGAGATAACTAATGGTCTAAAGCCAAAAGCTTACCAAATATTGGCAACTCAAAGTCATTCCAGGTGATAAACACACCTTTCAATGGCCATTGAAATTGGTTTTAATGGATTAATGCAAAACTTGGAATTGAAAACCTCACCTTCCAATAGCTCGTAGGAGATAACTAATGGATAGAAATCCAAAAGCTTATCAAGTATTGGCCGTTGGAAGTTGTCCAAAGGAAATAAAAACCAAACTTTGCATTAACGAACCATTAATGAAAAACGACTACCTTACCTTCCGGGTGCGAGAAATTTCCATGGGATTGCATCCAAGCCATCACATAACATCCATACTTTGAGAAACTTAAAGGTTTTAGCCAACCATCCTCTGAGGAAAAGTCCTCAGAGGCTGTTTGGCTTCTAAGAAAATAGAAATGGGGAAGAACAGGAGAAGAGAGAAAAAAGAGCTTTATATATTCCTAAGTTTTGTACAGAGGATCGATCCCCCCAATCCTATCTATTTCCAATCCGTCCTTTTGGAGGTGTTGTGCACCTCTATATATAGCAAAATTACAAGATAAAGCCTTATGATGGCTGAATACAAGGTTACAAAAGGAATTTACATGAGAAAATATCAAGCTAAAAATATCTGGGAAGTCGGTGGTGCGTGCGTGGAGAAACAGAGGAGATTTGACATTTTCGCAAGGTGAATTTCTCCTTGTGAAAATTTCTCAATGTTGCGAAATGGCAAAATTTCGCATCGTGAGGAAAATCCCCTTGCGAAATTTCGCAAGGAGAAATTCACCTTGCGAAATTTTCTCAAGGTTTGATGCAGTTGTCTTCCGAAGGCCATATCTTCCTCATTTCAGCTCTAAATTGTACACGGTTTGAAGCATTGGATTCTTGACTTCCTGAGCTTTGAAATGGTATATAGCATGTAGGAAATGAACTTCGGGAAGTGCCCCAAAAGTGCAAAAGAAGACTGCAGCTGCTGTCCTCTGTTCTCCTCTTCGCTTCTCTTTGCTTGTGCTCGTGCTTCCACTTGAAATTCAAGCCTGTAAACTTCCAAAATCCTTGCTTTAACTTGTCCAATTAGCTCCCCCATCATTTGGCATGCTTGAATTGATTCATAAGCTGATAAAAACATGTAAACTTGCCACAAAATGGTTAAAACCAATTACTAAGGACCTTAGTGAATTAATTGGGTTAAATGAATATGATTACTACACAAAGGTGCTTAAAACCATTATAATTAGGTCTACAAAATAGCACTTTTTGGTAGTAATCAATAACCCAGAGGTGTACATTGCATCTAGAGTCTTTAGTTCATGACTGAGAGTCACTCATGTCAACTAGCACCATGAGCAGTTTATAACATCTAGAGCCCTATGATCAGGACCTGGAGTCGTTCATGTCATCCACAACCATTAGTACTTCATAGCTCTGAGCTATTCAAATCATCTAGAGCCTGAAGTTCATGACTCAAAGTCGTTCATATCAACCATATCCCTGAGTTGTTTATAGTATATAGAGTCTGGAGCTTGAGACCTAGAGTCATTCATGTCATCCACAACCCTGAGTTGTTCATAGCATTTAGAGCCCTCATCTCATGACCTAGAGTTTTTCAAGTGATCAACAATCGAGACTTGTGTATGACATCTACATCCCTTAGCTCATGACCTGAACTCTTTCATGTCAACCACAAACCTAAGTTGCTCATAGAATCTAGAGGCCTCAGCTCATAACTGGTGTCATTTATATCATCCACAATATTAAGTTGTTAAGAGCATCTAGAGCCCTAAGCTCAGAACTTAGAGTCTTCATGTCAACCACAAGCCTATGTTGTTCATAGCATCTAGAGCCCTGAGGTCATGACCTGAAGTCATTCATGTCAACCATGGCCCTGAGATGTTCATAGCATCTAAAGCCTAAATTCACGACATGGAGTCTTTCTTATCATCGATAGCCTTAAGTTATGCATAGCATCTAGAGCCCTAAACTCACAACTCAGAGTTTTTCTTCTCAAACACAACCCTAAGTTGTTCATAGAATCTAGAGGTCTGATCTTGTGAACTAAAGACATTCATGTTATTCACAACCATGAGTTGTTGATAGCATCTACAACCCTGAGCTCATAACCCAAAGTCGTTCATGTCATCTATAGCCTGAGTAGTTCATAACATTTAGAGGCTTGAGCTCATGATGGAGAATCATTCACATCATCCACAACTCTAACTAATTCATAAGATTTATAGACTTAAGTACATAGGATCCCGGGTCATTCATTTCATCCATAACTTTGAGCTCTTCAAAGTATCTAGAGCCCTAAGCTCATGACCAGGAGTAGCTCAGGTCATCCATAGTCGAGAGTTGTTCATAGCATTTAGAGCCTTAAGCTAACGACCTAGAGTTGTTCATGTCAACCACAGTCCTGAGTTGTTCATATCATCTAGAGCCCCGAGCTCTCGACTCGGAGTCTTTCATGTCATTGATAAACCTGACCTATGTGTAGCATCCAGAGCCCTTAGCTCATGACTTAGAGTCTTTCATGTCATTGACAACCTTAAGTTATGCATAACATCGAGAGCTCTAAGCTCATAACTAGGAGTCTTTGATATCAACCATAACCTTGAGCTTTACATAAAATCTAGAGGCTTGATCCTATGACCCAAAATCATTCATATCATTTACAACCCTAGTTTAGTAGTAGCATATAGAGCCCTGAGCTCATGACCCGGATTCGTTCATGTCTTCCACTGCCCAAAGAAGTTCATAGCATCTAGAGGGTTCAGCTCATGACACAGAATCATTCATATCATCCATAACTTAGAGCACTTCATAACATCCGCAGGATTAGTTGTTCATGTCAATCATATCATCCACAACTATAAGTTGTTCATAACTTGATTCGTTCCCAATTGGTGTCTCAGCTGATTCATGTCCTCTCAATGGTCCCTGACAGTGGTGCCATTTGATTCGTGTCCAGCTGGTGTCCTTTGATTTTGGTCCTCAGGGAGTAATCAACAAAATTTATAACCTATTACACCATGTACTAGGATAGCCTTAGCTAGCCTAGCATAGTGGCTCTAGGGTCGTTCACTGGGATGGGTTTTCACTTCACAATTGATATTAATTCAAAGATGAATTGGTGCCTTTTCATTTCAAGGTTAGCTTTAAAAGAAAACATAAACTTTGGTGGAAAAAGGATTGGTTTTAAGCTAACCAAAAATAGTAACTGATTTTACTTACAAAGAAAAGTGTTTCTTGGAGTTTCAAATCACTAGGCTCAGGTTCCTCATACAAAAAGGAGAGTTCCGGTCACTTGTTTCTTTTCCTCGCATTAGAGAATTAACATATAGTTAATTCTCTAACCGGTGTGGTACAGATGCTTCCCCTTAATGGGTTCAAACACTAAATCCCTCTCACTGATGCAACTTGCAATGGCTCGTGCCTCTCACCTAGCATTTGCCATTCAAGGTGATCTTTAACCTTGGATTTCCCTTCACAAGCTCGCAAGAGATAACTAATGGATGTCTCCTTAGAGTCCAAAAGCTTACCAAGTGTTGGCTATTCTAGAAAATCCTACCTTCAAACCACCTCCCAAAGTCTCGCAAGAGAAAAACTAGTGCATCTCAATGGATGGAGATCACTTGCCTTCCCAAGTGTTGGCCCAAGTGATTAAAAGGAGTTTTAAGTTAACTAAAAAGATAAAAACCATTAACGGGTCACACTTTCTCTTCATTAAAAACTAAAACAACAAAACTTCCAATTTATGCATGAGGAAACTTACCCGGCTTTCTTCACTCCAAGAGATAAAGAGCCTAGCCTCTCATCCTCTAAGGAAAAATCCTCAGAGTTTGATTGGCTAGAAAGAAAACTAACGAGAAAACAAAAATATATATGAAAAACAGAGCAAGTGCTCTGTATTTTATATTTCTTCCTTATACAAAAGGTTGTCTCCAAGAACAAGCTCCCGAGAGATTCTATATGATATCTTTTGTAAAGAAAATTACAACTATATATAAGAGGTTATTCACCCTTTGTTCTTACTTAAAGGCTAAGGAATCCTATGATAGGTGGGTTACAAGGAGAGTTTGGGGATTTAGACATCAAATATCTAAAGCAAAATATCTCAAAAAGTCGGTCGAAAATATCAGGAAGCTTCAGAGGATCCGGACATGTCTGACTGGGGAAGTTGAAACGCCCTCCTCTCCTATCCGGCCTCAAGCGCCGGATGTGAAATATCCGATCAGAGGATCTGGACATGTCTGATCAGACAGAATTCCGGGAGTGAGATATCCGCATGTCGCAAGGGGGACCGTCTGCATGTACAAGGTGTAGGGACCCCTCCCCCTGATGACACGGAGCGCGCATTGCTATCCGGAGCAACTCCATCCAGATTCCCTAAGAGGACACGCGGTGCGCTCCCCTATCCGGATTCCCTCAGGGAGAAGCACACGACACTCGCGATCATCACACCCCGGATGATAGCATATCCTATCCGGATATGTTGTTCGGATCATTGACTAAAGTGAGCAAGCCTTGCTACGGCCCACGTTCCGCCGCCCTCCGATGGTGTATCCGGATGCCCTGTCCGGACATCTTTGCCATGGATTCCAAAGAACTCTCCTCAATCTCGGATTGCTTTGGTGATCAAAAAGCTATCAAAACACCAAAACTTAACACAATTTGATTAGAATTGATTGCAAGGGTCCTTAATATGTTAATTGGGTTAAAAGGTAATAACTACTACTCAAAAGTGTTTAAAAGAGTTAATTACAAGCTATGAAATAGCACTTTTTGAGTAGTAATCATAACTTCTAAAGCCCTAACCTCAGTAGCTAGAGTATTTCATGTCAACCACCACCTTGAGTTGTTCATAATATCTAGAGCCTTGACCTCATAACCGAAAGTCATTCATGTCATCCACAACCCTATGTTTTTCATAGCATCTAGCGTCTTGAGCTCATGACTTGGAGTCATTCATGTCAACTATAGCCTTAAGTTGTTTATAGTATTTAGAGCCTTGAGATCAAAACCTAGAGTCGTTCATATCTTCCATAGCCCTTAGCAGTTTATAGAATCTAGAAGCTTGAGCTCATGACATAGTATCGTTCATACCATCCACGACCTTAAACGGTTCATAGCATCAAGAGGTCTAAGCTCATGGGATCCCAAGTCGTACATATAATCAACTACTCTAAGTTGTTCCTAGCATCCAGAGCCCTAAGATGACAACCCAAAGTAAAGCATTTCATCCATAAATTTGAGCTATTCATAGCACCTAGAGCCTTAAGCTCACAACCTAGAGTCATTCATGTCATCCACAACCCTGAGCTATTTATAGTATTAAGAGCCCTAAGCTTACGACCTAGAGTCTTTCATGTCATCAACAACCTAGACCTATGTATAACATGTAGAGACCTAAGCTCATGTCCTAGAGTCTTTCATGTCATGAACAACCTTAAGTTGTGCATTGCATTTAGAGTCTTGAACTCATGACTTGAAGTCTTTCATTTCAACCACAACCTTGAGCTATTCATAGAATCTAGAGGCCTGAGCTCATGACCCGGAGTCATTCATGTCATCCACAACCCCGAGTTGTTAATAACATCTAGAACCTTAAGTTCATGACCTAGAGTCATTCATAACAATTACAAACTTGACTTGTTCATAGTATCTAGAGCCTTAAGCTCATGACCCGGAGTCATTCATGTCAACCACAATCTTGAGCTATTCATAACATCTAGAGCCTTGAGCTCATGACCTGAAGTTTTTCATGTCAGCCACAGCTCTGAGATGTTCATAACATCTAGAGTCTTGAACTCACAGCTTGGAGTCTTTCATGTCATTGACAACCTTAAGTTGTGCATAGCATTTCTAACCCTCACCTCATGACTCATAGTCTTTCTTGTCAACCATAACCTTGAGCTCACAACATGGAGTTGTTCATGACATCCACAACCCTTAGCAGTTCATATCATCTAGATGATTCAACTCATGATGCGAAATCATTCATATCATCCACAACATTGAGTAGTTCATAGCTTCTATAGGCTTAAGCTCTTGGTATCCTGAGTTGTTCATATCATCGACAACTTTGAGTACTTTATAGAATCTAGAGATTTAGTCTCACGACCTAGAGTAGCTCATGTCATCTATAGCTTAGAGTTGTTCATAGCATCTAGAGCCTTAAGCTCATGATCTGGAGTAGTTCATATCAACCACAACCTTGAGTTGTTCATAGTATCTAGAGCCTTGAGCTCTTGACCTAGAGTCTTTCATTTCATTGACAACCCTAACTTGTTTATAGCATTTAGAGCCCTCAACTCACGACCCGAAGTCTTTCTTATCATTCATAACCTTAAGTTGTGCATAACTTCTAGAGCCCTAAGCTCATGACTAGGAGTCTTTGATGTCAATTATAGGCTTGAGCTATTCATAGAATCTAGAGGCTTGAGCCCATGAACCAAAGTAATTCTTTCCACCCACAACCCTAACTTGTTAGTAGCATCTAGAGCCTTCAGCTCATTACCCGAAGTCATTCATGTTAATTACCACCCTGAGTTGTTCATAGTGTCTAGAGTCTTGAGCACGACCCTAAGTCATTCATATCATTCACAACCCTAAGTTGTTCATACCTTCTAGAGTTTTGAGATCAGGACCTAGAGTCTTTCATGTCAACCACTACCTTGAGTTGTTCATAATATCTAAAGCTCTGAGCTCATAACCTGGAGTTTGTCGTGTCATTCACAACCTTGAGTTACTGAGAGCATCTATTGCCTTGAGCTCATGACCTAAAGACGTTCATGTTAGCCACAACCTTGAGCTTTTCATAGAATTTAGAGCCCTGAGATCACGACTCTGAGTATTCATGTCTTCCATAACCTTGAGAAATTCATAGCTTTTAGAGGTTTGAGCTTAACAAGTAGAATCATTCATATCATCAAAAACCTTAAGCGATTCATAACATCTAGAGGATTGAGTTCATGGGATCCTAAACCGTTCATAACATCCATAATTCTGAGCTGTTCATAGCATCTAAAGGCCTAAGCTCATGACCCAAAGTAGCTCATGTAATCCATAGCCTGAGCTGTTAATAGCATCTAGAGCCTTGAGCTCATGACTTGGAATTGTTCACGTCAACCACAATCCTGAGTTGTTCATAGTATCTGGTGTTTTGAGCTCACGACCCAGAGTTTTTTTATGTCATGCACAACCTTGAGTTATTCATAGCATCTAGAGCTCTAAGCTCACGATGCATAGTCTTTCATGTCATTGACAACCTTAAGTTGTGTATAGCATCTAGAGCCCCGTGCTCATGACTCGGAGTCGTTCATATCATCCACAACCCTAAGTTGTTCATAAAATCTAGAGGCTTGAGCTCATGACCTGAAGTCATTCATGTTATCCACAACCCTGAGTTGTAAATAGCATATAAAGCCTTGAGCACGTGACTCGTAGTCGTTCATGTCATCCATAACACTAAGGAGTTCATTGAATCCAAGGGCTGGAGCTCATGATACAAAATCATTCAAATCATCCATAACCCTTAGCGGTTCATAGCATCTAGAGGCTTGAGCTCGCGGGATCTGACTTGATCATATCATCCACAACTCTCAGTTTTCCATCTTGAGCTCATAACCCGAAGTCATTCTTGTCAACCATAGTCCTGATCTATTCATAGCATCTAGAGCCCTGAGCTCTCGACCTAGAGTCTTTCATGTCATTGAAAGCCTATACTTGTGTATAGAATCTAGAGCCCTCATGATTCCGTGCCCAGCTGGTGTACCTTGGTTTCGATCCTCAGACAAGAGTAATAAAAAAAAATTTATAACCTATATCACCATGTACTAGGATAGCCTCAGCTAGCATAGCATAGTGGCTCTAGGATCGTTCACTAGGAAGGGTTTTCAACTTACTATTGATATTAATTCAAAGTTGAATTGGTGCTTTTTCATTTCAAGGTTAGCTTTAAAAGAAAACATAATCTTTGGTTGAAAAAGGACTAGTTTTAAGCTAACCAAAAATAATAGTAACTGAAATTACTAATAAAGAAAAGTGTTTCTTGGAGTTTTTGCATCACTGGGGTCAGGCTCATAATACAAAAATAGAGTTCTGATCACTTGAATCTTTTCCTCGCATTGGAGAATTAACATATAGTTATTTTTCTAACCGGTGTGGCATAGATGCTTCCCTTTTATGGATTCAAACACTAAATCCCTCTCACTGATTCATCTTGCAATGGCTCGTGCCTCTCACCTAGCATTTACCATTGAAGGTGATCCTTAACCTTGGATTTCCCTTCTCAAGCTCACAAGAGATAACTAATGGATGTCTCCTTAGAGTTCAAAAGCTTACCAAGTGTTGGCTATTCTAGAAAATCCTACCTTCAAACCACCTCCCAAAGGTTCACAAGAGATAAAATAGTGCATCTCAATGGACAGAGATCACTTGCCTTACCAAGTGTTGGCCCAGGTGATTTAAAGGCGTTTTAAGTTAACTAAAAATATAGAAACCATTAACGGGTCACACTTTCTCTTCATTAAAAGCTGAAACAACAAAATTTCCAATTTTTGCATTCGGCATCTTACCCAGCTTCCTTAACTCCAAGAGACAAAAAGCCTAGCCACTCATTCTCTGAGGATACATCCTCAGAGCTTGTTTGGCTAGTAAGAAAAATACAATCAAAATGAGTAGGTAAGGCAAAGCAAAGCTTTGTGTAATACTTTCCTTCAAAACTATACAAAAAGTGGTCTCTAAGAACATGCTCCCGAGATGTCTCTGTAAATAAAAATTACAACTATATATATGAGGTTATTCACCCTTTGTTCTTACTTATTAACTAAGGAGTCCTATGATTGGTGGATTACAAGGAGAGAATGGGGATTTAAACAACAAATATCTGAAGAAAAAAATATAAAAGAGTTGGTCACAAATATCTGGAAGCACTCAGGTGGATTTCGCAGGCATGCAAGATGGGCTGCGAAATTTCGTAAGCTGAAAGTCTCCATTTCGCAGCCAAAGGCTGATTTCACAGCTACGAAATCAGCTTTCAGCTTGGTGCGATTGGCTTCCAATGGCTATAACTTATTCATTTAAGCTCTGATTCATGGACCCTTTGAAGCGTTGGATTCCTGACTTCCCGAGCTTCGAAACAAAATATAGTATGCATGAAATGGACTCCAGAAAGTACTCTAAATATGTCCAATATTTGCTGTCCTCTTGAATTCTTCATGTTAGATTTCTCTCTTTGCTTTCCCTCCTTGCATTCATGATTTGCTTTTGGAAAAGGACTATAAAGCTTCAAAGTTTGGGTTCTTCATGTAAATGAGATTCCAATTGCTTTGCCATGGATTCTATAGACTCTCCTCAATCTTGGATTGCTTTGGTGATCAAAATACTATCAAAAACACCAAAACTTAACACAATTTGATTAGAAACGATCGCAAAGGTCCTTAACATGCCAATTGAGTTAAAAGGTAATAACTACTACTCAAAAGCGTTTAAAAGAGTTCATTACAAGCTATAAAATAGCACTTTTTGAGTAGTAATCACTCCCCCCAACCGACATATTGCTAGTCCCTTAGTAATGAAGGAGAGAAAAATAAAAATAAACAGTACTATAGTTTACAACATCATGCGGATCACTTCAAAAAATTTTCAAGTGGCATGATGATCAAACTCTCACATGGAACATTAAAGATATAAAACCCAAACTTCAACAAGAGTTATCAAATAACTTGCCTAATCACAATTCATGAAGAGAAAGCATTATGCAAATTTAAGCTTTAAAATAGTTTCCACTTCCCAAGGGCCAAACCTTACTCTTCCACAAAAATCTAAGTGTTACTTATTAGTTTCCGAATATAGTATGTTGAACTAATCTCTCCCCCCAACCTAGTTCTTTTTCAAAGCTTAGCAAACCGATCAACGTCTAATAGGCTAAGAACGCACCTCTTTGATTTCACATTTTTTTTCTTGTAGGAGTACAAGGCTTAAAGGTATTCTTTTCTAAATTGTCCATGTAACGGGGGTCCATCGATGACTCCCAACCAATTAAGGTTTAGGGCATCAAGTTTTAAGGATCTTTCAACCACTAACTCCTCAGATTTTACCCCGGACTTTTGAGAATGAATTTTAATACCCAAGCGATTACTACTCAAAAAGTGTTATTTCATAGCTTGTAATTAACTCTTTTAAACACTGTTGAGTAATAGTTATCACCTTTTAACCCAATTAACATATTAAAGACCCTTGCAATCAATTCTAATCAATTTGTGTTAAGTTTTGGTGTTTTGATAGCTTTTTTATCACCAAAGCAATCCAGGATTGAGGAGAGTTCTTTGGAATCCATGGCAGAGCAATGGAAAGCTTAGAAACATGAAGAACCGAAGCTTTGAAGTCCTTTGCCATAAGCAAATCCGGAATGCAAGGAGTATGGGATCCTTCAGTCTTCCCTGCAAAAGATGTCCGGACAAGGCGTCCGGACACACCATCGGAGGGCGGCGGAACGTGGGCTGTGGAAGGCTGTCGGAATGACGTAGCAAGGCTTGCTCACTTTAGTTAATGATCCGGACAGCATATCCGGATAGGATATGCTATCATCCGGGGTGTGATGATCGTGAGTGTCGTGTGCTTTTCCCTGAGGGAGTCCGGATAGGGGAGCGCGCCACCTGTCCTCTTGGAGTTACTCCGGATAGCAATGCGCGCTCCGTGTCATCAAGGGGAGGGGTCCCTACACCTTGTACACGCAGACGGTCCCCCTTGCGACGCGCGAATATCTCACTCCCGGAATTCTGTCCGGTCAGACATGTCCAGATCCTCTGATCAGATATTTCACATCCTGCGCCTGACGCCGGATGGGAGAGGAGGGCGTTTCAACTTCCCCGATCAAACATGTCTGGATCCTTTGATAGCGCTCACCCGGAGAGTTTCACAACCATTTTGCACAGTGCCACGGTGTTCTCCTGAAGCTTCCCGATATGTGCGACCGACATTTTGAGATATTTTGCTTTAGATATTTGATGTTTAAATCCCCAAACTCTCCTTGTAATCCACATATCATAGGATTCCTTAGTCTTTAAGTAAGAACAAAGGGTGAATAACCTCTTATATATAGTTTGTAATTTCCTTTACACGATATATCATGTAGAAGTCGGGAGCTTGTTCTTAGACGCATCCTTTGTACAATTTTGCAAGAAATATATTTTACAGAACACTTGCTCTGTTTTTCATATATATTTTTGTTTTCTCGTTCTTTTTCTTACTAGCCAAACAAGCTCTGAGAAAGTTTCCTCAGAGAATGAGTGGCTAGGCTTTTAGTTCCTTGGAGCTAAGGTTGCCGGGAAAGGTTCCAAGTGCAAGAATTCATAGCTTTGTGGTTTCAGCCATTAAAGAAGAGAAAGTGTGATCCTTTAATGATTTCTATGTTTTTAGTTAACTTAAAACACCTTCAATTCACTTGAGTGAACACTTGGTAAGGCAAGTGATCTTCGTCCATGGAGATGCACTAGTTTACCTCTTGCAAGCTTTTGGGAAGTGACTTAAAGGTAGGATTTTCTAGAATTGCCAACACTTGGTAAGCTTTTGGACTCCAAGGAGACATCCATTAGTTATCTCTTGCGAGCTTGAGAAGGGAAGTCCAAAGTTAAAGATCACCTTGAATGGAAAATGCTAGGTGAGAGGCACGAGCCATTGCAAGTTGCATCAGTGAGAGGGAATTAGAGCTGAAATCCATTTAAAGGATACATCTGTACAACACCGGTTAGAGAATTGACTATATGTTAATTCTCTAATGCGAGGAAATGAACCAAATGACCGGAGCTCTGTTTTTGCATAAGGAACCTCCCCTATGAACCCAAACCTCCAAGGAATGTTTTTCTTCATAAGTAATTTCCATTACTTTCTTTTTAGTTAGCTTGAAACAAAACCTTGTTCAACCAAAGTTTGTGTTTTATTTCTTAAGCTAACCTTGAAATGAAAAAGCACCAATTTAACTTTGAAGTGGTATCAGTTGTGAGTTGAAAACCCTTCCCAGAGAATGATCCTAGAGCCACTATGCTATATTAGATAAAGTTATCCTAATGCATGGTGATATAGGTTATAAATTTTGTTGATTACTCTCTCAATCAAAGAGCACCAGCTGGACGTGAATCAGCTGAGACACCAATTGGGAACGAATCAAATGGCGCCGTTGCCGGGGAAGGTGCCAACTTCATAGTGATATTATTTCAGTATACTTGTGGTTTTCATCACAAGTTTGGTGAGTTTTCTGTCATTTTACTAACTCTTTTAGTTTTTTTCTTTGACTCGTTTATATTCTAGCATAGCTTTTAATTTAGTTTTAGTTTTAGTTAAGCGAACTCTTTTTGGTAGTTTTGTTTTTTTTGTTTTCCTTTGTTTTCGTTCTTTTTTGTTACAGTTGATACTAGTTGTGTATGCCAAAGTGGATATGAGATAGTGGAGGAAGGCTTGTTAAACTTGAAACACCTCATAACAAGGAGTTGGAATTGAGCTTGAACATCATGGAAACTACACCTGAGGATCAGCATAGTCACCATGGTCATTAGGACAATCCCAATGAATTCAGATCAATGAGGAACCGTATGCATCCACCTCGTATGAGTGCACCATCATGTATAGTGGGAGAAATTGAATTTTTGTCTTTTTACCTGACTTAGAGTTTGTATTATGCTTATTAAAGTTGATGAATTGTTGAAACTTCTATTGAATTCAACCTTAGTTCTCCCATTTTAAGCTATTCACACACTGTGCACAATAGGTTCCGAGTATAAGATGAAAAACTATTTCCCTCTTGACTTAGGAAAAATTTAGACTTGATACCTTTGACCTCATTTAATAGTGTTGGGACACCTTATAAAAGGCCAATGAGTCTTTGAAAAAGAAAGAAAGAAAAAATGTTTGCTTGCCTTGAAACCCGAGCAAGGTCCGAGGGGTATATGGTGAAAATCTTTAAAACCTGGTGCCCTAAGCCTTCATTGGTTGGGAGTCACCGGCCTCAATGCTCGTTACAAGGGTGAATAGGTGGAGTTTAACATACTGTAGGTGCTTGGGTATTAAAAATTCATTCTCAAAAGTCCGGGGTAAAATCCGAGGAGTTAGTGGTTGAAAGATCCTTAAAGCTTGATGCCCTAAACCTTAATTGGTTGGGAGTCATCGATGGACCCCCGTTACATGGACAATTTAGAAAAGAATACCTTTAGCCTTGTACTCCTACAATGAAAAAAATTGTGAACCAAGAGGTGCGTTCTTAGCCTATTGGAGGTTGACCAGTTTGCTAAGCTTTAAAAAAGAACTAGGTTGGGGGGAGAGGTTAGTTTAACATACTATATTCGGAAGCTAATAAATAACACTTAGATTTTTGTGGAAGAGTAAGGTTTGACCCTTTGGGAGTGGAAACTCTTTTAAAGCTTAAATTTGCATAATGCCTTCTCTTTAAGAATTGTGATTAGACAAGTTATTTGATAACTCTTGTTGAAGTTTGATTTTTATTTCTTTAATGTTCCATGTGAGAGCTAGATCATCATGCCACTTGAAATTTTTTTTTTGATTAGCACGATGTTGTAAATTATAATATATATATATATATATATATATTTTTCTCTCCTTCATTGCTAAGGGACTAGCAATATGTCGGTTGGGGGGAGTGATTACTACTCAAAAAGTGCTATTTCATAGCTTGTAATTAACTCCTTTAAACACTTTTGAGTAGTAGTTATCACCTTTTAACCCAATTAACATATTAAGGACCCTTGCAATCAATTCTAATCAAATTGTGTTAAGTTTTGGTGTTTTGATAGCTTTTTGATCACCAAAGCAATCCGAGATTGAGGAGAGTTCTTTGGAATCCATGGCAAAGATGTCCGGATAGGGAGTCCGGACACACTATCGGAGGGCGGCGGAACGTGGGCTGTAGCAAGGCTTGCTCACTTTAGTCAATGATCCGGACAACATATGCTATCGTCCAGGGTGTGATGATCGCGAGTGTCGTGTGCTTCTCCCTGAGGGAGTCCAGATAGGGGAGCGTGCCGTGTGTGCTCTTGGGGAATCCGGATGGAGTTGCTCTTGATAGCAATGCACGCTCCGTGTCATCAGGGCGAGGGGTCCCTACACCTTGTACATGCAGATGGTCCCCCTTGCGACGCGCGGATATCTCACATCCGGAATTCTGTCCGGCCGATGTTCCACCTTCTCCGGATATTTCACATCCGACGCCTGAGGCTGGATGGGAGAGGAGGGCGTTTCAACTTCCCCGGTCAGACATGTCCGAATCCTCTGATAGCGCTTACCCGGAGAGCATCCGCAGCCGACAATTCAGATTACCCGGGTTTTGCATAGTGCCGCGGTGTTCTCCTGAAGCTTCCCGATATTTCCGACCGACATTTTGAGATATTTTGCTTTAGATGTTTGATGTCTAAATCCCCAAACTCTCTTTGTAATCCACCTATCATAGGATTCCTTAGTCTTTAAGTAAGAACAAAGGGTGAATAACCTCTTATATATAGCTTGTAATTTCCCTTACAGGGGATATCATGTAGGACAATCTCTCGGGAGCTTGTTCTTGGAAACAACCTTTTGTATAAGGAAGAAATATAAAATACAGATCACTTGCTCTATTTTTCCTATATATTTTTGTTTTCTTATTAGTTTTCTTTCTAGCCAATCAAACTCTGAGGATTTTTCCTCAGAGGATGAGAGGCTAGGCTCTTTGTCTCTTGGAGTGAAGAAAGCCGGGTAAGTTTCCTCATGCATAAATTGGAAGTTTTGTTGTTTTAGTATTTAATGAAGAGAAAGTGTGACCTGTTAATGGTTTTTATCTTTTTAGTTAACTTAAAACTCCTTTTAATCACCTAGGCCAACACTTGGGAAGGCAAGTGATCTCCATCCATTGAGATGCACTAGTTTATCTTTTGCGAGCTTTTGGGAAGTGACTTGAAGGTAGGATTTTCTAGAATTGCCAACACTTGGTAAGCTTTTGGACTCCAAGGAGACATCCATTAGTTATCTCTTGCGAGATTGAGAAGGAAAGTCCAAAGTTAAAGATCACCTTGAATGGCAAATGCTAGGTGAGAGGCACAAGCCATTGCAAGATGCATCAGTGAGAGGGATTTAGTGTTTGAACCCATTAAAGGAAAGCATCTGTACCACACTGGTTAGAGAAGTAACTATATGTTAATTCTCTAATGCGAGGAAAAGAAACAAGTGACCGGAACTTCCTTTTTGTATGAGGAATCTGAGCCTAGTGATCTGAAACTCCAAGAAACACTTTTCTTTGTAAGTAAAATCAGTTACTATTTTTGGTTAGTTTAAAACCAAACCTTTTTCATTCAGACATCTTTATGTTTTCTTTTAAAGCTAACCTTGAAATGAAAAGGCACCAATTCATCTTTGAATTAATATCAATTATGAAGTGAAAACCCATCCCAGTGAACGACCCTAGAGCCACTATGCTATGCTAGTGAAGGCTATCCTAGTACATGGTGTAATAGGTTATAAATTTTGTTGATTACTCCCTTCTGAGGACCATAATCAAGGGACACCAGCTAGACACGAATCAAATGGCACCACTGTTAGGGACCATTGAGAGGACATGAATCAGCTGAGACACCAATTGGGAACGAATCAATGCACAAATCAAGGTTGTGGATGACATGAACGACTTTGGATCGGAAGCTTAGTACTCTAGATACTATGAACAATTGAGTGTTATGGTTGACATGACCGACTCCTGGTTGTGAGCTCAGGGCTCTAGATGTTATGAACAACTTAAGGTTGTGGATGGCCAAAGCTACTCTAGGTGGTGAGCTCAAGGCTCTTAATGTTATAAACAACTCAAAATTGTTGATGATATGAATGTCTCGGGATCCCGTGAGCTTAAGCCTTTAGATGTTGTGAATCGCTTAAGGTTATAGATGACATTAATGACTTTAGGTCATGAACTTAGCGCTCTAGATACTATGAACACCTCAAGGCTATGGTTGACATGAATGAATCTAGGTCATAAGCCCAAGGCTCTAGATGTTATGAAAAACTCAAGGGTGTGGATGAGATGAACTACTTTAGGTCGTGAGCTCTAGGCCTGGATGCTATGAACAGCTCAAGGTTGTGGATGACATGAGCTACTTTGAGTCATAAGCTCAAGGCTTTGGATGCTATGAACAAATTAGAGTTATGAATGATATGAACGACTCCGGATCATGTGAACGCAGTTCTCTAGATGATATGAACTGCTCAAGCCTTTGGTTGAGGTGAAGAGCTTTAGGTCATGAGCTTAAGGATCTAGATGCCATGACTAGGTCAGAGTTATGGATGATATGAATGACTCGGGATCCCGTGAACTCAGCCTTTAGATGCTTTGAACCGCTTAGGGTAATGGATGATATGAGTGATTTTGCGTCATTAGCTTAAGCCTCTAAATGTTATGAATGGATAAGGGTTGTGGATGAAATGAACAACTCCGGGTCATGAGCTTAGGTCTCTAGATGCAATGAACAGTTCAGGACCGTGGTTGACATGAACCACTATGGGTCATAAGCTCTGGGCTCTAGACAATGTGAATAACTTAGAGTTGTGGATGACATGAATGACACCAAGTTATGAGCTCAGGGCTCCAGATACTATGAACAACACAGGGTTGTGGTTGAGCTGAAAAACCCTGGGTTGCTAGTTGAGGGCTTTAGGTGCTATGAACATGTAAGAGTTATGGATGATATGAACAACTTAGGTTCCTGTGAGCTCAAGCCCCTAGATACTATGAACCTCTCAAGGCTATGGATGATATGAACGATTCTACATCTTGAACTCAAGCCTCTAGATGCAATGAATAACTCAAGGTTGTAGATGACATAGATGAATCTGGGTCATAAACTCAGGGCTCTAAATGTTATGAATAACTCATGGGTGTGAATGAGATGAGCTACTTTGAGTCATGAGCTCAGGGCTTTGGATGCTGATTGCGTGTCTAGATGGTGTACCTTGAGTTTGGTCCTCAGATAGGAGTAATCAACAAAATTTAGAACCTATATCACCATGCACTAGGATAACCTTAGCTAATATAGCATAGTGGCTCTAGGATCGTTCACTGGGAAGGGTTTTCAACTTACAACTGATACCAATTCAAAGTTGAATTGGTGCTTTTTCATTTCAAGGTTAGCTTCAAAAGAAAACATAAACTTTGGCTAAAAAAAAGGATTTGTTTGAAGCTAACTAAAAAAAAAGTAATGGGAATTACTTATGAAGAAATACGTTCCTTGGAGTTTTAGGATCATTGGGGTCAGGCTCCTCATGCAAAAACAGAGCTCTGGCCACTTGAATCTTTTCCTCGCATTAGAGAATTAACATATAGTTAATTCTCTAACCGGTGTTATACAAATGTTTCCCTTTTATGGATTTCAACACTAATTCTCTCTCACTGATGCATCTTGCAATGGCTCGTGCCTCTCACCTAGCCTTCACCATTCAAGGTGATCATTAACCTTGTACTTCCCTTCTCAAGCTCGCAAGAGATAACTAATGGATGTCTCCTTAGAGTCCAAAAGCTTACCAAGTGTTGGCAATTCTAGAAAATCCTACCTTCAAGTCACCTCCCAAAGGCTCGCAAGAGATAAACTAGTGCATCCCCATGGACAAAGATCACTTGCCTTACCAAGTGTTGGCCCAGGTGAATTGAAGGCGTTTTAAGTTAACTAAAAACATAGAAATCATAAACGGGTCACACTTTCTCTTCATTAACAACTGAAACAACAAAACTACCAATTCTTGCACTCGACACCTTACCCCGTTACCTTAACTCCAAGGAACAAAAATCCTAGCTACTCATTCTCTGAGGAAACATCCTTAGAGCTTGTTTGGCTAGTAGGAAAAATACAATCAAAATGAGTAGGTAAGGCAGAGCAAAGCTCTGTATTTTACTTCCTTCAAAACTATACAAAAAGTTGTCTCAGAGAACAAGCTCCCGAGATATCTGTGTAATGAAAATTACAAACAATATATATGAGGCTATTTACCCTTTGTTCTTACTTAATAACTAAGGAATCCTATAATTGGTGGATTACAAGGAGAGAATGGGGATTTATACATCAAATATATGAAGTAAAAAATCTAAAAATGTCGATCGCAAATATCTGGAAGCACTCAAGAGGATTTTGCAGGCGTGCAAGATGGGTGTGAAATTTCACAAGCTGAAGGACACCATTTCGCAGCCAAAGGCTGATTTCGCAGCCATCACCTTGTGATTTCGCAGCCTACGAAATTGGCCTTTAGCTTGGTATGATTGGCTTCCAATGGCTCTAACTTCTTCATTTCAACTTTGAATCATACAACGTTTGAAGCATTAGATTGCTGACTTCCTGAGCTTCGAAACGATATATAGTATACATAAATTGAGCTCCAGGAAGTACTCCAAAAGTGTTCAACAGTTGCTATCATCTTAAATTCTTCATGTTAGATTTCTCTCTTTGCTTTCCCTCCTTGCATTCATGATTTGCTTATGGCAAAGGACTATAAAGCTTCAAAGCTTAGGTTTTTCATGTTAATGAGCTTCCAATTGCTTTGCCATGGATTCCATAGAACTTTCCTCAATCTTGGATTGCTTTGGTGATCAAATTACTATCAAAAGCACCAAAACTTACACAATTTGATTAGAAACAATTGCAAAGGTACTTAATATGCTAATTGAGTTAAAAGGTAATAACTACTACTCAAAAGTGTTTAAAAGAGTTAATTACAAGCTATCAAATAGCACTTTTTGAGTAGTAATCAGATGCTATGAACAACTTAGGGGTATGGATGACATGATCTACTCAGGGTCATGAGCTTAGGAATCTGGATGCTACGAACAATCGAGAGTTATGAATGATATGAATGACTTGGGATCCTGTGAGTAAAGTCCTCTAGAAGCTATGAACTGCTCAGGCCTTTAGTTCACATGAACGACTCCATGTCATGAGCTTAAGGCTCTAGATGCTGTGAACAACTTTGAGTTGTTGATGAAATGAATGAGTTTCGATCTTGCGTGCTCATGCTTTTAGATTTTATGAACAACTCAGGGTTCTGGGTGACATGAACAACTATGGGTCGTGGGCTCAAGGCTCAAGATGCTATGAAAAGCTCATGGTTATGGTTGATATGAACGACTCAAGGCTCTAAATTCTATGAACAACTCTAGGGTGTGGATTACATGAGCTACTATAGGTCCTGAGCCCAAGGCTTTAGATGCTATGAGCAACTCAAAGTTACGGATGATATGAATGACTCGAGATCCATTGAGCTCAAGCCTTTAAATGCTATGTACCGCTAAGGGTTGTTGATGATATGAATGATTCTATGTCATGAGCTCAAGTCTCTATATGCTATGAACTTCTTAGGGCTGTGGATGACATGAACAAATCCGGGTCATGAGCTTAAGGCTTTAGATGTTATTAACAACTTAGGCTTCTGGATGACAAGAACAACTCTGAGTTATGAGCTCAGGTCTTTAGATTCTATGAACAACTAAGGATTGTGGTTGACATGAAAGACTCTAATTTATGAGCTCAAGGCTTTAGATGTTATGCACAACTTAAGGCTGTCAATGGAATAAAAAACTCTGACTCGTGAGCTCAAGGTTCTAGATGATATGAACAACTCAGGGCAATCATTAACATGAACGACTCCGAGTCATGAGCTAAGGCATCTCGATGCTATTAACAACTCAAGCCTATGGATACATGAACAACTCTGGGTTATGATCTCAGGTCTCTAGATTCTATGAGCAACTCAAGGTTATTGTTGACATTGAAAGACTCTAAGACGTGATTGCAATGCTCTACGTGCAACAAATAACTCAAGGTTTTGATTAACATGAACGACAATGGGTCTTGAGCTTAGGACTCAAGATGCTATAAAAAATTTAGGGTTGTGGATGACATGAACAACTTTGGGTCATGAGCTTAGGGCTCTAGATGCTATTAACAACTTAAGGTTGTGGATGACATGAATGACTTTGGGTCATGAAATAAGGCTTCTAGATTCTATGAACAACTAAAGGATGTGGTTGACGTGAATGACTTTGATTTGTGAGCTTAAGGCTCTAAATGCTAAACATAACTTAAGGTTATCGATGACATGAAATACTCCAGGCCGTGAGCTTAGGGCTCTGTATGCTATACATAAGCGTGGGCTATCGATGACATGAAAGAGTCCAGGTCATGAGCTCAGGGCTCTTGATACTATGAAAAGCTCATGTATGTGGATGACATGAATGACTCTGGGTCATGAGCTTAGGGCTCTAGATGCTGTGATTAGCTCAGGGCTGTAGATGACATGCACTACTCTAAGTTGTGATTCTAGGGCTTTGGATGCTATGAATAGCTCAAAGTTGTGGATTATATGAATGACATGGGATCCTATGAGCTTTTTCATCTAGATGTTATAAATTGCTCAACCTGTTGATGATATGAATTATTTGTGTCATGAGCTCAAGCCTCTAGATGCTATGAACTGCTCAGGGCAATAGAAGACATAAATAACTTTCAGTCATGAGCTCAAGGTTCTAGATGCTACAAAAAACTCAGGGTTGCAATTGACTTGAACGACACTGGGTCGTGAGCTTCGGGATGTAGATGCTATTAACAACACAGTTGAGAATGACATGATCGAATTTGGGTCATGAGCTTAGGCCTCTAGATTCTACGAATAGCTGAGGATTCTAGTTAACATGAAAGACTCTGAGTCGTGAGCTCAGGGCTTTAGATGCTATGCATAACTCAAGGCTATTGATTACATGAAAGACTCCTGGTCATGAGCTGAGGGCTCTAGATTCTATACATAGCTTAGGGCTGTGGTTGACATGAATGATTCTAAGTTGTGAGCTCAAGGCTCCAAATACTATGAGAAACTGAGAGTTGTGGATCCTGTGAGCTCAAGCCTTTAGATGCTATGAACCACTAAGGGTTATGGATGATTTTAATGATTCTAAATCATGAGCTCAAGCCCTTAAATTCTATGAACTCTTTAGTGTTATGGATGACATGAATGACTACGGGTCGCGTGCTCAAGGCTTTAGATGCTATTGACGACTCAGGGTTGTGGATAACATGAATGACTACATGTCATGAGCTAAGGCCTCTAGATTTCATGAATAGCTCAAGGTTGTGGTTGACATGAACAACTCTGAGTCGCAAGTACAAGGCTCTAAATGCTATGTACAACTTAAGGTTGTCAATGATATGAAAGACTATGCATCGTGAGCTTAGAGCTCTAGATGCTATGAATAACTCAGGGTTTACATGACATGAACAACTCTGGGTCGCGAGCTTGGGCTTCAGATACTATGAACAACTTAAGATTGTGGTGGACATGAATGATTTTGAGTCATGAGCTTAGGGCTGTAGATGTTATGAATAGCTCAAGGTTATGGATGACATGAGCTACTCTGACTTATGAGCCTAGGGCTTTGGATGTTATGAACAACTTAGAGTTATGGATGATATGAATGACTTTGGATCCCATGAGCAAAATCCTCTAGATGTTATGAATTGCTTAGGGTTGTGGATGATATGAACGATTCTTCTTTTTCAGCTCAAGCCTCGAGATGCTATGAACTGCTTAAGGCTATGGAAAACATGAACGACTCAGAGTCATGATCTCAAGGCTCTAGATGCTATGAAAAGCTTAAGGCTGTGGCTGACATGAATGTCTTTGGGTCATTAGCTCAAGGCACTAGATGCTCTCAATAACTCAAGGTTATAGATGACATAACCAAATCTAGGTTATGAGCTCGGAGCTTTAGATATTATGAGCAACTCAAGGTAGTGGTTGAAATGAAAGAATCTACGTCCTGAGCTCAAGACTCTAGAAGGTATGAATAGCTCAAGGTTATGAATGCTATGAATGACTTAAGATCCCGTGAGCTTAGCCATGTAGATGCTATGAACCGCTCTAGGTTATAAATGATTTGAACAATTTTGTATCATGAGCTCAAGCTACTAGATGCTATGAACTACTCAGGGATATGGAAGATATGAATGACTCTGGGTCATGATTTGGGGCTCTAGACGCTATGAACACCTCAAGGTGGTAATTGACATGAATGACTCCGGGTAGTGAGTTGAAGGCTCTAGATACTACTAACAAGTTAGGGTTGTGGATGGCATTAATGACTTTGGATGATGGGCTTAGGCCTCTAGATTCTATGAACAACTCAAGCTTGTGGTTGACATCAAACAATCTTAGTCATGAGCTTAAGGCTCTAGAAGTTATGCACAACTTAAGGTTATCAATGACAAGAAAGAGTTCGGGTCATGAATTGAGGGCTCTAGATGCTATGCATAGGTTAGGGTTGTCAATGACATGAAAGACTCTGGATCTAGAGTTCAGGGCTCTAGATACTATGAACAAATCGAGGTTATGGTGGACATGAACGACTTTGGATCGTGAGCTTAAGTCTCTAGATGCAATGAACAACTCTGGGCTATGGATGACATAAGCTACTCTAGGTCATGAGATCAAAGCTTTATATGCTATAACGAGCTCAGAGTTATGAATAATTTGAATGACTCAGGATCCCATGAGCTCAAGCCTCTAAACGCTATGTATTGCTTAAAGTTGTGGATCATATGAATGATTTTGTGTCATGAGCTAAAGCCTCTAAATGATATGAACTATTAAGGGTTGTGGATGACATGAACGACTCTGGGTTGTGAGCTCAAGGCTATAGATCCTATTAAAAGCCTAGCGTTATGGATAAGATGAATGACTCTAATTCATCAGCTCAGGCCTCTAGATTCTATGAAGAACACAGGGTTGTGGTTGACAAGAGAGTCTCCGAGTCATGAGCTTAGAGCTCTAAATGCTATGCACAACTTAAGCTTGTCGATGACATGAAAGACTCTAGATTGCAAGGTTAAGGCTCTAGATGTTATGCACATCTCAAGGCTGTGGTTGACATAAATGACTCCAGGTCGTGAGCTTAAGGCTCTAGATGCTATGAACAACCCAGGGTTGTGGTTGACATGAACGACTATGGGTCGTGAGCTCAGGGCTTTAGATGCTATGAAGAACTCTAGGTTGTAATTGTCATGAACGACTCCGGGTCATGAGCTTAAGGATCTAGATGCTATTAACAACTCAGGGTTATGGATGACATGAATGACTCTGGGTCATGAGCTTAGGCCTCTAGATTCTATGAACAACTCAAGGTTATGGTTGACATGAAAGACTTCAAGTTGTGAGTTTAAGGCTCTAGATGTTATGCACAACTTAAGGTTGTTGATGACATGAAAGACTCTGGGTCGCGAGCTTAGGGCTTTTCATGCTATATAGAGGTTTGGGTTGTTAACGACATGAAAGAGTCTAGGTTGTGAGCTTAGGGCTCTTCATACTATAAACAACTCAGGGTTTTGGATGACTTGAATGACTTTAGGTCATGAGCTTAAGGCTCTAGATGCTGTGAACAACTTAAAGTTGTGGATGACATACTCTAATCTGCGTTGTGATCTTATGGCTCTAGATGTTATGAATAGCTTATAATTGTTGACTACATGATGACTCAAGATCCCGTGACCTCAGACCTCTTGATGTTATGAATTGCTAAGGATCGTGTATGATATGAACGATTCTGCATCATGAGCTCAAGCCTTTAGATGTTATGAACTGCTCAAGGATATGAAAGATATGAATGACTCTGGGTTTTAATCTCAAGGCTCTAGATGCTCTGAACAACTCATGTTTGTGGTTGACATGAACGACTCGGAGTCGTGAGCTCAAGGTCCTAGATACTATGAAAAAATCAGGGTTGTGGATGACATGAACAACTCCGAGTTATGAGTTCAGGGCTCTTGATACTATGAACTGCTCTGTGTGGTGTTTGACATGAAAAACTCTAAGTGCTAAGCTTAGGACTCTAGAAGCTATGAACAACTCATAGTGTTGGATGATATGGATGACTTGAGATCCCATGAGCTTAGGCCTCTAGATGTTATGAACCGCTCTAGGTTATGGATGATATGAACGATTCTGTGTCATGAGCTCAGGCTAGTAGATGTTATGAACTGCTCAGGGCTATGGAAGATATGAATGACTCTAGGTCATAAGCTTAAGGTTGTAGATGCTACAAACAAGTTAGGGTTGTGGATTACATGAACGATTCTGGGTCATGGGATTAGGCCTCTAGATTTTATGTAAAACTCAAGGTTGTGGTTGACAACGAAGAATCTTAGTTATAAGCTTAGAGCTCTAGATGTTATGCACAACTTAAAGTTGTCGATGACATGAAAGACTCTAAGTCATGATCTGAGGGCTCTAGATGCTATACATAGGTCAGGGCTATCAATGACATGAAAGACTTTAGGTCGGGAACTCAAGGCTTTAGATGCTATGAACAACTCAAGGTTGTGGTTGACATCAATGACTCTAGGTCGTGAGCTTAAGGCTTTATGTGCTATGAACAACTCTCGACTATGGATGACATGAGCTACTTTTGGTCGTTAGCCTAGGGCTCTAGATGCTATGAAGAGCTCAGAGTTGTGGATGATATGAATAACCTAGGATCCTGTAAGCTTAAGCCTCTAGACTTTATGAATTGCAAAGAGCTATGGATGATGTGAATGATTCTCTATCATGAGCTCAAGCCTCTAAATGCTATGAACTACTCAAGTTATGGATGACATGAATGAGCCCGAGTCGTGAGCTCTTGGTTGTAGATGCTATCAACAACTCAGGGTTGTGAATAACATGCATGACTCTAGTTCATGAGATCAAGCCTCTAGATTCTATGAACAACTTAGGGTTGTGGTTGACAAGAAAGACTCCGAGTTGTGAGCTTAGGGCTCTAGATTCTATACACAACTTAAGGTTGTCGATGACTATAAAGACTCTAAGTCGTGAGTTCAAGGCTTTAGATTCTATGAACATCTTAGGGCTATGGTTGACATGAATGACTTTGGGCCATGAGGTCAGGGCTCTTGATGCTATGAACAACTGAGGGTTGTATTTGACATAAATGACTTTATGTCCTAAGCTCAGGGCTTTAGATGCTAGGAACTACTCAGGGTTGTGGTTAACATGAATGACTCTAGGTCATAAGCTTAAGGGTATAAATGCTATGAACAACGTAGGTTTGTGGTTGACATGAGGACTCCAAGTTATGAGCTTAGGGCTCTAGATGCTCTTAACAACTTAATGTTGTGGATGACATAAATGACACCGGTCATGAGCTGAGGCCTCCAAATTCTATGAACAACTCAGGATTGCGGTTGACATGAAAGAGTCTAGGTCAAGAGCTAAGAGTTCTAGATGCCATACACAGGTATGGGCTGCCAATCACATGAAAGACTCTAGGTCGTAAGTTGAGGGCTCTAGATGCTATGAGCAACTCAAGGTTGTGGATGACTTGAACTACTCTAGGTCATGAGCTCTAGGCTCTGTATACTATAAATAACTTAGGGTTGTGGTTGACATGAATAACTTTAGGTAATGAACTCATGGCTTTAGATGCTTTGAACAACTCAGAGGTATGAACTGATCAAGGCTGTGGATGAGATGAATGACTCCGAGTCATGATCAGAGGGCTCTAGATGTTATTAACTACTCATGGTGCTAGTTGACATGAGCAACTCTATGTCATGAGCTCAAGGCTCTAGATGCAATGGAGACCTCTGGGTTGTGGTTAACATGAATGACTTTAGGTCATGAGCTCATGGCTTTAGATGCTATGAACAACTCAGGGCTACTGTTGAAATGAACGAATTTAGGTCCTAAGCTCAATCCTCTAGATACTATGAACAACTCAGGGTTGTGGTTGACATGAATGATTTCAGGTCGTGAGCATAGGGGTTTAGGTTCTATGAACTACCTAAAATTGTTGATGACATGAACTACTTTTGGTTGTGAGCTCAGGGCTCTAGATGCTATGAATAGGTCAAGGCTATGGTGGACAAGAACCACTCTGAGTCATGATCTAGGGCCTCTAGATGCTATGAACAACTCAAGGTTATAGTTTATATGAATGACTCTAGGTCATGAGCTTAGGGCTCTAGATGCTTTTAACAATTGAGGGTTGTGGATGACATGACCGACTCTGGGTTATGAACTTAAGATTCTATGAACAGCTCAAGGTTATGGTTGACACGAAAGGCTCTTAGCCTTGAGCTTAGGGTTCTAGAAGTTATGAACAACTCAAAGTTGTGGATGATATGAACAACTTATGATCCCGTGAGCTCAATCCTATAGATTTTATGAACTAATCGGGGCTGGGAAAAATATGAATGATTTTGTTTCTTAAGCACAAGCCTTTAGATGTTATGAATTGCTCAATGTTGTGGATGACATGAATGACTCTGGGTCTTGAGCTTAGGGCTCAAGATGCTATCAATAACTGAGGGTTGTTGTTGACTTGAACAACTTCGGGTCATGAGCTTAGGGGTCTAGATGCTATGAACAACTCATAGTTGTGGATGATATGAATGACTCGCTCTCCTGTGACCTAAGGCCTCCAGATGTGATGAACCGCTCAGGGTTGTTGATGTTAATAATGACTATACATCATGCGCTGAAGCCTCTATATGCTATGAACAACTCAAGGTTGTGGAGGCTATCAACAACCTTAGGTCGTGAGCTCAAAGATTTAGATGTTATGAACTACTCATGGCTATGGTTGACAAGAAGAAGTTCAGGTCATGAGCTCATGGCTCTAGATTCTATGAATAGCTAAGGATTATGGATAACACGAGCTACTCTATGTTATGAGCTTACAACTTTGGATGTTATGAAGAACTCAAGGTATTGGATAATATGAACAACTCCGGATTTCGTGAGCTTAGTCCTCTAGATGTTATGAACAGCTCGGGACTGAGGATGATATGAACAATTCTTGGTCGTGAGCCCATGGCTCTAAATGATATGAATAGCTCAAGGTTATAGATGACATGAATGACCCTAGGTAATGAGCTTAAGGCTTTAGATGCTATGAATAACTTAAGGCTATGGTTGACAAGAACAACTCCGAGTCATGAGCTCAATGCTCTAAATGCTATGAATAGCTCCAGGCTATGGATGACATGAATGACTTTGGCTCATGAGTTTAGGGCTCTAGATACTATGAACAGCTTAGGGTTGTGGTTGACACGAATGACTCTAGGTCGTGAGCGCACGACTCTAAATGTTATGAATAGATCAAGGTTATGAATGATTATAAACTACTCCGGGTCATGAGCTAAGGGCTATGGATGCTATGAACAACTAAGCATTATGGATGATATGAACGACTTAGGATCTGTGAGGTCAAGCCTCTAGATGCCAAGTACAACTCAAAGCTATGGATGATATGAATTTACCTACTTCATGAGCTCAGGGTTGTGGATGGCATGATCGACTCCAGGTTGTTGAGTTCAAAGTTATGGATGATGTGAACGACTTAGGATTCCATGAGCATAAGCTTCTAAATGCTATGAACATATCAGGGTTATGGATAATGTGAACTATTCTTAGTCGTGAGCCAATGGCTTTAAATGCTATGAACAACTCAAGGTTGTGTGTCACATGAAAGACTTTGAGTCTTGAGCTTAGGCTCTATATGTTATGAAAAGCTCAGGGTTGTAGTTGAGAAGAATGAGTTTGGGTCATGAGCCTACTCTAAATCTTATGAATAGCTTAAGACATGGATGAAATGAACGACTCTAGGTCATGAGCTCAGGCCTTTAGATGTTATGAATAGCTTTGGGCTGTGGATGATATGAACGATTCTAGGACATGAGCCTATGGTCTAAATGCTAGGAATAACTAAGGATTATAGATGACATAAACAACATCGAGTCCTTTGGGTGTTGTGAATAGCTCAAGATTGTGGATGATCTGAACGACTAGGGATCCCATGTGCTTAGGCCTTTAGATGCTATGAATAGGTCAGGGGTGTAGTTGGTATGAACGATTCTTGGTTTTGATCCCATGGCTCTAAATAACAGCTCAGGTTTGTGGATGACATTGAGACCTTTGGGTCATAAGCTTAAGGCTCTAGATGCTATGAACAACTCAAGGTTGTGGTTGACATGAACAACTCTAAGTCTTGAGCTCAAGGCTATAGATTCTTTGAACAACTCAATGTTATGGTTGACATGAATGTCTCCGAGTAATGATCTTAAGGCTTTATATGCTATGAAAATAATAAGGTTGTGGATGACATGAATGACTCTAGGTCATGAGCTTAGCGCTCTAAATGCCATGAATAGTTCAAGAGTGTGGTTGACATGATCGAGTTGAGGTCGTGAGCTTAAGAATCTAGATGTTATTAAAAGCTCAGGGCTATGGATGACACAAATGACTCTAGGTCATGAGCTTAAGTCTTTAGAATCTATGAACAGCTTAGGGTTGTGGTTGACATGAACAACTTCAGGTCATGGGCTCAATGCCCTAGATGCAATGAACAACTTAGGGTTGTGGATGAAATGAGCTACTCCGGGTCGTGAGCTCAAGGTGATGGATGCTATCAACAACTTAACATTGTGGATGAAATGAATGACTCTAGATCCCGTGAGCTCATGCCTCTAAATGTTATGCACACGTAGGGGTTGTGGAAGATATGAATGATTTTGCGTCATGAGCACAAGGATATGGATGGCATGAACGACTTCGGGCCGTGAGCTTAGGGCTCTAGATATGTTGAACAGCTCATGGCTATGGTTGACATGACTGAATCCTACACATGAACTCAAAGCTCTAGATGTTAAGAACAACTTAGGGTTGTAAAAGACGAGCTACTCTCAGTCATGAGCTTAGGGATATGGATGCTATGAACAACTTAACGTTATGATGGTTTGAATAAATCAAGATCTTATGAGCTTAGGGCCCTAGATGCTATGAACATCTTAGGGCCATGGTTGACATGAACGACTACAAGTTGTGAGCTCGAGGCTTTAGATTCTATAAAAAGCTATGGGTTATGGATGACATAAACAACTTCGGGTTGTGAGTTGAGGGCTCTAGATGCTATGAACAACTCAAGGTTATGGTTGACACGAATGACTCTAGGTCCTGAGTTTAGGGCTTTAGATGCTATGAATAGGCTAGGGTTAGGAATGACATGAACAACTTCGGGTCATGAGCTCAGGTCTCTAAGTACTATGACTAGCTCAAGGTTGTGGTTCACATGAACAACTCTAGATTGTGAGCTTAGGGCCCTCGATGCTATCAATAGCTCAGGGTTGTGGATGACATAAATGATTTTGTGTCGTGAACTTAGGGCTTAGGATGCTATGAATAGCTCATGGCTATGGATGACGTGAATGTCTTTAGGTCATGAGCTTAGGGCTATAGATGCTACCAAAATCTGAGGGTAGTGGATGACATGAATGACTTTAGGTCATGAGCGACTTCAAGTTTTGAGTTTAGGGATTTAGATGCTACGAACAACTTAGGGCAGTGGTCGACATGAATGAGTCTAGGTCGTGAGATGAGGGCTCTAAATGCTATGAAAAGCTTAAGGGTGTGGATAACATGAACAACTAGAGGTCATGAGCAAAGGGATTTAGATGCTATGAACAATTGAGGGTTGTGGATGACATGAACCACTTTGGGTCTTGAGATTAAGGTTCTTCATGCTATGAACAGTTTGGGGATGTTGATGACATGGGTGACTTAAAGCTGTGGGCTTAAGGCTCTAGATGATTTGAATAGCTCAAGGCTCTGGATGACATGAATGACTTTGGGTCATGAGCTCAAGACTCTAAATGGTATGAAAAACCCAGGGTTGGGGATGACATGAATGACTCTGAGTCATGAGCTTTGGGATTTAGATGCTATGAATAACATAGGGTAGTGGTTGACATGCACGACTATGGCTCATGAGCTAAGCGCTCTAGATGCTATGAACAACTCACGCTTGTGGTTGACATGAATGACTCCAGGTCGTGAGATTAAGGCTTTAGATGCTATGAACATATCAGGGTCGTGGATGACATAAATGACTTCGTGTCATGAGCTTAAGGTTCTAAATATTATGAACAACTCAGAGTTGTGGATGTCATGAAAGACTCCAAGTACTGAGCTGAAGTCTTTAAATGTTAGGAAAAGCTCAAGGTTGTGGATGACATGAATGACTCCAGGTCATGAGCTTAGGGATTTTGGCACAATGAACAACTTAAGGTGATAGTCGACATGAATAACTTTAAGTTATCAACTTACAACTCTAGATACTATGAAAAGCTCGTGGCTATGGATGACATGAATGACTCTGGCTCATAAGATAAGGGCTCTAGATGTTGTGAATAGCATAGGGTTATGGATGACATGAACAACTCTGGGTCTTGAGCTCAGGGCTATAGATGCTATGAGTAGCTAAGGTTGTGGATGTGATAAATGAATTTGCATTGTGAGCTTAGGGCTCTAGATGCAATGAAAAGCTTAGGGTTATGGATGACATGAACGAATTCAGGTCATGAGATCAAGGCCTTAAATGTTATGAACAACACATGGTAATGGTTGACATGCATGACTTCGAGTCAGGCACTAAGTGCTTTAGATGCCATGAACAACTTATGGTTGTAGTTGGCATGAATGACTCTAGGTCATGAGATGAGGATTCTAGATTCTATGAACAACTTAGGGGTGTGCATGACATGACTAACTTGGGGTGGTGAGCTCAGGGCTCTAGGTGTTATGAATAACTCACGATTGTGGTTAACATGAATGACTCCTGCATGTGAGCTCAAGGCTTTAGATGTTATGAGTAACTTAGGGTTATGGATGACATGAGCTACTTTATGTAGTGAGCTCAAGGCTTAAGAGGCTATGAACAGCTCAACGTTATGGATAATAAGAAGAACTTAAGATCACATGAGCTCAAGGGTTTAGATGCAATGAATAGTTCAGGGTTCTACTTTACATCAATGACTCTAAGTCGTAAGGTCAATCCTCTAGATGCTAGGAACAACTCAGGGCTATGAATGACATGAACGACTCTAGGTCCTGAGCTAAGGACTCTAAAAGCTATGAATAGCTCATGGTTAGGGTTGGCATGAACAATACCGGGTCGTGAGATTATAGTTTGAGATGTTATGAACAACTCAAGGTTGTCTATAATATAATCAACTTGGGATCATGAGCTTAGGGCTTTAGATGTTATGAACAACATAAGGTTATGATTGACATGAAATACTAGGGGTTATGATCTCAAGGCTCTAGATGCTATGAACCGCTCAAGGCTATGGTGGAGAGGAACGTCTCAAGGTCATGAGCTTTGGGCTCTATATGCTATGAATAGCCCATGACTCTGGATGACATGAGCTACTCTTGTCGTTAGCATAAGGGTTTCGATGCTATGAAAAGCTTAGGGTTTTGGATGACTAAAATGACTTGAGATCTCGTTGACCTAGGCCTTTAGATACTATGAACAACTAGTGGGTGTGGATGATAAGAACGATTCGTGGTCGTGAGCCCGTAGCTTTAAATGTTATGAACAGTTAGTGCTGTAGATGACATGAAGGAATTTAGGTCGTTGATGACATGAACAACTTTATGTCATGAACTTAGGGCTTTAGATGCTATGAACAACTCAGCAAGGAAAGAAAATTTTCAGTGAAGAAGAAAAAAGAGTGGCAGCAAGGAAAGATTTTTCATGGCTTTCGATGGGAAGAAAAAGAATTGGTGTCCACCGGTCTTTGGGGGGATTCGGAGGATTTTTTGCGGAGAAGCACAACGGAAGCAGGAAAAGAGCAATTGCAACCAAGGCCGTTCGGGTATGTTTCTCGATGTTCTTGAAATTATTACCTATGCTTGATTTCTCCATGTATTTCGTTTCTGAATATTTAATGTACTATTGATTGGTGTGGACGAAAAGGGCCACAAATTTTTTAGTCGATATTGGTTGCTGATGTGTTCGCCTCAAACCTGTTTGTGATCCTCGCCACTAGCCTGAGCCCATTGAAAAATCATGAGATGTGGCTTTATTTGATTTCTTTTATTATTATGCCTGTTTGTTCTCTCCCCGTCTTCTATGGTTTTCCACTATACATGTTTTGGATCATTCCTCTTAGTTTCCTGGTGACTGTCTGTAAGCGTTTCATATGAGTCGAAATTATGGGAGGATAAAGATAGAAAGGACCCTCTGTTTCATCCAACAGAAATCAGTTCAGAAATGTCCTTATAACAACTAGAAATTGATTCTGAAATTGAAGTATCGTGGTGGAGCAGAGCGGGAGAACCAGAGCCAAAGATGACCCCTTTATTCTCTCCCGTGTTCTAGTAATTTTGGTTTTCCGGTTCCAGAGTTTGTCGGACCGCCTTCATTGGGGTTATCTTCTTTTGAGGTTCGGTGGATTCTGATCTTTGGCGTCAAGCTTTCTCCAAAGTGTAACTCGTCCTCAAATTCCAGCAAGAATGGCACCGTTGAGTATCTGATTGAGGGAGAAGAGGGCACCAATGATCACAGCGTCATTCATAAATGCGCTGAGATATAAAATGTTATCTCTAAAGGAGCAATATTTTTTCCTCTTCGCCGAATATCTGTATATTGGAATCTTCATGGTTGTCTAATCTTGATTTTCGTTTTCCTTGGCTCAGTGGAGAGTTTCAACACAAGGAGTCAGCCTTGCTCATACAACGAAGGAGAGATTTGCTTTTTTTTTTTTTATTGGGGATTTACTACTTTCTGTGACACGTTTGATGTTTCCCCTTTGTTTCTGGGATTGTGTATCGAGTTAATTTAGAATTACCCTAGATGAGATGTTTTCATTACAGAAGGCTGTAAGAGAAGCATTCTGCATACAGATTAGTTTCTCCCTTGATGATTCAGTTCTGAATTGTTTATTTTTGGATGGTAAGGCATCAGAATATAAAACTTATGGCTCTTCCCATACGTGCAATTGAAGAAGAATCACTCCAGTCTAAAGGTCTCTCTATTTTGCACTTCGTCATTGAGCAGTTGGCTAAAGTATCGTCATCCAGCACTAAACATGTAATTTCTCAAGCTTTTGTTGCTCTTAGCCCCTCTTGAAGAGAGAGAAAGAAAATCTCTCCATTCATTTGAATAAAATAGTGGAGATTCTAGAAGAACTCATGTTTGAGAACAAGGTTGTCCTAAAATAGCATATCCGTGAGTTCCCTTCATTGCCCTGCATTCCTGCTTTAATGAAAATGAGGAGATTCTCCCAAATTGTCGTGTTCAAGTGGCTTGTCAGCCACTTATACACCTGCTGAGCTTGGTCATAGTGATGTAAGTTTGTGAGTTGATATGGTGATTAGAGACAAGTTTTCTCGGAATTTGATCATTTTAGAGTGTCTACACTGAAGAAAGGTTGAGGAGCACAAGAGATGTTTGAAGAAATGCCCACAAAGGGAATTGAGAGCAATTCTGTTCACAAAGATTCGTCAATGAGACCCTTGTTATGGGTGACTCCAGTCGCCATGCACGTGCTTTCTAGTGTGCTCAAAAGAGTGACCCCAGAAATATCATCAGCTTGCCTGAAAGTGGTGGTTTCCTATCAAGGCTACCTGAATTTGTCTCCAACATTGGACTAGAAGTAATTAATAATTCGTTTCTGAGCTTCTAGGTGTGAATGACCAAGAATATGTAATTAATTCTTCAACAGGTTGCTCTTTCATTGAAGAATTGTGTCATTTGAAATGTCATGGTGATTATGAAATATCCTTGGATTTTACTTGTTGCCTTCATGGACTACTTCAACAGGTTGTTTCCCTTGATAATTTGATCTAGCTGGCTAAGACTAAGATACAAACTCCATCTTTCCAAGGACAGAGTCTTGCAAAAAGGGAAAAAGGATTGCCCTTCGTTGTCTACAACATTCTTAGTTGTGAGAGAGCAAAACATGAAGTGAGAATGGTTGTAATATTTGTGAAGCAAGAACTACCCATCTGTGGACAGCAAAGGGCTCCAAGAAATTTAGAGAGAAAAATTCAGCAATGGGTGAAGGAGGAAAATAGTGATGATGAAATTTGGGATTGAACAAGCTAGGAACAGTCTGACATCATGTTCAGACCGAAGATACAGTCTAGGGGTACATGTCTCTGCATTTATCCAACTAGAGAACAATACACTTAAATTGATATTGGATATCCTTTGCAAAATTTATCGAGGAAAGGGATCTCTTTGTAATTAGTTTTGGGATGGGGAGAGTTTTGTTGATGGTCCTATTCGGTGTCTTCTTTGCAACTTGGAAGTTGAATTCTCGATCAGAACTGAGGAACTTGTTGGCTTTTTTGTCAGCTCTTTGTGAAGGAACTTGGCCAGCGGATTGCGTGTATAATTTCCTCGATAAATCTGTTGGCATATCATCCTTGTTAGAGATTATTAGCGATTCCTTGGTGGATAACGTTTCTCAGATTATTGAAACACGGCTGTCCCTTTTGCTTTGGTGGACATTGGAAACTCCCTGCATGTTCAAGCAACTCGCATGAATGCACACGTGGAAATGCAAGTTAATATGGTGGAGATCATTTGCACCTTGATAAGAAATTTATCCCCTAATGGGGGCAGTTCTTCAATGATGGCCATGAGTGTCAGCACTTTAGAAGAAAATGTTAAAATGTCCTCCATCTCATGTTATAGTTGTGGCTCTGGAGGCAAACATATTTGATTTGGCTTCTAAGACATGTACATTCGAAGCTCTCTTTACTGGTTCAATAAGTAGATCATGGTTGCTCTATGGGAAACTTGTAAAAATGCTCTTAATTGACTGTGAGCAAAATGACAACTGCTGGAGAGAAAATTAAGCTACAGCAGCTTCAAGGAACACTCTGGCAGTAAAGGTACTTTGCGGAGGGAAGCCCTTAATAAGTAACTGAATCCTATGGTAAAGCATGGCTTACGTGCTGGTACTTTGAAGAAGCAGTCATTTATTCAGAACCCTGTTCTATTTTTCACCTCATTTTATAAGTATCATGTTCTGAGTGCTGGAATCTAGTCAAGAGAACATATCTGCACTCCTACCGGGCCTTGAGTATCTCATTGGCATTTTGTATATGGATGATACTCAAGTTTTCAAGGTTTGTCTAGACTATTGGGATTCCTTAGTTTTGGAGCTGTTTGAGGCACACCATAATTTAGATAATGTTGCGATGGCTGCAAATACGACGGGACTGCAGATACCATTGATCCCTGGTACGGTTGATGGCCTTGGTTCACGACTTTTGCAGCAGCGGCGACTTTATTCTGGTCCTATGTCAAAGTTGAGATTGCTTATGATCTATTGTATGGCTAAGCCTGAAGTTCTGATTGTTGAAAATAAAAATGGGAATATTGTTCATAAAACCATGAAAGACAATGATGTCCTTGTTCAGTATAAGATTATGAGACAAATTCTGATCTATTTGTCGCACCTTGATCATGAGGATACTGAAAAACAGATGCTGAAGAAATTAAGCAAGCAACTGAAAGATGAGGATTGGACATGGAATAACTTAAATACATTATGCTGAGCAATAGGATCCATATCCAGTTCCATGATGGAAGAACAGGAAAACAGATTTCTGGTGATGGTCATCCATGATTTACTGAATTTATGAGAAATCACAAAAGGAAAAAAAATAATAAAAACATCATTGCTTACATGTATGATTACACCTCATTCAATGAAGTGAACCCTCGGCCTGGAATTATCATAAACAACCCGCATGACGAAGATGCTTACGAAGGTTCTAGACAGCGGTTCGAATGATCATATTTTCATATACTATTCTGATTATGGAGGTCCTGGGGTGCTCGGTATGCCAACTAATCCTTACCCTTTACGCTAATGATCTAATCGAATTCTTAAAGAAGAAGCATGCTCCTGGTACCTATAAAAGCTTGTGAATCTGGAAGTATATTCGAAGGCCTTCTTCCTGAAGGTCTGAATATCCACGACTCCGCAACCTTTCAAATGCAGTAGAAAATGGTAGGTTTGATGGAAAGCTGATCATACCAAGTAATTCAGATGTTAAGGATGATGATTCTGATGAAAAGGATCCCTTTTTGTAACCTATGTGCCTATGAAATCTATGGCAATTCGGTGCAAAGTAGTTTAGAAGATGGAAATAATTTTTTATACTCCAACAGTAGATGCACATACAGCTGCAATTCCTCTCAATGAAAGCGTCATAGCTGCTCTTTCTCATAAAACTATAATTTTGGTGGCTCATCAAGTGGAGTTTCTCTTCGAAGTTGATAAAATTCTGGTTATGGAAGCTGAAGGCTATTACAGAATCACTTCTAAACATAAAAATCCTGAAGCTATATGCTTGGGAGACACACTTCAAGAACGTCATAGAAGGGTTAAGGAAAAAGGGATCTTAGTTGCTATCAGCAATTCTGACTTCTTTGAGAGACCTCAATCTCAGCAGAAATAAATTTGTTGGCCTAGTTCCTGAGAGCTCGACTAATGCGAAACCACAGAAATTGGACTTAAACAATATTCATCTGATGGGTCCTATACCAAAGTTCAAATCTGGTCTCGCTTCTGAATGGTTCGTTGAAGATTCATACAAACAACCATGGTTTGAATTAGGCTATAATCCCAATTCTAAAGTTTTCTATCCTGAATCTGCCAAACTTTAGGCTTAATGATACTCTCAGTCCTTCAATTGGGAATTTAGATTCACTGGTAGGAATTGGACTTGGGGAAAACAATTTAACTGGTACCATCCCAATGAATTTAATTTAACTAAATTGACATCTTTGAAAAAGCTGGATGTCAGTGGCAACAAAGGAATTTGATCTAGAACTGGACCTAGTGTACAGAGGAAACTTACTTTCTTGGACAGCATTGATATTTGGGCTGGTACAAAGTTGGGAACTGGGTTGATTCATTTTATTTATTTATGGAAATGCGAAGCAAGGGGATTGTAATAGCTTATGCATCTCTGTACTTTAAACACAAGTTGTTGATGCTAATGTTTAGGCTCAGTTTATATATCCGTCTACAATATTCAATTCTTGTTTCTTTACTGCGAGTTCTCCATGAATACTTTCAAGACGTCTTCCTCAGCATCATGTGACACGCTTGGTTAAGGGTTTTGATGTTAATATACAACAAAAATTAGTTCAATTAACACTCCACCAACCTGATTGTTCCAAGGAAGGTGATCAGCTTGCTATTAGGTTAATATCTTCCCTAATGGAGTATTACACTGGTCCTAATGACAAGGTAACAGTTGATGATATTAGTGCAAGATTGCGAGAGGGTTGGCCAGGCTATTACAAAGGGACTGATCACAAACTTTACTTAGCTGTGGAGTTTCTTGAGAAAGCTGTTGTAACTTCTAACATCGAAGAGAAGGAAAACCTTGCTAGAGAGGCTTTCGATCTCTCGAATAAAGTTCCAAAACCTGCATATTTATGAGCAGTTTGCAAAAGGTTTGAGGATTGGAGATTTCATGAAGTTGTGGTTCGTTTACCACTACAAAAAAGGCACAAGCCCTTGTCCCTGAAGGTGATGTTTCCAATGAGCGACTTGATGCCGAAATTCAAGAACATACACTCGCTTAGCTTGAACGGTGTTATGAGATTATCACCGGTGCTTTATGTTCTCTAAAAAAAGGTGAGGCTTTTCTAAAAGGAACTTGGATCTCCCGTGAGTCCCACTGCCTAATCCACCCTTGATCAGGCTTCCCGAGACATATACATACGCCAAACTGTTCAACTCAGTGTTAAATCATTTGATAGTCTTTCAAATATTGTTTCAGTACAGATCCAAAATATGTTAGGCCCCTTGCAATTCATGCCCTTGATGATCCCTCCCAGCATGAAGGACTTGCTAAAGCTAGTGAATCTGTATCAGCATGTCGCACACTGATAAGCTTGCTTGAAGATTAACCAACATATGCTACTGCCACTACTTGCAGCTGGAGCAGGAATTACCTTAGTTGATTCAGTAGTAATGCCTCAACGCAGCACATAGCAGCATCAAAGAGCAGCCAGGACCCACCAATGGGTTTTGCATTGATAAGATCTTCAGGTCATGATACTTCAAAGTGTCCTATGGACTTTCGTGGTTTGGAAATGTGGCCATTGCAGCTTGTTATGCCCAACGTGTACATGAATTAAAGCGTGTGTTAGTCATTGATTTTGATGTTCATCATGGGGATGGAACAAATGATGATTCTATGATGGCTCAGATATATTATTCCTTTCCACTTATCAAGATGGAAGCTACTCTGGTACTAGTAAAATTGACGAGGTAAGGTCATGACAATGGCGAAGGTTGACGACACCAATTATTAAACGAGATGTGTAGTGAAAGAGGTAACAATGAGGAAGGTGATCTTTGTCATGATAAGGTTTTTTTGAAGGTCACGATTCATGTTTCAAACAATCAGAAGTATATGATAATTTTAAAGTGAATCGGAAGTCATTGTCAAGGAGAGCATGAAGGCTTTGAAGTTATTGGCAGTACAGAGGATTCTCATAACCTTATTATGGAAAATCTGCCCATAAGGGACAGAGATTGGTTCAATCAGTTTTGACTTCCTTTACAACTATCAGAAAATTGTTTTTACAATTAATAGGGCTCATGCTTCATTGGCAGAGACTGATGATGGGGGATTTAAAGCAAGACGAAAGAGGGAATTCTGAGGACTTTTGCTGGTCATCAGACTTTTGGGAATATTATCGTATTTGCTTTATTGAAAGACTAGAACTGATGGAAATTTATCTTCCTCACTGTCAGATATCACTGCTCTATAGGAGTCTCTTACTGCTGCTGGGGGGAAGTTCATCTTTGTGCAAAAGCTTCGTGACTTTGTTACATGTGACGTGTTGCAGCATAAGGCTTTTCTTTTTATTGAGGGATTTGAAGAGCAAATACAGAAGCTTCATGAGGAGCATGCATCAGTCGTCTTAGAAAGGAGAACTGCTGATAATGATGAGATGATCGAAACACAAGCACCCATTGACGATGCAATGTTGGTCTTCGCTAAAAGGCAGCGGTTGTTGCTGCTGTTCTTCTGAGAGAACTGAACTGAATGGCACACCAGCATACTATTATTACCCAAGAGCATCAGCAGAACATGAACTCTTATCATCTCATCATGGAGCAGCCTCTACGCTCTCTACAAGGCCCCTGGTTGATACTAATATAGGAATATCACCTCCTGACACTCATAAACCACCCTCTGCACTCATTCCATACGATGTGGATTTAAGACATCCTCAAACTCCATCAGCTGCTGAAAATGCCTTTAATGGAAATTTCGAAGTCCATGTCCGGGATTAAGTTTCTTTGTTCATTTCCACAGGTGTATGAAGGTTTACATATTGTTGGTTTATATTTGATCAAAAGCTAATCTGACCAGTGCTAGACTCGCTTATGCAGCCATGCTGGACATTGGAAATTTGGTGCCTGCGGGCCACGACTCTACTTATTTATGGCAGAAATTCAATCATCCAACAGACACAATATTACCCACCCAGATATTGAATCAAGGCAGCGAACTCGCCGCTCGTTTCTCAGAGGTGAATTATTCTAAATGGAAGATCCATGATTATACTACACACTGACCAGAATCTCGTGCTTTACACCATTGATTTCTCAATGGATTCCGCAAACCCATACTTCGAATTGTACAGAACAAGAAAGTTGCTTTGATGCTCCTTCAAAATCTTGTCTAAAAGAATCTTCAAGAGAACCATTGGTCTCAGAGTTCCCATCGCAGACAGCTGAAAAGAAGTTAAAGAGTCCTAAACCAGCAATAGATCCATCAGAGCCAAATTCAGTCTAGAGAAGGCCTGATCATGGCTTGTCGACTTCAGTAGAAGAGATGGTTTGAATCTGTTTTCACTTGTACAAACTGTTGAAGATATGACTTCAAGACACACTCTTGCATCCTTACAGAGAGAATTGATTCAACCTCTGGACCACTTAGCATTGGAACTCGTTCTAGAAGAAAATGAGCTTTAAAGCACTTGCCAAAATTCAGAAGGGGCACCACACACATACAGCTTGGAGATGTTGTAACAGTCTGTATATTTATTTGAAAAGCTACATCAGTGAATTTCTCTATGCGAGTTAAAGAAGATCAGTTAGTACTACTGAAAAGGCAAAAGATGAAGTTCGTGATGAGCTGGAAAATTTAGATTCTGAACTACAGAAAAATCCAGAAGTGCACTATAAGAAGATTGATAAATCATATGAACTTCTAAATGAAGATTTGAAACTTGAGAATGAGTGGCAGCAAGTGGGCATGTGCTCCGAAAAGAATATGGCCAGTTCTTCTCCAAACATGCTAACAATGTACAAAGGTCTCTTCACACAACCATCAGCAATCCAGTTGCAGCTAAACCTCCCAGGCTCCACTCCATCATATCTACCTTGCTACACATACCTCTTCCTTCTTTTGCTTCTTTGATTGGGAATTTATTGTTTTAAATTGAATTTTCAAATCCATCTTTAGAGCCTTTCTAGCCACCAAAAATCCAAATTTTAATAAATATGCTGCCACTTTCCTCCGGGCATGCGTTTTTACTATTTTATTATTTTCAACTATTTCCACGATTTCCTCGATTTTCAACAAGCACGAACAAACTCCATGATTCCAAAACAATGGAATTCATAGGATCAACTCATGCGAAATCAACTAGGGCTTTGGTGCGGGCCCAAGATTGATGATATTCTCATCCATATTGTTTGTTTGATATCTGATTGATTTTTTTTATTCCTCTTGATGATCTACATGAATTTGTTTCATATTTGTTATTGGGCTAACCTTGTTTCCCATAAAGGCGCTTTAGCTTGCTATCCAAGTACGCTTCTTCTCATCTTTTTTTCGAGAATTCTATGGACACGTATGTGATTAGTGACCATATCCATGCATGATGTGATTCTTAGGTGTTTAAATACATACTTGATTTGCTCGGATAAGACACATGTTGTGTGATAGATTCCCAAACTAATCTCTTATGTTTTATGATAGCGCTTGAGAAGCCGTTCAGGTACGCACCTTAACTCTCCTTTATTGTGATTTGATCTTGTTTGGCATGATATTTTTTGAAATCACCTTAGTCAACCTAGGTACTCTTAATTAATTAATTAATTGCCCCATTTCCCTTAACTTAGTCAATAGAGACCTTTTTAGGGCTTAGAGGGGTGCTACCTCCTAGAGGTACCTTCCCAATAAGTAACCTGATCCCTGGACCTAGACTCAGGTTTCCCAAAGACATGCTTTTTTCCAAAACTATGGAGTCACTTTTTAGGGTTTTTCTTTCTTGTTTTATTTTCCCTTTAAAATAAAAATAAAATAGGTGGCGACTCCAACTTTTCTAAAATTAATTTTTCACAAATAAAAAGTGAGTCTCGCCGATTGAGTGGGGGCACACGTGAAAAATGCGGGTCCACAACGACACATAGTCGTGAGATCAAGGGTTTAGATTATGTCAACAACTCAAGGCTTCTAATCACGTGAGTCACTCTAGGTCTTGAGATTAGGGCTTTAAATGCTATTAACAACTCTGGGCTATTGATGATGCGAAAGACTCTAGGTCGTGAGCTCAGGGCTGATTCGTTCCCAATTGGTGTCTCAGTTGATTCATGTCCTCTCAATGGTCCCTGACAGTGGTGCCATTTGATACGTGTCCAGCTGGTGTCCCTTGATTGTGGTCCTCAGAAGGGAGTAATCAACAAAATTTATAACCTATTACACCATGTACTAGGATAGCCTTAGCTAGCATAGCATAGTGGCTCTAGGGTCGTTCACTGGGATGGGTTTTCACTTCACAATTGATATCAATTCAAAGCTGAATTGGTGCTTTTTCATTTCAAGGTTAGCTCTAAAAGAAAACACAAAGATGTTTGAAAAGGTTGGTTTTTAAGTGAAACCAAAAATAAAGTAATGGAAATTACTTACTAAGAAAAGTGTTTCTTGGAGTTTAGATCACTAGGCTCAGGTTCCTCATACAAAAAGGAGAGTTCTGGTCACTTGTTTCTTTTCCTCGCATTAGAGAATTAACATATAGTTAATTCTCTAACTGGTGTGGTACAGATGCTTCCCCTTAATGGGTTCAAACACTAAATTCCTCTCACTGATGCACCTTGCAATGGCTCATGCCTCTCACCTAGCATTTGCCATTCAAGGTGATCTTTAACCTTGGATTACCCGTCAAAAGCTCGCAAGAGATAACTAATGGATGTCTCATTGGAGTCCAAAAGCTTACCAAGTGTTGGCTATTCTAGAAAATCCTACCTTCAACCCACCTCCCAAAGGCTCGCAAGAGATAAACTAGTGCATCTCAATGGACGGAGATCACTTGCCTTACCAAGTGTTGGCCCAGGTGATTAAAAGGAGTTTTAAGTTAACTAAAAAGATAAAAACCATTAACGGGTCACACTTTCTCTTCATTAAACACTGAAACATCAAAACTTCCAATTTATGCATGAGAAAACTTACCCGGATTTCTTCACTCCAAGAGACGAAGAGCCTAGCCTCTCATCCTCTGAGGAAAAATCCTCAGAGTTTGATTAGCTAGAAATAAAAAGTAAATAATATACAATACAATCAAAACGAGAAGGTAAGGCAAAGCAAAGGCTCTGTATTTTACTTCCTTGCAAAACTGTACAAAGGATACGTCTCTGAGAACAAGCTCCCGACTCCCTCTTTTTAAAGAAAATTACAACTATATATAAGAGGTTATTCACCCTTTGTTCTTACTTAAAGACTAAGGAATCCTATGATAGGTGGGTTACAAGGAGAGTTTGGGAATTTAGACATCAAATATCTAAAGCAAAATATCTTAAAATGTTGGTCGTAAATATCAGGAAGCTTCAGGAGAACACCGCAACAAGAGGGCTGTGAAATTTCGAAGCAAAAGGACAACATTTTCGCAGCCCAAGGCTGATTTCGCAACCGTGTGAATTTTTCCTTCAGCTTGGAGTGATCGGCTTCCAATAGCTGTAAATCCTTCATTTCAACTCCGAATCATGCACTGTTTGAAGCATTGGTTTGTTGACTTCCTGAGCTTCGAAACGACATATAGCATGCATAAATTGAACTCCAGGAAGTGCTCCAAAAGTGGCTTACATGACTGTCATCAAGAATGCTTCATGGCAGATTTCTATTTGCTTCCCCTCCTTGCATTCCGGATTTGCTTATGGAAAAGGACTTCAAAGCTTCGGTTCTTCATGTTTCTGAGCTTTCCATTGCTTTGCCATGGATTCCAAAGAACTCTCCTCAATCTTGGATTGCTTTGGTGATCAAAAAGCTATCAAAACACCAAAACTTAACACAATTTGATTAGAATTGATTGCAAGGGTCCTTAATATGCTAATTGGGTTAAAAGGTGATAAATACTACTCAAAAGTGTTTAAAAGAGTTAATTACAAGCTATAAAATAGCACTTTTTGAGTAGTAATCAAGGGCTCATGATTCTATGAAGAGCTCAAGACTGTGGATGACAAGAACGACTCTACGTTGTGAGCTGAGAGCTATAGATGCTATGAATAACTCTGTGCTATGGTTGACATGATCAACTCTCGATTGGGAAATCAAAGCTCTAGATGCTATTAGCAACTCAGGGTTGTTAATGACATAAAAGACTATGGCTCGTCAGCTCAAGGCTCTTGATGTTATGAATAGCTCAAGAGTATAGATGACATTAGCTACTCTGAGTCGCGAGCTTAGGGCTCTAAATGCTATGAATAGCTCCAAGCTGTGGATGACATCAGCTACTCTCGATCATGATAATAGGGTTTTAGATGCTATGAACATGTCTAAGCTATGGTTGACATGAATAACTTTGGGTCATGAGCTCAAAGCACTAGATGCTATGAACCACTATGGGGTATGGATAACATAGGCTACTTTGGGTCATGAGCTAAGGGCCTTGATGTTATGAATAACTCTAGGTTGTGGCTGACATGCATAACTTCAAGTCATGAGCTTAGGGCTCTAGATGCTAATAATAGCTTACGATTGTGGATGACATGAGCTACTATGGGTCATGAGTTCAGGGGTCTAGATGGTATGAACAGGTGTCAGCTTTAGTTGACATGAACGACTCTCGATCGTGGGAACAAGCCTCTTAATGGTATAAACAACTCAAGGTTGTCGATGACATGAAAGACTACGGGTCACGAGCTTAGGGTTCTTGATGCTATGAATAACTCAGGGCTATAGATTACATGATCTACTATGGGTTTTGAGCTTAAGGCTCTAGATGCTACGGACAACTCTAAGCTGTGGTTGACTTGAATGGCTCCAGGTCATGAGATTTGGACTTTAAATGCTATGAAAAACTTAGGGTTATTGATGACACGAAAGACTACGGATCATGAGCTTAGGGCTTTAAATGCTATGAACACCTCAGGGTAATGCATGGCATGAATGACTTGGGGTTGTGAGCTAAGGGCTATAGATACTATGAACATCTCAAGGCTATGGTTGAAATGAATGACTCGGGGTCCTGAGCTTAGGGTTATAGATACTATGAACATCTTAAGGTTGTGGTTGACATGAGTGACTCTAAGCTATGAGCTCAGGGCTTTAGATGCTATAAATAGCTCTGGGTTATGGTTTACATGAATGACTCTGAGTTGTGAGCTCAAGCCTCTAGATTTTACGAACATCTTAGGGATGTAGATGACATGAACAACTTTGGGTTTTGAGTTCAAGGCTTTAGATGCTATGAACAGTGCTAGGTTATGGTTGACATGAACGAGACTAGGTTGTGAGTTCAAGGCTTTAAATGTTATGAACAACTTAGGGCTTTCGATGACATGAGCCACTTTAGGTTGTGAGATCGGGGCTTGAAATGTTTTAAATAGCTCTGGGTTGTCGATGATATGAAATACTATAGGTCATGAGTTTAAGGCTAATGATTCTATGAACAGATCAAGGTTATGGATGGCATGAATGACTCGAGGTTAAGAGCTCGGGGCCCTACATGCAATGAACAACTATAGGTTATGGTTGACATGAAAGACTCAGGGTCGTGAGCTTAGGGCTTTAGATGCTATGAACAGCTTAAGGTTGTCAATGACATGAGCCGCTCTAGGTCTTATGCTCAAGCTTTTAGAGGATATGAACAACTCAGGGTTGTGGTCGACATGAACGACTCTAGGTCATGAGCTTAGGTCTCTAGATGCTATGACCAACTTGGAGCTATGGATGACATGAAATACTATGGGTCGTGAGCTCAATGCACTAGATTTTATGAACAAGTCAGGGTTGTGCATGACATGAATGACTCTAGGTCGTGAGCTTAAGGCCCTGGATGTAATGAACAACTCTGGGTTGTGGTTAACATGAAAGATTCTAGGTCGTGAGCTCAAGCCTCTAGATGTTATGAACAACTCAAGGATGTGGAATACATAAGCCACTCTAAGTCTGGAGCTCAAGGTTGTAGATGTTATGAATAGCTTAGGCTTATGGTTGACATGAATGACTTCGGGTTCTTAGCTCATGGATTTAGATATTATCAACAACCCAGGGTTGTTGATGCCATGAGCCACACTTGGGCATGAGCTCAGAGCTTTCGATGCTACAAATAGCTCTGGGTTGTGGTTGAGATGAATGACTTCTGGTCAGGAGCTTAGAGCTCTAGATGTTATGAACAACTCAGGGTTATCGATGATAGGAAACACTCTGGGTCATGAACTCAGGGCTATAGATGCTATCAACAGCTTAGGGCGGTGAATGACATGAACACCTTTAGGTCATGAACTTAGGGTCTTAGATTGAATGAACAACTATAGGTTATTGTTGACATAAAGGACCTCGGGTCATCAACTCATGGTTTTAGATCTGCTAAGAACAACTTAGGGATGTCGATGAGATGAGACACTCTAGGTCTTCAACTCAATGCTCTAGATGCTATGAACAACTTTGAGTTGTGGTTGACATGAACGACTTCGGGTCGTGAGCTATGGGATCCAGATGCTGTTAACAACTTAGGGCACTAAATGACATGAGCTACTCTATTTCGTGAACTCAAGGCACTAGATGCTATGAAAAACTTTGGGTTATGGTAGACATAAACAACTCTAGGTCATGAGCTTAGGGTTCTCGATGCTATGAAAAACTCAGGGTTGTTGATGACATGAAAGACTTTAGGTTGTGAGCTCAGGGATCTTAATGTTATGAATAGTTTAAGGTTGTGGATGACATGAACTACTCTGGGTGGTGATCTCAAGGCTCTAAATGCTATGAACAACTCAAGGCTATGGATGACATGAGCTCCTCTGGGTCATGAGCTCAAGGCTCTAGATGGTATGAACAACTTTGGGATGTGGTTAACATGAACGACTTCAGGTTGTGAGCTCAAGGGTATAAATTCTATGAACATCTCAAGGCTATGGATGACATGAATGATTCTAGGTCATCAACTCAAGGACCAAGATGCAATGAAAAGTTGTAGGTTATGGTTGACATATAAGACTTCGGGTCATGAGCTTAGAGATTTAGATGATATAAACAACTCTGGGTTGTGGTTAGCATGAATAACTCTGGGTCGTGAGCGCAAGACTTGAGATGTTAAGAATAGCTCAAAGCTATCAATGACATCAGCGACTCTAGGTCACGAGATCAAGGCTTTAGATGCTCTTAACAACTTTGGGTTATGGTTGACATGAATGACTCCTGGTCATGAGCCCAAGACTCTAGATGCTATGAATAGCTCAAGGCTAATGCTGACATGAAAGACTCTAGGTCATGAGCTTAGGACTTTGAATTCTATGAACAACTTATTGTTGTGGCTGATATCAATGACTTGGTTATGAGCATAGGGCCCTAGATGCAATGAAAAACTTTGGGTTGTACTTGACATGAACAACACTGGGTCATGAGCTCAAAACTCTAGATGCTATGAACAACTCAGGGTTGTGGGTGACATGAGTCACTTTGGGTCTTTGATTACTACTCAAAAAGTGCTATTTGATAGATTATAATTAATCCTTTTAAACACTTTTGAGTAGTAGTTAGTGCCTTTTAACCCAATTAGCATGTTAAGGACCCTTGCAATCAATTCTAATCAAATTGTGTAAGTTTTGGTGTTTTTGTTAGTAATTTGATCACCAAAGCATTATGAGATTGAGGAGAGTTTTATGGAATCCTTGGAAAAGAATGGGAAGCTTAGAGGCATGAAGAATCAAAGCTTTGAAGTACTTTTGCCATAAACAAGTCTGGAATGCAAGGGAAAGCAAAGAGAATCCAGCCATGAAGCATTCTTGATGACAGTCATTTCAGCCACTTTTGGAGCACTTTCTGATGTCCAATTTATACATGCTATATGTCATTTGAAAGCTTAGGAAGTCAAAAATCCAATGCTTCAAACCGTGTGCAATTCGGAGTTGAAATGAGGAAGTTACAGCCTTTGGAAGACAACTACTCCAAGCTGAAGGAAGGATTCAGAAAAGTGCTGCGAAATCAGCCTTTTGTAGCGGAATGATTTCACAACACTTTTGCATAGTGCTATGGATTTCCCCTGAAGCTTCACGCCGTGATGGAAGCCAAACACCACAAGATGGAAGCCAACTTCGCAGAGGTGTTGAATCAGCCTTTTGCTGCAAAGAAATTTCGCAGCCCTTCTTATACACCTGCGAAATTTCACAGACCTCATTTTTCACCTGAGAAATGGTCCTTAGTGCTTCCCGATATTTGTAACCGACACTTGGAGATATTTTTCATTAGATTTTTGTTGTCTAAATCCCCAAATTCTCCTTGTAAGCCACCAATTATAGGATTCCTTAGCTTTTAAGTTAGGAATTTGGCTAAATATCTATGTAATAGCTGTTAATGTAATTTTGATATAAATATAGCCCGAGGAGCCTGTTCTGAGGGTGATGAACCTTTTGTAAAAGTTTCAAAGGAAGAAATATATAGAGCTTGAGCTCTGCTTTACCTTCTCACTTTGATTGTGTTTTTTATTTATTTACTAAGTTATGCACTCTTTGAGGAGCTTTCCCCAGAGAATGAGTAACTAAACCTTTTAGTTCCTTGGAGTTAAGGTTGCCGGGAAAGGTTCCAAGTGCAAGAATCAGAAGCTTTGTGGTTTCAGCTATGAATGAAGAGAAAGTGTGTCCCGTGAATGGTTTCTAATGTTTTTAGTTAACTTAAAACGCCTTGGAGTCACCTGGGCCAACACTTGGTAAGGCAAGTGATCTCTAACCATGGAGATGCACTAGTTTACCCCTTGCGAGCCTCTGGTAGGTGACTTGAAGGTAGGATTTTCTAGAATAGCCAACACTTGATAAACTTTTGGACTCTAAGGAGACATCCATTAGTTATCTCTTGCGAGCTTTTGACGGGTAATCCAAGGTTAAAGATCACCTTGAATGGTAAAGGCTAAGTGAGAGGCTCGAACCATTACAAGTTGCATCAGTGAGAGAATTAAAGCTGAAATCCAATTGAGGGATGCATTTGTGCAACACCTGTTAGAGAATTGACTTTATGTTAATTCTCTAATGTGAGGAATTGAACCAACTGACCGGAGCTATGCTTTTGCATGAGGAACCTCCCATGTATACCTGAATCTCCAAGGAATGCTTTTCTTCTTAAGTAATTTTCATCACTTGCCGTGTTGTTAACCTAAGCTTAACCCTTTTTCAACCAAAGTTTGTGTTTTATTTCTTAAGCTAATCTTGAAATGAAACAGCACCAATTCACTTTGAATTGGTATCATTTTCAATTGAGCACCCTTCCCAGCGAACGATCCTAGAGCCACTATACTATAGTAGCTTTTTCTTTGCTACCCTAGTTCATGGTGTTATAGGTTAAAAATTTTGTTGATTACTCCCGCCATCAAGGAGCACCAGCTGGATACAAATCAGCTGAGACACCAAGTAGGCATGAATCATCGTGAGCTTAGGATTCTAGATGTAATGGACAACTTAGGGTTGTGGATGACATGAATGACTCTGGGTCGTGAGCTTAGGTCTCTAGATACTATGAGCAACTCAAGGTTGTGGTTGACATGAATGACTCTGGTTCATAAGTTCAAGGCTTTAGAAGCTATGAACAGCTCAGGAATATGGATGACATGAGCTACTTTAGGTTGTGAGCTTAGGGCTATTGATGTACGAACAACTCAGTGTTGTTAGTGATATGAACAACTTGGGATCCCATGAGCTCAAACCTCTAGATGCTAAAAACATTTTAAGACTATGGATGACATGAACGACTCTACGTTGTGAGCTTAGGGATTTGGATACTATATATAACTCAAGGTTGTAATTGACATCAATGACTTTGAGTCATGAGGGCTATGGATGATATGAGCTACTCTAGGTCATGACCTCAAGGCTATGGATGCTATGAATAACTCAACATTATGGATGGTATTAATGACTTGGGATCCCATGAGCTCATACCTCTAGATGCTATGAACAACTCAAGGTTGAGAATGATATTAATGATTCTTGATCCTAAGCTAATGACTCTAAATGCTATGAAAAACTCAGAGCTATGGCTAATGTGAACGACTCCAAGTCATGAGCTCAAGCTCAAGGCTGTGCTTGACATGAAGAATATGGGTTGTAAGCCTAGGGCTTGATTTGTTCCCAATTGGTGTCTCAGCTGATTCATGTCCTCTCAATGGTCCCTGATAGTGGTGCCATTTGATACGTGTCCAGCTGGTGTCCCTTGATTTTGGTCCTCAGGGAGTAATCAACAAAATTTATAACCTATTACACCATGTACTAGGATAGCCTTAGCTAGCATAGCATAGTGGCTCTAGGGTCATTCACTAGGATGGGTTTTCACTTCACAATTGATATTAATTCAAAGTTGAATTGGTGCCTTTTCATTTCAAGGTTAGCTTTAAAAGAAAACATAAAGATGTTTGAAAAAGGATTGGTTTTAAGCTAACCAAAAATAATAGTAACTGATTTTAATTACAAAGAAAAGTGTTTCTTGGAGTTTAGATCACTAGGCTCAGGTTCCTTATACAAAAAGGGAGTTCTGGTCACTTGTTTCTTTTCCTCGCATTAGAGAATTAACATATAGTTAATTCTCTAACCGGTGTGGTACAGATGCTTCCCCTTAATGGGTTCAAACACTAAATCCCTCTCACTAATGCATCTTGCAATGGCTTGTGCCTCTCACCTAGCATTTGCCATTCAAGGTGATCCTTAACCTTGGATTACCCGTCAAAAGCTCGCAAGAGATAACTAATGGATGTCTCCTTAGAGTCCAAAAGCTTACCAAGTGTTGGCTATTCTAGAAAATCCTACCTTCAAACCACCTCCCAAAGGCTCGCAAGAGATAAACTAGTGTATCTCAATGGATGGAGACCACTTGCCTTACCAAGTGTTGGCCCAGGTGATTTAAAGGCGTTTTAAGTTAACTAAAAAGATAAAAACCATTAACGGGTTACACTTTCTCTTCATTAAAAACTAAAACAACAAAACTTCCAATTTATGCATGAGGAAACTTACCCAGATTTCTTCACTCCAAGAGACGAAGAGCCTAGCTTCTCATCCTCTGAGAAAACATCCTTAGAGTTTGATTGGCTAGAAATAAAAATAACGAGAAAACAAAAATATATATGAAAAGCAGAGCAAGTGCTCTGTAGATATATTACTTATACAAAAGGTTGTCTCTGAGAACAAGCTCCCGAGATTGATTCCTTTTTTGTAAAGAAAATTGCAACTATATATAAGAGGTTATTCACCATTTGTTCTTACTTAAAGACTAAGGAATCCTATGATAGGTGGGTTACAAGGAGAGTTTGGGGATTTAGACATCAAATATCTAAAGCAAAATATCTCAAAATGTTGTCGCAAATATCGGGAAGCTTCAGGAGAACACCGCAGCTGTGCGTGCAAGAGGGCTGTGAAATTTTGCAGCAAAAGGACATCATTTTCGCAGCCCAAGGCTGATTTTGCAGCCGTGCAAAATCTTCCTTCAACTTGTAGTGATCAGCTTCCAATGGCTGTAACTCCTTCATTTCAACTCTGAATTGTGCACCGTTGGAAGCATTGGATTTTTGACTTCCTGAGCTTCGAAACGACATATAGCATGCATAAATTGAACTCCAGGAAGTACTCCAAAAGCGGCTGACACGACAGTCATCAAGAATGCTTTATGGCATATTTCTCTTTGCTTCCCCTCCTTGCATTCCGGATTTGCTTATGGCAAAGGACTTCAAAGCTTCAGTTCTTCATGTTTCTGAGCTTTCCATTGCTTTGCCATAGATTCCAAAGAACTCTCCTCAATCTTGGATTGCTTTGGTGATCAAAAAGCTATCAAAACACCAAAACTTAACACAATTTGATTAGAATTGATTGCAAAGGTCCTTAATATGTTAATTGGGTTAAAAGGTGATAACTACTACTCAAAAGTGTTTAAAAGAGTTAATTACAAGCTATAAAATAGCACTTTTTGAGTAGTAATCAGGGCTCTAGATGTTATGAAGAGCTTAGGATTGTGGATGACATGAGCTACTCTTGGTCATTAGCTTGGGGCCCTAGATGCTTAAAATAGCTCAAGGTTGTGCATGATATGAAAGATTTTGGATCATGTGAGCTTCGACCTCTAGATGCTATGAACAACTCAGTGGTGTCGATGATATGGAAGATTCTTGGTCATGTATCCATGGCTATAAATGCTATGAATAACTCAAGGCTGTAGATGACATGAATGACTATAGGTCATGATCTCAAGGCTTCAAAAGCTACCAGTAACTTAGGGCTTTGGTTGACTTGAACAACTCTAGGTCATAAGCTCAAGGTTCTAAATACTATTTACAACTTAGGGTTGTGGATAACATGAACGAATCTAGGTTGTGAGCTCAAGGCTCTACAAACTATGAACAACTCAAGGTTGTGGTTGAGATAAACAAATTTGGGTCATGAGCTCAAGCCTCTACATGCTATGAAAAGCTTAGGGTTGTAAATGATATGAACAATTCTGCATCATGAGTTCAAAGCTATGGAAGACATCAACGACTCCGATTCGTGAGCTCAATGTTCTAGATATACCATGAACAACTTAGAGCTGTGGTTGACATGAACAACTCCGAGTTATGATCTCAGGGCTCAAAATGCTATGAATAATTCAAGGCACTAGACTACATGCGCCACTTTGAGTTATGAGCTCAAGGCACTGCATACTATGAACAACTCGACTATGTGTATGATATAACGACTTGGGATCTTGTGAACTAAGGGTTCTAGATGCTATGAAAAATTAAGGGTTGTGGTTGACATGAACAACTCCAACTCTTGAGTTCTAGGCTCTAGGTTCTATGAATAGCTCAGGGTTGTTAGTGATATAAACAATTCTTGGTCATGAGCCTAATGCTCTAGATATTATCAATAGCTTAGGGTTGTGGATGACATGAACAACTTTGGGTTGTGATCTTAGGCCTCTAAATGTTGTGAACAACTAAGGGCAGTGGTTAACATGAACGACTCTCGGTTATGAGCTCAATGCTCTAAATGTTACGAACAACTCAAGGTTTTGAATGACATGAACATCTTCAGGTCATGAGCTCACAACTCTAGATGCTATGAACAACTCAGACTGTAGATGACATGAATGAATCATGGTCGTAAGCTCAAGGCACTAAATGTTATGAACAACTCATGTTTATGGTCGATATGAAGGACTCTAAATCTTGAACTCAGGGCTCTAGATGCTATCAACATCTCAGGCCTGTGGATGATATGCGTTGCTTCGTGTCTTAAGCTCATGGGTCTAAAATCTATGAATAGCTTAAGGTTGTGGACAATATGAACGACTCAAAATCTTGTGAGCTCAAGCCTCTAGGAGCTATGAATAGCTTAGTGTTGTGGATGATATGAACTATTCTTGGTTGTGAGCCCAAAGCTCTAAATGTCATGAACTGTTAAGGGTTATGAATGACATGAATGACTCAAGGTCATCAGCTTAGGGCTCTTCATGCTATGAACAACTTAGGGTTGTGGTTAACATGAATGACTCTATGTTGTTAGCTTAGGGCTCTAGATGCTATGAAAAATTTAGAGTTTTGGATGATATGAATGACTTGGGATCTCATGAGCTAAAGTCTCTAGATGCTTTGAACAACTCGAGGTTGAGGATGATATGAACAATTTTTTATCATGAACCTATGACACTAAATGTTATGAACAACTCGGGGTTGTGGATGACATGAACAACTCAAGAACGTGAGCTTAGGGCTATAGATGTTATGAACAACTCAGGCCTGTGGATGATAGGAACAACTCCAAGTCATAAGCTTAAGGCTCTAGATGCTATGAAACACTCAAAGTTGTGGTTAATATACACGTCATCAGCTCATAGTTTTAGATGCTATGAACTTCTTGGGGTTGTCGATGATATGAACAACTTGAGATCTTGTAAGCTCAAGCCTCTATTTGCTATAAATAGCTCATAGTTGTAGATGATATGAATGATTCTTAGTCATGATCCCAAGGCTCTCAATTTTGTGAATAACTAAGGGTTATGGATGACATGAACGACTGAAGGTCATGAGCTTAAGCTCTAGATGCTATGAATGGCTCAGATCTCTAGATGCTATGAATAGCTGATTACTACTCAAAACATGTTATTTTGTGGCTTGTAATTAGCTCTTTTAAATACCTTTAAGTAGTAATTATTACCTTTTAACTCAATTGGCATGTTAAGGACCCTTGCAATTGTTTTTAATCAAGTTGTGTTAAGTTTTGGTGTTTTTGATAGCTTTTTGCTCACCAAAGCAATTTAAGATTGAGGGAGAGCTGTATTTAGTTCATGGCAAAGCTTTTGGAAGCTCAAATTCATGAAGGAACCAAGCTTTGGAGCCTCATAGTCCTTTGCCTTAGTCGTTCAATGTATGCAAGGAAAAATTAATGGAGAGAGGAAAACAGAGTGAAGAAAACAGAGGATAGCAGCTGCAGTCTTCCTTCGCACTTTTGGAGCACTTCCCGAAGTCCATTTTTTACATGCTATATGCCATTTTAAAGGAAGTCAAGAATCCAACGCTTCAAACCGTGTACGATTTGGAGAAATGAGGAAGTTACAGCCGTTGGAAGCCGAACACCGCAATCTGAAAGCCAACTTTCCAGCGCTGCGAAATCAGCCTTTTGCTGCGAAGTGATTTCACAACCCTTTTTATGCGTCTATGAAATCTCGTAGACCTCATTTTCACCTGCGAAGTGGTCCTTAGTGCTTCCCGATATGTGTGACCGACACTTTGAGATATTTTTCTTCAGATTTTTGTGTCTAAATTTCCATTTTCTCCTTGTATTCAGCCACTCATGTAATTCCTTAGCTAGGAAGTTTCCAAGGAAGGGTAAATTACCTTCCTATATAAACTCTCTTGTAAACACTAAAAAAGGGACTATCGGGGAGCTTTCTCCAGGAGACCAACTTATGTGTATTTTACACTTAGTGAAATACAGAGTTCTCTTTTATTTTCTTTTTCTTTCTACTATTTTCATTTTCTTGGAAGCCAAACAACCTCTAAAGATGTTTTCTCAGAGGATGAGAGGCTAAACTTTTGGTTTCTTGGAGTGAAGGGAAGTTAGGTGAAAAGTCCAGATGCAAAGGTGGAAAACTCTCGTGCATTAAATACAGGTAGTTGGAGTTCATAAATGGCTTTTAAATCTAAAGTTTTGCTTTAAATCCCTTTGAATCACTTTGAATGGCCAATACATGGTAAGCTTCAGGTCTCTGTGGATGCTTATTGCTAGATCCATATCAGTCCATTAGTTATCATGTACGAGCCATTGGAAAGTGGTTCAAGGTGAAGACCCATAGAGTCTAAAGCCATTAATGGAACTTGACTACCACTTATATTGATTGTTTATGGATTAAATCTTCATTGTTAAACCTATACCGGTTCGGGAAATAACTATAGGTTAAATCCTCAATGCGAGGAGAAAAATCCGGAGTTTCCCACTTTGCATTCTAAACTTGATCCTAGCAACCTCTAGCTCCAGGAGACTTTCTTTCTTCAATTTTTACTTAGTTCTATTTTAGTAGTTTCAAGCACCTCTTTCAAAACAAACCTTATTTTCTTTTAAAATTTAAGTTTTTGACAAAGGAAATCATCAAACTCAATCTCTAATCTTGAGTATATCACTGGTAGAGTGAAAACCCATCCCAGAGTTCGACCCTAGAGCTGCTATACTATAGTAGTTTTGCTATGCCAGTATGAGGTCATAGGATTTATAAATGTTTTTTGATTAAAATACCCGACTGGGCACGAATCAATAGCTTAGAGCTATGGATGACATGAATGACTCAGGATCCAGTGAGCTCAATCCTCTAGATGCAATGAATAGCTCAAGGTTGTGGAAAATTGAACAACTCCAGGTTGTGAGCTCTATGAACAACTTAAGGCTATGGATAACATGAATGACTTAAGATCATGAGCTCTGGTCTCTGGAAAATAAGAATAGCTCAGGGCTCTAGATGACATGAACAACTTTGGGTTGTGAGCTCAACGCTCTAAATGTTATGAACAACTCAGGGCTATGGTTAACATGAAAGACTCTAGGTCGTGAGTTAAGGGCTCCAAATGCTATGAACAGTTCAAGGATGTGGATGACATGAACGACTCTATGTGGTGAGCTTAGGGCTCTAGATGCTATGAACAACTCAGAGTTGTGAATGATATGAACAACTCGAGATCCCGTGAGCTTAGTCCTTTACATGCTATGAACAGTTTAGGGATTTGGGTGATATGAATGATTCTTGGTCATGAGGAGAAGGCTCCAAATGTTATGGACAACTCAGGGTTAGGGATGACATGAATGACTCAAGGTCGTGAGCTCATGGCTTTAAATGATAGGAATAACTCAAGGTTGTGGATCACTTGAATGACTCTAAGTCATGAGTTCAAGGCTCTAGATGCTATGACCAGTTCAGGGATATGGATGGCATAAAGGACATTGTATTATGATCTTAGGGGTTTAGATGTTATGCATAAGTTAAAGTTGTGGATGATATGAACGACTCGGGATCCCACGAGCTCAGGCCTTTAGACGCTATGAATAGCTCAAGGCTGTGGAAACATGAACAACTCCAACTCGTGAGCACTATGAAGAGCTTAAGGTTGTGGATGACATGAATGGCTCAAGATAATGAGCTCTGGCCTCTAAATGTTAAGAACAACTCAGGGTTCTAGATGACATGAACAACTTTGGTTCATGAGGTCAATGCTCTAGATGTTATGAACAGCTCAGGGTTATGGTTGACATGAACGACTCTAGTTCATGAGTTAAGGGCTCTAGACGCTATGAGTAGTTTACTGATATGGATGACATGAATGACTCCGTGTGGTGAGCTCAAGGTTCTAGATACTATGAACAACACTCAAAGTTGTGGATGATATGAATGACTCGGCAACCCGTGAGCTAAAGCCTTTAGATGCTATGAATAGCTTAGGGCTTCGGGTGATATGAATGATTCTTGGTCATGAGGAAAAGACTTAAAATGTTATGAATAACTCAAGGTTGTAAATGACATTAACAACTCAAGGTAATGAGCTTAGGGTTGTAAATGCTATGAACAACTCTCGACTATGGATGACATGAACATCTCAAGGTCATGAGCTTAGGGCTCTAGATGTTAGGAACAAATCAAGGCTATGGATTACCTGAACAAATTCAAGTGATGAGTTCAAGGCTCTAAATGCTATGAATAGTTTAGGGATGTTGATGACATAAATGACATCGTGTTGTGAGCTTAGGGCTCTAGATGCTATGAACAAGTCAAAGTGGTGGATAATATCAACGACTCGAGATCCCGTGGGCTTAAGCCTCTCTGGATCCTATGAACAACTCAGGGCTTTAGATGATATGAATGATTCTTGGTTTTGAGGACATGGCACTAAATGTTATGAACAACTCATGGCTGTAGAGGACATAAACTACTAAAGGTTGTGATCTCAAGGCTCTAGATGATATAAACAGATAAAAAATATCCAGGTTATGAGCTTAGGTTTCTAGATGCTATGAACAACGTAGGCCTATGGATGATATGAGTTGCCTCACATCCTGAGTTCATGGCATTGGATGCTATGAACTGCTTGAGATTGTGAATGATATGAACAACTCAAGATCTTGTGAATTCAAACCTCTAGGTGTTATCAATCGCTCAAGGTTGTGGATGAGATGAACGATTCTTAGTCGTCAACAACTTAAGGCTTTGGATGACATCAATGGCTAAAGGTCATGAGCTTAGGGCTCTGGATGCTGTGAATAGCTTAGGACTCTAGATTCTATGAACAACTCAAATTTGTGGATAATATGAATGACTCAAGATCCCATTAGCTTAGGCCTTTGGATGCTATGAATAGCTAAGGGTTGTGGATGACATGAACAACCCTAAGTTGTGAGCTCAGGGATCTAGATGCTATGAACCGCTCTAGGCTGTGGATGACATAAACGACTTAAGGTCGTAAGCTCAAAGCTTTAGATGTTAAGAATAGTTCAAGATTGTGGATAACATGAACAACTCTAGGTTGTGAGCTCAAGGCTTTAGATGTTATGATCAACTCAGGGTTATGGTTGAAATGAACTACTTTGGGTCGTGTGCTAAGGGCTCTAGATGCTATGAACAGTTTAAGGATGTGAATGACATGAACGACTCTATGTCATGAGCTTAAGGATCTAGATGCTATGAACAACTACAAGTTGTGGACGATATGAACAACTCATGATCATGTGAGCTCAGACCTCTAGATGCTATGAATGGCTTAGGGCTCTAGAAGATATGAACGATTTTTGGTCATGAGCACCAGGCTCTAAACGTTATGAACACCTCAGGGCTATGGATGATAGGAATGGCCCATGGTCTTGAGCTCAAGGCTTTAGATGATATGAATAACTCAGGTCTATATGTAGTTAACATGAACTACTCTGGGTTGTAAGCTAAGGGCTCTAGTGTTATAATAGAGCCCTTAAAAGCATGATGTGATGTAACAAATTTGGAAATCATTATTCATTTAATGATGTTCTGGTTTCATTATTATCCATCCTTATTCCATGTATTACACTCTGTGACCATTCTTGCCTCAACCTTTTGCATTGTACATGACTTAGATGCATTTCCACCAAGTTTCTTCATTGTATTGTCTCTCAACCTTGAGAGAATATTGAGCTTATGTTGAAGTTAGTAGTGTCTTTGACCTATTGGTGTGATCATAAGCTGATCATATTTTCCCTATCGATTGGGTCATTGTTAATGGAAGCTGGTAGCAGTAGGTATTCTCAATAAAGGAACCTTGATATCTCTTGGGATTGAGAGAGAGTGTCCCATTGAGTGATCCTAAGGAGGTGTATTCATGGAAACTATGGCCATAGTAGTTCCTCAAGTTAAACTTGACATAGTCTCTTTAAGAGCTAAGATATGTCAATTAAACACATAATAGGAGGATATATAACTCAATGATGGTAGAGGTAGTGTTGAAAGACTGATAACTTTCACCTTGTTAGACTACGGACACTAGTTCATAGGGAGACTTAACACAATGGATACTAAGTCACGGACCCGAGGAGCACTTGTTGTCTCGTTCTTATTTACATAGGATACTAAAGTTCAGTTGATTCTCTGTAGTGGGATGTTGAATAAACTTTAGAATTGGACTCTAAGGGAGCAAGTATTCCTATAAGTCCCAGTGGTCCCCACTCTGAGCTTATATACCTTGGCATGGGTTATGAGGGTCGAATTGGCACTAAGTTCACTTTTGTGCATAAGGGCGTTTTGGTAATTGCATAAGGTTGCATAGGGGTAAGTGAATAAGGTCTCTGGATTGGATTAAGTGATTAATTAGTAGGCCCTATTGGGTTAATTAATCAATTATAACCCATGTTGGGTTAGATTAAGTGACCCAAGCCTATGTGGGCTCAAGTCACTGATTACTACTCAAAAAGTGCTATTTTATAGCTTGTAATTAACTCTTTTAAACACTTTTGAGTAGTAGTTATTACCTTTTAACTCAATTGGCATGTTAAGAACCCTTGCAATCAATTCTAATCAAATTGTATTAAGTTTTGGTGTTTTTGATAGCTTTTTTATCACCAAAGCAATCTAAGATGAGGGAGAGCTTTATATAATCCATGGCAAAGCAAATGGAAGCTCATTTACATGAAGAATTCAAGCTTTGGAGCTTCGTAGTTCGTTTCCAAAGCCAATCAAGAATGCAAGGAGGAAAAAGAGAGAAATCTAACATGAAGAATTCAAGAGGATAGCAACTATTGGAAACATTTCGAGTACTTCCTAGAGTCCATTTCATGCATACTATATCTCGTTTTGAATCTTGGGAAGTTAGAAGTCCAACGCTTCAAACAGTGCATGAATTGAAGTTGAAACGAAGAAGTTATGGCCGTTTGAAGACAGCCGCATCAAGCTGTGTGGAAATTTCGCAGCCCAAAGCCCATTTTGCAACTGCGAAATGAGCTGCAAAACCCACCTTTGGCACACGAGTGCCATTTCGCAGCCCATGCCTCCATCTTCACAGCTGCGAACCACATTGCGAAATCACCTCCAAGCTGCGATTGAAGTTGCAAATCATCTCCAAGTTGCGGAATCACCTCCAAGTTGTGAAATCACAAGTTCAACTTGCAAAATCAAAGTTCAAACTTGGAAAATGGACAATTCAACATGCGAAATCCACCTGTGCAATCTCAGATATTTGCTACCGACTAAGTTAGATTTTTTCTCAAGATATTTTGTGTAAATTTCTATTTTCTCCTTGTAATCAATCAAAGATATTATTGGGATATTTCTTAGAAAATATCTTCTCTATATATATCTTTGAACCAATGTAAAGAAATCAATCTTGTAAGATATGTAATCCGACGAGAAGAGGATGATAGTAAGAAATATATTTTACAGAGCACTTGCTCTGTTTTTCCTTTATATTTTTGTTTTCTCGTTATTTTTATTTCTAGCAAATCAAACTCTGAGGATGTTTCCTCAAAGGATGAGTGGCTAGGCTCTTTTTCTCTTGGAGTGAAGAAAGCCGGGTAAGTTTCCACATGCAAAAATTGGAAGTTTTGTTGTTTCAGCTTTTAATGAAGAGAAAGTGTGACCCGTTAATGGTTTCTATGTTTTTAGTTAACTTAAAACGCCTTTAAATCACCTGGGCCAACACTTGGTAAGGCAAGTGATCTCCATCCATTGAGATGCACTAGTTTACCTCTTGCGAGCCTTTGGGATGTGACTTGAAGGTAGGATTTTCTAGAATAGCCAACACTTGGTAAGCTTTTGGACTCTAAGGAGACATCCATTAGTTATCTCTTGCGAGCTTGTGAAAGGAAATCCAAGGTTAAAGATCACCTTGAATGACAAATGCTAGGTGAGAGGCACGAGCCATTGCAAGATGCATTAATGACAGGGATTTAGTGTTTGAACCCATTAAGGGGAAGCATCTGTACCACACCGGTTCGGGAAATAACTATATGTTAAATCCCCAATGCGAGGAAAAGATTCAAGTGACCAAAACTCTCTTTTTGTATTAGGAACCTGAGCCTAGTGATCTGAAACTCTAAGAAACACTTTTCTTTGTAATTAAAATCAGTTACTATTTTTAGTTAGCTTAAAACCAAACCTTTTTCACTCAAACATCTTTATGTTTTCTTTTAAAGCTAACCTTGAAATGAAAAACCACCAATTCAGCTTTGAATTAATATCAATTGTGAAGTGAAAACCCATCCCAGTGAACGATCCTAAAGCCACTATGCTATGCTAGTTGAGGCTATCCTAGTACATGGTGTAATAGGTTATAAATTTTGTTGATTACTCCCGTCTGAGAACTGAAATCAAGGTACACCAACTGGACACGAATCAAATGGCACCATTATCAGGGACCATTGAGAGGACATGAATCAACTAATACACCAATTGGGAACGAATAAGTCACTTAAGCCCACTTAGAACCCTATAAATACCCTTAAAGGGTTAGGATTTCTATAGCTTTTGTCTTCCATCATCCAGAGAGGTAAAGAGCCATAGCCTCCATCCCTTTTTCCTTCCCACTGAAAATGTGCCTAGATCAAGGTTCGAGTCATCGAGTGGAAGACTTTGGGTTTACGAGACTTCTATGATTTTGATCTTCATATTCACCATGTGGATTTGATTCGAGAACATCCGAATTCAAGGAATGGTTTTTGTTAGCACTTTATGAATCCTTTTAAAGTATAAAAATGTTAATTTTTTCACTGTGCATAGAATTTAGAAAAAACATAGGATAGTTATGCATATTCTTACCTGGTCCAGACTTGGGAAATGGAGAGATCTGGGTTTTTCCGATCAGTTAATTGAAGGCTCTGGATGTTATGAATAGCTGAGGGTGTCGATGATATGAACGACTTAGGATCTTGTAAGCTCAAGCCTCTAGATGACATGAACAACTCAAGGGTGTGGATGATATGAAAAATTCTTGGTCGTGAGCCTAAGGCTTTAAATGTTATAAACAACTCAGGGTTATGGATTACATAAATGACTCAAGGTTGTGAGCTCAGGGCTCTAATTGCTATGAATAGATCAGGGTTGTGGTTGACATGAACAACTCTGGGTTGTGATCTCAAGGCTCTAGATGTTATGAACAACTCAAGGCTATGGATAATGTGTGCTACTTTAGGTCCTAAGCTCAAGGTTGTGGATGTTTTGAATGACTCAGGATCCTATGAGTTCAAGCCTTTATATGATATAAGTAGCTCAGAGATGTAGATGATATGAATGATTTTACGTCATGAGCTTAAGGCTGTGCATGACATGAACGACTTCAAGTCGTGAGCTCATTACTATAGATACTATGAACAACTCAAGCTTGTGGTTTGACATGAACCACTTCAAGTCGTGAGCTTAGGGCTCTAGATGCTATGAAAAGATCAGAGTTGTGGATGATAGGAATGACTTGAGATCCCATGAGTTCAGGCTTCAAGATGTTATGCACACCTCAAGGTTAAGGATGATATGAACAACTCAAGGCTATGGTGAACATGAACGACTCTAGGTCATGAGCTCAAGGCCCTAAATGTTATGAACAGATTAGGACTCTAGATGTTATTAACAACTCAAGGCTTTGGATGACATGAACAGCCTTGAGTCGTGAACTCAGGACTATAGATGCCATGAACAGTTTAGGGCTATGATTGACATGAACGACTCTGGTTTGTGAGCTCTAGGCTCTCGATGCTATGAAAAACTTAGGGTTGTGGATCATAGGAGCTACTTTAGATTAAGAGCTCATGCTATGGGAGCTATGAATAGCTCAACTTTATGGATGATATGAATGACTTGGAATCCTGTGAGCTTAGGCCACTTGATGCGATAAATAGCTCAGGGTTGTGGATGATACGAATGATTCTTGGTCATGAGACCATGGCTCTAAAATGCTATGAATAGCATAGGCCTATCATTGACATGAACGACTCTGGGTTGTGAGCTCAAGGCTTTAGATGCTATGAACAACTCATGGTTTTGGATAACATGAACGACTTCAGGTCATGAGCTTAGGGCTAGAGATGCTATGAACAACTCATGGTTATTGATGACATGAACAATTTCCAATCGTGTGCTTAGGAATGTAGATACTATGAACAACTCAGGGCTATAGTGGACATGAATGTCTCCGGGTTGTGAGCTTAAGGCTCAAGATGCTATGAATAGTTCACGGCTTTGGATGACATTGTCATCAGCTCAAGGCTCTAGATGCTATGAATAGAATAAGACTATGGATGACATGAATGACTCTTCGTCATAAGTTCAGGGTTCTACATACTACAAATAGCTAAGGGTTGTGTTGATTGTGGGCCCTCCCCCGATCCACAGACACGACTCACAATTTTAAAAAATAATTAAGTAGAAAAAACAGTATTCAAGTTTTGAAAAATCAATACCCGATGAGGAACAGTGGTTTGGAGTCACCACTTACTTTTTGTTTTTATTTTTTAAATGAGAAAAATTAAGTAAGAACAAAAACCCCTCAATGACTCCAATTAGGAAAAAGCAGTCCGCGAAACTAGATTTCTGGGTCTAGGGATTAGGTTACCTATTAGGAAGATACCTCATGCGAGGTAGCACCATTCTAGGCCCGAGATTCGGTCTCTACTAGTGAATTGGGTACATTGGATCATATGAGTCAAAGATCAATCAATTCCTCCCCGGGCTACATGGATGATAAGACTCGTACAATTCTAGTTGGTATTCGACATGCACAAAAAATAAACAATCAGAACAAAGATTGCGTACTTGAGGTCCCTAGCCATGCGCTGTGAGAAAGGGTTAGTCAATGAGCATAATCACACAATATATGCAAATCCCAAATTTAATAAAATTTCTAGCCATGAGCAAACCATATATATGTAACCTCCAGTCTCTACCCAATGGCCACCAAAATATAGCCATGAAGCTTCACTACGTGGCTAACATTTAGCTACTCCAATTCCATTAATTTCCAACCTGGAATTAACACCTTATTTATTTGAATTTCCATCCACTAACAGCCACAAATTCCATAATTTTCTTTAAAAAAAAATGCAGCTGAATTTGATCAATTAACGACCACGGAATTCATGAAAGTTGCATACATGGAAGCTTAAAGAATTAAATCCGAAGTTTTCAAAATTTTGGAAACTTTGAAAACTTTGGAAATGGAAACTTGAAAAAATTACAACCAGAATTTTTGAAATTGGAAACTTTTGGAAATGGACAATTTAAAAAAATAAATCCAGAATTTTGGAAATTTTGGGAATTTTGGAAACTTTTGAAATGGAAACTTTAAAAAAAAAATATCCGGAATTTTCGAAATTCTGGAAACTTAAGTAAAGAAAATTAAATCCATAATTTTTGGAAATTGGAAACTTTTGGAAATGGACACTTAAAAAAATTACATCTGAAATTTTTGAGATTTTGGAAATTTTTGGAAACTTAAAAAAAAAAATAAAATCCAGAATTTTTGGAATTGGAAACTTTTGGAAATGGACACTTAAAAAAAAATAGATCCGGCATTTTCGAAATTTTGGGAATTTTGGAAACTTTTGGAAATGGACACTTAAAAAAAATAAATCCGAAAATTTTGAAAATTTGGGAAACTTTTTGAAATAGACACTTAAAAAATTACATTCGAAATTTTCAAGATTTTGGAAATTTTGGAAACTTAAAAAAAAAAAAAATCTAGAATTTTGGGAGTTTTGGAAATTTTGGAAACTTAAAATAATTAAATCCGGAATTTTTGAAATCTTGGAAACTTGGGAAATGGGAGCTTCAAAAATTAAATCTAGACTTTTGAGAATTTAGGAAATTTAGGAAATAGAACATTAAAAAAATAAAATAAATAAATTCGGACTTTTGTGAAATTTAGAAATATAGGAAATAGAAGAATAACATATGAATTTTGGAAACTTGGGAATTTTGGAAATAAGGCTTTGAGGATGGTATTTAAAATGAAACTTTGGAATTTTGACTTTTGGGAATTTTGGAAAATAAACTTTAAAGATAGTGTTTTAAAAAAACTGGATTTAGAAATTTTAGAAATGGAAACTTAAAAAACTATACTCTGAATTTTGAGAATTTTGAGAATTTTGGAAATTTTGGTAATGGAAAATTGAAAAAATGAATCCGGAACTTTGAGAATTTTGGAAATTTAGGGTACGGAAATTTAAAAAATTGAATCTGGAACTTTGAGAATTTTGGAAATTTTGGGTGCGGAAATTTTTAAAAATTAAATCTAGAACTTTGAGAATTTTTAAAAATTATCATTCCTGTTGTTCAATTTGCCTGCCATGAAACCAGCCATGTAGTGCAAGATGGGATAGCAAGTTAACATATCCAAAAATCACAAAAGAGAAAGAAAGGTCACATGGCAGGCAAATTGAACAACAGGAATGATAAAATCCATACCTTGAAAGCCCTCTCTAGCTGTGTGAAATATCGATTTCCAACCACCTTTTCTCTTCCCGGATTCCCCTTGTCAGGTCTCTTTTTTTTTTTTTTTTTTTTTTTTCTCTCAAAACCTTCCCTCTTACTCATTCTCTTTTTCAAACCTCAATCTTCTTCTTCTTCAACTCAAATGTCTCCCTTCCTCTTATCTTTTCTTTCTTTGTTCTTTGTTTTTTTTTTCCTTTTTTTTTCCAGTCTTCTTCCTCACTCTTTGAAACGTTCTCTCATCCTTTTGTTCTCTGTTTTCTTTCTCTTTTTTTCACATCTCCGAATATGTCCCTCTTCCAAACCTCCTCTACTTCTCTTCTCAGATCCCTCCCTTTCTTCTCCCCTAAGTCTCCCTTTTATACCCTCCCTTGAAAACCCCTCCATTCCATCTTGAAAATGCCCCTCGTCTCTTTCTCATGCAGCTCCTCGGAAAACCTCTCCTTCTAGATATTTTTTTCCTTTTTTCTTTTGATTTTCTTTTCTTTTCTTTTAAGCTTGCCTCCCAACTCCATTTTTCACTCTTAATTTTTCCAAACAAAGCCCTTCTTCCCATGCATTTTGTCGACTCCCCTTTTCTTTTTCTTTTTTCCTTTTTTTCTTTTAGTAAATACAGTAATGAAAGCACAATATAATACAAAATAAAAATAAAATGGACGAAAATGAGCAAATAACACAAAATAAACAAAAAATAAAATAATAAAAGCATAATATAAATAATAATAATAATAGCAAAGATAATGATAAAAATAATAATAATAATTATAAGAGTGATTAAGGATAATAATAATAATAATAGTATTGTTAATAATAATAGCAATAAGATAAGATTACTAACCACGTGTCATTTTCTAAAAGTAAATAAATAAAAATGAATGAATGACTAAGCACACAATATTACAATAAAAAAAAATAACTTGCTAAATAACTAAAATAGATAAAGAGTGAATAAAATCAAGCACATGCAAATCATACAAGAAAAACTTGAAAGGCGACCTAAGTATGCCTAGTGAGCCTAAATGAGCCTTGTGAGTGCCTGAACAGTGCTTGAGTGGCATTTGGTGATTGGAAATGGGCCTAGGTGACTAGGGTGATTTAGGATGTGTCTAAGTGATTGAAAAAAAAAGTGTCGAGTGGCCTAGGAGTGTGCTTGTCAAGCCAAGTGTATCCAAATGGGCCTATGGTGCCAAGAATGCCAAAAACCAACCGGTCGAGCTAGTTGATAAAAATTCTCAAATTTTGATAGAATGTCCCTCGAGGAATAACGAATCTAACAAAAAAAAAACCGGTGTGCAATTCTGAGCTTGAATAAGGGAGAAATGACTAAAACAAGCCAAAGTGCCCCTGATTTGGATGGGCTTCGGCGAGCTACAACTGAATTGAAGTTTTTGTGGAGACCTTACCCTCTATCCTATAGCATGATATGAACCAAAGGAATTGGCCATGATGGCATTTCATAATGGATCAAATGCTCGTACTAAATCAAGCCATAGGTGAACTCACGTGATGTCCGAAAACCGATTAAGCCTAACAAGGGCCCCATGGTCATGACATACAAAGGTCAGGTATGAGTGACACCCCCAAGATACATGCAAGTGTTAAGGGACAAAATTGAAGGTCTACAAATATGCTCTTCGGTAGAGATCATGAGCATAGGGAATATAAGTGTAAACATGAGTAATGAATGGAACGAAGTGAACTATATCGAAGAACTAAGAAAGACCAAAAATTTTATCCTAGCACATGATGCAATAAATTCCAAGATAAACAATATACAAGGAAAGAAATACTCTAAATAAGAGGTTTATAAGAAGTGATATTGAACGCCTATGAAAAATGTGGCTCTGAACGCCTATGAAAATGATGATGGCTCTGAACGCCTATGAAAATGATGGTGGCTCTGAACACCTATGAAAATGATGGTGGCTCTGAATGTCTATGAAAATGATGGTGGCTTTGAATGCTTATGCAAATGGTGGCTCTGAACACCTATGAAGATGATGGTGGCTCTGAGTGCTTATGCAAATGATGGTGGCTCTGAGCGCCTATGCAAATGATGATGGCTCTGAACGCCTATGCGGATGATGGCTTTGAACACCTACGAAAATGATGGCTCTGAATGCCTATGCAAGTGTTGGCTCTGAATGCCTATGAAAATGATGGCTCTAAACGCCTATGAAAATGATGGTTGCTCTAAACGCCTTTGAAAATGATGGTGGCTCTGAACATGTATGAAAATGATGGTTCTAAACGCCTATGAAAATGATCCCTCTAAACACCTATGCAAATGAAGGCTTTGAACGCCTATGCAAATGGTGGTGGCTCTGAACAGCTATGAACATGATGGCTCTAAACACCTATGAAAATAATGGTGGCTCAGAACGCTTATGAAAATGATGGCTCTGAACGCCTACGCAAATGATGGCTCTGAACACCTATGCAAATGGTAGTGGCTTTGAACGCCTATTAAAATGATGGATCAGAACACATATGAAAATGATGGTGGCTCTGAAAGCCTATGAAAATGATGGCTCTGAACACCTATGAAAATGGCGGTGCTTTTGAATGCTTATGCAAATTCCATGCCTATGAAGATGATAGTGGCTCTGAACGTTTATGCAAATGATGGCTTTGAACGCCTATGAAAATGATGGCTCTGAATGTCTATGAAAATGATGGCTCTGAACACCTATGAAAATGATGGTTCTGAACGCCTATGAAAATGATGGCTTTGAACGCCTATGCAAATGATGGCTTTGAACGCCTATGAACATGATGGCTTTGAACACCTACGAAAATGATAGTGGCTCTGAATGCCTATAAAAATGATGGAATTGAACGCCTATGCAAATGATGGCTCTGAACACCTATGCAAATGGTGATGGCTCTGAACGCCTATGAAAATGATAGCTCTAAAAGCCTATGAAACTGATGGTGGCTCTGAACGCATATGAAATTGATTGTGGATCTGAACGCATATGAAAATGATGGTGGCTTTGAATGCCTATGAAAATGATGGTGGCTCTTAACGCCTATTAAAATGATGACTCTGAATGCCTATGAAAATTATGGTGGCTTTGAACGCCTATGCAAATGGTGGCTCTGAATGCCTATTAAGATGATGGTGGCTCTGAACGCCTATGAAAATGATGGCTCTGAACGCTTATGAAAATGATGGCTTTGAATGCCTACGAAAATAATGGCTCTGAATGCCTATGCAAATGATGGTGAAAAATTTGATAACTTCTACACAGGGGATATGCCCCAGTATGTCAACTTATAAAAAATCAAAACCTAAACTAGGTAATAACATATTCTAACCTAAGCTTGATAATCTCAAAGAATGGGGTATGCCCTAATATCATGGTTGGATCAAGCTGCTAAAATGTTAAATGAAACAAGTAGTTGCAAACATCGTAATGAGAAAGAAGCAACACATCATAACAAAGGTCTTAAGAAAACAAACATAAATCTCTTCATATTTCAAATAAATTCCTTGTCAACTGATCTTAAACATAAAGCTTAATAGATGTACATCACAGTTTGACAAAAGAATGACTATGACGAAAAAAATCATCTCATAAACTCTTGACAAGGGAGTCCATCGATGCTTTTTGGGGGAAATCTGATGGGATCCGCCTCAGCCCCAAGCAAAGTCATATGTAGCCAACCACAATATCCCAAATCATGAAAAAAACTAAAGAATATGCTCATATGAGGAGATAAATTGGCTACAAAAGCAAAAACTGATCATGGAGACATCAATCCCCTGTTTAGAATAGGGAGCCACAAATACAAGGCACAAAGCCATCCATCTCATCAAAGTGAGGAATATGTCTAGTGTAATAGATGGTGCTCACATGAAGTAATCAATATTGTCAATTTGCCCATGCACTACTACCCCAATTAGTTTTCCTCAATGAGAGGACGATATGCCCCAATATGGCACTTAACAAGCAAATCTCAGGTAGAACGAATAACATCTATTCCATCTGTGAATCCAACAATCACACAAATCTTAGCATCCCAAGGGAAAGATAACATGCCCATATAATGATACCCAAAGTACTGGGCCAAGATGTAACAAAGTTGATGCATAGCGTATGACAAAGGTTTATCATTACCTATCAAGCATCTCTATAAATCATGTATGTGGGAGTCGTACAAACCGGTGACAACTAGGAAAAAATCCCCTGATGCGGGTAATATGCCCCAGTATAGGCATCTGGTGTGTCCAAGAGACGAAACTGATATCATCAACCAAATACTATCTCCATACTCAGGTTTTGCCAAACATCATCAGACTAAGCAGAAGAGGAACTAAATGTCACTTGAATCATTTTTGATAAGGGAAAGTACAACAACACCCATATTTAAACTAATTGCTAAAACCTGCCTAACTGGAGAATGTTAAAGATAACATTTAATCTCATGGCCTCAGGGTGGTCTTACGAAACAGACCGTATTTTAGGCTTAAGGTAATAAGGTGAAAGAAATGAAAGGAAACTAAGCTGAAGTACCCAATGATCAAACCCAATACCCTCATGTGTAAGATGTGATGTGCAGGATAATCTTGTGAGCCAACCAACTCGATAGCAAATAATGGACATGTCAATAACAAAATGTAAGAGAAAAGAGAAGTGGTCAGGTCTTCAATGTGGTATGCAATGGATATAGAGAGGCTAATAGAACAAAGGCATGTATCAATGTAAGAAAGGAATAAATATAGAATAATCAGCATGAGAAGAGATTATGGGAAACCAATGAGAGAAGCGAGAAGGTGTAAAGGATGATGACTAACTCATAGTAGTGTAGCCAAGGAAAATCATATCAGCAAAGATGGAATGGTAGTGAAGACAGTGATCTGGAAACCCTAGTGATGGGTTACTCAATCCTCATACCCAATGTATACCAACCCTGATCCATGAAACAGAGGATCTCATAAAACTCTCACCAAACTATTGTTACTCAGAAAACATAAGTAACACAAAGAGTGGGATGCTCTCGAAAAGGCTCACATATGAGGTCAATGATAGATAACTCAATGAACAACCTTTAAACATTAATGAATGCTCAGTAGAATACGCTACCATAAACAAACTTATTATCACTTTTTTTTTAGACCATTAGTATCAACAAACCGAAACTCTGCTAAGCAAAGAATATAAATGAATAAACTCTCCTCAATCCCTAATGAAAATATGAATAATACACAAACCCCAAAAGTATGCCAACTCCAATCACTGACATGTATATAAAGCCCTAACCCTAAGGTCACCTCTCAAGCTAAGGTATCCAGATCAAAGTCAACGGGTGGAAAAAGGGTGTGACATGAGTACCTTGATGCACTAAAAATGTGAAAAGTCATTAATTAAAGAAAATAAAGAGAGTGAAACGAAGCAAGAGAATACAAAACACAGAAGTAGTTAGAAAAAAACAATAATAAAACATAATATAAGCAGAATAGTAAAAGGATGGTAACAAGAAAAAAATGAAAATAGATCAAAGAGTTGAAACTCACGAGACTATCCAAGTAAAACATGCATACACAACCAAGGGCCCCTATCTAAGTGATGAAAGGTAAGCAATGTTATAGGAAAGGAAGGCTATAATGTACTCGTGGGGTTCAAGGGGCTGGCAATGAGATGTATGTGAAATGGGTGCGATAAGATATGAGGCTAACCAAAATGATTCCCACCCATTCTTTGACCATGATCTTAAACGTAATACTTCTTCAGCTAATCCATGTTGGTTGGATCTAAAAATTGGTTTCTATCTAGGTTAGTTAGCCATGCAACCCCTTCTGGAGTCAGCTCTCAAATAACATAAGGTCCATTCCAACTAGGTCTGAACTTCCCCCTAGGGTCTCCAATCAAACCTCTAAGCATCCTCAAAACCAAATCCTCTTTCTATAGTGGTCTAGGCTTAACCTGTTTCCTGAAGGCACGAGCCATCTTTCTCTGATAGGCCTGAACATGATCCATTGCTCTCAATTTTCTCTCATCTAAATGGTTAAGTTGATCAAATCGGGCATGGGTGCACTCTGTCTTTGAAATCTGCTGCTCGAGAATTACTCTTAAAGAACCAATCTTTGTCTCAACTAGTAAAATCACCTCCATACTATACATCAGGGAGTAAGATGTAACTTCTGTAGAAGTGTGAAATGAAGTACGATATGCCCATAAAGCAAAAAGAAGTTTCTCTAACCAATCTCGAGAAGTCTCAACCATCTTTCCCAGAATCCTCTTTATATTCTTATTTGTAGCCTTTACCTTCCATTAGTCAGTGGCTTGTATGCAGATGATCAATGATATTCGATGCCATACTACTATAACAAAGTTTTGACTTCAGCTCTAAAGTGTGCTCCCCTATCTGAAATCAACTCATAAGGAACTTCATAAGGTCAGATAATATGTGACCTGATGAAACTAGCAACTCTAATAGATGTCAACTTCGCATATGATGCAGCTTCCACCCACTTGGTAAAATAATCTATGGCTACTAAGATGAACTCATGGCCATTAGAAGATTTCGGCGAGATTTTTCCAATGATATCAATGCCCTATACAGAGAATGGCCATGGCAATGTCAAAGCATGCAACTCTGCAGGAGGTATATGAATAAGATCCCCATGCATTTGACGTTTTGGGCATCTCTAAACAAACTAGCAACAATATGTTTCTATGGTCAACCAAAAATAACCAGTCCTTATGATCTTACGGGCTAACATATGCCCACTCATATGCGGACCACAAACTCTTGTATGAACCTCTCTCATCACTCGATCGGTAAAAGTGCGATCTAAACATAATAGTAACATCCCATTAGTTGATCGTTTTGTATAAAGTCTCTCCACATATCACAAATCTAGTGCCTAATTACCTAAATGCTCTCTGATCCTTGGTTGTCGCTGCCTCAGGGTATGTGCCAAATCTGAGAAACTAATGAATATCATGAAACCATGGTAGGTCATCCTAGACCTCTATTTCATCAATCAAGTGACAATAAGCGGGTGTAGCTCTAGTCTCAATCAGTAAGGAATGAATTATCACATTAGTTGGAATGTCAACTATCGAAGCTAGTGTAGCTAAGGCATCAGCAAACTGATTATATGCTCCAGGGAGATGAATGTATTTCAACTCCTCAAATTTCTCAATCAATAACTCCAAGTAAGCATGGTATGGCTTCATCTTTGCGTCTCTGGTCTTTCATTCACCCCAAACTTGTCTGAGTACTAGATTAGAATCACCAAGTACATCCACCTATGTGATGCCAAGCTCTAATGCAGTTTCTAGACCGAGGATTCATGCCTCATACTCAACAATATTATTTGTGGTGGGATGGTAATGAGGAAATGTTAAACGAATAGATCTCAGGATGTGATCACCCTATGGAGATACCAACAAAACACTCATCCCATACCTTGAATGATTAGTTGCTCCATTAAAGTACATGCGCCATCTTGATAACCTAGTCATAGCGACAAACTCCTCATCTGGAAAATCATCATCAACATACCTACTCTTGATTGTTGGTAAGGATGCTAAATGATTTGCAACAACACTCCCCTTAATGGATTTCTGAGAGACATGTTGAATATCAAATTTTGTAAAAAGAACTAGCCATCTCATCAGTCTACCAGTCAAAGCAGGTCTATCAAACAAGTATCTCAATGGATCAAGTTGGGAAATCAAGTGCATTGAATACTTTGTCATGTAAAGCCTCAACCTCCTGGTAACCCAAACTAGTGCTAAAAAAAGGTGCTCAATCATAACGTATCTCATTTCATATTCTAGCATCCTTTTACTCATATAGTAAATAGCTCGCTCTTTTCCTAAGGTCATCAAGCTGAGCTAGCATACATCCCAAGGCCATGTCTAAAATTGACAAATATAAAAGAAGTGGACGTCCTGGCATGGGAGGCACTAAAACAAGAGGAGAAAGCAAATACTCCTTAATCCTCTCAAACACAAGCTGACAATCATCATTCCAAATTGTAGGTTGGTTTTTTCTCAATAGACGAAAAATAGGCTCACATATGTTTCTCAATCTGGCTATGAATCGACTGATGTACTGTAACCTGCCTAGAAACCCCTGATTTATTTATGAGTCCTTAGCACAAGCATGTCAAGTATGGCTTTGATCTCATCCAGGTCAACCTCTATCCCTTGTTCACTGACCATATGCCCCAACAATCTCCTAAAAGTCACTCCAAAAGTGCACTTCTTAGGATTTTGCCTCAATCTGAATTTTTGGATCCTCTCAAAGAATCTCTCTATAGCCACTAAGTGATCTGCTATGCCTCAGGATTTCATAATCATATCATCCATATACACCTCAACATGTCTATGCATCATGTCATGAAATAAAATAGTGGCAGCTCGCTAATAAGTGGCCCTTGCTTTCTTCAACCCATATGGCATAACCTTGTAATAGTAATACCCCACTCAGCAATAAAGGTTGTCGTTTCCATATCCTCTAAAGCTATCAAAATCTGATTATATCCTGAAAACCCATCCATGAAATACAATATTGAATGGCCTGCGGTGCTATCTACCAACAAATCAATGTGTGAGAGAGGAAAGTCATCATTAGGGTTGGCTTTATTAAGGTCTTTGAAGCCAACACAAACTCTAACTTTGCTGTCCTTTTTGGGAATAGGGATGATGTTAGCCAACCACTTTGGATACTCAACCAGTGATATAAATCCCACATTGAGCTACTTCTGAATCTCCTCTTTCACCTGCAAACTCCAACATGGTTGTAATCGCCTCAATTTCTACTTAATTGGTCTAACATGTGGTAGGATAGGTAAATGGTGCTAGACTATAGAGGGATCAAGGCCAGACATGTCCTCATATGACTATGCAAAGACATCCAAGTATGACTTGAGTAAATGAATAAGTCTATCCCTCTCATTGGTGGATAGGGGCAAACAAATCTTCAACTCTCTAGGTTGATCATTTGTGCCAAAATCAACAATCTCAACATCCCCTATAGTAGGTGAAACTCTCTCATATATGGGATCAAAGTCGTGATCAAAAGAGTCTCTATCTAAATCGGGTTGTGCAATTTCATCATCTATATAAAGTATTTGTGAAGTGGATGAATAAGGTGCAAGTAACAAAACATCATCACAAGAGACAGACAAATACTCGTAAATGCTCAAATCCATAACTGAATTATCAGAAACATAGTTAAAGCGGGTGATAAATCCTGATAAAATGTCAAATGAAAGAGGTGGGTTCATAGAGTCGGATGCTCCCTCAATTGGGCCAATAGTGTCCTCATACATATCAATAATAGGAACAACAAAAGCAGGAAGGTCAAGAGTAGGAACAATTTGATCTTCCTCAGCAATCTCGATGACAGATACTCCAAAAAGCTCCAATGGCGAGAAAGGCTTGCGCTGAACTGCATCAAGGAATTGACTAATACCTAACATGTCCATCTCATCATGATACTTATCATGAGGAACTACTTCATTAATCATATCTGTAGGCTCAATGACTACCCTATAATCAGTAGTCTCATCTAGGAAGCACAAGGAAAATAAGTTGGCTCGATCCGGAGATGGTGGAGCGATCATCATAGAAGTTGACATGTCAGGGGTCTCATCACTTATCTGCATTTGATGAAATATATGCTGAAGCTCATCCACTATACTATTATTAACACCCATCTCCTCAACACGAGGTTGAACCTATGATTCCCTAAAAAAGTAATCGGCCAAACTGAAAGTGTAAGGGCAAATAGGATAATCAAATGGGATGCCAGACAATCGAGCCCTCACCCTGTCCTTACATAGTCATGCCATATAATGAACATCATCCTCTGAGGGGTGAATCCAAGTCCAAAAGGAATATCATGATCAATAGTAGTCACAAACTCACTACATCCATGTTGGCGTCATCCTAACCCAAAACCAGGTAGAAAGGACATGCATCTCATCATATCAAGAACAAGGGTACTACTATTCTGATCAAATGACATGGCTATGAAATCTCTACAAAAATCTTAAATCTCAAAGGTCTGTACCTCATCAAATTTGAATCGTGTCCGAAAAAATCATCATCACTGTGACTGATCTACAATATTGGTTTAGAGGATGAAATCATGTCTCTAGTAGACTATACTATAATAACCTACCCGTCATGGATAAACTTCACCTTCTAATGAAGGGAAGATGGAATAGCTCTAGCCTGATGAATCCAAGGTCAGCCTAAAGGTACGTTAAAGGAAGCAGGAATCCTCAAAACCTGGAATAATATAGAGAATGTGGTCGGGCCGATAAGAAAATCTATAGTTAAGGTGCCCATGACCTCCCTCTAAGTATTGTCATAAGCCCTCACCATGTGTGTGGAGAGACCAAAATTTGAGGGTGCAAAGCTGAGGGCTACAGTAGTGGCTAATGGGCAAACATTCAGGGTAGAGCCATTGTCTAACAAGACGGATGGGACTCTGTGGCCCCAACAAACAACTATAATATAGAGAGGGCGAATATGGTTAGAACCCTCCGATGGTAGATCATCAGCAGAAAACACAATACAAGTGGCCCTATCAGTTGTCATCATATGAATCAATCCCTCTAGAGTAGTAGAGGTCTCAACACATAACCAACTCAAAGCTCGAATAAGTGCATCTCTATGGGTACTAGAAGTAGCCAACAAACTCCAAATGGATATCTGAGCCTGGGTGCTCTATAGTTGTCTCAATATCTCATCATCCTCCCTCTTGACCTCCTCGCGAAAGTCTGTACCACCAAATGATCTAGTAACTGGAGGTGCAGTCTGAGCTATTCTCCCACTACGAGTCATAACCTATACATCAACATCCTCAGGCCATAGAATAAATGGGGCAAATGTGTCCCTTTGCCTGACATATGATGGTGTAGAAGGAATCAACTATAATGATGCTATATCCAGGATCAAACTGAATAGTGGAGGGATAAAAAAATCTGATGTAGCTCCTATAATCTCATAGTCATGGTTTGGAACAATCATCTCAGACAATCCATTATCCCAACTCAGTATGTGTATGACATCGTCCGGAACAAAATCCATAAAGATGAATACCACCAATAGACGGAGATACTGAATGTGTGGTGTGAGCAAGTAAAGGGTTCGTGGTCACACTTGGCTATCCCAAGTTAACCAAGCTCTGATCTATCAAGTCCTAAATAGCATGTCTCAGAGTAGAGCAGCGATCAATGTCATGTCCTGGACCCTTATGGTAAGCACAATGAAGGTCCATCCTAAACTAAGGTGGTAAAGGCTGAAGTGGTGGTCTCAGTACTAATGCAATCAACAATCTTCCCTCTATGAGCTTCTGGAAAGCTCTACTCAAAGGCATTCCCAAATGGGAAAACTGTCGCATCGGTCTCTATGCAGGTGGAGCCCTAGGTTAGGGATAATGAGAGGGTGGCCTCTATGTGGCCTGACTAGCATAAACTGGTTGCAGAGCTAAGTGTAGATATATAAGAGACATAGGTCTAAAAGAAACAGGTGGCCTATATTGCACATAAGGTGATGGTGGATAATAAACTCCAGAAGTTTGTCTAACTGCCTCATAATATCTAGGGAGCCTCGGTCTGGCGGCACTGATGGCACTAACATCTCCTAATCTCTATCCAATAGTTGGTTTCTTTCCCTTTGAGTTTGAAGGGGAAGAATTAGGCCACAATTCTCTAGCAATACCCTCTTCAATATCACATAATGCCTGCACCAAAGATCCAAAGTCCACGTGTGGGAACCCCATAAAATGTCTAGCAAATTGAGGCTACAAGCTCCTCATAATCATGTTAATCCAATCCCTCTCAAATGGCTATCAATGATCTGGGCAATCTCTCTCAAATGGGAGATGAATGATGTAACTATCTCATCGGGCCTCTACTTAAAGGCCTCCAACTCCCTCCGTGAGACATCTATGATGGTGTTAAATGCAAACTGTCATAGAAACTCCTGGGCTAAATCATCCCATGTATGATGGCGTGATACATCCAAAGAAGCAAACCAACGCTAGGCCGCCTCGCTTAAGGACATGAGGAATAACATAATCATCTGAGCCTCATCCAAACTGTGGGCCCTCATCACAGTACTACATAGTCTCAAATGGGCATCTAATCCCCATGTATTACTCAATCTCTGGCATCCTGAACTTGGCCGACAGACTGGCCACTGGTAATCCATCAAAATCATCCCATACCATCCCTCCATCTGATAATCTCAACTGTCTCATCCTCTGCTCAAGCCTATCTATGCGTGCATGGGCATCCTCTGAGGTCAAAACAACCACCATGGCAGGCAGTGAGGCAACCTCAGTCTGACTCTGTAAAGTAAATGGTGTAGGTTGATTACTACTCAAAAAGTGTTATTTCATAGCTTGTAATCAACTCTTTTAAACACTTTTGAGTAGTAGTTATTACCTTTTAACCCAATTAACATATTAAGGACCCTTGCAATCAATTCTAATCAAATTGTGTTAAGTTTTGGTGTTTTGATAGCTTTTTGATCACCAAAGCAATCCGAGATTGAGGAGAGTTCTTTGGAATCCATGGCAAAGCAATGGAAAGCTTAGAAACATGAAGTCCTTTGCCATAAGCAAATCCGGAATGCAAGGAGTGTGGGATCCTCCCTAAAAAATGTCTTCCCTGCAAAAGATGTCCGGACAGGGCGTCCAGACACACCATCGGAGGGCGGAGGAATGTGGATTGTAGCAAGGCTTGCTCACTTTAGTCAATGATCCGGACAACATATCCGGATAGGATATGCTATCGTCCGGGTGTGTTGTTCACGAGTGCCATGTGCTTCTCTCTTGGGGAATTCAGATGGAGTTGCTCCGGATAGAGATGTGCGATCCGTGTCATCAAGGGGAGGGGTCCCTACACCTTGTACACGCAGACGGTCCCCCTTGCGACATCCGGATATCTCACTCCCGAAATTCTGTCCGGTCAGACATGTCCGGATCCTCTGATCGGATATTTCACATCCGGCGCCTGACGCCGGATGGGAGAGGAGGGCGTTTCAACTTCCCCTGACAGACATATCCGGATCCTCTGATAGCACTCACCTGGAGAGTTTTGCAGCCATTTTGCACAGTGTCGCGGTGTTCTCTTGAAGCTTCATGATATTTCCGACCGACAGTTTGAGATATTTTGCTTTAGATATTTAATGTCTAAATCCCCAAACTCTCCTTGTAATCCATCTATCATAGGATTCCTTAGTCTTTAAGTAAGAACAAAGGGTGAATAACCTCTTATATATAGTTTGTAATTCCCTTTGCAAAAGAAGAGATATATATATCATATATGGAACCGACGAACAGAGCACTTGCTCTGTTTGTTTTTCATATTTTTGTTTTCTCGTTAGTTTTCTTTCTAGCCAATCAAACTCTGAGGATTTTTCCTCAGAGGATGAGAGGCTAGGCTCTTCGTCTCTTAGAGTGAAGAAAGCCGGGTAAGTTTCCACATGCATAAATTGGAAGATTTGTTGTTTTAGTTTTTAATGAAGAGAAAGTGTGACCCGTTAATGGTTTTTATCTTTTTAGTTAACTTAAAACGCCTTTAAATCACCTGGGGGCCAACACTTGGTGAGACAAGTGATCTCCATCCATTGAGATGCACTTGTTTATCTCTTGCGAGCCTTTGGGAGGTGGTTTAGAGGTAGGATTTTCTAGAATTGCCAACACTTGGTAAGCTTTTGGACTCCAATGAGACATCCATTAGTTATCTCTTGCAAGCTTGAGAAGGGAAGTCCGAAGTTAAAGATCACCTTGAATGGCAAATGCTAAGTGAGAGCCACGAGCCATTGCAAGGTGCATCAGTGAGAGGAAATAAATGTTTGAACCCATTAAGGGGAAGCATCTGTACCACACCGGTTAGAGAATTAACTATATGTTAATTCTCTAATGCGAGGAAAAGAAACAAGTGACCGAAACTCTCCTTTTTGTATGAGGAACCTGAGCCTAGTAATCTAAACTCCAAGAAACACTTTTCTTTGTAGTTAAAATTAGTTACTATTTTTGGTTAGCTTAAAACCAAACCTTTTTCATTCAAACATCTTTATGTTTTCTTTTAAAGCTAACTTTGAAATGAAAATGCACCAATTCATATTTGAAATAATATCAATTGTGAAGTAAAAATCCATCCCAGTGAACGATCCTAGAGCCACTTTGCTATGCTAGCTAAGGCTATCCTAGTACATGGTGTTAATAGGTTATAAATTTTGTTGATTACTCCCTTCTGAGGACCACAATCAAGGGACACCAGCTAGACACGAATCAAATGGCACCACTGTCAGGGACCATTGAGAGGACATGAATCAGCTAAGACACCAATTGGGAACGAATCATAGGTTGTGGAACTGTTTGACCAAGTGGGGGAGGTGGTGGTGGCATTTGAGTGTCCTGTGGAGCTATCTGACTAGGTGAGAGAGGTGGTTGAATAGTGGGTGATGCGACTCATGGTAGCCGATTACTACTCAAAAAGTGCTATTTGATAGCTTATAATTAATCCTTTTAAACACTTTTGAGTAGTAGTTAGTGCCTTTTAACCCAATTAGCATGTTAAGGCTCCTTGCAATCAATTCTAATCAAATTGTGTAAGTTTTGGTGTTTTTGTTAGTAGTTAGATCACCAAAGCAATATGAGATTGAGGAAAGTTATTTGGAATCCTTGGCAAAGAATGGAAAGCTCAGAAGTATGAAGAACCAAAGCTTTGAAGTCCTTTGCCATAAGCAAAGTGGAAATGCAAGGAGGGGAAGCAAAGAGAATCCAGCCATGAAGCATTCTTGATGACAGTAATTTCAGCCACTTTTGGAGAACTTCCTGATGTCCAATTTATGCATGCTATATGTCATTTGAAATCTTAGGAAGTCAAAAATCCAATGCTTCAAACCGTGTGCAATTCGGAGTTGAAATGAGGAAGTTACATCCTTTGGAAGATGACTGCTCCAAGCTGAAGTAAGGATTCAACAAAGTGTTGCGAAATCACCCTTTTGTTGCGGAATGATTTCGCAGCCTTTTTGCACAGTGCTATGGATTTCCCCTGAATTTTCACGCCGCGATGGAAGCCAAACACCACAAGTTGTAAGCCAACTTCGCAGCGGTGAGGAACTAGCCTTTTGCTGCGAAGTAATTTTGCAGCCCTTGTTGGTTGTCTGCGAAATTTCGCAAACCTCTTTTTCTCCTGCGAAATGGTCCTTAGTGCTTCCCGATATTTGTAACCGACACTTGGAGATATTTTTCATTAGATTTTTGTTGCCTAAATCCCCAAATTCTCCTTGTATCCCACCAATTATAGGATTCCTTAGCTTTTAAGTTAGGAATTTGGCTAAAATATCCATGTAATAGCTATCAATGTAATTTTAATATAAATAGAGCCCGAGGAGCCTGTTCTGAGGGTGATGAACCTTTTGTAAAAGTTTCAAAGTAAAATACAGAGCTTGAGCTCTGCTTTACCTTCTCACTTTGATTGTGTTTTTTATTTATTTACTAAGTTATGCACTCTCTGAGGAATTTTCCCCAGAGAATGAGTAACTAAATCTTTTAGTTCCTTGGAATTAAGGTTGTCGGGAAAGGTTCCAAGTGCAAGAATCAGAAGCTTTGTGGTTTCAGCTATGAATGAAGAGAAGGCGTGTCCCGTGAATGGTTTCTAATGTTTTTAGTTAACTTAAAACGCCTTGGAGTCACCTGGGCCAACACTTGGTAAGGCAAGTGATCTCTAACCATGGAGATGCACTAGTTTACCCCTTGCGAGCCTCTGGTAGGTGACTTAAAGGTAGGATTTTCTAGAATAGCCAACACTTGGTAAGCTTTTGGACTTTAAGGAGACATCCATTAGTTACCTCTTGCGAGCTTTTGACGGGTAATCCAAGGTTAAAGATCACCTTGAATGGTAAAGGCTAAGTGAGAGGCTCGAACCATTGCAAGTTGCATCAGTGAGAGAATTAAAGCTGAAATCCAATTGAGGGATGCATTTGTGCAGCACCTGTTAGAGAATTGACTTTATGTTAATTCTCTAATGTGAGGAAATGAACCAACTGACCGGAGCTATGCTTTTGCATGAGGAACCTCCCCTGTAAACCTGAATCTCCAAGGAATACTTTTCTTCTTAAGTAATTTTCATCACTTGCTGTGTTGTTAATCTAAGTCCAAACCTTTTTTCTACCAATGTTTGTGTTTTATTTCTTAAGCTAATCTTGAAATGAAACAACACCAATTCACTTTGAATTGGTATCATTTTCAGTTTGAGTATCCTTCCCAGTGAACGATCCTAGAGCCACTATGCTATAGTAGCTTTTTCTTTGCTACCCTAGTTCATGGTGTTATAGGTTATAAATTTTGTTGATTACTCCCGCCATCAAGGAGCACCAGCTGGGCACGAATCAACTGAGACACCAATTAGGCATGAATCAGTAGCTTAGCTTTAAAGGCGTATCAACAAAATTTATACCTTAAATACTATTACTAAAGTAACCAAGCTACTATAGCATAGTGGTTCTAGGATCGTTCACTGGGAAGGGTTTTCCCAAACATAAGTGATATTCAAATTAGGAAAATAGGTGATTTTCTTATTGATGTTAGCTTTAAAAGAAGATGTAAATGTTTTAGAAAAATTTAAACTAATTTAAGCTAACATTAAAGACTAAAATGAAAGGGTGTAAAAACAAGTTTTTCAAAGATAGGATAGCTATGCTCTGGCTCTTATGAAAATTGGAAATCTCAGGATAGGCTCCTCGCGTTGGGGTTGCAACTATGGTGATGCTTGCTTCCCGAACCGGTATGGATTTAGCAAATCAAGTTTTAATCCTTTAAAATGGCAAAACAGATGGTCGTGAATTTCATCAATGGTTATTCACCTTAGACTTCCTTTGAATGGCTCGTAAGAGATAACTAATAGTCTAAAGCTAAAAGCTTACCAAATATTGGCAACTCAAAGTCATTCCAGGTGATAAACTCACCTTTTAATGGCCATTGAAATTGGTTCTAACGGATTAATGCAAAACTTGGAATTGAAAACCTCACCTTCCAATAGCTCGTAGGAGATAACTAATGGATAGAAATCCAAAAGCTTATCAAGTATTGGCCGTTGGAAGTTGTCCAAAGGAAATAAAAACCAAACTTTGCATTAATGAACCATTAATGAAAAACGACTACCTTACCTTCCGTGTGCGAGAAATTTCCATGGGATTGCATCCAAGCCATCACATAACATCCATACTTTGAGAAACTTAAAAGGTTTTAGCCTCTCATACTTGGGGATTTCATCCTCCAAGGATGTTTGGCTACTAAGAAAATAGAAATGGGGAAGAATTGGAGAAGAGAGAAAAACAGAGCTTTATATATTTCTATATTTCTATATCTATATATGTTACAACGGATGCAAGGGAATATATATAGAGAAGTTTTTCCAACCTTCCTAGCTAAGAAATCTTATGATTGGTTGATTACAAGGAGAAGAATGGAAATTTATACAAAAATATCTAAAAGAAAAGATCTAAAGTGGAGTCGGCGGAAACAGGGGAAAATTCGTACCACGGATGGGCTGTGCGAATTTCGCACAAGCCTGGAGTAGTTGTCTTCCGAAGGCCATATCTTCCTCATTTCAGCTCCAAATCGTACACGGTTTGAAGCATTGGATTTTTGACTTCCTGAGCTTTGAAATGGTATATAGTATGTAGAAAATGGACTTCGGGAAGTGCTCCAAAAGTTCTAAAGAAGAATGCAGCTGCTGTCCTCTGTTTTCCTCTTTGCTTCTCTTTGCTTCTCTCCTTTGCTTGGCTTGTCTAAGTAGCTCCTCCATCATTTGGCATGCTTGAATTGATTCATAAGCTGATATAAACATGTAAACTTGCCACAAAATGGTTAAAACCAATTACTAAGGACCTTAATGAATTAATTGGGTTAAATGAATATGATTACTACCTAAAGGTGCTTAAAACCATTATAATTAGGTTTACAAAATAGCACTTTTTGGTAGTAATCAGTGGGATCATACTGCACACTCTCCTGAACTGGAACTTGTTAAGCCTGCTACCATCCTTTGACCAAGACTGGTTAGCGCCTTCTAGATTGAAGCCATAGCAGCAGCAAACTGATCAACTACAACCACTTGTGAATCCATATTTGTCTGATCTGACTGGTCTAACACTCTGATCAATCTACCTTTAACTTTGATCCAAGAAACTGAACCCAAATCGACCATATCAATACTACTACAATAGTTGAAATATTAGATAAGATAAGGTGTAAGGGAAACTCTACAAGGAATGTATATCAACTATGCAGGAAGGTAACTTGGAAGTACTCAGAATGATATCCAATTCTAAGTAAATATAAAAGAGACTACTATGAAGGTAACTAAACCTATTGCTTCTAACCCAACTTTGAAAGCCCACAAATGCACCCACATGTAGGAAAGGAGTCCTAATGGGGCCTAAGCTTAGCCTATAAGGATAAGGTGGCTCTAAAAATGACAGGGTAGGTTAAAGGATCCCTAGCAAAAGTGATCATACGCTCCAACGGTATGTAACCCTCTACACGCCTCCAAAGAGACGGGGCGCTTCCATGCAAGGTGGTCATCACCTTCACACATGCACTACCTCGACATCCTAGAGGGTTTCCTATGGTGAAAGCTCTCGTAAATCTCAATACTCAGTAGTCAACTGAAGTGCATAATGAGTGGTGTGGGTGCATCCGAAAATCCTATGAAGCTAAAACAGAAAAAGAAATATAATGGTCACACAAATATCTATGAAACCTAGCTCTAGGCTATATAGGTTTTCAAAGATCGGTCTTTAATCAGCATCAGTGTGTCGGCCTTCTTCAGAATGCTCCAAAACATCAATATAGCCTGTTGCTAGACCCTACTCTTGACCTCTAGCTCGGTCAGAGAAACAAGCACACACAAAGCCTCTCACTTGCAAAAGTAAGAGCCGAAATGAAGGAAATGACCGAAACTAGAGGGTTGGAGGTAAGGGGATAGATATGCAACCCACAAAGACAAGCAGTAAGAAGTCATGCAAGAGATTGTGAGTCATGCAGTAAACAGTCATGTGTAAAGAGCTGGCCTACCATAAAATCTACACATAAACTAATCATCTAGGCCTATCATGAACCATAAGACCAAGCACTGCCAACAACAAGTGAACATTCTACAATCAATCAGTTGAAGACATAGGCAACAACAAATCACAAGTGTAATCCAAATACCAACCAAGTAAGTGATCATCAGTCATCCAAGTGGCCCAAAAGTCCCTTGGTCAATGAAACATACGCTCCAATACACCCAACTCAAATTCAAGTTTGATCATCTTATGAAACCAAAGATTCTAGGTTCGATCCCTAGCAAAGTCGCCAATTTATGGACCCTTCCTCAATCCACCGACCGACGCGACTCACGATTTTAAAAAATAATGAAGTAGAAAAAGTTGTTTTCGAGTTTTGGAAAATTCGTCGTCAATGAAGAACGGTTTTGTTTGGAGTCACCACTTACTTTGTACTTTTATTTTTGAAATTGAGAAAATTAAATAAGAATAAGAACCCCTCAATGACTACAGTTAGGAAAAAGCAGTCTACGAAACTAGATTTCTAGGTTCGGAGATTAGGTTACCTATTAGGAAGGTACCTCATACGAGATAGCACCCTTCTAGGCCCCAGATCCGATCTTTATTAGTGAATTGAAGCATATGGGTCAAAGATCAGTCAATTCCCCCCGGGCTACATGGAGGACAAGACTCATGCAATTCTAGTTGGTATTCGACATGCATAAGAAATAAACAATCAGAACAAAGATGCGTACCTGAGGTCCCTAACCGTGCACTACGAGAAAGGGTTAGTCAATGAGCACAAGCATAGAATAAATGCAAATCCCAAATTTACTAAAATTTATAGCCATGACCAAACCATATATATGTAACCTCCAGTCTCTACCCAATGGCCACCAAATGAGCACCAAAATACAGTCATGAAGCTTCACTACATGGCTAACATTTAGCTACTCCAATTCCATTAATTTTCAGCTTGGAATTAACACCTTATTTGCTTGAATTTTCATCCACTAACAGCAAAAAATTCCATAATTTTCCATAAAAAATGTAGCTGAATTTGATCAATTAACGGCCACCGAATTCATAAAAGTCACATACATGGAAACTTAAAGAATTAAATCCGGAGTTTTTGAAATTTTGGAAACTTTGGAAATCAAAACTTAAAAAAATCAAATCTAGAATTTTTGAAATTGTAAACTTTAGGAAATAGAAACTTAATTAAAAAAAAATCCGACGTTTTCGAAATTTTGGAAACATTTGGAAATAGACACTTAAAAAAATAAATCCGGAATTTTCAAAATTGGAAAACCTTGGAAGCGGAAACTAAAGAAAATAAAATCTGGAAATTTTTAAATTGGAAACTTTTGAAAATGGACACTTAAAAAAAATAAATCCGGCATTTTTGAAATTTTGGGAAACTTTTTGAAATGCATACTTAAAAAAAAATTCCAATTTTTTTGAAATTTTGGGAAACTTTTTGAAATGGACACTTAAAAAATTACATCGGGAATTTTTGAGATTTTGGAAATTTTTGGAAACTTAAAAAAAAATTAAATCTAGAATTTTGGGAGTTTTGGAAATTTTGGAAACTTAAAAAAATTAAATCCAGAGTTTTTGAAATGTTGGAAACTTGAGAAATGGGAGCTCAAAAAATTGAATCTGAAATTTTGTGCATGTTGAAAATTTTGAGTACAGAAGCAAAAATTAAATCCGAAATTTTTGAATTCTTGGAAACTTGGGAAATGGGAGTTTAAAAATGAAATTCGGCATTTTGAGAGAAATGGAATTTTGGAAAAGGAAACCTAAAACATTTAAATCCGGACTTTGCGAAATTCTAGAAACTTGGGAAATGGGAGCTTAAAAACTTTAATCCGGACTTTTGAGAATTTTGAGAATTTAGGAAATAGAAGAATAAATTCTAAATTTTGGAAACTTAGGAATTTTGGAAATAAGGCTTTGAGGATTGTATTTAAAATGAAACTTTGGAATTTTGACTTTTGAGAATTTTGGAAAATAAACTTTGAATATAGTGTTTTAAAAATCTGGATTTGGAAATTTTAGAAATGGAAATCTAAAAATTATACTCTGAATTTTGAGAATTTTGGAAATTTTGGGTATGAAAATTTTAAAAAATTGAATCCGAAACTTTGAGAATCTTTGGAAATTTTGGGTATGGAAATTTAAAAAAAATGAATCCCGAACTTTGAGAATATGTTGAAATTTTGGGTACGAAAATTTTTACAAAATGAATCTGGAATTTTGTGAATTTTTGGAAATTTTGGGTATGGGAATTTTAAAAATTGAATCTGGAACTTTGTGAACTTTTGGAAATTTTGGGTACGGGAATTTTAAACTTTGAATCTGAAACTTTGTGAATTTTTGGAAACTTTGTTTGGGCACAGGAATTTTAAAAATTGAATCCAAAATTTTGCGAATTTTTGGAAATTTTGGGTACGGGAATTTTAAAACTTGAATCCGGAACTTTGCGAATTTTGGGAAACATTGTTTGGGCATGGGAATTTAAAAAATGGAATCCAGAACTTTATGAATGTTTGGAAAATTTGTTTAGGTACGAGAATTTTCAAAATGGAATCCAAAACTTTATGAATGTTTGGAAAATTTGTTTGGATACGAGAATTTTAAAAATGGAATCCAGAGCTTTATGGATGTTTGGAAAATTTGTTTGAAGTTGGATTTGGAATTTCGAAAATATGAGAATTTAATAAGGGTATTAACAAATTTAAGTTTTGGAAAATTTTTAAAAACTATTTGGAAATCATATAAAAAAATTAAATTTTCTAAAACTATTTAGGAGTTGTGCTTTGAAAAACTAAGCTTCCAAGAGCCATTAAAAAAATTGTATCTTAGAAATTTAGTTTTAGGAACTGTAGAAAAGCTACTGGGGGGGGGGGGGGGGGGGGGGGTTACAATCTAAAGATTAAATAATAAAAAAAGGACTTTAAAATGGGTACACAATCAATGAGTTAATAATTCTTTTTTTTTTCTTTGTGATGAACGTGCGTGGGACGCATGGAAAATGATCACCTTGCCACCGCCAGTGAGGCTTTCATTTAAATTGTAAACCACCATGAACCTAGGGTGGTTCCAGCGAGGAGGGCCAAAGGGGGTTTGCCCATCCCACGGCGGCAAGGGGAGTCCCCATAGCTGCCAGCAGAACAACCATCACATTCAGCATCAAAGGGGAGAACTGCATCAACTCCAAAACATGGTTGAACCGAGCATTTGGAGATGATATCATCTCCAATTTTTAGTCGTTGCTACTAACGATACAACCATCCCATTCAACATTGAAGGGGTGGATTGCATCAACTCTAGAACATAGTTGAACTGAGCATTTGGAGATGATATCATCTCCAATTTTTAGTCGTTGCCACCAACGTTAAAGCCATCCCATTCAGGCACTACATGGCTGGTTTGAAGAATATAAACAAGCAAAAATCCATGGCTTAACATAACCTTATTCTCCATCTCCGCCATTCCTTGTGATCAGCATGAAGGTTAAACTCATGTTCTGTAAACGCTCTCATCTCATGGTCACCCACAATCCCTGAACATTCTATATTGGTAGTGCCCAACTCTCCATAGCCAAACATTTGGAAACATGGGACAAACAACCAAAAAATAGAGTACAAAATCCAACGTTTCATGTCATAACCAATGGCTCAGATTGGTGGGAGGGAAACAGGTAGATTCAAGGCCAAACATAGGTGTAAATAAGAAAATATCAATCGACTAAAAAAAACTACATACTTCGCATAGCTAAAGAGAACAGAGATGAGCATGTAACAATGGCAAATAAAATATAAGAGCCAGATTCCAATGGGCAGCAAGTGGTCTTTTCCATCACATTCCCAAGCAAGTTAACATATCCAAAAATGACAAAAGAGAAAAAAATATGACATGGCAGGAAAATTAAACAATAGGAATGATAAAATTCATACCTCAAAATCCCTCCCTGGGTGTGTGAAACATCGGTTTCAAGCCACCTTTTTTCTTCCTGGATTTCCCTTGTCAGCTCTCTGTTTTTCTTTTCTTTCTTTTTCTCTCAAAACCTCCCATTTTACTCGTTTCCCTTTTCAAACCTCAATATTCTTCTTCTTCAACTCAACTGTCTCTTTTTCTCTTATCTCTTCTTTTTCTATTCTCTGTTTCTTTTTGTTTTTTTTTTCGGTCTCCTTTCTCACCTTCCTGAATCTATCCCTCTTCTAAACCCCCCTAACTTCTTTTCTCAAACCCTTCCCTTTCTTCTTCCCCAAGTCTCCCTTTTATACCCTCCCTTGAAAACCCCTCCATTCCATCTTGAACATGTCCCTGTCTCTTTCCCATGTAGCTCCTCGAAAAACCTCTTATTCAAGATTTTTTTTCCCCTTTTTTCTTTTGATTTTCTTTTCTTCTCTTTTAAGCTTGCCTCACAACTCCATTTTCCACTCTTAATTTTTCCAAAAAAAGCCCTTATTCCCATGTATTTTGCCGGCTCCTTTTTTTTTTTTCTTTTTTTTTTAGTAAATACAGTAATGAAAGCATAATATAATACAAAATAAAAATAAAATGGACTAAAACACAAAATAAACATAAAATGAAATAATAAAAGGATAATATAAATAACAATAATAATAATAATAATAACAAATATAATGATAAAAATAATAATATTAATTATAAGTGTGATAAGAATAATAATAATAATAGTATTGTTGATAATAATAACAATAAGATAAGATTACTAACCTCATGCAATTTTTTGAAAGTAAATAAATAAAAATAAATGAATAAGCACACAATATCATAATAAATAACAAAATAACTAGCTAAACAACTAAAATAGATAAATGAGTGAATAAAATCAAGCACATGCAAATCATACAAGAAAAACTTGAAAGGCGGTCTAAGTGGGCCTAATGAGCCTAAATGAGCCTTGTGAGTGCCCAAATGGTGCTTAAGTGGCATTTGGTGATTGGAAATGTGCCTAGGTGACCTAGGGCGATTTATGATGTGTCTAAGTGATTGAAAAAAATGTGTCGAGTGACCTAGGAGTGTGCCTATCGGGCCAAGTGTATCCAAATGGGCCTATGATGCCAAGAATGCCAAAAACAAACCGGTCGAGCTGATTGAGAAAAATTCTCAAATTTTGACAGAATGTCTCTAGAGAAATAAGTAGTCCAACCAAAAAATGGTATGTAATTCCGAGCTCGAATGAGGGAGGAATGAAAAAAACAAGCAAAAGTGCCCACGATTTGGATGGGGCTTGGCGAGCTACAACTGAATTGAAGTTTTTGTGGAGACCTTACCCTCTATCTTGCAGCATGATATGAACCAAGGGAATTGGCCATGATGACATTTCATAATGGTCCAAATGCTTGCACTGAATCGAGGCATAGGTGAACTCACGTGATGTCTGAAAACCTATTAAGCCCAACTAGGGCCCCATGGCCGTGACATACAAAGGTCAGGTGCGGGCGACACCCCTAAGATACATGCAATTGTCAAGGGACAAAAATTGAGGGTCTACATTGACATGAACGACTCTAGGTCATGAGCCTAGAGCTCTAGATGCTATGAACAAATCAAGGCTTTGGATGATATGTGTTACCCTGAGTCATAAGCTCAAGGTTGTGGATGCTTTGAACAACTGAACATTATGGATGATATGAACAACTTGGGATCCTGTGAGCTTAGGCCTTTAGATGCTATGAGTAGCTCAGGGTTGTAGATAATATATAAATGATTCTACATCATGAGCTAAGGATTGTGGATGACATGAACAACTCATGGTCATGAGCTCATGGTTTCAGATACTATGAACAGCTCAAGGCTGTGGTTGACATGAATGACTTAGGGTTGTATGCTCAAAGCTCTAGATACTATGAGCAACTCAAAGTTGTGGATGATATGAACAACTCAAGATGTTGTGAGCTCAAGCCTCAAGATGCAATGAACAACTCATGGTTAAGAATGATATTAATGATTCTTGGTCATGAGCCTATGGGTTTAATTATTATAAATAGCTCAGAGCTATGGATAATATGAATGACTCCAGGTTGCGAGATCAAGGCTCAAGATGCTATGAATAGCTCAGAGCTATCTATGACCTCAACAACTTTGGGTTTGGGCTTAGGACTCTAGATGATATGAACAACTCAAGCTTGTTGATGACATGAATGACTCAAGGTTGTGTACTTAGGGCTTTAGATGCTATAAACAGATCAAAGTTGTGGTGCACATCAACGACTTCAGGTCATGAGCTTAGGGCTCTAAATGCTATGAACAACTCAAGGTTGTGGATTACATGAATGACTTCGAGTTTTGAGCTTAGGGCACTAAATGCTATGAACAACTCAGGGTTGCAGATGACATGAACTACTTTGGGTTGGGAGTTAGGGCTATAGATGCTATGAATAGGTCAAGGTTATGGATGACATGAACAACTCTGAGTGGTGTAGTCTAGGCTCTAGATGCTATAATAGCTCAGGGTTGTGGTGGACATGAATGACTCTGGGTCATGAGCTAAAGGCTTTAGATGCTATGAAAAGTTAGGGTTAGGGATGACATGAATGACTTTGGGTCGTGATCTCAAGGCACTAGATTTTATTAAAAGCTTAGGGTTATAGATGAGGGTCATGGGATTAGGGGTCTAAATTCTATGAATAGCTTAGGGCTATTGATGACATAAATGACTCTGGGTCATGTGCTTAGGTGATGCGACTCATGGTAGCTTAGCTTTAAAGGCGTATCAACAAAATTTATACCTTAAATACTATTACTAAAGTAGCCAAGCTACTATAGCATAGTGGTTCTAGGATCGTTCACTGGGAAGGGTTTTCGCAAACACTGGTGATATTCAAATTAGGAAAATAGGTGATTTTCTTATGGATGTTAGCTTTAAAAGAAGATGAAAATGTTTTAAAGAGATTTAAACTAATTTAAGCTAACATTAAAGACTAAAATGAAAGGGTGTAAAAACAAGTTTCTCAAAGATAGGATAGCTATGCTCTAGCTCTTATACAAATTGGAAATCTCAGGATAGGCTCCTCGCGTTGGGGTTGCAACTATGGTGATGCTTGCTTCCCGAACCGGTATGGATTTAGCAAATCAAGTTTTAATCCTTTAAAATGGCAAAACAGATGGTAGTGAATTTCATCAATGGTTATTCACCTTAGACTTCCTTTGAATGGCTCGTAAGAGATAACTAATGGTCTAAAGCCAAAAGCTTACCAAATATTGGCAACTCAAAGTCATTCCAGGTGATAAACTCACCTTTCAATGGCCATTGAAATTGGTTCTAACGGATTAATGCAAAACTTGGAATTGAAAACCTCACCTTCCAATAGCTCGTAGGAGATAACTAATGGATAGAAATCCAAAAGCTTATCAAGTATTGGCCGTTGGAAGTTGTCCAAAGGAAATAAAAACCAAACTTTGCATTAATGAACCATTAATGAAAAACGACTACCTTACCTTCCAGGTGCGAGAAATTTCCATGGGATTGCATCCAAGCCATCACATAACATCTATACTTTGAGAAACTTAAAGGTTTTAGCCAACCATCCTCTGAGGAAAAGTCCTCAGAGGCTGTTTGGCTTCTAAGAAAATAGAAATGGGGAAGAACAGGAGAAGAGAGAAAAACAGAGCTTTATATATTTCTAAGTTAATGTGCAGAGGATCGATCCCCCAACCATCTATATCCTCCTGGAGGCGTTGTGCACCTCTATATATAGCAAAATTACAAGATAAAGCCTTATGTCGGCTGAATACAAGGTTACAAAAGGAATTTACACGAGAAAATATCAAGCTAAAAATATATGGGAAGTCGGTGGTGCGTGCGTGGAGAAACAGAGGAAATTTGGCATTTTTGCAAGGTGAATTTCTCCTTGCGAAATTTCGCAATGTTGCGAAATGGCAAAATTTCGCACCATGAGGAAAATCCCCTTGCGAAATTTTGCAAGGAGAAATTCACCTTGCGAAATTTTCGCAAGGTTTGATGCAGTTGTCTTCCGAAGGCCATATCTTCCTCATTTCAGCTCCAAATTGTACACAATTTGAAGCGTTGGATTCTTGACTTCCTGAGCTTTGAAATGGTATATAGTATGTAGAAAATGGACTTCGGGAAGTGCCCCAAAAGTGCGAAAGAAGACTGAAGCTGCTGTCCTCTGTTTTCCTCTTCTCCATTGTTCTTGTTTGTGCTCGTGTTTCCACTTGAAATTCAAGCCTGTAAACTTCCAAAATCCTTGCTTTAACTTGTCCAAGTAGCTCCTCCATCATTTGGCATGCTTGAATTGATTCATAAGCTTTTAAAAACATGTAAACTTGCCACAAAATGGTTAAAACCAATTACTAAGGACCTTAATGAATTAATTGGGTTAAATGAATATGATTACTACACAAAGGTGCTTAAAACCATTATAATTAGGTCTACAAAATAGCACTTTTTGGTAGTAATCATTAGGGCTCTAGATGCTATGAACAGCTCAAGGCTATGGATGATATGTGCTTCTTCGGGTCATGAGCTCAAGGATATGGATGCTTTGAACAACTATGCATTGTGAATGATATGAATGACTTGATATCCTATGAGCTAAGGCCTCTAGATGCTATAAGCAGTGATTCGACTCATGGTAGCTTAGCTTTAAAGGCGTATCAACAAAATTTATACCTTAAATACTATTACTAAAGTAGCCAAGCTACTATAGCATAGTGGTTCTAGGATCGTTCACTGGGAAGGGTTTTCGCAAACACAAGTGATTTTCAAATTAGGAAAATAGGTGATTTTCTTATGGATGTTAGCTTTAAAAGAAGATGTAAATGTTTTAGAAAGATTTAAACTAATTTAAGCTAACATTAAAGACTAAAATGAAAGGGTGTAAAAACAAGTTTCTCAAAGATAGGATAGCTATGCTCTAGCTCTTATACAAATTGGAAATCTCAGGATAGGCTCCTCGCGTTGGGGTTGCAACTATGGTGATGCTTGCTTCCCGAACCGGTATGGATTTAGCAAATCAAGTTTTAATCCTTTAAAATGGCAAAACAGATGGTAGTGAATTTCATCAATGGTTATTCACCTTAGACTTCCTTTGAATGGCTCGTAAGAGATAACTAATGGTCTAAAGCCAAAAGCTTACCAAATATTGGCAACTCAAAGTCATTCCAGGTGATAAACTCACCTTTCAATGGCCATTGAAATTGGTTCTAACGGATTAATGCAAAACTTGGAATTGAAAACCTCACCTTCCAATAGCTCGTAGGAGATAACTAATGGATAGAAATCCAAAAGCTTATCAAGTATTGGCCGTTGGAAGTTGTCCAAAGGAAATAAAAACCAAACTTTGCATTAATGAACCATTAATGAAAAACGACTACCTTACCTTCCAGGTGCGAGAAATTTCCATGGGATTGCATCCAAGCCATCACATAACATCTATACTTTGAGAAACTTAAAGGTTTTAGCCAACCATCCTCTGAGGAAAAGTCCTCAGAGGCTGTTTGGCTTCTAAGAAAATAGAAATGGGGAAGAACAGGAGAAGAGAGAAAAACAGAGCTTTATATATTTCTAAGTTAATGTACAGAGGATCGATCCCCCAACCATCTATATCCTCCTGGAGGCGTTGTGCACCTCTATATATAGCAAAATTACAAGATAAAGCCTTATGTCGGCTGAATACAAGGTTACAAAAGGAATTTACACGAGAAAATATCAAGCTAAAAATATATGGGAAGTCGGTGGTGCGTGCGTGGAGAAACAGAGGAAATTTGGCATTTTTGCAAGGTGAATTTCTCCTTGCGAAATGGCAAAATTTCGCACCATGAGGAAAATCCCCTTGCGAAATTTTGCAAGGAGAAATTCACCTTGCGAAATTTTCGCAAGGTTTGATGCAGTTGTCTTCCGAAGGCCATATCTTCCTCATTTCAGCTCCAAATTGTACACAATTTGAAGCGTTGGATTCTTGACTTCCTGAGATTTGAAATGGTATATAGTATGTAGAAAATGGACTTCGGGAAGTGCCCCAAAAGTGCGAAAGAAGACTGAAGCTGCTGTCCTCTGTTTTCCTCTTCTCCATTGTTCTTGTTTGTGCTCGTGTTTCCACTTGAAATTCAAGCCTGTAAACTTCCAAAATCCTTGCTTTAACTTGTCCAAGTAGCTCCTCCATCATTTGGCATGCTTGAATTGATTCATAAGCTTTTAAAAACATGTAAACTTGCCACAAAATGGTTAAAACCAATTACTAAGGACCTTAATGAATTAATTGGGTTAAATGAATATGATTACTACACAAAGGTGCTTAAAACCATTATAATTAGGTCTACAAAATAGCACTTTTTGGTAGTAATCATTAGGGCTCTAGATGCTATGAACAGCTCAAGGCTATGGATGATATGTGCTTCTTCGGGTCATGAGCTCAAGGATATGGATGCTTTGAACAACTATGCATTGTGAATGATATGAATGACTTGATATCCTATGAGCTAAGGCCTCTAGATGCTATAAGTAGTGATTCGACTCATGGTAGCTTAGCTTTAAAGGCGTATCAACAAAATTTATACCTTAAATACTATTACTAAAGTAGCCAAGCTACTATAGCATAGTGGTTCTAGGATCGTTCACTGGGAAGGGTTTTCGCAAACACAAGTGATTTTCAAATTAGGAAAATAGGTGATTTTCTTATGGATGTTAGCTTTAAAAGAAGATGTAAATGTTTTAGAAAGATTTAAACTAATTTAAGCTAACATTAAAGACTAAAATGAAAGGGTGTAAAAACAAGTTTCTCAAAGATAGGATAGCTATGCTCTAGCTCTTATACAAATTGGAAATCTCAGGATAGGCTCCTCGCGTTGGGGTTGCAACTATGGTGATGCTTGCTTCCCGAACCGGTATGGATTTAGCAAATCAAGTTTTAATCCTTTAAAATGGCAAAACAGATGGTAGTGAATTTCATCAATGGTTATTCACCTTAGACTTCCTTTGAATGGCTCGTAAGAGATAACTAATAGTCTAAATCCAAAAGCTTACCAAATATTGGCAATTCAAAGTCATTCCAGGTGATAAACTCACCTTTCAATGGCCATTGAAATTGGTTCTAATGGATTAATGCAAAACTTGGAATTGAAAACCTCACATTCCAATAGCTCGTAGGAGATAACTAATGGATAGAAATCCAAAAGCTTATCAAGTATTGGCCATTGGAAGTTGTCCAAAGGAAATAAAAACCAAACTTTGCATTAATGAACCATTAATGAAAAACGACTACCTTACCTTCCGGGTGCGAGAAATTTCCATGGGATTGCATCCAAGCCATCACATAACATCCATACTTTGAGAAACTTAAAAGGTTTTAGCCTCTCATCCTTGGGGATTTCATCCTCCAAGGATGTTTGGCTACTAAGAAAATGAGAAAGAAAGAGAAGGAAAAACAGAGCAAGGCTCTATACGTCGGTTCTATATATTTCAATATATATGGGTATATGTTTTACAACGGATGCAAGGGAATATATATAGAGAAGTTTTTCCAACCTTCCTAGCTAAGAAATCTTATGATTGGTGGATTACAAGGAGAAGAATGGAAATTTATACAAAAATATCTAAAAGAAAATATCTAAAGTGGAGTCGGCAGAAACAGAGGAAAATTCGCACCACGCATGGGCTGTGCGAATTTGGAAGGGGGTGTGCGAATTTTGCACACCGTTCGCACAAGCTGAAGGTGGTGTGCGAATTTCGCACAAGCCTGGAGCAGTTGTCTTCCTTACCTTCCGGGTGCGAGAAATTCGCACACCGTTCGCACAAGCTGAAGGTGGTGTGCAAATTTCGCACAAGCCTGGAGCAGTTGTCTTCCTTACCTTCCGGGTGCGAGAAATTTCTATGGGATTGCATCCAAGCCATCACATAACATCCATACTTTGAGAAACTTAAAAGGTTTTAGCCTCTCATCCTTGGGGATTTCATCCTCCAAGGATGTTTGGCTACTAAGAAAATGAGAAAGAAAGAGAAGGAAAAACAGAGCAAGGCTATGTACTTCGATTCTATATAATTCAATATATATGGGTATATGTTTTACAACGGATGCAAGGGAATATATATAGAGAATTTTTTCCAACCTTCCTAGCTAAGAAATCTTATGATTGGTGGATTACAAGGAGAAGAATGGAAATTTATACAAAAATATCCAAAAGAAAATATCTAAAGTGGAGTCGGCAGAAACAGAGGAAAATTAGCACCACGCATGGGCTGTGCGAATTTCGCACACCGTTCGCACAAGCTGAAGGTGGTGTGCGAATTTCGCACAAGCCTGGAGCAGTTGTCTTCTGAAGGCCATATCTTCCTCATTTCAGCTCTAAATTGTACACGGTTTAAAGCGTTGGATTCTTGACTTCCTGAGCTTTGAAATAGTATCTAGCATGTAAAAAGTGGACTTCAGGAAGTGCTCCAAAAGTGCGAAAGAAGACTGCAGCTGCTGTCCTCTATTTTCCTCTTTGCTTCCCTTTGCTTCTCGTTGCTTCTCTCCTTTTGTTGGCTTGTCTTAATGATCCAAAAAGCTGTCAAAACACTAAAACTAGCCACAAATATGATTAAAAGTCATTGCTAGGTCCTTAACATGCCAATTGGAATAAAGATGGAGAATTACTACACAAAAGTGCTTAAAACATAATGACTTAAAGGTGTAAATAGCACTTTTTGGGTAGTAATCAAGCAGCTTAGGGTTGTGGATGATATGAATGATTCTATGTCATGAGCTAAGGGTGGTGGATGACATGAATGACTTTGAGTTGTGAGCTCATGACTTAAGATACTATGAACAGCTCAAGGTTTTGATTGACATGAATGACTTCGGGTTGTGAGCTCAAGGCTCTAGATGCTATTAGCAGCTTAGAGTTGTAGATGATATGAATGGCTCAGGATCCCATGAGCTTAGGCCACAAGATATTATGAACAACTTAGAGCTATGGATAATATTAACGATTCTTGGTCGTGAGCTTATGACTATAATTTCTATGAATAACTTAGGGTTGTGGATAATATAATGATTCTGGGTTGTGAGCTCACAACTCTAGATGCTATGAATAGACAAAGGCTTATGATGACATGAATGACTTTGGGTCATGGGCTTAGGGGTCTAAATGCTATGATTAGCTTGGGGCTATTGATGGCATGAAAAACTCTAAGCCGTGTGCTTAGGGCTCCAAATACTACGAACAATTCAACTTGTGGATGATATGTGCCACTCCAGGTCGTGAGCTCTAGGGTATGGATGCTTTGAATAACTCAATATTGTGGATGATATGAATGACTAGAGATCTCGTGAGCTTAAGCCTTTAGATGCTATGAGCAGCTCAGGGCTATGGATGATATGAATGACTTTGTGTCATGAGCTCACGGATCAAGATACTATGAACATCTTAAGGTTTTCATTGACATGAAAAACTTTGTTTCATGAGTTTAGGGCTCTAAATTCTATGAGTAGCTATGAGTTATGGATGATATGAATGACTCAGGATCTCGTGAGCTCAAGGTTTAAGATACTATGAATACCTCAGGTCTATGGATGACATTAACAACTCTGGGTCATGAGCTCCGAGATATAAATGCTATGAAAAACTATGAGTTATGGTTGACATAAATGACTTCGGGTCGTGAGCTTAGGGCTCATGATACTATGAACAACTTAAAATTATGGTTGACATGAATGAGTTTGGGTCAAAAGCTCAAGGTTCTAGATGCTATGAGTAGCTCAAGGTTGTGGATAACTTGAGCTACTATGGGTCATGAGCTCAGACTCTAGATGCTACAAACAACTCTCTGCTATGGTTGACATGAACAACTCGGGGCTAGGATCACATGGCTCTAGATGCTACGAACAACTTAGGGCAATGGATGATATGAGACACTCTGGGTCATGAGCTTAGGGCTTTAAATGCTATGAACAACCCTGGGCTATGGTGGACATGAATGACTCTGGGTCATGAGCTTTGGGCTTTAGATCCTATGTACAACTCAGGGTTGTTGATGACACTAAAAACTTTAGGTCCTAAGCTAAGGGTTCTAAATGCTATGAATAGCTCAGGGTTGTGGATGACTTGAACGACTCAGAGTCGTGAGCTTAGGGCTCTAGACACTTTGAACAACTCAGGGCTATGGATGACATGAAGGACTTCGGGTTATGAGCTCAGGGCTTTAGATGCTATGAATAGCTCAGGGTTATGTTTGACAAGACTTACTTTGGGTCATGAGCTTAGAGCTTTAGGTGTCATAAACAACTCCGAGGTATGGTTGACATGAACGACTATGGGTCATGACGTCAAGGCTCTAGATACTATGCATAGCTCAAGGTTGTGGTTCACATGAATGACTCTGGGTCATGAGCTAAAGGCCTTAGATGCTATGAACAACTAAGGGTTGTCGATGCCATGAAAGACTTTAGGTCATGAGCTTAGGAGTCTAGATGCTATGAATAGCTCAGGGTTGTGGATTACATGTACTATTTGAGGTCATGAGCTCAGGACTATAAGTATTATGAACATCTCAAGGATGTGGTTGACATGAACAACTCTGGGTCGTTAGCTCAGGCTTTTAAATATTATGATTAACTTAGGGTGATAAAAAACATGAGCTTCTATAGGTCGTGAGCTCAAGGCTTTATATGTTATGAATAGCTCAGGGTTCTTGATCACATGAACCACTCTAGCTTATGAGGACAGGGCTCTAGATGCCATGAACAACTCTAGGTTGTGGTTGACATGAATGAACCCTGGTCATGAGCTCAAGGCTTTAGATGCCAAGCACAACTCAGGGTTGTAGATAACATAGGCTACTTAGGGTCGTGAGCTCATGGCTGATTCGACTCATGGTAGCTTAGCTTTAAAGGCGTATCAACAAAATTTATACCTTAAATACTATTACTAAAGTAGCCAAGCTACTATAGCATAGTGGTTCTAGGATCGTTCACTGGGAAGGGTTTTCGCAAACACTGGTGATATTCAAATTAGGAAAATAGGTGATTTTCTTATGGATGTTAGCTTTAAAAGAAGATGAAAATGTTTTAAAGAGATTTAAACTAATTTAAGCTAACATTAAAGACTAAAATGAAAGGGTGTAAAAACAAGTTTCTCAAAGATAGGATAGCTATGCTCTGGCTCTTATGCAAATTGGAAATCTCAGGATAGGCTCCTCGCGTTGGGGTTGCAACTATGGTGATGCTTGCTTCCCGAACCGGTATGGATTTAGCAAATCAAGTTTTAATCCTTTAAAATGGCAAAATAGATGGTAGTGAATTTCATCAATGGTTATTCACCTTAGACTTCCTTTGAATGGCTCGTAAGAGATAACTAATGGTCTAAAGCCAAAAGCTTACCAAATATTGGCAACTCAAAGTCATTCCAGGTGATAAACTCACCTTTCAATGGCCATTGAAATTGGTTCTAATGGATTAATGCAAAACTTGGAATTGAAAACCTCACCTTCCAATAGCTCGTAGGAGATAACTAATGGATAGAAATCCAAAAGCTTATCAAGTATTGGCCGTTGGAAGTTGTCCAAAGGAAATAAAAACCAAACTTTGCATTAATGGACCATTAATGAAAAACGACTACCTTACCTTCTGGGTGCGAGAAATTTCCATGGGATTGCATCCAAGCCATCACATAACATCCATACTTTGAGAAACTTAAAAGGTTTTAGCCTCTCATCCTTGGGGATTTCATCCTCCAAGGATGTTTGGCTACTAAGAAAATGAGAAAGAAAGAGAAGGAAAAATAGAGCAAGGCTCTGTACGTCGGTTCTATATATTTCAATATATATGGGTATATGTTTTACAACGGATGCAAGGGAATATATATAGAGAAGTTTTTCCAACCTTCCTAGCTAAGAAATCTTATGATTGGTGGATTACAAGGAGAAGAATGGAAATTTATACAAAAATATCTAAAAGAAAAGATCTCATGTGGAGTCGGCAAAAACAGAGGAAAATTCGCACCACGCATGGGTTGTGCGAATTTGGAAGGGGGGTGTGCGAGTTTCGCACACCGTTCGCACAAGCTGAAGGTGTTGTGCGAATTTCGCACAAGCCTGGAGCAGTTGTCTTCCGAAGGCCATATCTTCCTCATTTCAGCTCGAAATCGTACACAGTTTGAAGCGTTGGATTGTTGACTTCCTGAGCTTTGAAATGGTATATAGAATGTAGAAAATGGACTTCGGAAAGTGCTCCAAAAGTGCGAAGGAAGACTGCAGTTGCTGTCCTCTGTTTTCTTCACTCTGTTTTCCTCTTCTCCATTGTTCTTTCCTTGCATACTTTGAACGACTTTGGCAAAGGGCTATGGAGCTTCAAAGCTTGGTTCTTCATGAATTTGAGCTTCCAAAAGATTTGCCATGAACTATATACAGCTCTCCCTCATTCTTGGATTGCTTTGGTGTAGCTAAAAGCTTCCTTTAACTTGTCCAAGTAGCTCCTCCATCATTTGGCATGCTTGAATTGATTCATAAGCTGATATAAACATGTAAACTTGCCACAAAATGGTTAAAACCAATTACTAAGGACCTTAATGAATTAATTGGGTTAAATGAATATGATTACTACTCAAAGGTGCTTAAAACCATTATAATTAGGTCTACAAAATAGCACTTTTTGGTAGTAATCACACCCCCCAACCGACTCATTGCTAGTCCCTTAGCAATGGAGGAGATAAAAACTAAGTAAATTATAATAATATACATAAAAGGGATCATGCAAATCACTCCAAAAAATGATATGAGTGGCATGATTGGATCAAACTCTCACATGGCAAGTCAAGGATATAAAACTCAATCATCAACAAGAGTCATCAAATAACTTACCTATCACAACATGCAAAGAGCGGGCATTATGCAAATTTGAGTATCAAAATAATTTCCACTCCCAAAGGTCCAACTCTTAATCTTCCACAAAAATCTATGTGTTATTTATTAGTTTTCGGATATAGTATGTCAAACTAATCTCTCCCCTCAACCTAGTTCTTTTCAAAGCTTAGCAAACTAATCAACCTCCAATAGGCTAAGAACGCACCTCTTTTCTTTCACAATTTTTGCTTGTAGGAGTGCAAAGCTTAAAGGCATTCTTTTCTAAATTGTCCATGTAACGGGGGTCCATCGATGACTCCCAACCAATCAAGGTTTAGGGCATCAAGCTTTAAGGATTTTTCAACCACTAACTCCTCGGATTTTACCCCGGACTTTTGAGAATGAATTTTTAAATACCCAAGCACCTACAGTATGTTAAACTCCACCTATCCACCCTTGTAACGAGCATTGAGGTCGGTGACTCCCAACCAATTAAGGCTTAGGGCACCAGGTTTTAAAGATTTTCACCATATACCCCTCGGACCTTGCTCGGATTTCAAGGCAAGTAAACATTTTTCTTTTCTTTCTTTTTCCAAAGGCTCATTGGCCTTTTATAAGGTGTCTCAACACTATTAAAATGAGGTCAAAGGTAGAAAGTCTAAAATTTTCCTAAGTTAAGAGGGAAAATAGTTTTTCATCTTATAAACGGAACCTAGTGTATTCAGTGTGTGGATAGCTTAAAGTGGAAGAACTAAGCTTGAATTCAATAGAAGTTTCAACAATTCATCAACTTTAGTAAGCATAATACAAACTCTAAGACTATGGCAATAAGATAAGAATTTAATTTCTCCCATTTACTTTTGAGAATTTTTCCTTAATAACCATGGAGAGTAGAATAAAAACTTAAAAAATTTTAAAATTAAGCAAAAAGCAACTAAATTACCAAAATAACTTAGCATTAATAACAATACTTCCTTCCTCAACTCTCCCCCCAACCAAGCTGAACATGGTCCTCAATGTGACAAAAACGATTGAAAAATAGGGAGGAAGTGGTACCTCCTGAGTAACATGAAGTATGAGTCATGTAGGAGAAACCACATGTTTCAAAGAAAATATAAGAGTCAGTGAGTAGAGAAAATAGAAAAATGCCAAGTTTAAACAAAAAATGATGTCTATATATGATGCATCATCAGTAATACATCCAATATAAAGCATCAAAATATGGAATTATCTATACTAATATAATATGTAAAGACAAAAAAGTAAAAAGATGATCAAGTAATGGTAGGGTCATGTGGAGCTAATGCATCTGTGGTGGCCTCTTGAGTAGGTTGGATCAAGACTTTGGCCTCTGTTCTGATAGTCTCCTTAGATGGCATAGCCTCCTCAACTGGAGCTCTCAATTGGAGCTATGGGCTTTGATGGTTTAAGGAGGTCAGAAATGGAGTAAGAGGCTTCATGTGTGTGATCCCAGGGTGCGCGGGGCTCTTTGACTGCTTTGGGGAGCTGAGGCATAGCCTCCTCGAGTCTTAGGCATAATAGAGCAAAGAAATGAGGCTCAGAGGCTTAGGATTGGGAGGGTAGGGATGGAGAAACTGAAATTTTCGCACAAGGGGGGGTGGTGTGCGAAATTTTCGCACAAGGGAGGGTGGTGTGCGAGTTTCGCACAGGGCACTATTCACCCGTGCAAATGCGAAATTAGATTCTTTCAAATGGCCATAACTTCTTCGTTTCAAATCCAAATTGAGTATTGTTTGAAGCATTGGACTTCTGACTTCCCAAGCTTTGAAACGACATATGGTATACATGAAATGGACTTCGAGAAGTGCTCCAAAAATGGCTGTCATGACTGTCATCAAGAATGCTTCATGGCAGATTTCTTTTTGCTTCCCCTCCTTGCTTTTCGAGCTCCTCTTGATTTTGATCATCCAAAAACCTCATGTGATGTGGACTGGGAGTTGAGAAGGTTGAACCACCAAGATAAACGAGGTGCGAAAGTTTTTGCACTGGTAATTGAGGTGCGAAGATAGCATCCCGGGAGGCTTGGCTTTCCAAAATGTATAGAAATTCCTTTTCGCACCATGCACTGTCACTGTGTGAAAAATTCGCACTGAGTGTGTTCATGGTGCGAAATTCCACTGAGAGCTTTGCTTATGCATTTTGGCTTCCCTATTTCCTCTGTTTCACCTCCATTTCGATTTTTGCAAGCATCGTACCTGCATGAACACTTCAAAACTCATCTTAAAAACATATTAAAACTAAATTAAAGCTAATAATTCAAACTAAAACATGCATACATTTAAAGAAAGCATAGAATTTAAATGAAGCTGATAGCATGTACCCCAAAAAGGAGATGAACCATTTAGCTCATCCTCACTCACACACCCACGTCATGCTGAATTCCTCCTGGATCCCAAACAAAATTGGCCTCCTTCCCATTTGGTCCAAGGGAATTCGTTTCTCTTCTCTTCCCTGCAGAAGTGGATGCTTTAAAGGGTTCAGGTAACCCTTTATCATCTTGAACCTTATGATTTTCAATGGAAGGTTGGTCCATAGAGTTGTCATAGCAATTCCCCACCAAAGTGTCGATCTTCAACACTTTCCTTGATATTTTTGTATTGGTTCCTTGAAGGTTATGGTGGGGTTGAGGAGGAAGCTTCCTTTTCCCCCTTGCTATGTCGAGATTGGTGAGCTTCTCAATGGAGTCTTGAACTTTTTCTATCCTTAGTGATAGATCATTATAAACCTCCTCCATTCTTACATTTATTGAACTCTCCAAATTATCAATCTTTTCATTAAGATGAGAGTTGATCTTTTGTTGCTCACCTACAAAGTCCTCCATGACTTTGCTTATCTTCAAAATGGCTTGCTCCAATGAAGATGTACTCATTGATGGTTGAGGTTGAGGTTGGGTTGTAAGGTTGGGATGGTTATTCCAACTTGAGGTGTAGGAGCTTTGGTAACCGCACATGTCTCTCACAGTTGGAATGGTAGGGCACTCCCCTACCGTATGCTCATATGAATCATCTCCATTCAAAGCATACTTACTACCCCATTGGCTTTGTTGAACTTGCCTTTTCCCTAATTCAATCCGATCCCTCATGGATAGGTATGCGAATTTGTCCTTCGGTTGATGTTGAGAGCTTTGATCTTCATGTGGAATTTCCATTTCTAAAAAAAATGATATTCAACTAAGGCTCTTTTCTTCAACTTGTACCAGGGTTCCCTCTTGGTCTCGAATCCAACAGGGAATGCACAAATTGAAATTAAAACAAAAATAAAAGAAAAGAGAATAAAAAATTTAACTAAATAAAAACTAAACTAAATAAAATAAAATAAAAAATAAAATTATAAGAAAACTCACCAAACTTGTGATGAAGATCACAAGTTACCCTTAATGGTTGCTTCACTGTGCTTGTGCACCTTCCCCGGCAACGGCGCCATTTGATTTGACTCATGGTAGCTTAGCTTTAAAGGCGTATCAACAAAATTTATACCTTAAATACTATTACTAAAGTAGCCAAGCTACTATAGCATAGTGGTTCTAGGATCGTTCACTGGGAAGGGTTTTCACAAACACAAGTGATATTCAAATTAGGAAAATAGGTGATTTTCTTATGGATGTTAGATTTAAAAGAAGATGTAAATGTTTTAGAAAGATTTAAACTAATTTAAGCTAACATTAAAGACTAAAATGAAAGGGTGTAAAAACAAGTTTCTCAAAGATAGGATAGCTATGCTCTGGCTCTTATGCAAATTGGAAATCTCAGGATAGGCTCCTCGCGTTGGGGTTGCAACTATGGTGATGCTTGCTTCCCGAACCGGTATGGATTTAGCAAATCAAGTTTTAATCCTTTAAAATGGCAAAACAGATGGTAGTGAATTTCATCAATGGTTATTCACCTTAGACTTCCTTTGAATGGCTCGTAAGAGATAACTAATGGTCTAAAGCCAAAAGCTTACCAAATGTTGGCAACTCAGAGTCATTCCATGTGATAAACTCACCTTTCAATGGCCATTGAAATTGGTTCTAATGGATTAATGCAAAACTTGGAATTGAAAACCTCACCTTCCAATAGCTCGTAGGAGATAACTAATGGATAGAAATCCAAAAGCTTATCAAGTATTCGCCGCTGGAAGTTGTCCAAAGGAAATAAAAACCAAACTTTGCATTAATGAACCATTAATGAAAAATGACTACCTTACCTTCCGGGTGCGAGAAATTTCCATGGGATTGCATCCAAGCCATCACATAACATCCATACTTTGAGAAACTTAAAAGGTTTTAGCCTCTCATCCTTGGGGATTTCATCCTCCAAGGATGTTTGGCTACTAAGAAAATGAGAAAGAAAGAGAAGGAAAAACAGAGCAAGGCTCTGTACGTCGATTCTATATATTTCAATATCTATATCTATATATTTCTATATCTATCTATTACAACGGATGCAAGGGAATATATATAGAGAAGTTTTTCCAACCTTCCTAGCTAAGAAATCTTATGATTGGTGGATTACAAGGAGAAGAATGGAAATTTATACAAAAATATCTAAAAGAAAAGATCTCATGTGGAGTCGGAAAAAACAGAGGAAAATTCACACCATGCATGGGCTGTGCGAATTTGGAAGGGGGGTATGCGAGTTTCGCACACCGTTCGCACAAGCTGAAGGTGTTGTGCGAATTTCGCACAAGCCTAGAGCAGTTGTCTTCCAAAGGCCATATCTTCCTCATTTCAGCTCCAAATCGTACACGGTTTGAAGCGTTGGATTATTGACTTCCTGAGCTTTGAAATGGTATATAGAATGTAGAAAATAGACTTCGGAAAGTGCTCCAAAAGTGCAAAGGAAAACTGCAGCTGTTGTCCTCTGTTTTCTTCACTCTGTTTTCCTCTTCTCCATTGTTCTTTCCTTGCATACTTTGAACGACTTTGGCAAAGGGCTATGGAGCTCCAAAGCTTGGTTCTTCATGAATTTGAGCTTCCAAAAGCTTTGCCATGAACTATATACAGCTCTCCCTCATTCTTGGATTGCTTTGGTGTAGCTAAAAGCTTCCTTTAACTTGTCCAAGTAGCTCCTCCATCATTTGGCATGCTTGAATTGATTCATAAGCTGATATAAACATGTAAACTTGCCACAAAATGGTTAAAACCAATTACTAAGGACCTTAATGAATTAATTGGGTTAAATGAATATGATTACTACTCAAAGGTGCTTAAAACCATTATAATTAGGTCTACAAAATAGCACTTTTTGGTAGTAATCAATGGCTCTAAATTCTTTGAACAACATTAGGTTGTGGTTGACATGAATGACTATCAGTCATGAGCTTAGGACTCGAGATGCTATTGACAGCTTAGGGTTGTGGTTGACATGAATGACTCTAGGTCATGAGCTCAAGGCTCTAGATGCTATGAGTAACTCAAGGCCGTGGATGACATGAAAATCTCTAGGTCATGAGCTGAAGCCTCTAGATGCTATGAATAGCTCAAGGTTATGGATAACATGAATGACTCTGGGTTATGAGCTCAAGGCTTTAAATGCTATGAACTACTCTAAGCTGTGAATTATATGAAAGACTTTGGGTCTTAAATTCAGGGCTTTGAACACAATGAACAACTAAGGACTATCGAAGACATGAGGTAGTTTACGTCATGAGCTCAAGGCTCTAGATGCCATCAATAGCTATAGGTTGTGGTTCACATGAATGACTCTAGTTTGCGAGCTTAGGGCTCTAGATACCATGTACAACTTAAGGTTGTAGATGACATGAAAGACTCTAGGTCATGAGCTTAGAGCTCTAGATGCTATGAACAACTTAAGGTTGTGGACAACATGAACGACTTAGGGTCGTGAGCTTAGGGCTCTATGTACTATGAATAGCTCAGGGCTATGGTTGAGATGAACAACTTCTAGTTGCCATCTCAAGGCTTTAGATCCTATGAACAACTTAGGGCTATGGATGACATGTACTACTCTAGGTCCTCAACTCAGGGCTCTAGATGCTATGTATAACTTAAGGTTGTGGTTGACATGAATGATTTTGTGTCATGAACTTAAAGATTAAGATGTTATGAAAAGCTCAGGGTTGGTGATGACTTGAGCAACAATGGGTCATAAGTTTGGGGCTCTAGATTATATGAACAACTCTTGGCTATGGTTAACTTGAACAACTTCAGGTTATGAGCTTAGGACTCTAGATGCTATGAACAACTCAAGAGTATTGATGACACAAAAGAATCCAGGTCATGAGCTTAGGGCTTTAAATGATATGAATAGCTTAAGGTTATGGATACCAAGAACATCTCATGGTTGTGGTTAACATAAACAACTTTGGGTTGTTATCTCAGGGCTTTAGATGCTATGAACAACTCAAGAGTATTGATGACACAAAAGAATCCAGGTCATGAGCTTAGGGCTTTAAATGATATGAATAGCTTAAGGTTGTGGATACCAAGAACATCTCATGGTTGTGGTTAACATAAACAACTTTGGGTTGTTATCTCAGGGCTTTAGATGCTATGAATAGCTTAAGGTAGTCAAAGACATAAGCTACTCTAGGTCATGAGCTCGGGGCTTTAGATATTATGACCAGGTTTTGGAAACGTTTGACATGAACAACTTCAGGTCATGTGCTCAAGGCTCAAGATGCTATGAAGAGCTCAAAGTTATGGATGACATCTGCTACTTTCAGTTGTGAGCTTAAGGCTTTAGATGCTATGAACAACTTTGGGTTGTGGATGACATGAGCTACTTTGGGTCGGGATCTCAGGGCTATAGATGCTACGAATAGCTATGAGTTATGGTGGAAATGAATGACTTCAAGTTGTGAGTTTAGGTCTTTAGATGCTATGAACCACTTTGGGCTATGGATAACATGGGCTACTCTTGGTCATGAGCTCAAGGGTCTTGCTGTTATGAACAACTCTAGGATGTGGCTTACATGAACAACTATGGGGTAAGAGCTCAAGGCTTTGGATGCTATTAATAGCTCACAGTTGTGGATGACATGAGCTACTATGGGTTGTGAGCTCAAGGCTTTAAATGTTATGAACAACTCTAGGCTTTGGTAGACATGAACGACTCTCGATCATGAGCTTTGGCCTCTTGATGCTATGAACAGTTCAATGTTGTCAATGACATTAAAGACTATAAGTCATGAGCTCAGGGCTCTTGATGTTATGAACAACTCAAGGTTGTGGATGACATGATCTACTCTAGGTTGTGAGCTCAAGGCTCTAGATTCTATTAACAACTTAGACCTATGGATCACATTGGCTATAATAGATCATGAGCTCAGGGCTCTTGATGCTATGAGTAGCTCTAGGCTGTGATTGACTTCATGAGCTTAGGTCTCAAGATGCTATGAACCGCTTTGGGCTATAGATAATATGGGCTACTAATTACTACTCAAAAAGTGCTCTTTTATAGCTTGTTACAAACTATTTTAAATACTTTTGAGTAGTAATTAATACCTTTTAACTCAATTGGCACATTAAGGACCCTTACAAATGTTTCTAATCAATTTTTGGCTAGTTTTGGTGTTTTTGGTAGCTTTTTGATCATTGAAGCAAGCCAAGAATGAGGGAGAACTTTGTGCAACCCTTGGGAATGAGATTCCAAGCCAATCAAGAGATTCAAGGAAGATGATAAGAGAAAGAAATCCATCATGAAGCAATTTCACATGGTAATGCGAAATCTTCACATGTTATGCGAAATTCAAAGGGCAGCAGTTGCAAGGAAAATTTGGAGTACTTCCTAGAGTCCATTGTCTACATATTATATATCATTTCGAATCTTGGGAAGTCAAGAGTCCAATGCTTCAAAAGGTGTGCAAATCAGAGCTGAAATGAAGAAGTTGTGGCCATTTGAAGGCAACTGCACAAAGCTAAAAGGAATTTTGCATCACCTTTCCCTGATGCAAAAATTTTTGCATTGACATTCGCTGATGCAAAAATTTTCGCACTGACTTTCCCCTATGCGAAAATTTTCGCACTCACTTTTTCTAATGCAAAATTTTTTGCACTACCTTTCTCCGAGATGCGAAAATGTAATATTTAGATATTTTACACCGACTCCGTTATATTTTTACCTTAAGATATTTGGTGTAATTATCTATTCTCTCCTTGTAATCATTTGAAGATCTTTTAAGATATTTAGGATATCTAATTAAGAGGTTGAAAATATCTCTCTTTATATATCCAAAGGTATCTCCCTGTAATATATTTGACATCTCTCGTATCTCTAAACCAGGGAAGACATTGGAGAGGGGATCACTTGTACATGTTTTAGTAAGAAATATGCAGAGCTTTGCTCTGCTTTACCTACTCATTTTGATTGTATTTTTCTTTCTAGCAAAACAGCCTCTGAAGATGTTTTCTTAGAGGATGAGTGGCTAGACTTTTTGTCTCTTGGATGGAAGGAAGCTGGGTAAGGGACCCGACTACAAAAGTGGGAGTTTTCCTTGTTTCAGTTTTTAATGAAGAGGAAGTTGTGACCCGTTAATGGTTTTTATATTTTTAGTTAACTTAAAACACCTTAAAATCACCTGAGCCAACACTTGGTAAGGCAACTGGACTTCGTTCATTGAGTTACACTAGTTTATCTCTTGTGAGCCTTTGGGAGGTGGTTTAAAGGTAGGATTTTCTAGAATAGCCAACACTTGGTAAGCTTTTGGACTCTAAGGAGACATCCATTAGTTATCTCTTGCGAGCTTTGGAAGGGTAATCCAAGGTTAAGGATCACCTTGAATGGCAAATGCTAGGTGAGAGGTACGAGGCATTGCAAGATGCATTAATGAGAGGGATTTAGCATTGAAACCATTAATGAGAAGCAACTATAACACACCGGTTGGGAGGATAACTATAGGTTAAATCCCCAATGCGAGGAAAGATTCGGAATCTCCACTTTTGTATAAGGGGCCCGAATCTAGTGACCTAAAAATCCAAGAGACCCTTTTCTTTGTAATTAAAATCAATTACTATTTTTTTGGTTAGCTTAAAACCAACATTTTCAAACCAAAGTTTATGTTTTCTTTTAAAGCTAACTTAGAAAAGAAAAAGCACCAATCCAATTCTTTAAACGAATATCAGGTGTGAAATGAAAACTCATCCCAGTGAACGATCCTACAACCACTATGCTATGCTAGCTATGCTACCCTAGTATATGGTGAAATAGGTTTATAAATTTTGTTGATAGCTCCCGTCTGAGTACTGAATTAGAGGACACCAACTGGGCACGAATCAAATGGCGCCATTGCCGGGGATGGTGCCACTTCACAGTGATATGATCTTTTTAGAATACTTGTGATCTTCATCACAAGTTTGGTGATTTTTCTTTTCCTTTACTAAACTTTTTATTTTATTTCTTTTTATTTATCTCTATTTTTTTTTAGTTTATCTTTTAATTAGTGTTTATTTAACCATAATTTTCTTTCTTTCTAGAATTGTTTTTCTTTTGTTTTCTTTGCTTTTATTTTTGTTTCAGATATTACTAGTTGTGTATGCCATATTGGATACTAGACAGTGAGGGAAGACTTGTGAAAATAAAAAATCCTCACGAAACAGAGTTGGAATTGGAAGTGGAAGTCATGGAAGCTATACTTGAAGATCAGCATAGTCAACATGTTCCAGCAGAAAATCTCAACGCATACCGATCCATGAGGGACCGCATGCATCTGCCTCGTATGAGTGCACCATCATGTATAGTGCCACCTACAGAGTAGCTAGTGATCCGACCACATATTGTGCCACTTCTACCTATTTTTCATGGAATGGACCATGAGAATCCTTACCAGCATATTAAGGAATTTGAAGAAGTTTGTAACACTTTCCGAGAAGGAGGAGCTTCGATCGACTTGATGAGGCTTAAGCTATTTCCTTTTAGTTTAAAGGACAAGGCCAAAGTCTGGCTTAATTCTTTAAGGCCAAGGAGTGTCTGATCTTGGACTGATTTGCAAGCTGAATTTCTCAAGAAATTTTTCTCGACTCATAGGACCAACGACTTGAAAAGGCAAATCTCAAACTTCTTAACTAAGGAGATGAGAAATTCTATGAACGTTGGAAAAGATACATGGAAGCTATCAATGCTTGCCCTCACCATGGCTTTGATACATGGCTATTGGTGAGCTATTTTTACAACGGTATGTCTTTCTCAATGAAGCAACTCTTAGAAACAATGTGCGGAGGAGACTTCATGAGTAAGAATCCGGAGGAAACCATGGATTTCTTGAGTTATGTAGCTGAAGTTTCAAGAGGATGGGATGAGCCCAATGCCAGAGAAGTGGGAAGAATGAATTCTCAACCAAATGCTTCTAATGCTAAGGCTGGGATATATACTTTGAATGAGGGTACTGATACCAAAGCAAACTTTGCAGCTATGGCAAGAAGAAGATTAGAGGAACTTGAAGTGCATGCCATTTCAGACACACCAATGCAAGCTAAGCCGTGTTCAATTTGTCAATCTTTTGAGCCCTTAGTGGAAGAGTGTCCTACGATGCCAGCTGCGAGAGAAATGTTTAGGGATCAAGCAAATGTTCTTGGACAATTCAAGCCCAATAATAATGCTCCATATAGCAACACCTATAATTCGAATTGGAGGAACCATCTGAATTTCTCTTAGAAGCCAAGGGCACCTCAGTACACGCAACCTAGCCAAGCATCTCCGCAAGCCTCAAGTCTTGAACAAGCCATTATGAATCTTAACAAGGTCGTGGGAGACTTTGTAGTAGACCAGAAATCCATCAATGAGCAATTCATGCAAATAAATGCTTAGATCAGGCAAGAAAATGCTCATATCATGCAAGAAATGGCCAATCGAGACAGAAGGATGGATGGGAAGCACAATGATCTATCTCAAAAGATAGATAATCTCCAGTACCAAATCTCAAGGCTTACTAATCTCAACACAGTGCAAGAGAAAGGAAAATTTCCTTCTCAACCTCCTCAAAATCTAAAGGCTATCCATGAAGTGGAGGCTCAAGAGAGAGAATTTTCTCATATGAGAGAAGTCAAAGCAGTGATCACTCTAAGGAGTGGTAAAGAGGTTGATATGCATATACCCAAGCCAGAGCAAGAACCAGAGCAAGAACCAGAGACTGAAGCAGAGAAAGAAAAGATAGAGGAAAACAAAGGAAAGAATAAAGGGATTAGTACAAAGAAGGAGGACCTTGAAGCTAAGGTGAATGAAAAACCGGAGAGGACCATCAACCAAGAAGAAGTGATAAAGAAGCACATGCCTCCACCTTTCCCACAAGCTTTGCATGGCAAAAGGGGAATCAACAACGTATCAGAAATTCTTGAAGTGTTGAGGCAAGTGAAAGTTAATATCCCTTTGCTATACATGATCAAACAAGTTCCGACTTATGAAAAATTCCTAAAGGACTTATGCACTATCAAAAGAGGGTTGAATGTGAGTAAGAAAACCTTCTTAACTGAGCAAGTAAGTTCCATTATACAGTGCAAGTCCCCAGTGAAATACAAAGATTCGGGTTGTCCTACCATATCAGTGATGATTGGAGAGACGTGTATGGAGAAAGCTTTGTTGGATTTGGGAGCAAGTGTGAATTTGCTACCTTACTCTGTCTATAAGCAATTGGGACTGGGAGAGTTGAAGCCAACATCAATCACTCTATCTCTAGCAGATAGATCTGTGAAAATTCCAAGAGGTATAATTGAAGATGTCATAGTTCAAGTTGACAAGTTCTACTACCCAGTCGATTTTATTGTTCTTGATACGGATCCGGTTGCCAAAGGAACTAACTATATTCCTATCATACTTGGAAGACCATTCCTAACTACTTCAAATGCTATCATAAATTGTAGGAAGGGAGTCATGCAGCTTACATTTGGCAACATGACATTGGAACTCAACATCTTCTATATGTGCAATAAACAATTCCATCTAGGAGAAGAAGAAAGGCCAAAAGAGGTATGCATGATTGATAACTTAGTGAAGGAGCATTGTGATCAAAAAATGCTAGAAGATCTGAACGAGAATTTTAGGGATCTTGATGAAGGGTTACCTGAACCCTTAGACTCGCTTGCTACTCTGCCTCCTTTGAAGATGGGGGAAGAAATTCTCCCTTTATTCAATGAGAAGGAGACACAATAAGCCGTTAAGGAGGAGCCCCCAAATCTTATTCTGAAGCCATTACCCACAGACTTGAAGTATGCATACCTGGAGGAGAATAAGCAAAGCCCTGTTGTTATTTCTTCATCTCTTACCACTACTCAGGAGGATTGTTTACTTGAAATCCTTAGGAGATGTAAGAAGGCGATAGGGTGGAAAATTTTTGAATTGAAAGGGATCAACCCTTTAGTCTGTACTCATCATATATATATGGAAGAATAAGCTAAGCCAGTTCGTCAACCCCAGCAAAGGTTGAATCCTCACATGCAAGAGGTGGTGCGAGTTGAGGTGCTTAAGCTACTTCAGGCCGGTATTATCTACCCCATATCAGAAAGCCATGGGTGAGTCCTACGCAAGTCGTGCCAAAGAAATTAGGGATCATAATGGTGCAAAATGATAAGGGAGAGGAAGTTTCTACACGCCGCACTTCAGGTTGGAGGGTGTGTATTGATTATAGAAAGTTGAATGTTGTAACAAGGAAGGACCACTTCTCGTTGCCATTTATTGATCAAGTGCTTGAGAGGGTCTCAGGCCATCCATTCTACTATTTCTTGGATGGCTACTCCGGGTATTTTCAAATTGAAATTGCTGTTGAAGATCAGGAGAAGACCACTTCAACTTGTCCATTCGGAACTTATGCATATAGAAGAATGCCTTTCGGCTTATGCAATGCACCAACAACATTCCAGAGATGCATGTTAAGCACTTTCTGTGATATGGTGGAGCGTATTATGGAAGTCTTTATGGATGATATCACCGTATATGGAAGTGTGTTTGATGAATGCTTAGTCAATTTGGAAGTTGTGCTGAACCGATGCATTGAGAAAGACTTGGTGCTCAACTGGGAGAAATGCCATTTCATGGTACCCCAAGGAATTGTCCTTGGGTATATCATTTCCATCCAAGGCATTGAGGTGGACAAAGCAAAAGTTGAATTGATTGTCAAGTTGCCATCGCCAACAACTGTCAAAGGAGTAAGGCAATTCCTTGGCCATGCTGGGTTCTATAGGAGGTTCATTAAAGATTTCTCTAAACTTGCAAGACCTCTTTGTGAGATATTGGTAAAGGATGCTAAATTTGTATGGGATGATCGATGTCAACGGAGTTTTGAAGAATTGAAGTTATTGTTGACAATCGCTCCAATAGTGAGAGCTCCCAACTGGCAATTACCCTTAGAAGTGATGTGTGATGCCAGTGACTTTGCTATAGAAGCTGTTCTTGGGTAAAGAGAAGATGGAAAGCCTTATGTGATCTACTATGCAAGCAAAACGTTGAATAAAGCGCAAAGAAACTACACAACCACAGAGAAAGAATTGTTGGTTGTAGTTTTTTCCTTAGACAAATTCTGCGCTTACTTGGTAGGGTCTTTCATTGTGGTTTTCACTGACCATTCAGCCTTGAAATATTTATTGACTAACAAGATGCAAAAGTGAGGCTGATCAGGTGGATTCTCTTGCTTCAAGAATTCAATATTCAAATCAAAGACAAGAAGGGAGTGGAAAATGTGGTAGCCGACCATTTGTCGAGGCTAGCCATAGCACATAATTCCCATAGTTTGCCAATAAAGGATGATTTTCCAAAGGATTCACTCATGTTGATAGAAGTTGCTCCTTGGTATGCTCATATTGTTAACTATTTAGTTACCGGAGAAGTTCCAAGTGAGTGGAAAGCACAAGATAAGAAGCACTTCTCTGCAAAAATTCATGCTTACTATTGGGAAGAGCCATTCCTATTCAAATATTATGCAGATCAAATAATCTGAAAGTGCGTCCTTAAGCAAGAGCAACAGGGGATCCTCAGTCATTGCCACGAAAGCACATGTGGAGGCCACTTTGCTTCTCAGAAGACAGCTATGAAAGTTTTGCAATCTGACGCCCTCACCATGTGTAGAAGCTGTGACAGATGCCAGAGGCTTGGGAAATTAACGTGTAAGAACATGATGCATTTGAATCCCATTTTAATAGTTGATCTTTTTTATGTATGGGGCATTGACTTCATGGGACCTTTTCCTATGTCCTTTGGCTATTCTTACATCTTGGTGGGAGTGGATTATGTTTCTAAATGGGTTGAAGCAATCCCGTGGAAGCAAAATGACCATAGAGTTGTTCTCAAATTTCTCAAAGATAACATCTTCTCCAAATTTGGAGTACCCAAAGCCACAATCAGTGATGGGGGTACTCATTTTGTAACAAATCGTTTGAAATTCTCTTATCCAAGTATGGGGTGAAGCATAAGGTAGCTACACCTTATCACCCTTAGACTTCTGGGCAAGTTGAGTTAGCCAACCAGGAGATAAAGAACATACTGATGAAAGTGGTGAATACGAGCATAAGAGATTGGTCTATTAGGCTTCATGATTCACTATGGGCTTATAGAACAGCTTACAAGACCATTCTTGGAATGTTTCCTTATCACCTAGTCTATGGCAAAGCCTGTCATCTCCTCGTTGAAGTGCAATACAAAGCTTGGTGGTACAACATGGACTTGAACAGAGCCGGCCTGAAGAGATTTCTAGACCTTAATGAGATGGAGGAATTGAGGAATGACGCATATATCAATTCAAACATTGCAAAACAAAGATTGAAAAGGCGGCATGATCAGTTAGTCTCCCGTAAACAATTTCAAAAGCGACAAAGAGTCTTGCTTTATGACTCTAAGCTCCATATCTTCTCGAGAAAATTGAAATCAAGATGGATAGGTCCATTTACTATCCAAGAAGTCTATTGAAATGGAGTAGTTGAGCTACTTAGCAGTATCAAGACTTTCAAAGTCAATGGCCAACATCTCAAGCCATTCTTGGAGCCATTTTCTAAAAACAAGGAGGAAATCAATCTCCTTGAACCACGTCAAGCCTGAAGAAAAAATGGTTAGATGGGCTTAGTTTGTCGAAAGACACTAAGTCCATATTTTTTTTTGTTTGTTGTTTTGTTTTAAATTTAAAAATTCAAGTTTTATAGATTTTATATATGTTTTAAAATTAAAATTTCTAGCTTTAATTTTATTTTATTATGACTTAAATTAATTTTTGATGATTAAATACAGGGGAAGTCCAAAAACAGAGGAAAACAGAGCACTTCGCAAGACAAAAAGCCAATGCCAAAATTTTCACATCGGCTATTCTCAGTGCAAACTCAATGCGAAAATTTTCGCATCACCCTATTCTCAGTGCAAAAAATTTTCACATCGGCTATTTTCAGTGCGAAAATTTTTCGCATCAGCTATTCTCAATGCGAAAAATTTTGCATCAGTTTCGCACCACCAATTCTCAATGTGAAAAATTTCGCACAAGCTACTAGCCATGAGAAATCCATGTGAAACGCCAACAGTCACTTGTGTAAATTTTTAACGGCTAGGAGGAAAGCCAAAAGTAATTCAAAACCCCTATTTAAAGGCCTCCAACTAACTATTTCTCACAACCATCCTCTGTTGCGAAGAACTTACTTCGCCTTATGAAGCAAATTCCTCACCATTCCACACCCCACGGCCACCAAGAAGAAGAAGAGCAATCTGCCTCTTGTCCATATTAGCTATGATGCGCACCAGAGGGGGCCATACAAACCCGTTTGCATCTCGCGAGGCTCGGCCAAGCGCCTCCGCTCCTCAGGATCCATCTCAGGTTTCTCAGGCCCTCACCGTGCCATCTTTTGAGGGTGGGGTGCCTTCTAGCCCTCCTCAGCGCTGGTATTCGACACGAAGACCACCAATTTCTCTGCCCCCAGAGCCATCAGTACGCCACGTTCCGCCAAAGAGAGACAGGACCTCGGGCCCTGGAGAGACATCTAGTCAGAGTCCAACCGATTCTCAGGCCCCAGGGGATATTCAGAGACCTTCAGGCATTGCTCCTAAAGTCATCATCAAGAGACCTATGGTTACTGCGCCGCCCATTCCGGGCAATTCTGATTGTAGAGCTAGGCCATTTCACTCTGAGCTCTACTTCGACATGGAGGCTATGCGACAACAGCCGGACCTTCGGGATTCGTTTGGATCACTCCAGAGGTACCATCTCGAGCATTTGATGACTCCTAAAGAGTTTTTTTACCCTAGAGTAGCGATGGATTTCTATCAGTCCATGACTACTCAGGGCGTCCAGAGTCCCATAGCCATTCATTTCAGCATAGACGGGCGTCAGGGTATCTTAGAGGCTAGGCATATTGCTGAGGCTCTCCATATTCCATTTCAGCCAGAGGATCCAGAGCAGTTCAGACAGTGGTCCACCATATCTCAGCGAAACATGGTCCGCATTCTATCAAGAGGGACTTCTGGAGATACATGCCTGCTACGTAAGGAGCTTCCATCTGGGATGCTCCTAGTAGATGTATTGTTGAGGTCCAACATTTTCCCTCTTCAACATTCAGTGCAGAGGCGAGGACCTATTCTGGACGCATTATTCAGGATATCTGAGGCCTTCTATTTTGGGCCACACCATCTGATTATGGCCGCTCTCCTATACTTCGAAGAGAAAGTTCATAGGAAGAAGCTATAGCGAGTTGACGCTATTCCATTACTGTTTTCGAAGCTACTCTGCCATATATTGGAGCATTTTGGCTACCCTACTGAGCCCCATGTCAAGCGCCGCCACCATTACCGAGAGCATTTCACTCTCGACCAATGGACATAGCCAGTAGAGAGGAATTCAGCCGAATCAGCACCTGAAGCAGCCCCATCCAAGCCAGTACCTCCAGTACCAGCACAGCTTGACCAGGCACAGCAGGACGATCATCCCACAGAGTCTATTCCATCCACCTCTACTGCACCATCTATGCCTCAAGGCGCCTCTACTGATCCTCTAGCTACACCCCCTGTTCCACCAGCTGCACCTCCTCCATCACATGACTTTATCACCATATATGGCTCAGAGTTTCATGGCATGGTATTATTATTCAGGACACTCAACACCATGCACAACGCTCTATTCTGGAATATGAGAGACATCCGAGCTTAGTAGGATCAGCATACCGCTATCCTTAGTCAGATACAGCAGCATCTGGGTCTTGCACCGCCTTAGACTAATATTCCTGGGCCATCATAGCCAAGAGCTCCAGTTGAGGAGACCATCATAGTTGATGTCCCGCCCCAGGCCACTCACGAGACAGCCCCAAAGCCATCATGTCCACTAGAGAACCCCGCTCCTTGATCATTTCTTTATATTGTATTTACTTAGTATATTAGTTGATATTATATATTATGGGATTGGATGTATTACATGATCATTTCATTGTACTTTCTTAGAGTAATATATGCATATCATTTTTGTTTATACTTGCCATTTTCTTTTCTATCACCTTCACTCATTAATCTTTTTTTTTTTTTGAATCATGTGGTTTCTCCTATACAACTCAGACTCCATGTCACTCAGGACGTACCACTTCCTCTCTTTATTTATAATCACTCTTGCCACATTGAGGGCAATGTTGATTTTGGTTGGGGGAGAGTAAAGGAAGGAAGTTGTTAATAATGCTAAGTTATCTTGTTAATTCAGTACTTTTTGCTTAATTTTTTAATTTTTTAATTTTTTATTAATTTTAAAAGTTTTACTCTACTCTACATGGTTATTAAGGAAAAATTCTCAAAATAAAATGAGAGAAATTGAATTCTTGCCTTCTTATTTGAATAGTAGAGTCGTATTATGCTTATTGAGGTTGATGAATTATTGAAACTCCTATTGAATTCAACCTTATTTCTTCCACTTTAATCTTACCACACACTGTGCACTTTAGGTTTCGTTTATAAGATGGTAAACTATCTCACCTCCTGAACTTAGGAAAATTTAGACTTGGTACCTTTGACCTCGTTTTAATAGTGTTGAGACACCTAATAAAAGGCCAATGAGCCTTTGAAAAAAAATTAAAAAATGAGAAAAAGATGAAAGTGTTATACTTGCTTTGAAACCCGAGCAAGGTCCGAGGGGTATATGGTGAAAATCTTTAAAACTCGATGCCCTAAGCCTTTTTGGTTGGGAGTCACTGACCTCAATGCTCTTTATAAGGGTGAATAGGTGGAGTTTAACATGTTGTAGGTGCTTGGGTATTAAATTCCAATCTCGAAAGTCTGGGGTAAAATCCGAGGAGTTAGTGGTCGAAAGATCCTTAAAACTTGATGCCCTAAACCTTGATTGGTTGGGAGTCATCAATGGACCCCCGCTACATGGACACTTTAGAAAATAATACCTTTAGCATTGCACTCCTACAAGAAAAAATTTGTGAAATAAAAGAGGTGCGTTCTTAGCCTATTGAAAGTGGTCAGTTTGCTAAAATCTGTGAAAGAACTAGGTTGGGGGGAGAGATTAGTTCAGAGTACTATATTCGGAAGCTAATAAATAACACTTAGATTTTTGTGGAAGAGCACTGATTGAGCCTAGGGGAGTGGAAATCCTATCATGACTTAAATTTGCATAATGCCTACTCTTTATGAATTATGATCAGGTAAGATTTTTGATACCCTCTTGTTGAAGGATGAGTTTTGTTTCTTTAATGTTCAATATGAGAGGATGTTTTACAATCATGCCACTTATGATTTTTTGGAGTGATCAACATGATTTTGTAAATTATTTTACTATCTTAATTTTTGTTTTTCTCTCCTTCATTGCTAAGGGACTAGCAATATGTCGGTTGGGGGGAGTGATTACTACTCAAAAAGTGCTCTTTTATAGCTTGTTATAAACTCTTTTAAACACTTTTGAGTAGTAATTAATACCTTTTAACTCAATTGGCATATTAAGGACCCTTACAAATGTTTCTAATCAATTTTTGGCTAGTTTTGGTGTTTTTGGTAGCTTTTAGATCATTGAAGCATGCCAAGAATGAGGGAGAACTTTGTGAAACCCTTGGGAATGAGCTTTCAAGCCAATCAAGAGATGCAAGGAAGAGGATCAGAGAAAGAAATCCATCATGAAGCAATTTCACATGGTAATGAGAAATCTTCACATGCTATGCGAAATTCAAAGGGCAGCAGTTGCAAGGAAAATTTGGAGTACTTTCTGGAGTCCATTGTCTACATACTATATATCATTTCAAAGCTCAGGAATTCAGGAGTCCAATGCTTCAAATGGTGTGCAAATCAGAGCTAAAATGAAGAAGTTGTGGCCATTTGAAGACAATTGCACAAAGTTGAAAGGAATTTTGCATCACTTTTCCCTGATGCGAAAATTTTCGCATTGACATTCCCTGATGCGAAAATTTTTGCACTGACTTTCCTCGATGTGAAAATTTTCACACTCACTTTCTCTACTACGAAAATTTTTGCATTGCCTTTCTCTAATTCTAAAATGTAATATTTAGATATTTTACACCAACTCTGTTAGATTTTTACCTTAAGATATTTGGTGTAATTATCTATTCTCTCTTTGTAATCATTTGAAGATCTTTTAAGATATTTAGGATATCTAATTAAGAGGTTGAAAATATCTCTCTTTATATATCCTAAGATATCTCCTTGTAATATATCTGACATCTCTCGTCTCTCTTAACCGGGGAAGACATTGGAGAGGGGATCACTTGTACATGTTTTAGTAAGAAATATACAGAGCTTTGCTCTGCTTTACCTACTCGTTTTGATTGTATTTTTCTTTCTAGCCAAACAGCCTCTGAAGATGTTTTCTCAGAGGATGAGTGGCTAGAATTTTTGTCTCTTGGATGGAAGGGAGTTAGGTAAGGGACCCGACTACAAAAGTAGGAGTTTTCCTTGTTTCAATTTTTAATGAAGAGGAAGTTGTGACCCGTTAATGGTTTTTATATTTTTAGTTAACTTAAAATGCCTTAAAATCACCTGGGCTAACACTTGGTAAGGCAAGTGGACTCCGTTCATTGAGTTACACTAGTTTATCTCTTGCGAGCCTTTGGGAGGTGGTTTAAAGGTAGGATTTTCTAGAATAGCCAACACTTGGTAAGCTTTTGGACTCTAAGGAGACATCCCTTAGTTATCTCTTGCGAGCTTTGGAAGGATAATCCAAGGTTAAGGATCACCTTGAATGGAAAATTCTAGGTGAGAGGTATGAGCCATTGCAAAATGCATCAGTGAGAGGGATTTAGCGTTGAAACCATTAATGAGAAGCAACTATAACACACCGGTTGGGAGGATAACCACTTTTGTATAAGGGGCCTGAATCTAGTGACCTGAAAATCCAAGAGACTGTTTTCTTTGTAATTAAAATCAATTACTATTTTTTTGGTTAGCTTAAAACCAACCTTTTCAACCCAAAGTTTATGTTTTCTTTTAAAGCTAACTTAGAAAAGAAAAAACACCAATCCAATTCTTTAAACGAATATCAGGTGTGAAATGAAAACCCATCCCAGTGAACGATCCTAGAACCACTATGCTATGCTAGCTATGCTACCCTAGTATATGGTGAAATAGGTTTATAAATTTTGTTGATAGCTCCCGTCTGAGTACTAAATCAGAGGACACCATCTATGCACGAATCAACTACTCTAGGTCATGAGCTTAGGGATCTAGCTGCTATGAACAACTCTAGGTTATGGCTAACATAAACAACTCTGGGTTGTAAGCTTAAGGCTCTAGATTCTATTAACAGCTCACAATTGTGCATCACATGAGCTACTATGGGTCATGCGCTCAGGGATCTAAATGCTATGAACAACTTAGGGTTGTCGATGACATTAAAGACTACAGTTCGTGAGCTTAGGGCTCTTAATGTTATGAACAACTCAAGGTCATGGATGACATGATCTACTCTAGGTCATCAACTTAGGGCTCTAGATGCTATGAATAGCTTAGGGTTGTGGATCACATTAGCTATAATGGATCGTGAGCTCAAGGCACTCGATGCTATGAGTATCTCTAGGCTATGGTTGACTTGAATGACTCTGGGTTATGAGCTTTGGTCTTTAAATGGTATGAATTGCTCTGTGCTATGGATATTATGGGTTACTCTAGGTCATGAGCTCAAGGCTCTAGTTGCTATGAACGACTCTGGGCTATGGTTGACATGAACAACTCTAGGTTATGAGCTTAAGGCTTTGACCACTATTAACAACTCACAATTGTGGATGACATGAGCTAGTATGGGTCATGAGCTCAGGGCTCTAAATGCAATGAACAACTTTAGAATTTCATATATATGAATGAATTCTAATTGTGAGCTTAGGCCTCTAGATGCTATGACCAACTTAGGGTTGTCAATGATATTAAAGACTACAGTTCATGAGCTCAAGGCTGTTGATGTTATGAACAACTCAAGGTCATGGATGACGTGATCTACACTGGGTCATCAACTCAAGGCTTTAGATGCTATCAATAGCTTAGAGCTATGGATCATATTAGCTACTTTGGCTCATGAGCTCTGGGCTGTAAATGCCATGAACAACTCTTGGTTGTGGTAGACTTGAACAACTCCAGGTTATGAGCTCTGAGCTTTAGATGCCATGAATAACTTAGGGTTGTCAATGACATGAAAGACTTTGGGTCATGAGGTTAGGGTTCTAGATGTTATGAACAACTTAAGGTTCTGGATTACATGAATGACTCAGGGTCGTGAACAAAGCACTATAGATACTGTGAACATCTCAAGGTTGTGGTTGACATGAATGACCCTGGGTCGTGAGCTCTGGGCTTTAGATGCTATGAACAGTTCAAGGCTGTCAATGACATGAGTCAATCTGAGTCGTGACTTTAAGGCTCTAAATGTTATAAACAACTCAAGACGGCCGAAGACTTGAAAGATTCTAGGTTATGAGCTCAAGCCATTAGATTCTATGATTATCTCAAGGTTGTAAAAAACATGAACAACCCTAGTTCTTGAGCTCAAGGCTCTAGATGCTATGAAAAACCTAGGTTATGGTTGACGTGAATGACACAAGGTCTTGAGATCAAGGGTTTAGATTCTATGAACAACTCAGGGCTTTCGATGATATTTGGCACTCTAGGTCTTAAGATTAGGGCTTTAAATGCTATGAAGAACTTTGGGTTGTCGATGATGGGGAAAACTCTAGGTCGTGAGCTCATGGCTCATGATTCTATGAAGAGCTTAAGATCGTGGATGACATGAACAACTCTACATTGTGAGTTGAGAGCTCTAGATGCTATGAACATCTTTGTGCTATGGTTGACATGATCAACTCTCGATCGAGAAATCAGAGCTTTATATGGTATTAACAGCTCAGGGTTGTTTATGACATAAAAGATTACGGGTCGTTAGCTCAAGGCTCTTGGTGCTATGAGCAGCTCAAAACTATTGATGACATCAACTACTTTGAGTTGCTAGCTTAGGGCTCTAATTGCCATGAATAGCTCCGAGCTGTAAATGGCATTAACTACTCTGGGTCATGATAACAGGGCTTTAGATGCTATGAACAGGTCTGAGCTATATTGACATGAATAACTCTAGGTCATGAGCTGAGAGCAATAGATGCTATGAACCACTATGGGGTATGGATAACATAGGCTACTCTAGGTCATGAGCTAAGAGCTCTTGATGTTATGAACAACTCTAGGTTGTGGTTGACATGAATAACTTTGGGTCGTGAGCTTAGGGCTCTAGATGCTATTAATAGCTTACAATTGTGGATGACATGAGCAACTCTTGGTTGTGAGTTTAGGGCTCTAGATGCTATGAACAACTGTCAGTTTCAGTTGACATGAACAATTCTTGATCATGGGCTAGCGCCTCTTGATGCTATAAACAACTCAGGGTTGTTGATGACATGAAAGACTATGGTTCGTGAGCTTAAGGCTCTTGATGTTATGAACAGCTCAAGGCTATGGATTACATGATCTATTCTGGGTTATAAGCTCAAGGCTCTAGATGCTATGAACAACTTTAGGCTATGGTTGACTTGAACGAATCTGGGTTATGAGCTTTGGACTTTAAATGCTATGAAAAACTTAGGGTTATTGATGAAATGAAAAACTCCGGGTCATGAGCTTAGGGCTCTAAATTCTATGAACACCTTAGGGTGATGCATGACATGAATGACTCAGAGTTGTGAGCTAAGGGCTATAGATACTATGAACATCTCAGGACTATGGTTGAAATGAATGACTTAGGCTCGTGAGCTCAGGGCTATAGGTACTATGAACGTCTTAGGGCAGTGGTTAACATGAGCGACTCTAGGTCATCAGCATAGGGCTTGAGATGCTATGAAGAGCTTAGGGTTATCAATGGCATGAGCTACTATGGGTCATGAGCTTAGGGCTTTAGATGCCATGAATAGCTTTGGGTTGTGGTTTACATGAATGAATTCGAGTTGTGAGCTTAAGCCTATAGATTTTACGAACATCTTAGGGATGTGGAGAACATGAACGAATCTAGGTGTTGAGGTTAAGGCTCTAGATGCTATGAACAACGCTAAGCTATGGTTGAGATGAACGAGACCAGGTTATGAGCTCAAGGCTGTAAATGTTATGAATAACTTAGGGATTTTGATGATATGAGCCAGTCTAAGTTGTTAGATCAAGGATTTAAATGCTTTGAATAACTCTAGGTTATCGATGATATGAAAGACTCTGGGTCATGAGTTCAAGGCTAATGATTCTATGAACAACTCAAGGCTATGGATGACATGAATGAATCGAGGTTAAGAGCTCAGGGCCCTAGATGCAATAAATAACTATGGGTTGTGGTTGACATGAAAGACTTAGGGCCGTGAGCTTAGGGCTTTATATGCTATGAATAGCTCAAGGTTGTCGATGACATGAGACACTTTGGGTCTCATTCTTAAGCCTTTAAAGGATATAAACAACTTAGGGTTGTGGTCGAGATGAACAAATCTAGGTCATGAGCTCTAGTCTCTAGATGCTATGAACAACTTGGAGTTATAGATGACATGAAAAACTCTGGGTCGTGAGCTTAGCACACTAGATTCTATGAATAGGTCAAGGTTATGCATAACATGAACAACTCTAGGTTGTGAGCTTAGGACCTTGGATGTAATGAACAACTTAGGTTGTGGTTGACATGAAAGATCCAGGGTCACAAGCTCAAGGCTCTAGATGTTATGAACAACTCAAGGATGTGGAATACATAAGGCACTCTAGGTCTTAAGCTAAGGGTTGTAGATGCTATGAATAGCTTAGGCTTATGGTTGATATGAACAAATTTAGGTTCTTAGCTCATGGCTTTAGATGCTATCAACAACTCAAGGTCGTCCATGACATGAGCCACACTTGGGCATGAGCTCAGGGCTTTAGATGCTACGAATAGCTCTAGGTTGTGGTTGAGATGAACGACTTCTGGTCGTGAGCTTAGGGCTCTAGATGCTATGAATAACTTAAGGCTATTGATGATAGGAAATAGTTTGGGTTATGAACTTAGGGTTATAGATACTATGAACAACGTAGGACGGTGAATGACATGAACGCCTTTAGGTCATTAACTTAGGGCCTTAGATTGAATGAACAACTATAGGTTGTTGTTGACATAAAAGACCTTGGGTTGTCAACTCAAAGTTGTAGATGCTAAGAACAAATCAGGGATGTAGATGAGATGAGCCACTCTAGGTCTTCAACTCAATGCTCTAAATGCTATGAACAACTCTGCATTATGGTTGACATGAACGACTCTGGGTTGTGAGCTATGGGCTCCAGATGCTGTTAACATCTTAGGGCACTAAATGACATGAGCTACTTTATTTTGTGAACTCAAGGCACTAGATGCTGTTAACAACTTTGGGTTATGGTAGACATGAAAGACTTTAGGTCATGAGCTCAAGGCTCTTAATGTTATGAATAGTTTAAGGTTGTGGATGACATGGACTACTCTAGGTGGTGATCTTAGGGCTTTAAATGATATGAACAGCTCAAAGCTATGGATGACATGAGCTCCTCTGGGTCATGAGCTCAAGGCTCTAGATGCTATAAACAACTTTGGAATGTGGTTGACATGAACGAATCCGGGTCGTGAGCTCAAGAGTATAAATGCTATGAACATCTCAAGGCTATGGATGACATGAACGACTCTGGGTCATCAACTCAAGGCCCAAGATGTAATGAAAAGTTCTAGGTTGTGGTTGACATATAAGACTTCATGTTGTGAGCTCATGGCTTAAGATGATATGAACACTCTGGGCTATGGTTAGCATGAACAACTCCAGGTCATGAGCGCAAGGCTTGAGATGCTAAGAATAACTCAAAGCTATCAATAACATGAGCGACTTTGGGTCACGAGCTCAGGACTTTAGATACTCTTAACAACTTTAGGTTGTGGTTGACATGAATGACTCCGGGTCGTGAGCTCAAGGCTTTACATGCTGTGAATAGCTCAATGCTAATGATGACATGAAAGACTCTAGGTTGTGAGCTTAGGGCTAAAATTCTATGAACAATGATTCGTTCCCAATTGGTGTATCAGCTGATTCATGTCCTCTCAATGGTCCCTGACAACAATGCCATTTGATTCGTGTCCAGCTGGTGTTCCTTGATTGTGGTCCTTAGACAGGAGTAATCAACAAAATTTATAACCTATTACACCATGTACTAGGATAGCCTCAGCTAGCATAGCAAGTGGCTCTAGGGTCGTTCACTAGGATGGGTTTTCACTTCACAATTGATATTAATTCAAAGATGAATTGGTGCTTTTTCATTTCAAGGTTAGCTTTAAAAGAAAACATAAACTTTGGTTGAAAAATGCTTGGTTTTAAGCTAACCAAAAATAGTAACTAATTTTAATTACAAAGAAAAGTGTTTCTTGGAGTTTCAGATCACTAGGCTCAGGTTCCTTATACAAAAAAGGGGTTCCGATCACTTGTTTCTTTTCCTCACATTGGGGATTTAACATATAGTTATTTCCCGAACCGGTGTGGTATAGATGCTTCCCCTTAATGGGTTCAAACACTAAATCCCTGTCACTGATGCATCTTGCAATGACTCATACCTCTCACCTAGCATTTTCCATTCAAGGTGATCTTTAACCTTGGATTACCCGTCAAAAGCTCGCAAGAGATAACTAATGGATGTCTCCTTAGAGTCCAAAAGCTTACCAAGTGTTGGCTATTCTATAAAATCCTACCTTTAAACCACCTCCCAAAGGCTCGCAAGAGGTAAACTAGTGCATCTGAATGGACGGAGATCACTTGCCTTACCAAGTGTTGGCCCAGGTAAATTAAAGGCTTTTTAAGTTAACTAAAAAGATAAAAACCATTAACGGGTCACACTTTCTCTTCATTAAAAACTGAAACAACAAAACTACCAATTTTTGCATGTGGAAACTTACCCAGCTTTCTTCACTCCAAGAGACAAAGAGCCTAGCCACTCATCCTCTGAGGAAACATCCTCAAAGTTTGATTTGTTAGAAATAAAAATAACGAGAAAACAAAAATATGAAGGAAAATCAGAGCAAGTGCTCTGTAGAATCTATTTCTTACTATGATCCTCCTCTCGTCGAATTACATCAATTACAAGATGGATTTATTTACATTGGTTCAAAGATATATATAGAGAAGATATTTTCTAAGAAACATCCCAATAATATCTTTGACTAATTACAAGGAGAAAATAGAAATTTACACAAAATATCTTGAGAAAAAATCTAACTTAGTTGGTAGCTGATTCGTGGTTCCCAGTTGGGTCTTTTAATAAAAAACATTTATAAATCCTATGACCTCATACTAGCGTAGCAAGGCTAATATAGCATAGTGGCTCTAGGATGGGTTTTCACTTCACAAATGATATTAGTTCAAAAACTGAATTGGTGCTTTTTCATTTCAAGGTTAGCTTTAAAAAAAGACATAAGTTTGAATGAAAACGGATAGTATTAAGCTAACCTAACATAAAGTAACTAAAATTAACTAGAAAGAAATTAGAAAGAAAGGTGTTTCTTGGGATTTCAGGTTACTAGGATCAGGTGCCAACTACAAAGAGGGAGATTTCGGTCACTTGAATCTTTTCCTCGCATTCCGAATTTAACCTATAGTTATTTCCCGAACCGGTGTGATACAGATGCTTGCCATTAATGGTTTCAATGCTAAATCCCTCTCATTGATACACCTTGCAATGGCTCGTACCTCTCACCTAGTATTTGCCATTCAAGGTAATCATTAACCTTAGACTTCCCTTCTCAAGCTTGCAAGAGATAACTAATGGATGTCTCTTTCGAGTCCAAAAGCTTACCAAGTGTTGGCAATTCTAGAAAATCCTACCTTCAAGTCACCTCCCAAAAGCTCGCAAGAGGTAAACTAGTGCATCTCCATGGACGGAGATCACTTGCCTTACTAAGTGTTGGCTCAGGTGAATTAAGGGCATTTTAAGTTAACTAAAAACATAGAAATCATTTACGGGTCACACTTTCTCTTCTTTAAAAACGGAAACAACAAAATCTCACACTTATGTAGCCGGAACCTTACTTAGCTTCCTTCACCCAAGAAACAAAAAGCCTAGCCACTCATCCTCTGAGAAAACATCTCAGAGAATGTTTGGCTAGCAAGAAAATGAAAATGAAAGAGAATGAAAAATAGAGCAAGGCTCTGTACGTCGATTCTATATACTTCAATATCTATGTATTACAACGGATGCAAGGGAATATATATAGAGTAGTTTTACCAACCTTCCTAGCTAAGAAATCTTATGGTTGGTGGATTACAAGGAGAAGAATGGAAATTTATACAAAAATATCTAAAAGAAAAGATCTCATGTGGAGTTGGCAGAACAGAGGAGATTTCGCACCACGCATGGGCTGGTGTGCGAAATTTCACACAAGGAGATGTGTTGTGCGAATTTCGCACAAGCTCGCACAAGCTGAAGGTGTTGTGCGAATTTCGCACAAGCTTGGAGCAGTTGTCTTCCAAAGGCCATATCTTCCTCATTTCAGCTCCAAATCATACATGGTTTGAAGCGTTGGATTCTTGACTTCCTGAGCTTTGAAATGGTATATAGCATGTAAAAATGGACTTCAGGAAGTGCTCCAAAAGTGCGAAGGAAGACTGCAGCTGCTGTCCTCTATTTTCTTCACTCTGTTTTCCTCTTTGCTTTTCTCCTTTGCTTGGCTTGTCTTAATGATCCAAAAAGATGTCAAAACACTAAAACTAGCCACAAATATGATTAGAACACATTGCTAGGTCCTTAACATGCCAATTGGAATAAGAATGGAGAACTACTACACAAAAGTGCTTAAAACATAATGAATTAAAGGCGCAAAATAGCACTTTTTGGGTAGTAATCACTCCCCCCAACTGACACATTGCTAGTCCCTGAGCAATGAAGGAGAGAAAAATAAAGAAAAATAGATAATATAATAATTTACAAAATCATGCTGATCACTCCAAAAAATAATCAAGTGGCATGATTGGATCAAACTCTCACATGGAACATGAAAGAAATAAAACTCAAACTTCAACAAGAGCTATCAAATAATTTGCCTAGTCACAATTCATAAAGAGTAGGCATTATGCAAATTTAAGCTTCAAAATAATTTCCACTCCCAAAGGTCCAATCCTAACTCTTCCACAAAAATCTGTGTTATTTATTAGTTTCTGGATATAGTATGTCAAACTAATCTCTCTCCTCAACCTAGTTCTTTTCAAAGCTTAGCAAACTAATCAACCTCCAATAGGCTAAGAACACATCTCTTTTCTTTCACAATTTTTTTCTTATAGGAGTGCAAAGCTTAAAGGCATTCTTTTCTAAATTGTCCATGTAACGGGAGTCCATCGATGACTCCCAACCAATCAAGGTTAAGGGCATCAAGCTTTCAGGATTTTTCAACCATTAACTCCTCGGATTTTACCCCAGACTTTTGAGAATGAATTTTTAATACCCAAGCACCTATAGTATGTTAAACTCCACCTATCCACCCTTGTAACGAGCATTGAGGTCGGGGACTCCCAACCAATTAAGGCTTACGGCACCAGGTTTTAAAGATTTTCACCATATACCCCTTAGACCTTGCTCGGGTTTCAAGGCAAGTAAAAAAATTTTCTTTCTTTCTTTATTTTCTTCAAAGACTCATTGGCCTTTTACAAAGTGTCCCAATACTATTAAATGAGGTCAAAGGTACCAAGTCTAAAATTTTCCTAAGTCAAGAGGGAAATAGTTCTTCATCTTATAAATGGAACCTAGTGTGCATGGTGTGTGATAAGCTTAAAGTGGAAGAACTAAGCTTGAATTCAATAGAAGTTTCAACAATTCATCAACTTTAGTAAGCATAATACAAACTATAAGACTATGGCAATAAGATAAGAATTTAATTTCTCCCATTTACTTTTGAGAATTTTTCCTTAATAACCATGGAGAGTAGAATAAAAACTTAAAAAATTTTAAAATTAAGCAAAAAGCAACTAAATTACCAAAATAACTTAGCATTAATAACAATACTTCCTTCCTCAACTCTCCCCCTAACCAAGCTGAACATTGTCCTCAATGTGACAAAAGCGATTGAAAAATAGGGAGGAAGTGGTACCTCTTTAGTGACATGGAGTCTGAGTCATATAGGAGAAACCACATGTTTCAAAAAAATAGTGAGTAGAGAAAATAGAAAAATGCCAAGTTTTAAACAAGAGTTGATGTCTAAATATGATGCATCATCAGTAATACATCCAATCCCAGAATATAAGACATCAAAACATGGAATTATGTATACTAATATAATATGTAAAGACAAAAAGTAAAGAGATGATCAAATAATGGTAAGGACCTGTGGAGTTGATGCATTTGTGGTGGCCTTCTGAGTGGGTTGGATCAGGACTTTGGCCTCTGTTCTAGTATTCTCCTTGGATGGCATAGTCTCCTCAACTGGAGCTCTCAGATGGAGCTATGGGCTTTGATGGCTTAAGGAGGTCAGAAATGGAGTGAAAGGCTTCATGTGTGTGATCCCAGGGTGCGTGGGGCTCTTTGATTGCTCTGGGGAGCTGAGGCATAGCCTCCTCGAGTCTTAGGCATAATGGAGCAAAGAAATGAGGCTCAGAGGCTTAGGATTGGGGAGGGTAGGGATGAAGAAGCTGAAAAATTCGCACAAGGGGGGTGTTGTGCGAAAATTTCGCACAAGGGAGGGTGTTGTGCGAAAATTTTGCACAAGACACTATTCACCTGCCCAAATGCAAAATTGTGGTGCTTTGCACGATCGTCTTCAAACTGCCATAACTTCTTCGTTTCAACTCTAAATCATGCACCGTTTGAAGTATTGGACTTCTAACTTCCCAAGCTTTGAAAAGACATATGGTATGCATGAAATGGACTTTGAGAAGTGCTCCAAAAGTGGCTTAAATGACTATCATCAAGAATGCTTCATGGCAGATTTCTTTTTGCTTCCCCTCCTTGCTTTTTGAGCTCCTCTTGATTTTGATCATCCAAAAACCTATATTATATCAAAAGAAATTAAAATTAAAGCATTGAAATCAAAATTAAAACAAGTAATAAATAAAACAAAAAGCTATGGACTAGTTAGTCTTAAGAAAGACTAAGTCCATCAAAAAATTTTGATCCTAATTTAGCTTGCCCGGATCCCATATGAAGTTTGCATCCCTCACTTGAGATTTGGTTTGTATGATTTTTTCATACAAAGTTTGGGGGAAAGGTGAAGGGATGTGATTCTTCATCATTTCTTCCTTGATGACTATCCTCTGTGGTTCTTCATCTATATAGTCATCTTTCTCTATGCTTTTCCCTTTTTTCTTTCCTTTGATTTCCTCCCTCTTTTCTTTCTCTGTTTCACTTTCTACCATATGCTCTAGCTTGCATGTGGGCAGATCAACCTCTTTACCACTCTCCTTAGCCTCCATTTCATGGATACCCTTTTGATTTTGATGAGGTTGAGAAGGAGAGTTTTCTTTCTCTTGCATTGTGTTGAGGTTGGCAAACCTTGAGATTGAATCTTGGAGATTATCTATCTTCTGAGATAGATCATTTTGCACTTCATCCATCCTTATGTTCAATGAAATCTCTACACTGTCAATTCTTTGACTGAGCTAAGCATTGATGGATTTTTGAGCTCCAACAAAGTCTTCCATGACCTTGCTAAAATTCACCATAGCTTGTTCAAGGTTTGAGGCTTGCTATGGTGCTTGAGCAGGTTGCTGGTACTGAGGTGGCTGTGGTTTCCAAGAGAATTTTGGACGGTCCCTCCAATTGGAATTGTAGGTGTTGCAATCACCAAACATTTCCCTCGCGGCTGGAATGGTAGGACACTCTTCCACCAAGTGCTCATAAGATAGACAACTGGCACAAGGCATACCTTGCAATGGTGTCTGAGAGATGGCTTGCACTTCTTGCATCTGGTTCATTTCTAGCTCTTCCAATCTCCTTTCCATAGCTGCAAGCTTTGCCTTCATGTCTATGCCGTCATTCAAAATATACATCTCACCCTTAGCATTAGGTTGAGACATCATTCTTCCCATATCTCTAGCATTTGGTTCATCCCATCCTCTTGAAAGTTCAGCTACATAACTCAAGAAGTTCATGGCTTCCTCTGCTATCTCGTATTCAACATGGCATGCACAACTAGCAATTTGTGAATTAAAAATAGAGAAAATAAAAGAAAATAAAAGAAAAAAAATTCTAAAGAAAAAAGAAAATTATTAAGATTAACTAAAAACTAAATAAAAGATATACTAAAATATGAACAAAGGAAAATAAACAAATAAAAAGAGTTAGTAAAAGGAAAAGAAAAGTCACCAAACTTGTGATGAAGATCACAAGTACTCTGAAAATGTGATATCACTGTAAAGTGGCACCATCCCCGGCAACGGCGCCATTTGATTCGTGGTTCCCAGTCGGGTCTTTTAATCAAAAACATTTATAAATCCTATGACCTCATACTAGCGTAGCAAGGCTACTATAGCATAGTGGCTCTAGGGTCGAACTCTAGGATGGGTTTTCACTTCACAAATGATATTAGTTCAAAAATTGAATTGGTGCTTTTTCATTTCAAGGTTATCTTTAAAAGAAGACATAAGTTTGAATGAAAACGGATAGTATTAAGCTAACCTAACATAAAGTAACTAAAATTAACTAGAAAGAAATTAGAAAGAAAGGTGTTTCTTGGGATTTCAGGTTACTAGGATCAGGTGCCAACTACAAAGAGGGAGATTTCTGTCACTTGAATCTTTTCCTCGCATTCGGAATTTAACCTATAGTTATTTCCCGAACCGGTGTGATACAGATGCTTGCCATTAATGGTTTCAACGCTAAATCCCTCTCACTGATACACCTTGCAATGGCTCGTACCTCTCACCTAGTATTTTCCATTCAAGGTGATCATTAACCTTAGACTTCCCTTCTCAAGCTTGCAAGAGATAACTAATGGATGCCTCTTTCGAGTCCAAAAGCTTACCAAGTGTTGGCAATTCTAGAAAATCCTACCTTCAAGTCACCTCCCAAAAGCTCGCAAGAGGTAAACTAGTGCATCTCCATGGACGGAGATCACTTGCCTTACCAAGTGTTGGCTCAGGTGAATTGAGGGCATTTTAAGTTAACTAAAAACATAGAAATCATTTACGGGTCACACTTTCTCTTCTTTAAAAACGGAAACAACAAAATCTCACACTTATGTAGTCGGAACCTTACTTATCTTCCTTCACCCAAGAAACAAAAAGCCTAGCCACTCATCCTCTGAGAAAACATCTAAGAGAATGTTTGGCTAGCAAGAAAATGAAAATGAAAGAGAAGGAAAAATAGAGCAAGGCTCTCTACGTCGATTCTATATACTTCAATATCTATGTATTACAATGGATGCAAGGGAATATATATAGAGAACTTTTACCAACCTTCCTAGCTAAGAAATCTTATGGTTGGTGGATTACAAGGAGAAGAATGGAAATTTATACAAAAATATCTAAAAGAAAAGATCTCGTGTGGAGTCGGCAGAACAGAGGAGATTTCGCACCACGCATGGGCTGGTGTGCGAAATTCGCACAAGGAGATGTGTTGTGCGAATTTCGCACAAGCTCGCACAAGCTGAAGGTGTTGTGCGAATTTCGCACAAGCTTGGAGCAGTTGTCTTCCGAAGGCCATATCTTCCTCATTCCAGATCCAAATTGTACACGGTTTAAAGCGTTGGATTCTTGACTTCCTAAGCTTTGAAATGGTATATAGCATGTAAAAATGGACTTCCAGAAGTGCTCCAAAAGTGCGAAGGAAGACTGCAGCTGCTGTCCTCTGTTTTCTTCACTCTGTTTTCCTCTTTGCTTTTCTCCTTTGCTTGGCTTGTCTTAATGATCCAAAAAGCTGTCAAAACACTAAAACTAGCCACAAATATGATTAGAAGACATTGCTTGGTCCTTAACATGCCATTTGGAATAAGAATGGAGAACTACTACACAAAAGTGCTTAAAACATAATGAATTAAAGGCACAAAATAGCACTTTTTGGGTAGTAATCAGTAGCAAATATATGAGATTGCACATGTGGATTTCGCACATTGAATTGTCCATTTTCCAAGTTTGAACTTTGATTTTGTAAGTTGAATGTGATTTCACAACTTGGAGATGATTTGCAACTTCATTCGCAATTTGGAGGTGATTTCACAATGTGGTTCACAGCTGCAAAGATGGAGGCATGGGCTGCGAAATGGCACTCGTGTGCCAAAGGTGGGTTTCGCAACTCATTTCGCAGCTGCGAAATGGGCTTTGGCCTACGAAATTTTCGCACAGCTTGATGCGGTTGTCTTCAAATGGCCATAACTTCTTCGTTTCAGCTTTGATTCACACACTATTTAAAGCGTTGGACTCCTGACTTCCCGAGCTTCGAAACAACATATAGTATGCATAAAATGAACTTTAGAAAGTGATCAAATGTGTCCAACAGTTGCTGTCCTCTTGAATTCTTCATGTTAGATTTCTCTTTTTTTCTTCCTCGCATTCTTGATTTGCTTTGGCAAAGAACTATGAAGCTCCAAACTTGAATTCTTCATGTAAATGAGCTTCCATTTGCTTTTCCATGGATTATATAAAGCTCTCCCTCATTCTTGGATTGCTTTGGTGATAAAAAAGCTATCAAAAACACCAAAACTTAACACAATTTGATTAGAAACAATTGCAAGGGTCCTTAACATGCCAATTGAGTTAAAAGGTAATAACTACTACTCAAAAGTGTTTAAAAGAGTTAATTACAAGCTATAAAATGGCACTTTTTGAGTAGTAATCAAACAACTTATTGTTGTGGATGATATCAATGACTAGGTTGCGAGCATAGGGCCTTAGATGCAATGAACAGCTATGGGTTGCACTTGACATGAACAACATTGGGTCGGTAGCTCAAAGCTCTATATGCTATGAATAGCTTAGGGTTATGGGTGACATGAGTCATTTTGGGTCTTGAGCTCAAGGCTCTAAATTCAATGCTTAACTCTGGGCTATGGTTGACATGAATGAACCTAGGTCATGAGTTGAGGGCTTCAAATGCTATGAATAGCTCAGAGCTATCGATGACATGAGCCTCTCTGGGTAATGAGCTAAGGGCTTTAGATGCTATGAACACCTCTGGATTGTGGTTGACATGAACAACTCTAGGTTGTGAGCTTAAGGCTCTAGATGTTATGAATAAGTCAAGGCTATCAAAAACATAAAAGACTCTAGGTCGTGAGCTCAAGGCTATAGATTCTATGAACAACTCAAGTTTGTTGATGACATGGAAGACTTTGGGTTGTGAGATCAAGGGTTTAGATTCTATGAATAACTTAGTGTTGTGGATGATATGAATGAAACAGGGTTGTGAGATCAGGGCCCTAGATGCAATGAAAAATGTTGGATTGTGGTTGACATGAAAGACTCTACATCATGAGCTCAGAGCTCTAGATGCTATGAACAACTCAAGGTTGTGGATGACTTGACCCATTCTTGGTCTTGAGCTCATGACTCTAGATGCTATGAACAACTCTTGGCTATGGTTTACATGAACGACTCCAGGTCATGAACTTAGGGATTTAGATGCTATAAAAAACTCAGGGATATCAATGACATGAAAGACTTTGGGTCATGAGTGATTACTACTCAAAAAGTGTTATTTGATAGCTTGTAATTAACTCTTTTAAACACTTTTGAGTAGTAGTTATCACCTTTTAATCCAATTAACATATTAAGGACCCTTGCAATCAATTCTAATCAAATTGTGTTAAGTTTTGGTGTTTTGATAGCTTTTTGATCACCAAAGCAATCCGAGATTGAGGAGAGTTCTTTGGAATCCATGTAGCTGCCAAGTGGATGCACGCTTTCAACCCAGATTGAGTTATGGTTCAGTCTTCCCTGCAAAAGATGTCCGGACAGGGGGTCCGGACACACCATCGAAGGGCGACGGAACATGGGCTGTGGCAGGCTGTCGGAATGACGTAGCAAGGCTTGCTCACTTTAGTCAATGTTTTCCATCCGGACAATATATCCAGATAGGATATGCTATCGTCTAGAGTGTGATGTTCACGAGTGCCATGTGCTTCTCCCTAAGGGAGTCCGGATAGGGGAGCACGCCACATATCCTCTTGGGGAATCCGGATGGAGTTGCTCCGGATAGCGATGCGCGCTCCGTGTCATTAGGGGGAGGGGTCCCTACAACTTATACACGCAGACGGTCCCCTTTGCGACGCGCGGATATCTCACATCCGGAATTCTGTCCGGTCAAACATGTCTGGATCCTCTGATAGGATATTTCACATCCGGTGCCTGACGTCGGATGGGAGAGGAGGGCGTTTCAACTTCCCCGGTCAAACATGTCCGGATCCTATAATAGCGCTCACCCGGAGAGTTTCGCAGCCATTTTGCATAGTGCCGCGGTGTTCTCTTGAAGCTTCCCGATATGTGCGACCGACATTTTGAGATATTTTGCTTTAGATATTTGATGTCTAAATCCCCAAACTCTCCTTGTAATCCACCTATCATAGGATTCCTTAGTCTTTAAGTAAGAACAAAGGGTGAATAACCTCTTATATATAGTTTGTAATTTCCTTTACACAGGATATATCATGTAAGGATGACGTCGGGAGCTTGTTCTGAGACGCATCCTTTGTACAATTTTGCAAGAAATATACTTTACAGAGCACATGCTCTGTTTTTCCTATATATTTTTGTTTTCTCATTCTTTTTCTCACTAGCCAAACAAGCTCTGAGGAAGTTTCCTCAGAGAATGAGTGGCTAGACTTTTAGTTCCTTGGAGTTAAGGTTGCCGGGAAAGGTTCCAAGTGCAAGAATTAGTAGCTTTGTGGTTTCAGCCATTAAAGAAGAGAAAGTGTCATCCTTTAATGATTTCTATCCTTTTTAGGTAACTTAAAACACCTTCAATTCACTTGAGTGAACACTTGGTAAGGCAAGTGATCTCCGTCCATGGAGATGCACTAGTTTACCTCTTGCGAGCTTTTGGGAAGTGACTTGAAGGTAGGATTTTCTAGAATAGCCAACACTTGCTAGGCTTTTGGACTCCAAGGAGACATCCATTAGTTATCTCTTGCGAGCTTGAGAAGGAAAGTCCAAAGTTAAAGATCACCTTGAATGGCAAATGCTAGGTGAGAAGCATGAGCCATTGCAAGTTGCATCAGTGAGAGGGAATTAGAGCTGAAATCCATTTAAGGGATGCATCTGTACAACACCAGTTAGAAAATTAACTATATGTTAATTCTCTAATGCGAGGAAATGAACCAAATGACCAGAGCTCTGTTTTTGCATAAGGAACCTCCCCTGTGAACCTCAACCTCCAAGGAATGTTTTTCTTCATAAGTAATTTCCATTACTTTCTTTTTAGTTAGCTTGAAACAAAACCTCGTTTAACCAAAGTTTGTGTTTTATTTCTTAAGCTAACCTTGAAATGAAAAAGCACCAATTTAACTTTGAATTGGTATCAGTTGTGAGTTGAAAACCCTTCCCAGCGAACGATCCTAGAGCCACTATGCTATATTAGCTAAAGCTATCCTAATGCATGGTGATATAGGTTATAAATTTTGTTGATTACTCCCTTAATCAAAGAGCATCAGCTGGACATGAATCAGCTGAGACACCAATTGGGAATGAATCAAATGGCGCCATTGCCGGGGAAGGTGCCAACTTCATAGTGACATTATTTCAGTATACTTGTGGTTTTCATCACAAGTTTGGTGAGTTTTCTATCATTATACTAACTCTTTTAGTTGTTTCGTTTACTCGTTTATATTCTAGCATAGCTTTTAATTTAGTTTTAGTTAAACGAACTCTTTTTGGTAGTTTTGTTTTTTGTTTTCCTCTGTTTTCATTTTTTTTTTTTTGTTACAGTTGATACTAGTTGTGTATGCCAAAGTGGATACGAGATAGTGGAGGAAGGCTTGTTAAACTTGAAACACCTCATAACAAGGAGTTGGAATTGAGCTTGAACATCATGGAAACTACACCTGAGGATCAGCATAGTCACCATGGTCATCAGGACAATCCCAATGAATTCAGATCAATGAGGGACCGCATGCATCCACCTCGTATGAGTGCACCATCATGTATAGTGCCCCCTACAGAGCAGCTAGTGATCAGACCCCATATTGTGCCACTTCTACCAACTTTCCATGGAATGGAAAGTGAGAATCCCTATGCCCATATCAAGGAATTTGAAGATGTTTGTAATACATTCCGAGAGGGCGGAGCTTTTATCGACCTGATGAGGCTTAAGCTATTTCCTTTTACTTTAAAGGATAAGGCCAAGATTTGGCTTAATTCTTTAAGATCAAGGAGTATCCGTACTTGGACTGATTTACAAGCTGAATTCCTCAAGAAGTTCTTTCGTACTCACAGAACAAATGGCTTGAAAAGGCAAATTTCAAACTTCTCAGCTAAAGAGAATGAGAAATTCTGAGTGTTGGGAAAGATACATGGAAGCCATTAATGCTTGTCCTCACCATGGCTTTGATACATGGCTGTTGGTGAGTTATTTCTATGATGGGATGTCTTCCTCAATGAAGCAACTCCTTGAAACAATGTGTGGCGGGGATTTCATGAGTAAGAATCCTGATGAAGCTATGTATTTCTTGAGTTATGTAGCTGAAGTCTCAAGGGGATGGGATGAACCGCACAGAGGAGAAGTGGGAAAGATGAAGTCTCAACCAAATGATCTTCATGCTAAGGCTGGGATGTACACCTTGAATGAAGATGTTGATATGAAAACAAAATTTGCAGCTATGACAAGAAGAGTGGAGGAGCTAGAACTGAAAAAGATGCATGAAGTGCAAGCTATTGCTAAAACACCAGTTCAAGTAAAGCCATGTTCTATTTGTCAATCTTATGAACACTTGGTGGAGGAGTGCCCTACAAATCCAGTTGCTAGAGAAATGTTTGGAGAATAAGCAAATGTCATTGGACAATTCAAGCCCAATAGCAATGCTTCGTATGGCAATACTTACAACTCAAGTTGGAGGAATCATCCAAATTTTTCATGGAAGCCAAGAGCACCTTAGTACCAACAGACGGCTCAACCATCTCAACCATCCCAACAAGCTTCAAGTCTTGAACAAGCAATAGTGAATCTCAGCAAGGTTGTGGGAGATTTTGTTAGAGACAAAAAATCCATCAACTCTCAACTCAGTCAAAAAATTGACAGTGTAGAGAATACTTTGAATAAAAAGACGGATGGGAAGCAAAATGACTTATCTCAGAAGATAGACAATCTCCAATACTCAATCTCAAGGCTCACTAATTTGAACACAGTACAAGAGAAGGGTAGATTTCCTTCTCAACCTCACCAAACCCCCAAGGGTATCCACGAAGTGGAAACTCATGAGGGAGAATCTTCACAGGTGAGAGATGTTAAAGCCTTGATCACTCTAAGGAGTGGTAAAAAGGTTGAGTCACCAACACCCAAGCTATATGTTGAAGAGAAGGAAGAAGAAGAGACAAAGAAGAGGGAGGAAATGAAAGGAAAGAAGAAAGATATCAGTGAAGGGAAGGAGGACTGTGATTCAACAGTGAATGCAAATCCGGAGAAAGAACTTATTAAGGAAGAATTGATGAAGAAACGCACATCTCCACCTTTTCCTCAAGCTTTGCATGGGAAAAAGGGGATAAAAAATGCATCAGAAATCCTTGAAGTATTGAGGCAAGTGAAGGTCAACATTCGATTGCTGGACATGATTAAGTAAGTTCCATCATATGCAAAGTTCCTAAAGGACCTGTGTACTATCAAAAGAGGGTTGAATGTGAATAAGAAAGCCTTCTTGACTGAGCAAGTGAGTGCCATCATACAATGCAAATATCCTTTGAAGTACAAAGATCCGGGATGTCTGATTCGCTTGAAAATCCAGTCGGGTCATTTAATCAAAAACATTTATAAAACCTATGACCTCATACTAGTGTAGCAAAGCTACTATAGTATAGTGGCTCTAGGGTCGAACTCTGGGATGGGTTTTCATTCTACCAGTGATATACTCGAGATTAGAAATTGGATTCAATGATTTCCTTTATCAGAAACTTAAAGTTTAAAAGAAAATAAAATTTGTTTTGAAAGCGTTTGAACCTAAATTAACATAAACTAATTAAAAATGGAAGAATGAAAGTTTCTCGGAGCTAAGGATTGCTAGGATCAAGTTTAGAATGCAAAGTGGAAAATTCCGGATTTTTCTCCTCGCATTGGGGATTTAACCTATAATTATTTCCCGAACCGGTATAGGTTTAACAATGAAGATTTAATCCATAAAAATCAATAGAAATGGTAGTCAAGGTCCATTAATGGCTTTAGGCACTATATAGGTCTTCACCTTGAACCACTTTCCAATGGCTCATACATGATAACTAATGGACTAATATGGATCTAGCAATAAGCATCCACAAAGACCTGAAGCTTACCATGTATTGGCCATTCAAAGTGATTCTAAGGGATTTAAAGCAAAACTTTGGATTTAAAAGCCATTTATGAACTTCAACTACCTGTATTTAATGCACGAGCGTTTTCCACCTTTGCATCTGGACTTTTCACCTAGCTTCCTTCACTCCAAGAAACCGAGAGTTTAGCCTCTCATCCTCTGAGAAAACATCCTCAGAGGTTGTTTGGCTTCCAAGAAAAAGAAAATAGTAAAGAGAAAATAGAAAATGAGAGAGCTCTGTATATTTCTAAGTGTTAAGCATAACACGCGTGTTACATGGTTCAAGAGGTGATTTCCACCCCTTATAAAGTTTTTACAAAAGCAAAGCTTTTCATTGGCTTGTTACAAGGAGAAGAAAGGAAATTACATCAAAAAATACTTAAGAAAATATCTAAAGTGGAGTCGGCAAAAACAGAGGAGATTTCGCACCACACATGGGGTGTGCGAAATTTTCGCACACCTGAAGGAGGTGTGCGAAATTTTCGCACACCTAGAGCAGTTGTCTTCCGAAGGCCATAACTTCCTCGTTTCAGCTCCAAATCATACACGGTTTAAAGCGTTGGATTCTTGACTTCCTGAGCTTTGAAACGGTATATAACATGTAGAAAATGGACTTCGGGAAGTGCTCCAAAAGTACCAAAGAAGACTACAGCTGCTGTCCTCTGATTTCCTCCTTGCTTCTCTTTGCTTTTCTTTGCTTTTCTTTGCTTTTCTTCTTTAGTTGGCTTGTCTTAATGATCCAAAAAGATGTCAAAACACTAAAACTAGCCACAAATATGATTAGAAGTCATTGCTAGGTCCTTAACATGCCAATTGGAATAAAGGTGAAGAATTACTACACAAAAGTGCTTAAAACATAATGACTTAAAGGTGTAAAATGACACTTTTTGGGTAGTAATCACTCCCCCCAACTGACACATTGCTAGTCCCTGAGCAATGAAGGAGAGAAAAAGAAAGAAAAATAGATAATAATAATTCACAAAATCATGCTGATCACTCCAAAAAATAATCAAGTGGCATGATTGGATCAAACTCTCACATGGCAAGTCAAGGATATAAAACTCAATCATCAACAAGAGTTATCAAATAACTTACCAATCACAACTTGCAAAGAGCGGCCATTATGCAAATTTGAGTATCAAAATAATTTCCACTCCCAAAGGATCAACTCTTAATCTTCCACAAAAATCTAAGTGTTAAGGTGCTTAGTTTCCAGTTATAGTATGTCAAACTATATTCTCCCCCCAACTAAGGTTTTTCTCTAACTTTAGCAACACTACTCATATATATAAAAGGCTAAGAACGCACCACTTTTATTTTATTTTATATATATATATATTTTTTTTAATATACTCCACCCATCCACCCATGTAACGAGCATTGAGGTCGGTGAACTCCCAACCAGTAAAGGCTTAGGGCACCAGGCTTTAAAGATTTTCACCATATACCCCTCGGACCTTGCTCGGGTTTCAAAGCAAGTGAAGCAAAAATTATTTTCATAAGACACATTGGCCTTTTATAAGGTGTCCCAACACTAATAGAATGAAGTCAATGGCACCAAGTTGAAAATTTCCTAAGTTTAGGGGGGTGAGAAAGTTTTCCATCTTATAACTGGAATCTAATGTGTTTAGTGTGTGAAAAGATTAGAGTGGAAGACTTAAGATTGAAATCAAAAGGAGCTTCAACAATTTATCAACTTTAATAAGCATAATACAAACTCTGAGACTATGGCAATAAGATAAGAATTTAATTTTCTCCCATTTACTTTTGAGAATTTATCTTTGAGAAAACAAAGAGAGTTTGCAAAAAATTTTGTTAGCAAAATAATTTAACCAAAAATTCAACAACTTACTTCCTCAATTCTCCCCCCAACTAAGATGAACATTGTCCCCAATGTTCCAAAAGCAAACGATAAAATAAGGGAGGAAGTGATACCTCCTGATAGTAAGGGACTTTGAATGAACAGGAGAAACCACATGCTGCATAAGAAAAGAAAAATCATAAGTGTGCTGAATAGAGGAAATAAAATGGAATAGCTAAAATACACAAAAAGAGAAGATGTCTATATAAACTGAGAGAGTACAATATACAAAATAAACATAGAGTACATCCAATCCCAGTATAACAGTGGTCCAAAATATATAAGACATCGAAAAACGTAGCATATAGATACAAAAAAGGAGAGGAGTGATCGTATGATCAAGTAGTAGGCTCCTCTGGTGGATAGGAGGGGTCCTCTGCTGCAACTGTGGAAGGAACCGCTACAGGTGGAGCTGGTGGTGAAAGACCGAGATGCTGCTGAATCTCACGGAGAATGAGAGTCTGCTGGTCCTGCTGAAGCTGGAAGTGGTCCATGTGCTCCATAATGGCTGTCTGAGTAGTGGTCAAAGTCTGGAAAGAAGCGAGCAAGGCACGATACTCGGCACCAAGGATAGTAATGGGCGGCTCTGATATAGGAGGAACAGCAGGTGGGGCATCAGATGATGCGGCCTCTGGTACTGGCTGTGGAGGCTCTGAAGTGGACGGAGCAGGAGGGACTTCCCTTGGCTCGGGAAGTTCTGGGGACTGGCGATGGAGCCATATCTGAGTCCATTGGTCAAGAGAGAAGCTCTCTCGACAATGGCGGCGGGTCTCAGAATGAGGGTCTGTAGGAAAACCCATATGCGCCAAAACATGGCATAGCAGCCGAGGGAAAAGTAAAGGAATGGAGTCTGCCCTCGCAAGATGCTGCGTATGCACCTTCTCCTCAAAATAGAGGAGAGCAGCCATAATCAAATGATGAGGGCCAAAGTAGTAGCCCTCATAGATACGGAATAATGCCTCCATAATGGCCCCTCGCCTCTGCACTTTATGCTGAAGAGGAAAAAGATTGGCGCGAAGCACCACATCGACTAGGAGTATCTCTGGGGGAAGCTCTCTCCTCAAAATGGTCCTCTGGGAAGATGTCCCTCGAGATAGGATACGAACCATGTCCCACTTAGAAAGTGGGGCCCAGCGTCTAAATGCAGCGGGATTTGCTGGTGCATAAGGGATATGGAAAGCATCGGCAATCTGTCTAGCCCCCAAAATACCCTGGCGTCCATCAATGATAAAAAGGATCGAGGCTGGTACCGGGACGCCACGAGTAGTCATAGACTGGTAAAAGTCTAAAGCTACTCGAGGATAAAAGAACTGGGGCAAAGTCATAAAGGGTATAAGATGGTACCTCTCAAGTAGGCGGTATGAATCCCTCAACTCAGGCTGCTGTCGCATCAGAGAGTGATCGAAATATGACTCGACATGAAAGTCCCTCGATCTGCAATCGGAGTTGCCCTCAATGGGCAAGCTGGGTCTAGGGCTCCTGGCAGAAGAAGGCTGAGACTGTGGAGCCCGAGGTGCTCTGGAGGACTCTCCTGGCTCTGTAGTCTTGGCTTTCTTTATAGGAGGACTCCGAGGTGGAATTTGTGTAGGGGCCACAGACGTGGCGGATGCTCTCCTCGTGTGGCATCTGCTCTGAGGTACCGAATCAGGTAAATGTGAGGGTGCATCAAGTGGGGCCCGCACAGGGGCGGCTCTCTGACTGCTCTGGGGAGCTGAAGTAGATCCTCCTCGAGTCTTAGGCATGATGAAGTGATGAAATGAGGCTCAGAGGCTCGGAATTATGGAAGGTAGGGATGGAGAGGCTGAGATTTTCGCACAGGGGGGGGGGGGGGGTGTGTGAGTTTCGCACACCTCAAGGGGGTGTGCGAAATTTTCGCACAGGGTACTATTCACCCGCGCGGATGAAGAATTATGGCTCTTTTGAAATGGTGAAAATTTGTGGCTTTTGAGGATGGAAATTGCTGGCTTAGGTAGGAAAAGGGTTTTTCATGGTGGCTAGGCTTGGAAATTGGAGCTTTTCAAGTGGAAAATTGAAGAATTGAAGCTCCCATGGCCGGCGGCAATGGGTTTCTTTTGAAGAAACCGTGGCCTAAATGCTTATGGTTTCGGCTTTGGTTGGGTAAGAACAAGGTTTGGATGGGATTATGGAGGGCTTTAGAGTGTTGGGTGACGAATTTGAAGGATTTTGATGGTGGAAGGAGATGGAATTGCCGAAAATGGAAGGTGATGAATAGTGGATGCCGCGGCTATGAAGTGGAGCTATGGATTATGGCTGCCATGGTGGTGTTGATGATGATGGATGATGAAGGAAAGGAGTTTTGTGGATGGCAGTGGGTGATCGGAAGAAAGGTGATGAGAGAATTGAAGAAGAAGCTTAGACTTTGAAGTGGAGAACATAGCTTTTAAAGAGAAAAATGAGTTTCGCACAGGGGAAAATGGTGTGCGAAATTTTCGCATACCTGTGATTCTCCAAGACAGAGAGCATGGTTTTGAAAATTGGCGCAAAAACAAATTCGCACCGGGTTCGCACCAGGTTTGCATACCTGTGAAATTCGCACAAGGGACAGAGAGCATGCAATTTTTGAAAAGGGGAGCAAAAGCAAATTTGCACAGGGTAGGGGGTGTGCGAATTTTGCTGAATCTTGCCTTTTCTCCCCTGTTTTCCCTTGTTTTCACCAAGACTTCATTCTTCAAGCCTTCCTACCTACATGTTAACACAAAAAAACCAATTCAAACCACATTAGAATGAAATTAAAGTCAAAAATAAAAATCAAAACATGCATAAATACAAGAAAACACTAGGTTAAACTAAAATCAACTTAAAAGAAAACAAAAAGAGGATGAACTTTTTAGTCTTTGGAGAGACTAAGTTCACCCATGAACCAAGTGTTTTCATGCTGGAGGTGGGTCAAGGAGGATGAATTCCTCCTTGTCTCGGGAAAAAGATTCGATATAAGGCTTGAGACGATGCCCATTCACTTTGAAAGTTCGAGTGCTATTGAAGTTGAGTAGTTCCACTACTCCATTTGGTTGCACTTCATGAATTATGAAAGGACCCGTCCATCTTGATTTCAATTTTCCCAGAAAAAGATGAAGCTTAGAGTCATAAAGCAAGACTCTTTGCCCCTTGGCAAAATTCTTTAGATTTACCAATTGATCATGCCATTTCTTCAACCTCTCCTTTTCAATTTTTGAATTGAGGTAAGCATCATTCCTCATTTCCTCTAATTCATTCAAATCCAAACATCTTTTCAACTCGGCTCTTGTCAAATCCATGTTGAGCTTCTTGATTGCCCACCATGCTTTATATTCAATCTCCACTGGAAGATGGCACGCTTTGCCATAAACAAGGCGATAAGGAGACATTCCAAGAATGGTCTTGTAAGCGGTCCTATACGCCCATAAGGAATCTAGGAGCTTAATAGACCAATCCCTCCTATTCACATTCACCACCTTCATCAATATATTCTTGATCTCCCGGTTGGCTAACTCAACTTGGCCACTTGTTTGAGGATGATAAGGTGTAGCTACCTTGTGCTTAACCCCATACTTGGCTAGAAGAGCCTCAAAAGGTTTATTGCAAAAGTGGGTTCCTCCATCACTTATAATGGCCTTAGGCACTCCAAATCTTGCAAAGATGTTGTCCTTGAGGAATTTAAAAACCACCTTGTGATCATTGCTCCTACATGGGATTGCTTCCACCCACTTAGAAACATAATCCACTCCCACCAAAATGTAGGAATGTCCAAATGACATTGGAAATGGTCCCATGAAGTCAATCCCCCAAACATCAAAGACATCCACTATCAAGATGGGGTTCAAGGGCATCATATTTCGGCGTGTAAGCTTACCAAGCCTTTGACACCGATCACATCCCTTGCACATAGAGTGGGCATCCTTGAAAAGAGAGGGCCACCAAAACCCTGATTGGATCACTTTCATAGCTGTTTTCTGGGAGGCAAAATGACCTCCACATGCACTATCATGGCAATGGGAAAGAATTCCCGATTGCTCTTGTTCAGGAACACATTTCCTTATGATTTGATCCACACAATATTTGAAGAGAAAAGGCTCCTCCCAATAGTAAGCATGGATCTTAGCAAAGAAATGCCTCTTGTCTTGGGCACTCCACTCGCTTGGAACTTCCCTAGTAACCAAGTAATTTGCAATGTGAGAATACCATGGGGCTACATCTATTGACATGAGAGACTCCTCAGGGAAGTCATCATTGATAGGTAGACCATGTGAGTCATGTGCTATCACAAGTCTTGACAAATGGTCAGCTACCACATTTTCTACTCCCTTTTTATCCCGGATTTGGAGATTGAATTCTTGGAGCAAAAGGATCCATCTTATCAATCTTGCCTTGGCATCTTGCTTAGTTAGCAAGTACTTCAAAGTGGAATGGTCAGTGAACACCACTATAGAGGACCCTACTAAATAGGCACGAAACTTATCCAAGGCAAAAACTACTGCCAACAACTCCTTCTCAGTAGTTGTGTAGTTCCTTTGAGCCTCGTTCAAAGTCTTGCTCGCGTAATAAATCACATAGGGCTTTCCATCCTCTCTTTGCCCTAAAACAGCCCCCATAGCAAGATCACTTGCATCACACATTACCTCAAAAGGTAATTTCCAATTTGGGGCTCTAACTATTGGTGCAGTTGTGAGGAATTGCTTCAGTTCCTCAAAACTCTTCTAACACTTCTCATCCCACACAAACTTGGCATCCTTTACCAAAAGTTCACAAAGAGGCTTTGAGATTTTTGAGAAATCCTTAATGAACCTCCTATAGAACACGGCATGTCCTAGGAATTGCCTAATTCCTTTAACATTTGTGGAAGGTGGCAACTTAACAATTAGCTCCACCTTTGCCTTATCTACCTCAATGCCATTTTTTGAGATTACATGTCCTAAGACAATGCCTCGTTGTACCATAAAATGGCACTTCTCCCAATTTAGCACTAGGTCTTTCTCAATACATCTGTGGAGAACTGCTTCTAAGTGCAACAAACACTCCTCAAAAGAACTTCCATAAACAGTGATGTCATCCATGAAGACTTCCATGATGCATTCTACCATATCACTGAAGATGCTTAGCATACATCTTTGGAAAGTTGCAGGAGCATTACATAAACCAAAGGGCATTCTCCTATACGCAAAAGTACCAAAGGGGCATGTGAAGGTTGTCTTTTCTTGATCTTCCAAATCAATCTCTATTTGGAAGTACCCCGAGTAACCATCTAGAAAACAGTAGAAAGGATGTCCTGAGACTCTCTCAAGGACTTGGTCCATGAAAGGCAATGGGAAATGGTCCTTCCTAATCACTGAATTCAACCTCCTGTAGTCTATACACACCCTCCATCCTGAGGTAGGACGTGTAGAGACTTCCTCCCCTTTTTCATTCTGGATCACAATGATTCCGGATTTCTTTGGAACTACTTGGGTGGGGCTCACCCACAAGCTATCTGAAATGGGATATATGATCCCTGCTTGTAGTAGCTTCAGAACTTCACCCCTCACCACCTCTTGCATGTGAGGATTCAACCTCCTCTGGGGCTGCCTCACTGGTTTTGCATCTTCCTCCATATAGATATGATGGGTGCACACCAAAGGACTAATCCCTTTCAGATCAGAAATTTGCCATCCAATGGCTTTCTTGCATTTTCTGAGGACTCCCAAAAGACTATCCTCTTGATCACTTGTGAGATTTGAAGAGACCACCACTGGACATTTCTCATCTTCCTCCAAATATGCATACTTCAAATTAACAGGAAGTGGCTTCAAAACAAGCTTTGGAGGGTCCTCCATAGCTGTTCCTTGTGAGTCCTCCTTATTGAACAGTGGTAAGATCTCTTCCTATCTCCTCCAAAGAGACATGGTAGCCAGCACATCAGAGGGTTCAGGTAACCCTTCTCCATGCACTTCAAGGCTTTCATTCAAGCTCTCTTCTAAACTCTTGTCACAATGCTCTTCAACCAAGGTGTTGATCAGGCACACCTCTTCCAATCCTTCATCCTCTTCTGGGTGAAGATGCCTCTTGCAAAGATGGAATATGTTTAATTCCAAAGTCATGTTTCCAAATGTGAGCTGCATCACCCCATTCCTACAATTGATGACGGCATTGGAGGTAGCCAAGAAAGGTCTCCCAAGAATGATTGGCACGTAATTGGCTTCCATAACAATGGGATCGGTATCAAGCACAACAAAATCCACGGGATAGTAGAATTTGTCCACTTGCACTAGAACATCCACTATCACCCCTCTTGGGATTTTAACAGACCTATCAGCTAAGGAGAGAGTGATGGCTGTGGGCTTCAATCCTCCAAGTCCCAGTTGCTTGTACACAGAGTATGGGAGCAAATTCACACTTGCCCCCAAGTCTAGTAAAGCTTTCTCCACAAGTGTCCCTCCAATGTTGACTGCAATGGTGGGGCAACCCGGATCTTTATACTTGATTGGAGACTTACTCTGAATGATAACACTTACTTGCTCAGTGAGGAATGCATTCTTTGTCACATGTAACCCTCTCTTGACCGTGCACAAGTCCTTTAGAAACTTTGCATATGTGGGGACTTGCTTGATCATATCAAGTAAGGGTATATTCACCTTCACTTGTCTCAAGACTTCAAGAATTTCTGATGAATTCTTGATTTCCTTCTTTCCATGTAAAGCTTGAGGAAAAGGGGGAGGCATATGTTTCTTCATCATATCTTCTTTAATCACTATCCTTAGCTCTTCTTCAAAGCTTGATTTGGATGCACTTTTTTTCCCACTCTCCTCTTCTTGGTTATTGCTCTCTTTAACCAAGGTTTTCTTTGTCAAGAGTTCTTCATCTTGCCTCACCTTAGGCAAGGGTTGATCAACCTCCTTTCCACTCCTCAAGGTGATCACAGCTTTGACCTCCCTCAACTTTGAAGAATCCCCCTCTTGGGTTTCAACTTCATGAACACCCTTTGGATTTTGGCTTGGTTGAGAGGGGAACTTTCCTTTCTCATTCACTGTGTTGAGGTTGGTAAGCCTAGAGATGGAGTATTGAATATTATCTATCTTCTGATATAGATCATTTTGCATCCCATCCATTCTCTTATTTAGAGAACTCTCAACATTCTCAATCTTTTGGTGCAATTGGGAGTTGATTGCCCTTTGTTCACCCACAAAGTCATTCATGACTTTGCTTAGGTTTGCAATGGCTTGCTCCACTGAAGAGGTTTGTTGAGGTGCTTGAGTTTGGGCTTGTGGTTGGTATGGAGGTGGTCTTGGTTTCCAAGAAAAATTTGGATGGTTTCTCCAGCTTGAATTATAGGTGTTCCCATAAGGTGCATTGTTGTTAGGCCTAAATTGCCCCACAACATTGGCTTGATCACTTAACATCTCCCTCACAGCTGGCATGGTTGGACACTCATCTACCACATGATCACATGATTGGCAAATGGTGCATGGCATGGCATGGGCTTGAGTCTTGGAAATGGCTTGGACTTCATGCATCTTTTTCAACTCAAGTTCTTCCAATCTCCTTGCTATTGTTGTCACCTTAGCTTTCATGTCCATGTCTTCACTTAACATGTACATTCCACCCTTTGGATTTACAGGAGCTTTCATCCTTCCCAATTCATTTGAGTTGGGCTCATCCCATCCTCTTGTTACCTCAAATACATAACTTAAAAAATCCATGGCTTCTTCCGGATTCTTACTCATAAAATCTCCCCCACACATGGTTTCAAGAATTTGCTTCATGGAGGAAGACATTCCATCATAGAAATAACTCACCAAGAGCCATGTATCAAAGCCATGATGAGGACAAGCATTAATGGCCTCCATATACCTTTCCTAACATTCATGGAATTTCTCATTTTCTTTTGCAGAAAAGTTTGAGATTTGCCTCTTCAACCCATTGGTTCTATGGGTGGGGAAGAATTTCTTCAAAAATTCAGCCTGAAGATCAACCCAATTCCTTATGCTCCTTGGCCTTAAAGAATTAAGCCATATTTTTGCCTTGTCCTTCAAAGTGAAAGGGAATAGCTTGAGTCTCATCAAGTCTATTGAAGCTCCTCCCTCTCTAAAGGTATTGCACACCTCCTCAAACTCCTTGATGTGGGCATATGGATTCTCACTCTCCATTCCATGGAAATTTGGTAGAAGGGGCACAATATGGGGCCTTATAATCAGCTGCTCAAGAGGAGGTATGATGCATGAGGGTGCACTCATCCTTGGTGGGTGCATTCTATCCCTCATGGATAGATATGCATTTGGATTACCCCCTTGACCTTGTTGAGAATTTTGATCCTCTTGTGGAGGGTCCATGATGTTTACACAGATATTCAACTCTGTGTCTTGAGGATTCTCAATCCTTACTAATCTTCCCTCTTGGTCCCGAATCCAATAGGGCATGCACAAATCTCTACTTACCTGAAAACAAAACAAAAACAACAAAAACAAAAGAAAACTAGAAGAAAGTTAAGGTTAGAAAGAAAACAAAAGAAATTCTACAATTAAAAGAAAGGAAATAAAGTTAGTGAAAAAGGAATTCACCAAACTTGTGATGAAAATCACAAGTAGCCTCTAAAAGGTTGTATCACTGTATTGTGGCACCATCCTCGGCAGCGGCGCCATTTTGATTCGCTTGAAAATCCAGTCGGGTCATTTAATAAAAAACATTTATAAAACCTATGACCTCATACTAGTGTAGCAAAGCTACTATAGTATAGTGGCTCTAGGGTCAAACTCTGGGATGGGTTTTCATTCTACCAATGATATACTCGAGATTAGAAATTGGATTCAATGATTTCCTTTATCAAAAACTTAAAGTTTAAAAGAAAATAAAATTTGTTTTGAAAGTGTTTGGACCTAAATTAACATAAACTAATTAAAAATGGAAGAAAGAAAGTTTCTCGGAGCTAAGGATTGCTAGGATCAAGTTTAGAATGCAAAGTGGAAAATTCCGGATTTTTCTCCTCGCATTGGGGATTTAACCTATAGTTATTTCCCGAACCGGTATAGGTTTAACAATGAAGATTTAATCCATAAAAATCAATAGAAATGGTAGTCAAGGTCCATTAATGGCTTTAGGCACTATATAGGTCTTCACCTTGAACCACTTTCCAATGGCTCGTACATGATAACTAATGGACTAATATGGATCTAGCAATAAGCATCCACAAAGACCTGAAGCTTACCATGTATTGGCCATTCAAAGTGATTCTAAGGGATTTAAAGCAAAACTTTGGATTTAAAAGCCATTTATGAACTTCAACTACCTGTATTTAATGCACGAGCATTTTCCACCTTTGCATCTGGACTTTTCACCTAGCTTCCTTCACTCCAAGAAACCGAGAGTTTAGCCTCTCATCCTCTGAGAAAACATCCTCAGAGGTTGTTTGGCTTCCAAGAAAAAGAAAATAGTAAAGAGAAAATAGAAAACGAGAGAGCTCTGTATATTTCTAAGTGTTAAGCATAACACGCGTGTTACATGGTTCAAGAGGTGATTTCCACCCCTTATAAAGTTTTTACAAAAGCAAAGCTTTTCATTGGCTTGTTACAAGGAGAAGAAAGGAAATTACATAAAAAAATACTTAAGAAAATATCTAAAGTGGAGTCGGCAAAAACAGAGGAGATTTCGCACCACGCATGGGGTGTGCGAAATTTTTGCACACCTGAAGGGGGTGTGTGAAACTCGCACACCATTCGCACACCTGAAGGGGGTGTGCGAAATTTTCGCACACCTGGAGCAGTTGTCTTCCAAAGGCCATAACTTCCTCGTTTCAGATCTAAATCATACACGGTTTGAAGCGTTGGATTCTTGACTTCCTCAGCTTTGAAACGGTATATAGCATGTAGAAAATGGACTTCGGGAAGTGCTCCAAAAGTGCCAAAGAAGACTGCTGCTGCTGTCCTCTAATTTCCTCCTTGCTTCTCTTTGCTTTTCTTTGCTTTTCTTTGCTTTTCTTCTTTAGTTGGCTTGGCTTAATGATCCAAAAAGATGTCAAAACACTAAAACTAGCCACAAATATGATTAGAAGTCATTGCTAGGTCCTTAACATGCCAATTGGAATAAAGGTGAAGAATTACTACACAAAAGTGCTTAAAACATAATGACTTAAAGGTGTAAAATGGCACTTTTTGGGTAGTAATCAATGTCCTACCATTTTAGTTATGATTGGAGGAAAGGTAGTGGAAAAAGCTTTGTTAGATTTGGGAGAAAGTGTGAATTTGCTGCCATACTCTGTTTATAAGCAATTGGGACTTGGTGAATTAAAGCCAACATCAATCACTCTATCTTTAGCTGATAGGTTAGTGAAAATTCCAAGGGGGATAATTGAGGATGTTTTAGTTCAAGTTGATAATTTCTACTATCCAGTAGATTTTGTTGTTCTTGATACTGATCCTTTAATTAAGGAAGCTAATTATGTTCCTATCATCCTTGGAAGGCCATTTCTTGCTACTTCAAAAGCAATCATAAATTGTAGGAATGTACTTATGCAACTCACTTTTGGCAACATGACACTTGAGCTTAATATCTTTCATATGTCAAAGAAACTAATTACTCCGGAAGAAGAAGAAGGTCCAGAAGAGGTATGCATTATTAACACTCTCATGGAGGAGCATTGTGATCAGAATATGCAAGACGAGTTGAAGGAAAGTCTTAAGGATCTTGAAGAAGGGTTGTCTGAACCCACTGATGTCCTTGCTACTCTACAAGGTTGGAGGAGGAAAAAAGAGATCCTACCTTTATTCAATAAAGAGGAGGGACAAGATGATGTAACAGAAGGCTTCCCGAAGCTTAATTTGAAACCTCTGCCCATGGAGTTAAAATATACATACCTTGAAGAAAATAACCAATGTCCTGTTGTTATATCTTCATCTCTTACCGGTCATCAGGAGATTTCTCTACTTGAAGTTCTTAAGAGGTGCAAGAAAGCAATAGGATGGCAAATATCTGACTTGAAAGGAATTAGTCCTTTGGTTTGTACACATCACATAGAGATGGAGAAAGAAGCTAAACCAATTCGTCAACCTCAAAGAAGATTGAATCCTCATTTACAAGAAGTGGTGCGAACTGAGGTACTGAAGTACTCCAAGCAGGTATTATTTATCCCATATCTGATAACCCTTGGGTGAGTCATACTCAAGTGGTACCAAAGAAGTCAGGGATTACTGTGGTTCAGAATGAAAAAGGAGAAGAAATTGATACACGGCTCACTTCAGGTTGGAGGGTGTGTATTGACTATAGGAAATTGAATGTTATGACAAGGAAATATCATTTTCCACTCCCGTTTATTGATCAAGTGCTGGAGAGAGTCTCTGGCCATCCTTTCTATTGTTTCTTGGATGGGTACTCAGGGTATTTCCAAATTGAAATTGATGTTGAAGATCAGGAGAAGACCACTTTCACATGTCCGTTTGGAACATACGCCTACAGAAGAATGCCTTTTGGTTTATGCAATGTACCTGCAACATTCCAAAGATGTATGCTTAGTATCTTCAGTGATATGGTGGAGCGAATAATGGAGGTTTTCATGGATGATATCACCATATGTGGAGGTACATTTGAAGAATGCTTAGTAAATTTGGAAGCGGTTCTTAAAAGATGCATTGAAAAAGACTTGGTGCTTAACTGGGAGAAATGCCATTTTATGGTACATCAAGGAATTGTCCTTGGCCATATCATCTCCAAGAAAGGCATTGAAGTTGATAAAGCTAAGGTGGAACTTATTGCCAAATTGCCATCCCCAACCACTGTAAAAGGAGTAAGGAAATTTCTTGGCCATGTAGGGTTCTACAGGAGATTTATACAAGACTTCTCTAAGCTTTCAAGGCCTCTTTGTGAACTTTTAGCTAAGGATGCTAAGTTTGTATGGGATGAGAGATGTCAAAAGAGTTTTGATCAATTGAAGCAATTTTTGACAACTGCTCCAATAGTAAGGGCTCCTAACTGGCAATTACCCTTTGAAGTAATGTGTGATGCCAGTGACTTTGCTATAGGAGCTGTACTTGGCCAAAGAGAAGATGGGAAGCCCTATGTGATCTACTATGCAAGCAAAACATTGAACGAGGCTCAAAGAAACTACACAACTACAGAGAAAGAATTGTTAGCTGTGGTGTTTGCTTTAGACAAGTTTCGTGCTTATTTGGTAGGGTCTTTCATCATTGTTTTCACTGACCATTCGGCCTTGAAGTATTTATTGACAAAGCAAGATGCAAAAGCAAGGTTGATTAGATGGATTTTTTTGTTGCAAGAGTTTGATCTCCAAATCAGAGACAAGAAAGGGGTGGAGAATGTGGTAGCTGACCACCTTTCAAGGTTGGCTATAGCACATAATTCCTGATTACTACCCAAAAAGTGTCATTTTACGCCTTTAATTCATTATGTTTTAAGCACTTTTGTGTAGTAGTTCTCCATCTTTATCCCAATTGGCATGTTAAGGACCTAGCAATGAATTCTAATCATATTTTTGGCTAGTTTTAGTGTTTTGACAGCTTTTTGGATCATTAAGACAAGCCAAGTAAAGGAGAGAAGCGAAGAGGAAAAACAAGTAAAGTGAAGAAAACAGAGGACAGCAGCTGCAGTCTTCCTTCGCACTTTTGGAGCACTTCTCGAAGTCTATTTTTTACATTCTATATACCATTTCAAAGCTCAGAAAGTCAAGAATCCAACGCTTCAAACCGTGTATGATTTGGAGCTGAAATGAGGAAGATATGGCCTTCAGAAGACAACTGCTCCAAGCTTGTGCGAAATTCGCACAACACCTTGAAAATTCGCACAGCAGCCCACGCAAGTGCGAATTCTACTCTGTTCCGCCGACTCCACTTTAGATCTTTTCTTTTAGATATTTTTGTATAAATTTCCATTCTTCTCCTTGTAATCCACCAATCATAAGATTTCTTAGCTAGGAAGGTTGGAAAAACTTCTCTATATATATTCCTATGCATCCATTGTAAAACATATAGATATATAAATATATAGAATTGACGTACAGAGCCTTGCTCTATTTTTCCTTCTCTTTCATTTTCATTTTCTTGCTAGCCAAACATTCTCTGAGATATTTTCCCAGAGGATGAGAGGCTAAACTTTTGGTTTCTTGGAGTAAAGGAAGCTAGGTGAAAAGTCCAGATGCAAAAGTGGAAAACTCTCGTGTGTTAAATACAGGTAGTTGGAGTTCATAAATGGCTTCTAAATCTAAAGTTTTGCTTTAAATCCCTTAGAATCACTTTGAATGGCCAATACATGGTAAGCTTCAGGTCTCTGTGGATGCTTATTGCTAGATCCATATCAGTCCATTAGTTATCCTATACGAGCCATTGGAAAGTGGTTCAAGGTGAAGACCCATAGTGTCTAAAGCCATTAATGGAACTTGACTACCATTTCTCTTGACTTTTTATGGATTAAATCTTCATTGTTAAACCTACACCGGTTCGGGAAATAACTATAGGTTAAATCCCCAATGCGAGGAGAAAAATCCGGAATCTCCCTCTTTGTAGTTGGCACCTGATCCTAGTAACCTGAAATCCCAAGAAACACCTTTCTTTCTAATTTCTTTCTAGTTAATTTTAGTTGCTTTATGTTAGGTTAGCTTAATACCATCCATTTTCATTCAAACTTATGTCTTCTTTTAAAGCTAACCTTGAAATGAAAAGGCACCAATTCAACTCTTGAATTAATATCACTGGTAAAATGAAAACCCATCCCAGAGTTCGACCCTAGAGCCGCTATACTATAGTAGCTTTGCTACGCCAGTATGAGGTCATAGGATTTATAAATATTTTTTATTAAAACACCCGACTGGGAACCACGAATCAATTCCCATGTATTGCCTATTAATGATGACTTTCCTGAGGAATCACTTATGTTGTTAGAGAACGCTCCTTGGTATGCTCATATTGCTAACTATTTGGTTATTGGTGAAGTTCCAAGAGAGTGGAAAGCGCAAGACAGGAAGCACTTCTTTGCGAAGATTCATGCTTATTATTGGGAAGAGCCCTTCCTTTTCAAGTATTGTGCAGATCAGATCATAAGGAAGTGTGTCCCTGAAGAAGAGCAACAAGGGATCCTCAGCCATTGCCATGAGAATGCCTATGGAGGCCACTTTGCCTCTCAGAAAACAGCCATGAAGGTCTTGCAATTAGGGTTTACTTGGCCATCGCTTTTCAAAGATTCCCACATCATGTGTAAGAGTTGTGATAGATGCCAAAGACTCGGGAAGCTTACAAAAAGAAACCAAATGCCCGTGAACCCCATCCTTATAGTTGATCTTTTTTATGTTTGGGGTATTGACTTCATGGGACCTTTCCCAATGTCTTTTGGTAACTCTTATATATTGGTGGGGGTGGACTATGTTTCCAAATGGGTGGAGGCAATCCCTTGTAAACATAATGATCACAGGGTGGTTCTTAGAACATCTTCTCAAGATTTGGGGTGCCCAAGGCCATAATCAGTGATGGAGGTACTCATTTTTGCAACAAACCTTTTGAAACCCTATTAGCCAAGTATAGAGTGAAGCATAAGGTAGCTATACCTTATCATCCTCAAACTTCCGAGCAAGTGGAGCTAGCAAACAGGGAAATAAAAAACATACTGATGAAAGTGGTGATTACAAGCAGAAAAGATTGGTCTATTAAGCTACATGATTCATTATGGGCATATAGAACAGCTTATAAGACTATTTTTGGCATGTCCCCCTATCGTCTCGTCTATGGCAAAGCATGCCACCTCCCTATGGAAGTTGAATATAAGGCTTGGTGGGCAATCAAGAGGTTGAACATGGACTTGATCAAAGCTGGGGCAAAGAGGTGCTTAGACCTTAATGAGATGGAGGAATTAAGAAATGATACTTACATCAATTCCAAAGTTGCAAAACAGAGGATGAAGAAGTGGCATGATCAACTAATCTCCAACAAAGAATTACGGAAAGGACAAAGAGTCCTACTCTATGACTCAAGGCTCCATATCATTCCAGGAAAGCTCAAGTCAAGGTGGATAGGTCCTTTCACAATTCACCAAGTACATCTCAATGGAGTGGTGGAATTACTAAATTCCAATGGCATAGACACCTTTAAAGTCAATAGTCATCGCCTTAAGCCATTCATTGAGCCATTCAAGCTAGAAAAGAAGGAAATCAACCTCCTTGAGCCATAAAAAGCCTGATCAGAGAAGGGTTAGATGGACTTGGTTTCACCAAAGTCCATAATTTTGTTAAATATGTTAATTTTTTAAGTTTGAATTTTTTTTTTTTTATTGTAATTTTGGTATTGAAATTATGTAAATTGTAACTAACTTAATCTTTTTGAATGATTAAAAGTATGAGCAGATTCTTGCCACTCAGGCTAGCACACTGCCATCCTGAGGCAGATTCAGCATCATCTTGGCAGTACATTAGCTCCTGAGCATGCCATTCCCAGCTCATCAGAGCCATCACAGGCCACTCCTTTTGTTGATCAGCCTATGCCTCATCAGGAGCCTCCTATAGGAGAGGCAGCTAAGCCATCATTTCCACAACATCACTCCACGTCACTCAGGAGGTACCACTTCCACCCTATTTTTCAATCGCTTTTGTCACATTGAGGACAATGTTCAGCTTGGTTGGGGGGAGAGTTGAGGAAGGAAGTTTTTGTTATTAATGCTAAGTTATTTTGGTAATTTAGTTGCTTTTTGCTTAATTTTAAAATTTTTTCTACTCTCCATGGTTATTAAGGAAAATTCTCAAAATGAAAAGGAAGAAATTGAATTTTTGTCTTTTCACTTGACTTAGAGTTTGTATTAAGCTTACTAAAGTTGATGAATTGTTGAAACTTCTATTGAATTCAACCATAGTTCTTCCGCTTTAAGCTGTTCACACACTATGCACACTAGGTTTCGATTATAAGATGAAAAACTATTTCCCTCTTGACTTAGGAAAATTTTAGACTTGGTACCTTTGACCTCATTTAATAGTGTTGGGACACCTTGTAAAAGGCCAATGAGCCTTTGAGAAAAAGAATAAAGAAAGAAAGAAAAAAAAATGTTTGCTTGCCTTGAAACCCGAGTAAGGTCTGAGGGGTATATGGTGAAAATCTTTAAAACCTGGTGCCCTAAGCCTTCATTGGTTGGGAGTCACCGACCTCAATGCTCATTACAAGGGTGGATAGGTGGAGTTTAACAAACTGTAGGTGCTTAGGTATTAAAATTCATTCTCAAAAGTCCGGGGTAAAATCTGAGGAGTTAGTGGTTGAAAGATCCTTAAAGCTTGATGCCCTAAACCTTAATTGGTTGGGAGTCATTGATGGACCCCTGTTACATTGACAATTTAAAAAAAGAATACCTTTAGCCTTATACTCCTACAATGAAAAAAATTTGTGAGAAAAGAGGTGCGTTCTTAGCCTATTGGAGGTTGATTAGTTTGCTAAGCTTTGAAAAAGAACTAGGTTTGGGGGAGAGATTAGTTCAACATACTATATTCAGAAACTAATAAATAACACTTAGATTTTTGTGGAAGAGTAAGGTTTGACCCTTTGGGAGTGGAAACTCTTTTAAAGCTTAAATTTGCATAATGCCTTCTCTTTAAGAATTATGATTAGACAAGTTATTTGATAACTCGTGTTGAAGTTTGAGTTTTATTTCTTTAATGTTCCATGTGAGAGTTAGATCATCATGCCACTTGAAAATTGTTTTTTGATCAGCATGATGTTGTAAACTATAGTACTGTTTATTTTTATTTTTCTCTCTTTCATTGCTAAGGGACTAGCAATATGTCAGTTGGGGGGAGTGATTACTACACAAAAAGTGCTATTTGATAGCTTGTAATTAACTATTTTAAACACTTTTGAGTAGTAGTTATCACTTTTTAACCCAATTAACATATTAAGGACCCTTGCAATCAATTCTAATCAAATTGTGTTAAGTTTTGGTGTTTTGATAGCTTTTTTATCACCAAAGCAATCCGAGATTGAGGAGAGTTCTTTGAAATCCACGTAGCTGCCAAGTGGACGCACGCTTTCAACCCAGATTGAGTTATGGTTCAGTCTTCCCTGCAAAAGATGTCCGAACAGGGGGTCCGGACACACCATCGGAGGGCGGCGGAACATGGGCTGTGGCAGGCTGTCGGAATGACGTAGCAAGGCTTGCTCACTTTAGTCAATGTTTTCCATCTGGACAACATATCCGGATAGGATATGCTACAATTCGGAGTGTGATGTTCACGAGTGCCGTGTGCTTCTCCTTGAGGGAGTCCGGATAGGGGAGCGCGCCACATGTCCTCTTGGGGAATCCGGATGGAGTTGCTCCGGATAGCGATGCACGCTCCGTGTCATCAGGGGGAGGGGTCCCTACACCTTGTACACGCAGACGGTACCCCTTGTGACGCGCAGATATCTCACATCCGGAATTCTATCCGCCCGACGTTTCACCTTCTCTGGATATCTCACATCCGGAATTCTGTCCGGTCAGACATGTCTGAATCCTCTGATCAGATATTTCACATCCGACGCCTGACGCCGGATGGGAGAGGAGGGCGTTTCAACTTCCCCGGTCAGACATGTCCGGATCCTCTGATAGCGCTCACTCGGAGAGATTCGCAGCCATTTTGCATAGTGCCGCGGTGTTCTCCTGAAGCTTCTCGATATGTGCGATCGACATTTTGAGATATTTTGCTTTAGATATTTGATGTCTAAATCCCCAAACTCTCTTTGTAATCCACTTATCATAGGATTCCTTAGTCTTTAAGTAAGAACAAAGGGTGAATAACCTCTTATATATAGTTTGTAATTTCCTTTACACAGGATATATCATGTAAGGACGACGTCGGGAGCTTGTTCTGAGACGCATCCTTTGTACAATTTTGCAAGAAATATACTTTACAGAGCACATGCTCTGTTTTTCCTATATAGTTTTGTTTTCTCATTCTTTTTCTTACTAGCCAAACAAGCTCTGAGGAAGTTTCCTCAGAGAATGAGTGGCTAGACTTTTAGTTCCTTGGAGCTAAGGTTGCCTGAAAAGGTTCCAAGTGCAAGAATTAGTAGCTTTGTGGTTTCAGCCATTAAAGAAGAGAAAGTGTCATCCTTTAATGATTTCTATCTTTTTTAGTTAACTTAAAACACCTTCAATTCACTTGAGTGAACACTTGGTAAGGCAAGTGATCTCCGTCTATGGTGATGCACTAGTTTACCTCTTGCGAGCTTTTGGGAAGTGACTTGAAGGTAGGATTTTCTAGAATAGCCAACACTTGGTAGGCTTTTGGACTCCAAGGAGACATCCATTAGTTATCTCTTGCGAGCTTGAGAAGGGAAGTCCAAAGTTAAAGATCACCTTGAATGGCAAATGCTAGGTGAGAAGCATGAGCCATTGCAAGTTGCATCAGTGAGAGGGAATTAGAGCTGAAATCCATTTAAGGGATGTATCTGTACAACACCGGTTAGAGAATTAACTATATGTTAATTCTCTAATGCGAGCAAATGAACCAAATGACTGGAGCTCTGTTTTTGCATAAGGAACCTCCCTTGTGAACCTCAACCTCCAAGGAATGTTTTTCTTCATAAGTAATTTCCATTACTTTCTTTTTAGTTAGTTTGAAACAAAACCTCGTTTAACCAAAGTTTGTATTTTATTTCTTAAGCTAACCTTGAAATGAAAAGGCACCAATTTAACTTTGAATTGGTATCAGTTGTGAGTTGAAAACCCTTCCCAGAGAACGATCTTAGAGCCACTATGCTATATTAGCTAAAGCTATCCTAATGCATGGTGATATAGGTTATAAATTTTGTTGATTACTCCCTCAATCAAAGAGCATCAACTGGACATGAATCAGCTGAGACACCAATTGGGAACGAATCAAATGGCGCCGTTGCCAGGGAAGGTGCCAACTTCATAGTGATATTATTTCAGTATACTTGTGGTTTTCATCACAAGTTTGGTGAGTTTTCTATCATTATACTAACTCTTTTAGTTGTTTCTTTTACTCGTTTATATTCTAGCATAGCTTTTAATTTAGTTTTAGTTAAGCGAACTCTTTTTGGTAGTTTTGTTTTTTGTTTTCCTCTGTTTTCATTTTTTTTTTTGTTACAATTGATACTAGTTGTGTATGCCAAAGTGGATACGAGATAGTGGAGGAAGGCTTGCTAAACTTGAAACACCTCATAACAAGGAGTTGGAATTGAGCTTGAACATCATGGAAACTACACCTGAGGATCAGCATAGTCACCATGGTCATCAGGACAATCCCAATGAATTCAGATCAATGAGGGACCGCATGCATCCACCTCGTATGAGTGCACCATCATGTATAATGCCCCCTACAGAGCAGCTAGTGATCAGACCCCATATGTTGCCACTTCTACCAACTTTTCATGGAATGGAAAGTGAGAATCCCTATGCCCATATCAAGGAATTTGAAGATGTTTGTAATACATTCTGAGAAGGAGGAGCTTCTATCGACCTGATGAGGCTTAAACTATTTCCTTTTACTTTAAAGGATAAGGCCAAGATTTGGCTTAATTCTTTAAGGCCAAGGAGTATCCGTACTTGGACTGATTTACAAGCTGAATTGCTCAAGAAGTTCTTTCCTACTCACAGAACAAATGGCTTGAAAAGGCAAATTTCAAACTTCTCAGCTAAAGAGAATGAGAAATTCTATGAGTGTTGGGAAAGGTACATGGAAGCCATTAATGCTTGTCCTCACCATGGCTTTGATACATGGCTGTTGATGAGTTATTTCTATGATGGGATGTCTTCCTCAATGAAGCAACTCCTCGAAACAATGTGTGGAGGGGATTTCATGAGTAAGAATCCTGAGGAAGCTATGGATTTCTTAAGTTATGTAGCACAAGTCTCAAGGAGATGGAATGAACCGCACAAAGGAGAAGTGGGAAAGATGAAGTCTCAACCAAATGCTCTTCATGCTAAGGCTGGGATGTACACCTTGAATGAAGATGTTGATATGAAAGCAAAATTTGCAACTATGACAAGAAGAGTGGAGGAGCTAGAACTGAAAAAGATGCATGAAGTGCAAGCTGTTGTTGAAACACCAGTGCAAGTAAAGCCATGTTCTATTTGTCAATCTTATGAACACTTGGTGGAGGTGTGCCCTATAATTCCAATTGCTAGAGAAATGTTTGGAGAACAAGCAAATGTCATTGGACAATTCAAGCCCAATAGCAATGCTTCGTATGGCAATACTGATTCATGCCTAATTTGTGTCTCAGCTGATTCGTGTCCAGCTGGTGCTCCTTGATTGAGGAAGTAATCAACAAAATTTATAACCTATTACACCATATACAAGGGTAGCAAAGACAAAGCTACTATAGCATAGTGACTCTAGGATCGTTCACTGGGATGGGTTTTCACTTCACAAATGATATTAATTCAAAGCTGAATTGGTGCCTTTTCATTTCAAGGTTAGCTTTAAAAGAAAACATAATCTTTGGTGGAAAAGGTTGGTTTTAAGCTAACCAAAAATAGTAACTGATTTTAATTACAAAGAAAAGTGTTTCTTGGAGTTTCAGATCACTAGGCTCGGACTCCTCATACAAAAAGGAGAGTTCCGGTCACTTGTTTCTTTTCCTCGCATTAGAGAATTAACATATAGTTCCTTCTCCAACTGGTGTTGTACAGATGCTTCCCATTAATGGGTTCAAACACTAAATCCCTCTCACTGATGCATCTTGCAATGGCTTATACCTCTCACCTAGCACTTGCCATTCAAGGTGATCTTTAACCTTGGATTACCCGTCAAAAGCTCGCAAGAGATAACTAATGGATGTCTCCTTGGAGTCCAAAAGCTTACCAAGTGTTGGCTATTCTAGAAAATCCTACCTTCAAGTCACCTTCCAGAGGCTCGCAAGGGGTAAACTAGTGCATCTCCATGGACGGAGATCACTTGCCTTACCAAGTGTTGGCCCAGGTGATTTAAAGGCGTTTTAAGTTAACTAAAATGATAAAAACCATTAATGGGTCACACTTTCTCTTCATTAAAAACTAAAACAACAAAACTTCCAATTTATGCATGAGGGAACTTACCCGGCTTTCTTCACTCCAAGAGACAAAGAGCCTAGCCTCTCATCCTCTGAGAAAAATCCTAAGAGTTTGATTGGCTAGAAAGAAAACTAAAGAGAAAACAAGAATATATAGGAAAAATAGAGCAAGTGCTCTGTATTTTACTTCCTTCCTAAAACTGTACAAAGGATGCCTCGTCTTCTTGTCCTCAAGAACAAGCTCTCGAGAGATATATATAAAGAAAATTACAAAACAAAATATCTGAGGTTATTCACCCCTTTTCCAAACTTAATAACTAAGGAATCCTATGATAGGTGGGTTACAAGGAGAGAATGGAAATTTAGACAAAAATATCAGAAGAAAAATATCTCCAAGTGTCGGTTACAAATATCGGGAAGCACTAAGGATCATTTTGCAGGTGAAAATGAGGTCTGCGAGATTTCGCAGATGTACAAAAAGGGCTGCGAAATTACTTCGCAGCAACCAGTTAATTTCGCACCGCTGCGAAGTGGTCTTCCAGCTTGTGGCTATCGGCTTCCAACTTGACGTGAAACTTCAGGGGGAATTCACAGCACTGTGCAAAAAGGCTGCGAAATATCTCGCAACAAAAGGGTGATTTCGCAGCACTTTGCAAAATCTTCCTTCAGCTTGGAGTGATCGGTTTCCAACGGCTGTAACTTCCTCATTTCGACTCCAAATTGTGCACCATTTGAAGCATTGGATTCTGGACTTCCTGAGCTTTGAAATGGTATATAGCATGTAGAAAATAGACTTCGGGAAGTGCTCCAAAAGTGTGAAAGAAGACTACAGCTGCTGTCCTCTGTTTTCTTCTTTGCTTTTCCTCCTTGCATTCCGGATTTACTTATGGCAAAGGACTTCAAAGCTTTGGTTCTTCATGTTTCTGAGCTATCAATTGCTTTGCCATGGATTCCAAATAACTCTCCTCAATCTTGGATTGCTTTGGTGATAAAAAAGCTATCAAAACACCAAAACTTAACACAATTTGATTAGAATTGATTGCAATGGTCCTTAACATGTCAATTGAGTTAAAAGGTAATAATTACTACTCAAGAGTGTTTAAAAGAGTTAATTACAAGCTACAAAATAGCACTTTTTGAGTAGTAATCACTCCCCCCAACCGACATATTGCTAGTCCCTTAGCAATGAAGGAGAGAAAAATAAAATAAAAAGTACCATAATTTACAACATCATGCTGATCACTTCAAAAAATGTTTAAGTGGCATGACTGATCTAACTCTCACATGGAACATTAAAGAAATAAAACTCAAACTTCAACAAGAGTTATCAAATAAATTGTCTAATCACAATTCTTAAAGAGAAGACATTATGCAAATTTAAGCTTTAAAAGAGTTTCCACTCCCAAAGGGTCAAACCTTACTCTTCCACAAAAATCTAAGTGTTACTTATTAGCTTCCGAATATAGTATGTTGAACTAATCTCTCCCCCCAACCTATTTCTTTTCAAAGCTTAGCAAACTGATCAACCTCCAATAGGCTAAGAACGCACCTCTTTTCTTTCACAATTTTTTTCTTGTAGGAGTACAAGGCTTAAAGGTATTCTTTTTTAAATTGTCCATGTAACGGGGGTCCATCGATGACTCCCAACCAATCAAGGTTTAGGGCATCAAGCTTTAAGGATTTTTCAACCACTAACTCCTTAGATTTCACCCCGGACTTTTGAGAATGAATTTTTAATACCCAAGCACCTACAGTATGTTAAACTCCACCTATCCACCCTTGTAACGAGCATTGAGGTCGGTGACTCCCAACCAATGAAGGCTTAGGGCACCAGGTTTTAAAGATTTTCACCATATACCCCTCAGACCTTGCTCGGGTTTCAAGGCAAGTAAACATTTTTCTTTCTTTCTTTCTTTCTTTCTCTTTTTTTTTCAAAGGCTCATTGGCCTTTCATAAGGTGTCCCAACACTATTAAATGAGGTCAAAGGTACCAAGTCTAAAATTTTCCTAAGTCAAGAGGGAAATAGTTTTTCATCTTATAATCGGAACCTAGTGTGCACAGTGTGTGGATAGCTTAAAGTGGAAGAACTGAGTTTGAATTCAATAGATGTTTCAACAATTCATCAACTTTAGTAAGCATAATACAAACTCTAAGTCAAGTAAAAAGACAAAAATTCAATTTCTAGTTTTTCATTTTGAAAATTTTTCCTTAATAACCATGGAGAGTAGAATAAAAACTATAAAAAATTTTAAAATTTAAACAAAAAGCAACTAAATTACCAAAATAACTTAGCATTAATAGCAATACTTACTTCCTCAACTCTCCCCCCAACCAAGCTGAACATTGTCCTCAATGTGACAAAAGCGATAAAAAAATAGGGAGGATGTGGTACCTCCTGAGTGATATCAATTTCGAATACTGATTGGACAAACCACATGTTTCAAAAAGAATAAAAGGTGTGAGCAAAGGAAATAAGAGTAAATTAATGCTAAGAGTTAACAAAAAACTAGACTTTGTATTACTTTAATCATTTGAGTACAGTTGGAAAAGAAGTAATACAAGTAATCCAAAGAATCTCCATATATGTTATCAAAATGTGGGAGATTTCATATATGACTAACCAAAACAAAATACATAAAAGCAATATATAAAAGACATATATATGTTCAGATAGGAGGGTAGTGCTAGAGCTGATGGCCTAAGGAGATGGCTCTGCCTCTGGGGTAGCTGACTCATGAGGGGCCTGAGGCTCTATGGTGGTAGGAGTGACATGCTCATCAGCTGCTGGGAGGCCAAGATGATGCTGAAGCTGCCTCAAGATAGTAGTATGCTGAGCCTGAGTAGTCATCATCTGCTCCTGGCAAGCTCTCAAGGATGCCATCTCCTGAGCAAGGCTGCTCTGAGAGGCTGTCAAGGTCTGCAATGCCTGGCATAAATCCCTATACTCAGAAATAGGGATGGCCATCCTAGGCTCGGCTGATGTGGAAGGCTGTGTTGAAGCTAGATTTGCTGGAGGGACTGGAGGGGCTCTAGCTATGGAAGGAGAGGCAACAGGTATACCCTCAGGTATAAGGCGTGGAGATGCTCTCCTAGCAGCTGGAACCTGAGCTGGCTGTGGAAGCTCTGGCTGCTCCATCCTATAAGCTGTCATGTTGCTCCATTTTTCAAAAGTAAACACATCTCGACATATCCGCTTTCGCTCCAGCTGAGGCTCTGCTGGGTAACCCAGATGCTCAAGGATCTGGCATAGCAGCCGTGGGAAGAGGAGTGGAATGGCATCAGCTCTTGGCAACTTCTTCTTATGCACCTTCTCTTCAAAGTAGAGAAGGGCTGCCAGGATCAAGTGGTGAGGGCCAAAAAAGTACCCCTCAGACATTCTGAACAAAGTCTCCAACAGAATTCCTCTTCTCTGGGTCCAATGCTGGAGGGGATAAATATTATGGCGCAAGAGGGCATCAATGAGGAACATCCTTGGAGGAAGTTCTCCCCTCAACAGATACGGTTTTCTGGAAGCTCCTCCAGACAGGATATGCACCATCTCCAGCTGAGATGGACTAGCCCAAGCTCGGAAATCATCAAAATGGCTGGGCTCATATGGAATATGCAAAGCCTCAGCTATATGGCGAGCTCCCAGGATGCCATGTCTACCATCAATGGTGAAATGAATTGAGGTGGGATCTCTGACCTGTTGAGTAGTCATGGATTGATAAAAATCCATGGCCATTCTCGGATAGAAGAAGTCTCACGGGGTCAGAAGCTGCTCCATTCGATATCTTCGCAGCAATTGGAATGATCCTTCAAGCTCTGGTCGCAATTGGAAAGCGGTTGTGTCAAAGCACAGCTCCGAATGGAATGGCCTAGCTCTACAGTCCAAATTGCCTTCAATTGGTGGCTGAGTGAGCATTGGACGTCTGAGAATCTCTTCAGGAGCTGCTTCAGATGGAATTTGGGGCTCAGAAGGCGGCGGCTGGTTTGCTTGAGGCTTCGCAGGCGGTGCCGGAGATGGCACCGGAGATGGAACTGGGGATGGAACAGGGGACGGAACAGGGGATTGCCCTGTCAAGTCGATGGGCTCCGAGCTTTCCACTCTAGCTCGCTTTTGCAGGGGACGGCCCCCTGACCTGGTAAGATAGCGCCTCGCCGGAGGCTTCTGAACTACGGGCTTGGCTGGGCGCTTCTTTGGTGCGAGCTTGGCCGGAGGCGAAATGGCTTTTGGCCTCGGAGGCTCAGAAGTTGCGGCTTGCACAGGTGCCTCGCGCAACGCCGGCTTTCGGGCGGCAGGAGAGGAAGTTTTAGCGCCTCTGGTTCGTGCCATGACGACCTGAAGAGGTTTTGGGCGGCGGTGATGAACGGAGGAGACAAACGGAGGTGCTAACGACATCGGGCTATGGAGAGGAGACGAACGGACAGCTGCTGTGACTTTTCCCCTTTTCTGAAATGGTTTCGCAGCCCAAATGACCGGTATTTATAAAGAATAACAGAATATGAACGGTCATCTTGGGTTTCGCAGAAGAAAACCGTTTTCGCAGCAAAATTGAGCATTTTGCAGGAGAAAATCACTTTCACAGCCCACTTCGCAACTGCGAAATTGGAGTCACTATGCTGCGGAATGGCGCTCGTGTGCCAAAAATCGGTTTCGCAATTGCAAAACACCTTTCTGAATGGAGAAAACACTGCAGAAATAGGGCTTTTTTATGCCTTAGTGGTTCGCAGCCCACTTCGCAGCTGCAAAATTGGGGCTCCTGTGCTGCGTAGTGGCACTTGTGTGCCAATCTTGGATTCGCAGTTGCGAAAACTTTCGTAGAGGACTCAAAAGTGTTGCGAACTGATTTCGCAACAAAAAGCCATTTTCGCAGAGAAATCCTCTTTGGCTACAAAATCTCGTAGAGCTCTTTTCCTTCCCTGTTTTTGCTCTGTTTTCGCTCCGATTTCTTCCCGATTTCTTCCTTTACATTTTCTCCCACCTGGAATCATTCAAAAAGATGAAATTACATAAAAACACACAATTTAAGATCAAAAACTAAGATCATAAGTAGAAATAAAACTTTAAAATTTACAAAATTTACAAAAATTTTGGACTTTGGTGAAACAAAGTCCATCAAACCCTTCTTTGCTTAGGCTTTTTGAGGCTCAACGAGGTTGATCTCCTCCTTGTCTGGTTTGAACGGCTCCATGAATGGCTTGAGACGATATCCATTAACTTTAAAAGTGTCCTTGCTATTGGAATTCAATAATTCCACTACTCCATGATTAAGTACTTGATGGATAATGAATGGACCAATCCACCTAGACTTGAGCTTTCCAGGAAAAATATGAAGTCTTGTGTCATAGAGTAAAACTCTTTGTGCTTTCTGGAATTCCTTGTTAGAAATCAGTTGATCATGCCACCTCTTCATCCTCTGTTTTGCAACTTTGGAGTTGATGTAAGCATCATTTCTCAATTCCTCCATCTCATTAAGGTCTAAGCACCTCTTTGCCCCGGCCCTGATCAAGTCCATATTCAGCTTTTTGATTGCCCACCAAGCTCTGTATTCAACTTCCACAGGGAGATGACATGCTTTGCCATAGACAAGACGATAGGGGTACATGCCAAGAATAGTCTTATAAGCTGTTCTATAGGCCCATAATGAGTCATGAAGCTTAATAGACCAATCTTTCCTGTTTGTACTCACCACTTTCATCAATATGTTCTTTATCTCCCTGTTTGCTAGCTCAACTTGCTCGAAAGTCTGTGGATGATAAGGTGTAGCTACCTTATGCTTCACTCCATACTTGGCTAACAAACTTTCAAAAGGCTTGTTGCAAAAATGAGAACCTCCATCACTGATTATAGCTTTGGGCACCCCGAATCTTGCAAAAATGTTCTCTTTCAGAAACTTGAGAACCACTCTATGATCATTTTGCTTACAAGGCACTACCTCAACCCACTTAGAAACATAATCTACCCCCACCAAGATGTAAGAATTACCAAAAGACATAGGAAAAGGTCCCATAAAGTCAATGCCCCATACATCAAATAGCTCAACTATTAGTATAGGGTTCATGGGCATTTGATTTCTTTTTGTCAGCTTGCCAAGCCTTTGGCATCTATCACAACTTCTACACATGACGTGGGCATCTTTGAACAGAGATGGCCAAGTAAACCCTGATTGCAACACCTTCACAGCTGTTTTCTGAGAGGCAAAGTGGCCTCCACATGCATTCTCATGACAATGGTTTAGAATTCCTTGTTGCTCTTCCTCAGGCACACACTTCCTTATGATCTGATCTGCACAATACTTAAAAAGGAAAGGTTCTTCCCAATAATAAGCATGAATTTTTGCAAAGAAGTGTTTCCTGTTCTGTGCATTCCACTCACTTGGAATTTCACCAGTGACTAAATAATTAGCAATGTGAGCATACCAAGGAGTTTTGACTAGGAACATAAGTGATTCCTCAGGAAAGTCATCATTAATAGGCAAGGCATGAGAATTATGTGCTATAGCTAACCTTGAGAGGTGGTCAGCTACCACATTCTCCACTCCTTTCTTATCTCTGATTTGAAGATCGAATTCTTGTAACAAAAGAATCCATCTTATCAACCTTGCTTTAGCATCTTGCTTTGTCAATAAATACTTCAAGGCTGAATGGTCAATAAAAACAATGATGAAAGACCCTACCAGATAAGCACGAAATTTGTCCAAGGCAAATACCATAGCTAGCAATTCTTTCTCTGTAGTTGTGTAATTCCTTTGGGCTTCGTTCAATGTTTTGCTTGCATAATAGATCACATAGGGCTTCCCATCTTCTCTTTGACCAAGCACAGTTCCTATAGCAAAGTCACTGGCATCACACATTAGTTCAAAAGGTAGTTTCCAGTTAGGGGCCCTCACTATTGGAGTTGTTGTTAAAAATTTCTTCAATTGATCAAAGCTATCTTGACATCTTTCATCCCATATAAACTTAGCATCCTTAGCTAACAGCTCACAAAGAGGTTTGGAAAGCTTTGAAAAGTCTTTGATGAACCTCCTATAAAAGCCTGCATGGCCAAGGAACTGCCTTACTCCTTTTACAGTTGTTGGGGATGGCAATTTGGAAATGAGCTCCACCTTTGCTTTATCAACTTCAATGCCCTTTTCGGAGATGATATGACCAAGGACAATTCCTTGATGTACCATAAAATGGCATTTTTCCCAATTGAGCACCAAGTCTTTTTCAATGCATCTGTGAAGAACTGCTTCCAAATTGACTAAACATTCCTCAAATGTACCTCCATATACGGTGATGTCATCCATGAAAACCTCTATAATTCGCTCCACCATATCACTGAAGATACTCAACATACACCTTTGAAATGTTGCAGGTGCATTGCATAAACCAAAAGGCATTCTTCTGTAAGCATATGTTCCAAATGGACATGTAAAAGTGGTCTTTTCTTGGTCTTCCGCAGCAATCTCAATCTGAAAATACCCTGAATACCCGTCCAAAAAACAGTAGAACGGATGGCCAGAGACTTTCTCCAACACTTGATCGATAAATGGCAATGGAAAATGATCTTTCCTGGTCACTGCATTCAACTTTCTATAATCAATACACACCCTCCACCCTGAAGTGAGATGCGTAGTGATTTCTTCTCCTTCATCATTCTGAACCACAGTAATCCCTGATTTCTTTGGTACCACTTGAGTAGGACTCACCCAAGAGCTGTCAGATATAGGGTAGATAATACCTACTTGAAGTAGCTTCAGCACCTCAGCTCGCACAACCTCTTGTAAATGAGGATTCAATCTCCTTTGAAATTGACGAATTAGCTTAGCTTCCTCCTCCATATATATATGATGCGTGCAAACTAAAGGACTAATGCCTTTCAAATCAGATATTTGCCATCCTATAGCTCCCTTACACCTCTTGAGAACTTCCAATAAACACTTCTCTTGATGATTGGTCAGAGATGAAGATATTACGACAGGACATTGATTGTTTTCTTCAAGGTATGTGTATTTCAGCTCCACAGGTAGAGGCTTCAAATTGAGTTTTGGGATCTCTTTTTCAGCATCTGCTCCTTCTTCTTTATTGAACAAAGGTAGAATCTCTTCTATCCTCCTCCAACTTTGTAAAGTAGCAAGCTCATTAGGAGGTTCAGACAAACCTTCCTCACAATCCACAAAACTTTCATTCAGCTTGTCTTGCACATTCTGATTACAGTGCTCCTCTACCAGAGTATCAATAATACACACTTCCTCTGGACCCTCTTCTTCTTCCGGAATGATTTGCTTTTTAGACATATAAAAGATGTTGAGATCAAGTGTCATATTGCCAAAAGTGAGTTGCATAAGCCCATTCCTACAGTTGATGATTGCATTTGAGGTAGCTAGGAATGGCCTTCCCAGGATGATAGGAACTAAATTAGCTTCCTTAACAGTAGGATCCGTGTCAAGAACAATAAAATCCACTGGATAGTAGAAATTATCAACTTGAACCAAGACATCCTCAATTACTCCTCTGGGAATTTTTACTGATCTATCTGCTAGAGATAGAGTGATTGTTGTTGGCTTCAACTCACCAAGCCCCAATTGCTTATAGACAGTATATGGAAGCAAATTCACACTAGCTCCCAAGTCTAATAAAGCTTTCTCTACTACCTTTCCTCCAATCATGACTGAAATGGTAGGACTTCCCGGATCTTTGTACTTCAAAGGAGATTTACACTGTAAGATTGCACTTACTTGCTCAGTCAAGAAGGCTTTCTTATTTACAGTCAACCCTCTTTTGATAGTACACAAGTCCTTTAGGAATTTTGCATATGTTGGAACTTGCTTAATCATATCCAACAGTGGGATATTGACTTTAACTTGTCTCAATACTTCAAGAATTTCAGCTGCATTTCTAATCCCCTTCTTCCCATGCAATGCTTGAGGAAAAGGTGGAGAAGTTGATTTCTTCAGCATTTCTTCCTTCAGAAGTTCCTTCTCTGGATTTGCATTCATTGTTGACTCATTGTCCTCTTTCTTATCATTGATCTCTCCTTCTTTGTCTTTCATTTCCTCCTCCCTTATTGCCTCTTCTTCTTCAACAGGTGGCTTAGGTGGTGGCTGCTCAATTTTCTTACCACTCCTTAGAGTGATCAAGGCTTTGACATCTTTCATCTATGATGATTCCCCCACATGGCTTTCCACTTCTTGGACACCCTTGGGATTTTGGTGGGGTTGGGAAGGAAATCTTCCCTTTTCTTGTACTGTATTCAAATTTGTGAGCCTTGATATTAAGTACTGGAGATTATCTATCCTTTGGGTTATATCATTTTGCATTCCATCCATCCTTTTGTTCAGAGTATTCTCTACTCTGTCAATTCTTTGATTAAGTTGAGTATTGATGGCTTTTTGTTCTCCAACAAAATCTCCCACTACCTTGCTGAGATTCAAAATGGCTTGTTCAAGACTTGAAGATTGCTGAGATGGTTGATCCGGCTGTTGGTACTGAGGTGCTCTAGGCTTCCATGAAAAATTTGGATGATTCCTCCAACTTGAGTTGTAAGTATTTCCATAGGGCACATTGTTATTGGGCTTAAATTGTCCAACAACTTTTGCTTGCTCTCCAAACATTTCCCTTTCAGCTGAAACTGTAGGGCATTCCTCCACCAAGTGTTCATAGGATTGACAATTAGGACAAAGCTTCACTTGCACTGGTGATTCGGCAACAGCTTGCACTTCATGCATTTTTTTCAGTTCCAGCTCCTCCAATCTTCTTGTCATAGCTGCAAACTTTGCTTTTGTATCATCCTCTTCTTTCAAAGTATACATCCCAGCCTTAGCATTGAAAGCACTAAGTTGAGATTTCATCTTTCCCACTTCTCCTTTGGTTGGTTCATCCCATCCCCTTGAAACTTCAGCTACATAATTCAAGAAATCCATAGCTTCCTCCGGATTTTTGCTCATGAAATCTCCTCCACACATTGTCTCCAAGAGTTACTTCATTGAGGATGACATCCCATCATAAAAATAGCTCACCAATAGCCAAGTATCAAAACCATGGTGAGGACATGCATTTATGGCTTCCATATATCTTTCCCAACACTCATAGAATTTCTCATTCTCTTTAGCTGAGAAGTTTGAAATTTGCCTTTTCAAGCCATTTGTTCTATGAGTGGGAAAAAATTTCTTAAGGAATTCAGCTTGTAAGTCAGTCCAAGTACGGATACTCCTTGGCCTTAAAGAATTAAGCCAAATTTTGGCTTTATCCTTTAAAGTAAAAGGAAATAACTTAAGCCTCATCAAATCAATTGAAGCTCCTCCCTCTTGGAATGTATTACAAACATCTTCAAATTCCTTAATATGTGCATAGGGATTCTCACTTTCCATTCCATGGAAAGTTGGTAGAAGTGGAACAATATATGGTCTGATCACTAGCTGCTCTGTAGGAGGTATTATACATGATGGTGCACTCATACGAGGTGGATGCATACGGTCCCTCATTGATCTAAATTCATTGAGATTGTCTTGACGAACTTGGTGACTATGCTGATCTTCAGGTGTAGTTTCCATGATATTCAAGCTCAATTCCAATTCCTTAGTATGAGGTGTATCACTTCTAACAAGCCTTCCTCCACTGCCTCGTATCCACTTTGGCATATACAACTAGTATCTATCTGAAATTGAAATGAAAATACAGGACAACAAAAGAAAACAAGGCTACAATAACAAAATAAAACTAAGCTGAATTTAAAAGCTAACTTAGATTATGCATAAGTAGAAAAGAAAGAAATAGAATTAATAAATCAAAAGAAATGTTGCCAAACTTGTGATGAAAATCACAAGTACTCTGAAATAGTATCATTGATTCTTGACACCTTCCCCGGCAACGGCGCCATTTGATTCATGCCTAATTGGTGTCTCAGCTGATTCGTGTCCAGCTGGTGCTCCTTGATTGAGGAAGTAATCAACAAAATTTATAACCTATTGATTACTACCAAAAAGTGCTATTTTGTAGACCTAATTATAATGGTTTTAAGCACCTTTGTGTAGTAATCATATTCATTTAACCCAATTAATTCATTAAGGTCCTTAGTAATTGGTTTTAACCATTTTGTGGCAAGTTTACATGTTTTTATCAGCTTATGAATCAATTCAAGCATGCCAAATGATGGAGGAGCTAATTGGACAAGTTAAAGCAAGGATTTTGGAAGTTTGCAGGCTTGAATTTCAAGTGGAAACACGAGCACAAGCAAAGAGAATGCAAAGAGGAAAAACAAGCAAAGTGAAGAGGAAAACAGAGGACAGCAGCTGCAGTCTTCTCTCGAACTTTTGGAGAACTTCCCGAAGTCCATTTTCTACATGCTATATACCATTTCAAAGCTCAGGAAGTCAAGAATCCAACGCTTCAAACCGTGTACAATTTGGAGCTGAAATGAGGAAGATATGGCCTTCGGAAGACAACTGCATCAAATCTTGTGAAAATTTCGCAAGGTGAATTTCTCCTTGCGAAATTTCGCAAGGAGAAATTCACATTGCGAAAATGCCAAATCTCCTCTGTTTCTCCACGCACGCACCACCGACTTTTGAGATATTTTTAGCTTGATATTTTCTCATGTAAATTCCTTTTGTAACCTTGTATTCAGCCATCATAAGGCTTTATCTTGTAATTTTGCTATATATAGAGGTGCACAACACCTCCAAAAAGAGAGATTGAAAAATGGACGGATGGGGTGATCGATCCTTTGTAGATTAAATTAGAATTATATAAAGCTCTGTTTTCCTTCTTTTCTCTTTTCTTTCTCATTTTCTTAGTAGCCAAACAGCCTCTGAGGACTTTTCCTCAGAGGATGGTTGGCTAAAACCTTTAAGTTTCTCAAAGCATGAATGTTATGTGATGGCTTGGATGCAATTCCATGGAAATTTCTCGCACCCGGAAGGTAAGGTAGTCGTTTTTCATTAATGGTTCATTAATGTAAAGTTGGGTTTTTATTTCCTTTGGACAACTTCCAACGGCCAATACTTGATAAGCTTTTGGATTTCTATCCATTAGTTATCTCCTACGAGCTATTGGAAGGTGAGGTTTTCAATTCCAAGTTTTGCATTAATCCATTAGAACCAATTTCAATGGCCATTGAAAGGTGAGTTTATCACCTAGAATGACTTTGAGTTGCCAATATTTGGTAAGCTTTTGGCTTTAGACCATTAGTTATCTCTTACGAGCCATTCAAAGGAAGTCTAAGGTGAATAATCATTGATGAAATTCACTACCATCTATTTTGTCATTTTAAAGGATTAAAACTTGATTTGCTAAATCCATACCGGTTCGGGAAGCAAGCATCACCATAGTTGCAACCCCAACGCGAGGAGCCTATCCTGAGATTTCCAATTTGCATAAGAGCCAGAGCATAGCTATCCTATCTTTGAGAAACTTGTTTTTACACCCTTTTATTTTAGTCTTTAATGTTAGCTTAGATTAGTTTAAATCTCTCTAAAACATTTTCATCTTCTTTTAAAGCTAACATCCATAAGAAAATCACCTATTTTCCTAATTTGAATATCACTCGTGTTTGCGAAAACCCTTCCCAGTGAACGATCCTAGAACCACTATGCTATAGTAGCTTGGCTACTTTAGTAATAGTATTTAAGGTATAAATTTTGTTGATACGCCTTTAAAGCTAAGCTACCAAGAGTCGGGTTATCAAATGGCGCCGTTGCCGGGGAAGGTGCCACAAGCACAGTGAAGCAACCATTAAGGGTAACTTGTGATCTTCATCACAAGTTTGGTGAGTTTTCTTCTAATTTTTTTTTTTTATTAGTTTAGTTTTTATTTAGTTAAATTTTTATTCTCTTTTCTTTTATTTTTGTTTTAATTTCAATTTGTGCATTCCTTGTTGGATTCGAGACCAAGAGGGAACCTTGGTACAAGTTGAAGAAAAGAGCCTTAGTTGAATATCATTTTTTAGAAATGGAAATTCCACATGAAGATCAAAGCTCTCATTATGATCATGAGAAGGACAAAGTTGCATATTTATCCATGAGGGATCGGATTGAATTAGGGAAAAGGCAGGTTCAACAAAGCCAATGGGGTAGTAAGAATGCTTTGAATGAAGAAATGAGCATGAAGGCAAAGCTAGCATCTATGGCTAGAACGATAGAAGAGTTTGAATTGAGAAATGTGCATACTGAAGCACAACCACAAGCCATGCCAACTTCATTTGAGTATGTAAACCATCCCAACCTTACAAGCCAACCTCAACATCAACCGAATGACAAATTCGCATACCTATCCATGAGGGATCGGATTGAATTGGGGAAAAGGCAAGTTCAACAAAGCCAATGGGGTAGTAAGTATGCTTTGAATGGAGATGATTCATATGAGCATACGGTAGGGGAGTGCCCTACCATTCCAACTATGAGAGAAATGCGCGGTTACCAAAGATCCTACACCTCAAGTTGGAATAAACATCCCAACCTTACAACCCAACCTCAACCTCAACCATCAATGAGTACATCTTCATTGGAGCAAGCCATTTTGAAGATAAGCAAAGTCATGGAGGACTTTGTAGGTGAGCAACAAAAGATCAACTCTCATCTTAATGAAAAGATTGATAATTTGGAGAGTTCAATAAATGTAAGAATGGAGGAGGTTTATAATGATCTATCACTAAGGATAGAAAAAATTCAAGACTCCATTGAGAAGCTCACCAATCTCGACATAGCAAGGGGGAAAAGGAAGCTTCCTCTTCAACCCCACCATAACCTTCAAGGAACCAATGCAAAAAGATCAAGGAAAGTGTTGATGATCGACATTTTGGTGGGGGATTGCTATGACAACTCTATGGACCAACCTTTCATTGAAAATCATAAGGTTCAAGATGATAAAGGGTTACTTGAACCCTTTAAAGCATCCACTTCTCCAGGGAAGAGAAGAGAAACGAATTCCCTTGGACCAAATGGGAAGGATGCCAATTTTGTTTGGGATCCAGGGGGATTTCAGCATGAAGTGGGTGTGTGAGTGAGGATGAGCTAAATAGTTCATCTTCTTTTTGGGGTACATGCTATCAGCTTCATTTAAATTCTATGCTTTTTTTAAAATTATGCATGTTTTAGTTTGAATTCTTAGCTTTAATTTAGTTTTAATATGTTTTTAAGATGAGTTTTGAAGTGTTCATGCAGGTACGAAAGCTCACAAGCTCACAAATGTGGAGAAAAAGGTGAAATAGGGGAGAAATATATCTAAGTCCAAGCTTAAAACCCCATTTCGCAACTTAACAAGTGAGTTGCAAAATTTTCGCAAGGTGAATTTCACATTGCGAAAATTTCGCAAGGTGAATTTCACATTGCGAAATGCACATTTTGGCAAGATGCAAAATGCAACCTCTCGGGATTGCACTTTCGCAAGGAGAGTAACCAGTGCGAAAATTTCGCAAGGTGAATTTCTCCTTGCGAAATTTCGCAAGGAGAGTAACCAGTGCGAAAATTTCGCAAGGTGAATTTCACCTTGCGAAATTGTTTTCAAAGCCAAAAATCTCCAATTTTAACACCCCTGCAAGCTACATTCAAATGCCATTGCAACTTATATGAGTATACCATCATGGCATGGACCCTTTGAGCCTTGTCCTCAGCTGCTCAAAGTGGGGCCCACTCATCATTTTTGTAAATATTTAGTATAAATTCCTCTCTCATTCAATTTTTGAATTTTGAAAAAGGTGGTTCAACCTTCTCAACTCCAAGTCCACATCACATGAGGTACCACTTCCTTCCTCCTTATTTTAGATTCAAACATTGAGGACAATGTTCATCTCGGTTGGGGGGAGAGATGAGGAAGTAAGTATTAGTTTAAATTTTTATCATACTTAGTTAAATTAGCTACTTTTTAAAATTTTTAAAATTTTTGCTTTAAACTCCATGGATATTAAGGATTAACTCTCAAAATTAAATGAGAGAAGTCGAGTTTCAACTTGATTACATGAGTCTTAGAGTTTGTATTATGCTCTTCTAAAAGTTGATGAATTGTTGAAACTCCCATTGCATGCAAACTTATCTCTTCCACCTTAAGCTATTCGCACACACATACATTAGATTCCGGTTATAAGATGTGAAACTATCTCACCCTTTAAGCTTGAGAAATCATAATTTGACACCTTTAACCTCTCTTTAATAGTGTTGGGACACCTCATAAAGACCAATGAGTCTTTGAAAAAATAGAAAAAAAAAAGAAAAAGAAAAAAAAAGAAAAGAATAAACTTCTTTGCTTGCCTTGAAACCTGAGCATGGTCCGAAGGGGTGGCAAAAGCCTTTAAAGCCTGGTGCCCTAAGCCTTTATTGGTTGGGAGTCACCGATCCTCTGCTTGTTACATGGGTGAATTGGTTAAGTTTAGTAAGTGAAAAGAATTGTGAATAAGAGGTGTGTTCCTAGCCTATCAAGAGATGGTTAATTTTGCTAAGCTTAAAGAAAGACTTAGGTTGGGGGGAGATGATAGTTATCCATACTATACTCGGAAGCTAATCACATTAACACTTAGCTTTTAGTGGAAGAATTTGATTTGGATCTTTTGAGAGTGAAAATTCTTTTGATGCTTAAACTTGCATAATATCCATTCTTTGTACTCTATGATCAAGTGAATGCTTTGACAACTCTTATTATAGGTTGAGTTTCACATCTTTATTGATCCATGGATGTCCATCATGCCACTCATATCATTTTTTGGAGTGATTTGCATGATCCCTTTTATGTATATTATTATAGTTTACTTAGTTTTTATCTCCTCCATTGCTAAGGGACTAGCAATGAGTCGGTTGGGGGGTGTGATTACTACCAAAAAGTGCTATTTTGTAGACCTAATTATAATGGTTTTAAGCACCTTTGTGTAGTAATCATATTCATTTAACCCAATTAATTCATTAAGGTCCTTAGTAATTGGTTTTAACCATTTTGTGGCAAGTTTACATGTTTTTATCAGCTTATGAATCAATTCAAGCATGCCAAATGATGGAGGAGCTAATTGGACAAGTTAAAGCAAGGATTTTGGAAGTTTGCAGGCTTGAATTTCAAGTGGAAACACGAGCACAAGCAAAGAGAATGCAAAGAGGAAAAACAAGCAAAGTGAAGAGGAAAACAGAGGACAGCAGCTGCAGTCTTCTCTCGAACTTTTGGAGCACTTCCCGAAGTCCATTTTCTAAATGCTATATACCATTTCAAAGCTCAGGAAGTCAATAATCCAACGCTTCAAACCGTGTACAATTTGGAGCTGAAATGAGGAAGATATGGCCTTCGGAAGACAACTGCATCAAATCTTGTGAAAATTTCGCAAGGTGAATTTCTCCTTGCGAAATTTCGCAAGGAGAAATTCACATTGCGAAAATGCCAAATCTCCTCTGTTTCTCCACGCACGCACCACCGACTTTTGAGATATTTTTAGCTTGATATTTTCTCATGTAAATTCCTTTTGTAACCTTGTATTCAGCCATCATAAGGCTTTATCTTGTAATTTTGCTATATATAGAGGTGCACAACACCTCCAAAAAGAGAGATTGAAAAATGGACGGATGGGGTGATCGATCCTTTGTAGATTAAATTAGAATTATATAAAGCTCTGTTTTCCTTCTTTTCTCTTTTCTTTCTCATTTTCTTAGTAGCCAAACAGCCTCTGAGGACTTTTCCTCAGAGGATGGTTGGCTAAAACCTTTAAGTTTCTCAAAGCATGAATGTTATGTGATGGCTTGGATGCAATTCCATGGAAATTTCTCGCACCCGGAAGGTAAGGTAGTCGTTTTTCATTAATGGTTCATTAATGTAAAGTTGGGTTTTTATTTCCTTTGGACAACTTCCAACGGCCAATACTTGATAAGCTTTTGGATTTCTATCCATTAGTTATCTCCTACGAGCTATTGGAAGGTGAGGTTTTCAATTCCAAGTTTTGCATTAATCCATTAGAACCAATTTCAATGGCCATTGAAAGGTGAGTTTATCACCTAGAATGACTTTGAGTTGCCAATATTTGGTAAGCTTTTGGCTTTAGACCATTAGTTATCTCTTACGAGCCATTCAAAGGAAGTCTAAGGTGAATAATCATTGATGAAATTCACTACCATCTATTTTGTCATTTTAAAGGATTAAAACTTGATTTGCTAAATCCATACCGGTTCGGGAAGCAAGCATCACCATAGTTGCAACCCCAACGCGAGGAGCCTATCCTGAGATTTCCAATTTGCATAAGAGCCAGAGCATAGCTATCCTATCTTTGAGAAACTTGTTTTTACACCCTTTTATTTTAGTCTTTAATGTTAGCTTAGATTAGTTTAAATCTCTCTAAAACATTTTCATCTTCTTTTAAAGCTAACATCCATAAGAAAATCACCTATTTTCCTAATTTGAATATCACTCGTGTTTGCGAAAACCCTTCCCAGTGAACGATCCTAGAACCACTATGCTATAGTAGCTTGGCTACTTTAGTAATAGTATTTAAGGTATAAATTTTGTTGATACGCCTTTAAAGCTAAGCTACCATGAGTCGCATCACCTATTACACCATATACTAGGGTAGCAAAGACAAAGCTACTATAGCATAGTGGCTCTAGGATCGTTCACTGGGATGGGTTTTCACTTCACAAATGATATTAATTCAAAGCTGAATTGGTGCCTTTTCATTTCAAGGTTAGCTTTAAAAGAAAACATAATCTTTGGTGGAAAAGGTTGGTTTTAAGCTAACCAAAAATAGTAACTGATTTTAATTACAAAGAAAAGTGTTTCTTGGAGTTTCAGATCACTAGGCTCGGACTCCTCATACAAAAAGGAGAGTTCCGGTCACTTGTTTCTTTTCCTCGCATTAAAGAATTAACATATAGTTCCTTCTCCAACCGGTGTTGTACAGATGCTTCCCATTAATGGGTTCAAACACTAAATCCCTCTCACTGATGCATCTTGCAATGGCTTATACCTCTCACCTAGCACTTCCCATTCAAGGTGATCTTTAACTTTGGATTACCTGTCAAAAGCTCGCAAGAGATAACTAATGAATGTCTCCTTGGAGTCCAAAAGCTTACCAAGTGTTGGCTATTCTAGAAAATCCTACCTTCAAGTCACCTCCCAGAGGCTCGCAAGGAGTAAACTAGTGCATCTCCATGGACGGAGATCACTTGCCTTACCAAGTGTTGGCCCAGGTGATTTAAAGGCGTTTTAAGTTAACTAAAATGATAAAAACCATTAACGGGTCACACTTTCTCTTCATTAAAAACTAAAACAACAAAACTTCCAATTTATGCATGAGGGAACTTACCCGGCCTTTTTCACTCCAAGAGACAAAGAGCCTAGCCTCTCATCCTCTGAGAAAAATCCTAAGAGTTTGATTGGCTAGAAAGAAAACTAAAGAGAAAATAAGAATATATAGGAAAAACAGAGCAAGTGCTCTGTATTTTACTTCCTTCCTAAAACTGTACAAAGGATGCCTCGTCTTCTTGTCCTCAAGAACAAGCTCTCGAGAGATATATATAAAGAAAATTACAAAACAAAATATCTGAGGTTATTCACCCCTTTTCCAAACTTAATAACTAAGGAATCCTATGATAGGTGGGTTACAAGGAGAGAATGGAAATTTAGACAAAATATCGGAAGAAAAATATCTCCAAGTGTCGGTTACAAATATCGGGAAGCACTAAGGACCATTTCGCAGGTGAAAATGAGGTCTGCGAGATTTCGCAGATGTACAAAAAGGGCTGCGAAATTACTTCGCAGCAACCGGTTAATTTCGCACCGCTGCGAAGTGGTCTTCCAGCTTGCGGCTATCGGCTTCCAACTTGACGTGAAACTTCAGGGGGAATTCACAGCACTGTGCAAAAAGGCTGCGAAATATCTCGCAACAAAAGGGTGATTTCGCAGCACTTTGCAAAATCTTCCTTCAGCTTGGAGTGATCAGCTTCCAACGGCTGTAACTTCCTCATTTCGACTCCAAATTGCACACCGTTTGAAGCATTGGATTCTTGACTTCCTGAGCTTTGAAATGATATATAGTATGTAGAAAATGGACTTTGGAAAGTGCTCCAAAAGTGTGAAATAAGACTGCAACTGCTATCCTTTGTTTTCTTCTTTGCTTTTCCTCCTTGCACTCCGGATATATTTATGGCAAAGGACTTCAAAGCTTTGGTTCTTCATGTTTCTGAGCTATCAATTGCTTTGCCATGGATTCCAAATAACTCTCCTCAATCTTGGATTGCTTTGGTGATAAAAAAGCTATCAAAACACCAAAACTTAACACAATTTGATTAGAATTGATTGCAAGGGTCCTTAACATGCCAATTGAGTTAAAAGGTAATAATTACTACTCAAGAGTGTTTAAAAGAGTTAATTACAAGCTACAAAATAGCACTTTTTGAGTAGTAATCAAATACTTACAACTCAAGTTGGAGGAATCATCCAAATTTTTCATGGAAGCCAAGAGTACCTCAGTACCAATAGCCGGCTCAACCATCTAAACCATCCCAACAAGCTTCAAGTCTTGAACAAGCAATATTAAATCTTAGCAAGGTTGTGGGAGATTTTGTTGGAGACCAAAAATCCATCAACTCTCAACTCAGTCAAAGAATTGACAGTGTAGAGAATACTTTGAATAAAATGATGGATGGGATGCAAAATGACTTATCTCAGAAGATAGATAATCTCCAATACTCAATCTCAAGGCTCACTAATTTGAACACAGTGCAAGAGAAGGGTAGATTTCCTTCTCAACCTCACCAAAACCCCAAGGGTATCCACGAAGTGGAAACTCATGAGGGAGAATCTTCACATGTGAGAGATGTTAAAGCCTTGATCACTCTAAGGAGTGGTAAAAAGGTTGAGTCACCAACACCCAAGCCATATGTTGAAGAGAAGGAAGAAGAAGAGACAAAGAAGAGGGAGGAAATGAAAGGAAAGAAGAAAAATATCAGTGAAGGGAAGGAGGACCATGATTCAACAGTGAATGCAAATCCGGAGAAAGAACTTATTAAGGAAGAATTGATGAAGAAACACACATCTCCACCTTTTCCTCAAGCTTTTCATGGGAAAAAGGGGATAAAAAATGCATCAGAAATCCTTGAAGTATTGAGGCAAGTGAAGGTCAACATTCCATTGCTGGACATGATTAAGGAAGTTCCATCATATGCAAAGTTCCTAAAGGACCTGTGTACTATCAAAAGAGGGTTGAATGTGAATAAGAAAGCCTTCTTGACTGAGCAAGTGAGTGCCATCATACAATGCAAATATCCTTTGAAGTACAAAGATCCGGGATGTCCTACCATTTCAGTTATGATTGGAGGAAAGGTAGTGGAGAAAGCTTTGTTAGATTTGGGAGCAAGTGTGAATTTGCTACCATACTCTGTTTATAAGCAATTGGGACTTGGTGAATTAAAGCCAACATCAATCACTCTATCTTTAGCTGATAGGTCAGTGAAAATTCCAAGGGGGATAATTGAGGATGTTTTAGTTCAAGTTGATAATTTCTACTATCCAGTAGATTTTGTTGTTCTTGATACTGAGTTAAGAAAGCTAATTAAGTTCCTATCATCCTTGGAAGGCCATTTCTTGCTACTTCAAAAGCAATCATAAATTGTAGGAATGGACTTATGCAACTCACATTTGGCAACATGACACTTGAGTTTAATATCTTTCATATGTCAAAGAAGCTAATTACTCCGGAAGAAGAAGAAGGTCCAGAAGAGGTATGCATTATTGACACTCTAGTGGAGGAGCATTGTGATCAGAATATGCAAGACGAGTTGAATGAAAGTCTTGAGGATCTTAAGGAAGGGTTGTCTGAACCCACTGATGTCCTTATTACTCTACAAGGTTGGAGGAGGAAAGAAGAGATCCTACTTTTATTCAATAAAGAGGAGGGACAAGATGATGTAACAGAAGACTTCCCGAAGCTCAATTTGAAACCTCTGCCCATGGAGTTAAAATATACATACCTGGAAGAAAATAACCAATGTCCTGTTGTTATATCTTCATCTCTTACCGGTCATCAGGAGATTTCTCTACTTGAAGTTCTTAAGAGGTGCAAGAAAGCAATAGGATGGCAAATATCTGACTTGAAAAGAATCAGTCCTTTGGTTTGTACACATCACATATATATGGAGAAAGAAGCTAAACCAATTCGTCAACCTCAAAGAAGATTGAATCCTCATTTACAAGAAGTGGTGCGAACTGAGGTACTGAAGCTACTCCAAGCGGGTATTATTTATCCCATATCTGACAACCCTTGGGTGAGTCCTACTCAAATGGTACCAAAGAAGTCAGGTATTACTGTGGTTCAGAATGAAAAAGGAGAAGAAATTGCTACACGCCTCACTTCAGGTTGGAGGGTGTGTATTGACTATAGGAAATTGAAAACTGTTACAAGGAAAGATCATTTTCCACTCCCGTTTATTGATCAGGTGCTGGAGAGAGTCTCTGGCCATCCTTTTTATTGTTTCTTGGACGGGTACTCAGGGTATTTCCAAATTGATGTTGAAGATCAGGAGAAGACCACTTTCACATGTCCGTTTAGAACATACGCCTATAGAAGAATGCCTTTTGGTTTATGCAATGCACCTGCAATATTCCAAAGATGTATGCTTAGTATCTTCAGTGATATGGTGGAGCGAATTATGGAGGTCTTCATGGATGATATCACCATATATGGAGATACATTTGAAGAATGCTTAGTAAATTTGGAAGCGGTTCTTGATTCATGCCTAATTGGTGTCTCAGCTGATTCGTGTCCAGCTGGTGCTCCTTGATTGAGGGAGTAATCAACAAAATTTATAACCTATTACACCATATACTAGGGTAGCAAAGACAAAGCTACTATAGCATAGTGGCTCTAGGATCGTTCACTGTGATGGGTTTTCACTTTGCAAATGATATTAATTCAAAGCTGAATTGGTGTCTTTTCATTTCAAGGTTAGCTTTAAAAGAAAACATAAAGATGTTTGAAAAAGGATTGGTTTTAAGCTAACCAAAAATAGTAACTGATTTTACTTACAAAGAAAAGTGTTTCTTGGAGTTTCAGATCACTAGGCTCAGATTCCTCATACAAAAAGGGAGTTCCGGTCACTTGTTTCTTTTCCTCGCATTAGAGAATTAACATATAGTTCTTTCTCCAACCGGTGTTGTACAGATGCTTCCCATTAATGGGTTCAAACACTAAATTCCTCTCACTGATGCACCTTGCAATGGCTCATACCTCTCACCTAGCACTTGCCATTCAAGGTGATCTTTAACCTTGGATTACCCGTCAAAAGCTCGCAAGAGATAACTAATGGATGTCTCCTTGGAGTCCAAAAGCTTACCAAGTGTTGGCTATTCTAGAAAATCCTACCTTCAAGTCACCTCCCAGAGGCTCGCAAGGGGTAAACTAGTGAATCTCCATGGACGGAGATCACTTGCCTTACCAAGTGTTGGCCCAGGTGATTTAAAAGCGTTTTAAGTTAACTAAAAAGATAAAAACCATTAACGGGTCACACTTTCTCTTCATTAAAAACTAAAACAACAAAACTTCCAATTTATCATTCTGAAACTTACCCGGCTTTCTTCACTCCAAGAGACGAAGAGCCTAGCCTCTCATCCTCTAAGGAAAAATCCTCAGAGTTTGATTGGCTAGAAAGAAAAAGAACGAGAAAACAAAAATATATATGAAAAGCAGAGCAAGTGCTCTGTTCGTTGATTCTATATATGATATATTATCTATATATTGGATCCCCTGGAACAAGCTCCTCCGAGAGTCTTTTTTTTAGTGTTTACAAGAGAGTTTATATAGGAAGGTAATTTACCCTTCCTTGGATACTTCCTAGCTAAGGAATTACATGAGTGGCTGAATACAAGGAGAAAATGGAAATTTATACAAAAATATCTAAAGAAAAGATCTAAAAGAGTCGGTGCACAACTATCGGGAAACTTCAGGAGAAATTCCACAGCACTGTGCAAAATGGCTGCGAAATCATTTCGCAACAAAAGGGTGATTTCGCAGCCGGGCAAAATTCTTCCTTCAGCTTGATGCAGTTGTCTTCCAAAGGCTGTAACTTCCTCATTTCAGCTCCAAATCATACACGGTTCAAAGCGTTGGATTTTTGACTTCCTGAGCTTTGAAATGGTATATAGCATGTAGAAAATGGACTTCAGGAAGTGCTCCAAAAGTGTGAAAGAAGACTGCAGCTGCTGTCCTCTATTTTCCTCTTTGCTTTTCTCCTCTTTGCTTCTCTCCTTTTTGCATTCCGGATTTGCTTATGACAAAGGACTTCAAAGCTTCGGTTCTTCATGTTTCTAAGCTTTCCATTGCTTTGCCATGGATTCCAAATAACTCTCCTCAATCTTGGATTGCTTTGGTGATCAAATTACTAACAAAAACACCAAAACTTACACAATTTGATTAGAATTGATTGCAAGGGTCCTTAACATGTTAATTGAGTTAAAAGGTAATAACTACTACTCAAAAGTGTTTAAAAGAGTTAATTACAAGCTATGAAATAGCACTTTTTAAGTAGTAATCAGTTCTTAAAAGATGCATTGAGAAAGACTTGGTGCTCAATTGGGAGAAATGCCATTTTAGGGTACGTCAAGGAATTGTCCTTGGCCATATCATCTCCGAGAAAGGCATTGAAGTTGATAAAGCAAAGGTGGAACTTATTACCAAATTGCCATCCCCAACCACTGTAAAAGGAGTAAGGCAATTTCTTGGCCATGCAGGGTTCTACAGGAGATTTATACAAGACTTCTCTAAGCTTTCAAGGCCTCTTTGTGAACTTTTAGCTAAGGATGCTAAGTTTGTCTGGGGTAAGAGATGTCAAAAGAGTTTTGATCAATTGAAGCAATTTTTGACAACCGCTCCAATAGTAAGGGCTCCTAACTGGCAATTACCCTTTGAAGTAATGTGTGATGCCAGTGACTTTGCTATAGGAGCTGTACTTGGCCAAAGAGAAGATGGGAAGCCCTATGTGATCTACTATGCAAGCAAAACATTGAACGAGGCTCAAAGAAACTACACAACTACAGAGAAAGAATTGTTAGCTGTGGTGTTTGCTTTAGACAAGTTTCATGCTTATTTGGTAGGGTCTTTCATCATTGTTTTCACTGACCATTCGGCCTTGAAGTATTTATTGACAAAGCAAGATGCAAAAGCAAGGTTGATTAGATGGATTCTTTTGTTACAAGAGTTTGATCTCTAAATCAGAGACAAGAAAGGGGTGGAGAATGTGGTAGCTGACCACCTTTCAAGGTTAGCTATAGCACATAATTCCCATGTATTACCTATTAATGGTGACTTTCCTGAGGAATCACTTATGTTGCTAGAGAAAGCTCCTTGGTATGCTCATATTGCTAACTATTTGGTTACTGGTGAAGTTCCAAAAGAGTGGAAAGCGCAAGACAGGAAGCACTTCTTTGCAAAGATTCATGTGTATTATTGGGAAGAGCCCTTCCTTTTCAAGTATTGTGCAGATCAGATCATAAGGAAGTGTGTCCCTGAAGAAGAGCAACAAGGGATCCTCAGCCATTGCCATGAGAATGCCTATGGAGGCCACTTTGCCTCTCAAAAAACAACCATGAAGGTCTTGCAATCAGGGTTTACTTGGCCATCACTTTTCAAAGATTCCCACATCATGTGTAGGAGTTGTGATAGATGCCAAAGACTCAGGAAGCTTACAAAAAGAAACCAAATGCCCATGAACCCCATCCTTATAGTTGATCTTTTTGATGTTTGGGGTATTGACTTCATGGGACCTTTCCCAATGTCTTTTGGTAACTCTTATATATTGGTGGGGGTGGACTATGTTTCCAAATGGGTGGAGGCAATCCCATGTAAACATAATGATCACAGGGTGGTTCTCAAATTTCTTAAGGAGAACATCTTCTCAAGATTTGGGGTGCCCAAGGCCATAATCAGTGATGGAGGTACTCATTTTTGCAACAAACCTTTTGAAACCCTATTAGCCAAGTATGGAGTGAAGCATACGGTAGCTACACCTTATCATCCTCAAACTTTCGGGCAAGTGGAGCTAGCAAACAGGGAAATAAAAAACATACTGATGAAAGTGGTGATTACAAGCAGAAAATATTGGTCTATTAAGCTACATGATTCATTATGGGCATATAGAACAGCTTATAAGACTATTCTTGGCATGTCTCCCTATCGTCTCGTCTATGGCAAAGCTTGCCACCTCCCTGTGGAAGTTGAATATAAGGCTTGGTGGGCAATCAAGAGATTGAACATGGACTTTATCAGAGCTGGGGCAAAGAGGTGCTTAGACCTTAATGAGATGGAGGAATTAAGAAATGATGCTTACATCAATTTCAAAGTTGCAAAACAGAGGATGAAGAAATGGCATGATCAAGTAATCTCCAACAAAGAATTGTGAAAAGGACAAAGAGTCCTACTCTATGACTCAAGGATCCATATCTTTCCAGGGAAGCTCAAGTCAAGGTGGATAGGTCATTTGATTATTCACCAAGTACATCTCAATGGAGTGGTGGAATTACTAAATTCCAATGGCATAGACACCTTTAGAGTCAATGGTCATCGCGTCAAGCCATTCATTGAGCTGTTCAAGCCAGAAAAAGAGGAAATCAACCTCCTTGAGCCACAAAAAGCCTGATCAGAAAAGGGGTAGATGGACTTGGTTTCACCAAAGTCCATAATTTTGTTAAATATGTTAATTTTTAAGTTTTGTAAATTATTTGATTGTAATTTTGGTCTTAAATTATGTTAAGTGTAACTAACTTAATCTTTTTGAATGATTAAATCAGGAGCAGATTCTTGCCACTTAGGCCCAACACACTACCATCCTGAGGCAGATTCAGCATCATCTTGGCAGTACATCAGTTCCTGAGCATGCCATTCCCAGCTCATCAGAGCCATCACAGGCCCCTCCTTTTGTTGATCAGCCTATGCCTCATCAGGAGCCTCCTACAGGAGAGGCAGCTGAGCCATCATTTCCACAGCATCACTCCACGTCACTTAGGAGGTACCACTTCCTCCCTATTTTTCAATCACTTTTATCACATTGAGGACAATGTTCAGCTTGGTTGGGAGGAGAGTTGAGGAAGGAAGTTTTTGTTATTAATGCTAAGTTATTTTGGTAATTTAGTTGCTTTTTGCTTAATTTAAAAAATTTTTAAAAGTCTTTATTCTACTCTCCATGGTTATTAAGGAAAAATTTTCAAAATGAAAAGGGAGAAATTGAATTTTTGTATTTTCACTTGACTTAGAGTTTGTATTATGCTTACTAAAGTTGATGAATTGTTGAAACTTCTATTGAATTCAACCTTAGTTCTTCCACTTTAAGCTATTCACACACTATGCACAATAGGTTCCAATTATAAGATGAAAAACTATTTCCCTCTTGACTTAGGAAAATTTTAGACTTGGTACCTTTGACCTCATTTAATAGTGTTGGGACACCTTGTAAAAGGCCAATGAGCCTTTGAAAAAAAAGAATAAAGAAAGAAAGAAAAAAATTGTTTGCTTGCCTTGAAACCCGAGCAAGTTCTGAGGAGTATATGGTGAAAATCTTTAAAACCTAGTGCCCTAAGCCTTCATTGGTTGGGAGTCACCGACCTCAATGCTCATTACAAAGGTGAATAGGTGGAGTTTAACATACTGTAGGTGCTTGGGTATTAAAAATTCATTTTCAAAAGTACGGGGTAAAATCCGAGGAGTTAGTGGTTGAAAGATCCTTAAAGCTTGATGCCCTAAACCTTAAATGGTTGGGAGTCATCGATGGACCCCCGTTACATGGACAATTTAGAAAAGAATACCTTTAAGCCTTGTACTCCTACAATGAAAAAAAATTGTGAACCAAGAGGTGCATTCTTAGCCTATTGGAGGTTGATCAGTTTGCTAAGCTTTGAAAAAGAGCTAGGTTGGGGGGAGAGATTAGTTCAACATACTATATTCGGAAACTAATAAATAACACTTAGATTTTTGTGGAAGAGTAAGGTTTGACCCTTTGGGAGTGGAAACTCTTTTAAAGCTTAAATTTGCATAATGTCTTCTCTTTAAGAATTGTGATTAGACAAGTTATTTGATAACTCTTGTTGAAGTTTGAGTTTTATTTCTTTAATGTTCCATGTGAGAGCTAGATCATCATGCCACTTGAAAATTGTTTTTTGATTAGCATGATCTTGTAAATTATAATACTTTTTATTTTTATTTTTCTCTCCTTCATTGCTAATGGACTAGCAATATGTCGGTTGGGGGGAGTGATTACTACTCAAAAAGTGCTATTTCATAGCTTGTAATTAACTCCTTTAAACACTGTTGAGTAGTAGTTATCACCTTTTAACCCAATTAACATATTAAGGACCCTTGCAATCAATTCTAATCAAATTGTGTTAAGTTTTGGTGTTTTGATAGCTTTTTGATCACCAAAGCAATCTGAGATTGAGGAGAGTTCTTTGGAATCCATGGCAAAGCAATGGAAAGCTCAGAAACATGAAGAACTGAAGCTTTGAAGTCCTTTGCACTAAGCAAATCCGGAATGCAAGGAGTGTGGGATCCTTTAGTCTTCCCTGCAAAAGATGTCCAGACAGGGCGTCCGGACACACCATCGGAGGGCGACGGAACGTGGGCTGTGGCAGGCTGTCGGAATGACGTAGCAAGGCTTGCTCACTGTAGTCAATGATCCGAACAGCATATCCGGATAGGATATGCTATCGTCCGGGGTGTGATGATCGCGAGTGTCATGTGCTTCTCCCTGAGGGAGTCCGGATAGGGGAGCGCGCCACGTGTCCTCTTGGGGAATCCGGATGGAGTTACTCCGGATAGCAATGTGCGCTCCGTGTCATCAGGGGGAGGGGTCCCTACACCTTGTACACACAGATGGTCCCCCTTACGATGCGCGGATATCTCACTCCCGGAATTCTGTCCGGTCAAACATGTCCGGATCCTCTGATCGGACATTTCACATCCAGCGCCTGCCGCCGGATGGGAGAGGAGGGCGTTTCAACTTCCCCGGTCAGACATGTCCGGATCCTCTGATAGTGCTCACCTGGAGAGTTTCGCAGCCATTTTGCACAGTGCCGCGGTGTTCTCCTGAAGCTTCCCGATATGTGCGATCGACATTTTGAGATATTTTGCTTTAGACATTTGATGTCTAAATCCCCAAACTCTCCTTGTAATCCACCTATCATAGGATTCCTTAGTCTTTAAGTAAGAACAAAGGGTGAATAACCTCTTATATATAGTTTGTAATTTCCTTTACACGAGATATCATGTAGGAGTCGGGAGCTTGTTCTCAGATGCATCCTTTGTACAATTTTGCAAGAAATATATTTTACAGAGCACTTGCTCTGTTTTTCATATGTATTTTTGTTTTCTCATTCTTTTTCTTACTAGCCAAACGAGCTCTAAGGAAGTTTCCTCAGAGAATGAGTGGCTAGGCTTTTAGTTCCTTGGAGCTAAGGTTGCCGGGAAAGGTTCCAAGTGCAAGAATTTATAGCTTTGTGGTTTCAGCCATTAAAGAAAAGAAAGTGTGATCCTTTAATGATTTCTATGTTTTTAGTTAACTTAAAACACCTTCAATTCACTTGAGTGAACACTTGGTAAGGCAAGTGATCTCCGTCCATGGAAATGCACTAGTTTACCTCTTGCAAGCTTTTGGGAAGTGACTTGAAGGTAGGATTTTCTAAAATTGCCAACACTTGGTAAGCTTTTGGACTCCAAGGAGACATCCATTAGTTATCTCTTGTGAGCTTGAGAAGGGAAGTCAAAAGTTAAAGATCACCTTGAATGGCAAATGCTAGGTGAGAGGCACGAGCCATTGCAAGTTGCATCAGTGAGAGGGAATTAGAGCTAAAATCCATTCAAAGGATACATCTGTACAACACCAGTTAGAGAATTGGCTATATGTTAATTCTCTAATGCGAGAAAATGAACCAAATGACCGGAGCTCTGTTTTTGCATAAGGAACCTCCCCTGTGAACCCAAACCTCCAAGGAATGTTTTTCTTCATAAGTAATTTCCATTACTTTCTTTTTAGTTAGCTTGAAACAAAACCTCGTTCAACCAAAGTTTGTGTTTTATTTCTTAAGCTAACCTTGAAATGAAAAAGCACCAATTTAACTTTGAAGTGGTATCAGTTGTGAGTTGAAAACCCTTCCCAGAGAACGATCCTAGAGCCACTATGCTATATTAGCTAAAGCTATCCTAATGCATGGTGATATAGGTTATAAATTTTGTTGATTACTCTCTCAATCAAAGAGCACCAACTGGACGTGAATCAGCTGAGACACCAATTGGGAACGAATCATTTTCCATAAGCAAATCCAAAATGCAAGGAGGGGAAGTAAAGAGAAATCTACCATGAAGCATTCTAGAGGATAGTCACTGTCAGCCACTTTTGGAGCACTTTCTGGAGCTCAATTCATGCATACTATATGTTGTTTCGAAGCTCTAGAAGTTAGCAATCCAATTCTTCAAATGGTACCTGATTAGGAGTTGAAATGAAAGAGTTACAGCCATTGGAAGCCAATCACTAAAAGCTAAAGGCCAATTTTACAGGGCTGCGAAATCAGCCTTTGGCTACGGAATGGTGTCCTTCATGCTGCGAAATTTCGCAGCCCTCTTGCTCAGCTGCGAAATTCTCCTGAAGCTTCCCAATATTTATGACCGACATTTTTTGAGATATTTTGCTTTAGATATTTGATGTATAAATCCCCAAACTCTCCTTGTAATCCACCTATCATAGGATTCCTTAGTCTTTAAGCAAGAACAAAGGGTAAATAACCCCATATTTAATGCTTGTAAGTTTCCATGAAAGACAGGTCCGAAGTGTGTACACAGACAACTTTGTATAGTTTTTGAAGGAAGTAAAATTCAGAGCCTTTGCTATGCCTTACCTACTCGTTTGGATTGTATATGTTCATTTAATTTTTCTTACTAGCCAAACAAGCTCTGAGGATGTTTCCTTAGAGTATGAGTGGGTAGACTTTTAGTTCCTTGGAGCTAAGGTTGCCGGGTAAGGCCCCAATTGCAAGAATTGGTAGTTTTGTTGTTTCAGCCATTAATGAAGAGAAAGTGTGACCCATTAACGATTTCTATGTTTTTAGTTAACTTAAAACACCTTCAATTCACCTGAGCCAACACTTGGTAAGGAAAGTGATCTCTGTCCATGGAGATGCACTAGTTTATCTCTTGCAAGCTTTTGGGAGGTGAACTGAAGGTAGGATTTTCTAGAATTGCCAACACTTGGTAAGCTTTTGGACTCTAAGGAGACATCCATTAGTTATCTCTTGCGAGCTTGAGAAGAGAAGTCCAAGGTTAATGATCACCTTGAATGGCAAATGCTAGGTGAGAGGCACTAGCCATTGCAAGTTGCATCAGTGAGAGGGAATTAGTGCTGAAATCCATTAAAGAGAAGCATCTGTACAACACCAATTAGAGAATTAACTATATGTTAATTCTCTAATGCGAGGAAAAGAACCAAGTGACCGGAGCTCTGTTTTTGCATGAGGAGCCTCCCTTGTGAACCTAAAACTCCAAGGAATGTTTTTCTTCATAAGTAATTTCCATTACTTTCTTTTTAGTTAGCTGAAAACAAAACCTTTTTCAACCAAAGTTTATGTTTTCTTCTTAAGCTAACCTTGAAATGAAAAAACACCAATTTAACTTTGAATTGGTATCAGTTGTAAGTTGAAAACCCTTCCCAGTGAACGATCCTAGAGCCACTATGCTATATTAGCTAAAGCTATCCTAATGCATGGTGATATAGGTTATAAATTTTGTTGATTACTCCCTTCTGAAGACCACAATCAAGGAACACCAGCTGGACATGAATCAGTTGAGACACCAATTGGGAACCATGAATCAAATGGCGTCATTTCCGGGGAAGGTGCCAACTTCACAGTGATATTATTTCAGCGTACTTGTGATTTTCATCACAAGTTTGGTGAATTTTTTTTCATTTTACTAACTCCTTTAATTGTTTCTTTTACTTGTTCATATTTTAACATAGTTTTTAATTTAGTTTTAGTTAATCTAAGTTTTTTTTTTGGTAGTCTTGTTTTTTTTTTTTTCCTCTGTTTTTGTTTGTGTTACAGTTGATACTAGTTGTTTATGCCAAATTGGATACGAGATAGTGGAGGAAGGCTTGTTAAACGTGAAACACCTCATAACATCATGGAAACTACACCTAAAGATCAGCATAGTCACCATGGTCATCAGGACAATCCCAATGAATTCAGATCAATGAGGGACCGCATGCATCCACCTCGTATGAGTGCACCATCATGTATAGTGCCCCCTACAGAGCAGCTAGTGATCAGACCCCATATTGTTCCACTTCTACCAACTTTCCATGTAATGGAAAGTGAGAATCCCTATGCACATATCAAGGAATTTGAAGATGTTTGTAATACATTCTGAGAGGGAGGAGCTTCAATCGACTTGATGAGGCTTAAGCTATTTCCTTTTACTTTAAAGGATAAGGCCAAGATTTGGCTTAATTCTTTAAAGCCAAGGAGTATCCATACTTGGACTGATTTACAAGCTGAATTCCTAAAAAAAAAATTTTCCTACTCACAGAACAAATGGCTTGAAAAGGCAAATTTCAAACTTCTCAGCTAAAGAGAATGAGAAATTCTATGAGTGTTGGGAAAGATACATGGAAGCCATTAATGCTTGCCCTCACCATGGTTTTGATACATGGCTATTGGTGAGTTATTTCTATGATGGGATGTCTTCCTCAATGAAGCAACTCCTCGAAACAATGTGTGGAGGAGATTTCATGAGTAAGAATCCTGAGGAAGCTATGGATTTCTTGAGTTATGTAGCTAAAGTCTCAAGGGGATGGGATGAATCGAATAAGGGAGAAGTGGGGAAGATGAAGTCTCAACCAAATGCTTTTCATGCTAAGGCTGGGATGTACACCTTGAAAGAAGAAGTTGACATGAAAGCAAAATTTGCAACTATGACAAGAAGATTGGAGGAGCTAGAACTAAAAAAGATGCATGAAGTGCAAGCTGTTGCTGAAACACCAGTGCAAGTAAAGCCATGTTGTATTTTTCAATCTTATGAACACTTGGTGGAGGAGTGTCCTACAATTCCAGTTGCTAGAGAAATGTTTGGAGATCAAGCAAATGTCATTGGACAATTCAAGCCCAATAGCAATGCTTCATATGGAAACACTTACAACTCAAGTTGGAGGAATCATCCAAATTTTTCATGGAAGCCAAGAGCACCTCAGTACCAACAACTAGCTCAACCATCTCAACAAGCTTCAAGTCTTGAACAAGCAATAGTGAATCTCAGCAAAGTTGTGGGAGATTTTATTGGAGACCAAAAATCCATCAATGCTCAACTCAGTCAAAGAATTGACAATGTAGAGAATACTTTGAATAAAAGGATGGATGGGATGCAAAATGACTTATCTCAGAAGATAGATAATCTCCAATACTTAATCTCAAGGCTCACTAATTTGAACACAATGCAAGAGAAGGGTAGATTTCCTTCTCAACCTCACCAAAACCCCAAGGGTATCCATGAAGTGGAAACTCATGAGGGCGAATCTTCACAGGTGAGAGATGTCAAATCCTTGATCACTCTAAGGAGTGGTAAAAAGGTTGAGTCACCAACACCCAAGCCACATGTTGAAGGGAAAGAAGAAGAAGAGACAAAGAAGAGGGAGGAAATGAAAGGAAAGAAGAAAGATATCAGTGAAGGGAAATAGGACCATGATTCAACAGTGAATGTAAATCCGGAGAAAGAGCTTATTAAGGAAGAACTGATGAAGAAATACACATCTCCGCCTTTTCCTCAAGCTTTGCATGGGAAAAAGGGGATAAAAAATGCATCAGAAGTCCTTGAAGTATTTAGGCAAGTGAAAGTCTATTTCCATTGTTGGATATGATTAAGCAAGTTCCAACATATGCAAAATTCCTAAAGGACCTATGTACTATCAAAAGAGGGTTGAATGTGAATAAGAAAGCCTTCTTGACTAAGCAAGTAAGTGCCATCATACAATGCAAGTCTCCTTTGAAGTACAAAGATCCGGGATGTCCTACCATTTCTGTCATGATTGGATGAAAGGTAGTGGAAAAAGCTTTGTTAGACTTGGAAGCAAGTGTGAATTTGCTACCATACTCTGTCTACAAGCAATTGGGACTTGATGAATTGAAGCCAACATCAATCACTCTATCTTTAGCTGATAGATCAGTGAAAATTCCAAGGGGGATAATTGAAGATGTCTTAGTTCAAGTTGATAATTTCTACTATCCAGTAGATTTTGTTGTTCTTGATACCGATCCCTTTGTTAAGGAAACTAATTATGTTCCTATCATCCTTGGAAGGCCATTTCTTGCTACTTCAAATGCAATCATCAATTGTAGTAATGGACTTATGCAACTCACTTTTGGCAACATGACACTTGAGCTTAATATCTTTTATATGTCTAAGAAGCTAATCACTCCGGAAGAAGAAAAAAGTCCAAAAGAGGTATGCATTATTGACACTCTAATGGAGGAGCATTGTAATCAGAATATGCAAGACAAGTTGAATGAAATTCTTGAGGATCTTGAAGAAAGGTTGTCTGAACCCGCTGATGTGCTTGCTACTTTACTAGGTTGGAGGAGGAAAGAAGAGATTCTACCTTTATTCAATAAAGAGGAGGCACAAGAAGCTACTAAGGAAGAGATCCCAAAGCTCAATTTGAAACCTCTGCCCATGGAGTTGAAATACACACACCTGGAAGAAAATAATCAATGCCCTGTTGTTATATCTTCATCTCTTACTACTCATCAGGAGATTTATCTACTTGAAGTTCTCAAGAGGTGTAAGAAAGCAATAGGATGGCAAATATCTGACTTGAAAGGAATCAGTCCTTTGGTTTGTAAACATCACATATATATGGAGGAAGAAGCTAAACCAATTCGTCAACCTCAAAGAAGATTTAATCCTCATTTGCAAGAAGTGGTGCGAGCTTAGGTGTTGAAGCTACTTCAAGCGGGTATTATTTATCCAATATCTGACAACCCTTGGGTGAGTCCTACTCAAGTGGTACCAAAGAAGTCAGGGATTACTGTGGTTCAAAATAAAAAAGGAGAAGAAATTGCTACACGCCTCACTTCAGGTTGGAGGGTGTGTATTGACTATAGGAAATTGAATGTTATGACAAGGAAATATCATTTTCCACTCCCGTTTATTGATCAAGTGCTGGAGAGAGTCTCTGGCCATCCTTTCTATTGTTTCTTGGATGGGTACTCAGGGTATTTCCAAATTGAAATTGATGTTGAAGATCAGGAGAAGACCACTTTCACATGTCCATTTGGAACATATGCCTACAGGAGAATGCCTTTTGGTTTATGCAATGCACCTGCAACATTCCAAAGATGTATGCTTAGTATCTTCAGTGATATGGTGGAGTGAATTATGGAGGTTTTCATGGATGATATCACCATATATGGAGGTACATTTGAAGAATGCTTAGTCAATTTGGAAGCGGTTCTTAACAGATGCATTGAGAAAGACTTGGTGCTCAACTGGGAGAAATGCCACTTTATGGTACATCAAGGAATTGTCCTTGGCCATATCATCTCCAAGAAAGACATTGAAGTTGATAAAGCAAAGGTGGAACTTATTGACAAATTGTCATCCCCAACCATTGTAAAAGGAGTAAGGCAATTCCTTGGCCATGCAGGGTTCTACAGGAGATTTATAAAAGACTTCTCTAAGCTTTCAAAGCCTCTTTGTGAACTTTTAGCTAAGGATGCTAAGTTTATATGGGATGAAAGATGTCAAAAGAGTTTTGATCAATTGAAGTAATTTTTGACAACCGCTCTAATAGTGAGGGCCCCCAACTGGCAACTACCCTTTAAAGTAATGTGTGATGCCAGTTACTTTGCTATAAGAGTTGTGCTTGGCCAAAGAGAAGATGGAAAGCCCTACTATGCAAGCAAGACATTGAACGAAGCTTAAAGGAACTACACAACTACAGAGAAAGAATTGCTAGCTGTGGTGTTTGCCTTAGACAAGTTTCGTGCTTATCTAGTAGGGTATTTCATCATTGTTTTCACTGACCATTCAGCCTTGAAGTATTTATTGACAAAGCAAGATGCAAAAGCAAGGTTGATCAGATGGATTCTTTTATTACAAGAGTTCGATCTCCAAATCAGAGACAAGAAAGGAGTGGAGAATGTGGTAGTTGACCACCTTTCAAGGTTGGCTATAGCACACAATTCCCATGTCTTACCTATTAATGATGACTTTCCTAAGGAATCACTCATGTTGCTAGAGAAAGCTCCTTGGTATGCTCATATTACTAACTATTTAGTTACTAGTGAAGTTCCAAGTGAGTGGAAAGCACATGATAGGAAGCATTTCTTTGCAAAGATTCATGCTTATTATTGGGAAGAGCCTTTTCTTTTCAAGTATTGTGCAGATCAGATAATAAGGAAGTGTGTCCCTGAAAAAGAGCAACAAGGAATCCTCAGCCATTGCCATGAGAATGCATGTGGAGGCCACTTTCCCTCTCATAAAACAGTCATGAATGTGTTGCAATCAGGGTTTACTTGGCCATCACTTTTCAAAGATGCCCACATCATGTGTAGGAGTTGTGATAGATACCAAAGGCTCGGGAAGCTTACAAAAAGAAATCAAATGCCCATGAACCCCATCCTAATAGTTGATTTCTTTGATGTTTGGGGTATTGACTTCATGGAACCTTTCCCAATGTCTTTTGGTAACTCTTATATCTTGGTGGGAGTGGACTATGTTTCTAAATGGGTTGAGGCAATCCCCTGTAAACACAATGATCATAGGGTGGTTCTCAAATTTCTTAAGGAGAACATCTTCTCAAGATTTGGGGTGCCCAAGGCCATAATCAGTGATGGAGGTACTCATTTTTGCAACGAACCTTTTGAAACCCTATTAGCCAAGTATGGAGTGAAGCATAAGGTAGCTACACCTTATCACCCTCAAACTTCAGGGCAAGTGGAGCTAGCAAACAGAGAAATCAAGAACATATTGATGAAAGTGGTGATTACGAGCAGAAAAGATTGGTCTATTAAGCTTCATGATTCATTATGGGCATATAGAACAGCTTACAAGACTATTCTTGGTATGTCTCCCTATCGTCTAGTCTATGGCAAAGCATGCCATCTCCCTGTGGAAGTTTAATATAAGGCTTGGTGGGCAATCAAAAGGTTGAACATGGACTTGATCAGGGCTGGGGCAAAGAGGTGCTTAGACCTTAATGAGATGGAGGAATTAAGAAATGATGCTTACATCAATTCCAAAGTTGCAAAACAAAGGATGAAGAGGTGGCATGATCAATTAATCTCCAACAAAGAATTCCGGAAAGGACAAAGAGTCTTACTCTATGACTCAAAGCTCCATATCTTTCCAGGGAAGCTCAAGTCAAAGTGGATAGGTCCTTTCATTATTCACTAAGTGCATCTCAATGGAGTGGTGGAATTACTGAATTCCAATGGCACACACATCTTCAAAGTTAATGGTCATCGTCTCAAGCCATTCATTGAGCCATTCAAGCAAGAAAAGGAGGAAATCAACCTCCTTGTGCCACAAAAAGCCTGATCAGAGAAGGGTTAGATGGACTTGGTTTCACCAAAGTCCATATTTTTGTTTAATTATGTTAATTTATAAGCTTTGTAAATTGTTTTGATTTTAATTTTGGTCTTAAATTGTATTATTTATATGTAACTTAATCTTTTTGAGTGATCAAAATCAGAAGGAAGTGCAAGGAAATTGAAAGAAGGAAGCTAGGAATTAAGAGGAGCTTAAAAATAAGGAGAGAGCATGGTCTGCGAAATTTCGCAGCCTAAAGAGGGCCGCTACGAAAATCGCCCCTCTCGCTGCGAAAATCGCTTTTCAATGCGAAATGGTTTCATAGCCGCCTAACGCCCTATGCGAAGAGACCCTTTAGCACACAAGTGCCATTTCGCAGCCCCATACATCCATTTCGCAACTGCGAAATGGTTGTGAAACCTCCATGCCTTGAAATCCTCCATTTCGCAGCCGAAACGCCATTTCGAAGGGTGTTTCGCAGCTGCAAAACCACCCTTTGGCACACGAGTTCCACTTTGTAGCACCATACGCCCGTTTCGCAGCTACGAAATGGGCTGCAAAAATGTTGCCAAAATGCCCCCTGCTGCGAAATCCACGCCCCCTCGCTACGAAAAGTCATGTCTGCTGCGAAAAGGAACAGTGACCCTTGGCATCCCTTTTAAATAGTATAAATTCCATTTTTCCTATTCTAAATAGTCATTTGAACTTCAAAAAGGTACCAAGAGGAGCCAAGCCAGAGCACCCTCCCGTCTGCCTCCTCCGCCTGAGCAAGCCGCGCACATCTCCGGCTGTTTTCGCTGACACCACCATGGCTAGAACTCGAGGAGCTAAGTCTTCGTCCCCATCGACTAGCCTGAGAATCCCAAGAGACACGCCTGTCCAAGGTTCCACCTCCGAGCTGCCGCGGCCACGCGTTGTCCCACCTCCGGTCAAGGATGCACCCATCAGTCCTCCGCCCAGGCGTTATAACACAAGGAGATCACTTACCATCGCCGGTGTGAGCTCTTCTAGAGGCCAAAAATCAGGTACTGGTCCCCCAAAGAAGAAAGCCAAGGTCTCTAAGCCAATTGATCTGACAGAGTCATTTTCAGAGCCTGAATCAGAGCCTACGCCATCTCCATCACTTGCCAAAAAGTCTCCACCACCTGCCAAGAAGCCTCAGCCATCTTAGACACTAGCAAAAGAATCTCAAATTCCCTTAGGCATGACTCCTGAGGTAGCTATCAGGCGCCTCATGGTGACACAGCCGCCAATTGAAGGAAATCTGGATTGTAGAGCAAGGCCATTCCACTCCGAGCTCTGTTTCGACATAGCCACCTTTAGAATTCAGCCTGAGCTCAGGGAGTCCTTTCGTTTGCTACAGAGGTATCATATGGAGCACTTGTTGACTCCCAGGGATTTTTTCTATCCCCGTGTGGCATTGGACTTCTATCAATCCATGACCACAAACCAAGTCCGGGATCCTACAGTCATCCATTTTACTATAGATGGACGCCATGGTATTTTGGGAGCTCGACATATAGCTGAGGCACTCCATATCCCCTATGAGCCAGCACGTTCAGAGGATTTTCGAGCTTGGACTTATCCTTCACAGAGTGACATCATTCATACTCTGTCCAGAGGAGCATCCTCACGCCATTATATCCTGAAGAAGGAACTTCCCCCCAACATGTTCTGCATTAATGCACTCCTGCGCCATAACATTTTTCCACTTCAGCATTGGGTGCAGAGGAGAGGAGTGTTGCTGGAGGCATTGTTTAGGATCTCTGAGAGATACTTCTTTGGCCCTCACCATCTCATCATGGTCATTCTTCTGTATTTTGAAGAGAAGGTGCATCGGAAGAAGCTACTCCGAGCGGATGCCATTCCACTTCTCTTCCCCAGACTATTATGCCAGATATTGGAGCACCTGGGATACTTAGCAAATCCTCAGCATGAGCGTAGACGTATTTATTGAGAGATTTTCACTCTCGACAAATGGACCAGTATGACATCTTATGGTGGTGCAGACCAAGGAGCACCAGCTAGACCAGAGCATCCACAACAGCCAGAGGAGTCAGTTGACATACCTGCTGACACTCAGCCACCTGCCCCTGCAGTGGCCCCTACTGAGCCTATACCAGAGGTTGCACCCTCTGCTCCTCAGGCCACACCACAGACTCCCCCTGTTATTCCACCCATATTAGAGTCATCTCCTTCAGCTGAGCCAAGGATAGCTATACCCATTATCAAGTATAAAGGCCTATGCCACACTTTCCAGGCATTGGCTACTTCTTAGAGCATCCTCACTCAGCAGATCACAGCTCTTCGTGCTCATCAGGAGCAGATTATTACCACTCAGGCATAGCACACTGCCATCCTGAGGCAGATTCAGCATCATCTGGGTATTATAGCAGCTCCTGAGCATGCCACTCTTAGCCCACCAGAGCCATCACAGGCCCCTCCTTTCATACATGAGACTATGCCTCCTGAGGAGCCTGCTATAGGAGAGGCAGAGGCAGTTGAGCCACCATCTCCACAGCATCTTCCACCCACCATTTGATCATTTTGATAGTTTCTTTTATATATATTTCAATTATGTATTTCGTTTATGTATGTCCTTTTTGAAATCCCATGCTTTTGATATTATATATTGGGATTGCTTGTATTACTTGATTTCATTTTGTACTTACTTGAATTGAAGTAATACAAATCTATCACTTTTTAATCACTCTTAGCATTATTTTATTCTTATTTCCTCTACTCATAACTTTTATTCTTTTCGAAACATGTGGTTTCTCCAATCGATACTCGAAATTGATATCGCTCAGGAGGAGGTACCACTTCCTTCCTATAATCTCAATCGCTCATGCCACATTGAGGACGATGTTCAGCTTGGTTGGGGGGAGAGTTGAGGAAGGAAGTTTTTTTTGTTATTTATGCTAAGTTATTTTGGTAATTTAGTTGATTTTTGTTTAATTTTAAATTTTTTTTAAAAGTTTTTTTTATTCTACTCTCTATGGTTACTAAGGAAAAATTTTCAAATTGAAATAGGAGAAATTGAACTTTTGTTTTTCACTTGACTTAGAGTTTGTATTATGCTTACTAAAGTTGATGAATTGCTGAATCTTCTATTGAATTCAAGCTTAGTCCTTCCACTTTAAGCTAGTCACACACTATGCACAATAGATTCCAATTGTAAGATGAGAAACTATTTCCCTCTTGACTTAGGAAATTTAGACTTGGTACCTTTGACCTCATTTTAACAGTGTTGGGACACCTTATAAAAGGCTAATGAGTCTTTGGAAAAAAAGAAAGAAAAGAGAGAAATGGTTGCTTGCCTTGAAACCCGAGCAAGGTTTGAGGAGTATATGGTGAAAATCTTTAAAGCCTGGTGCCCTAAGCCTTAATTGGTTGGGAGCCACCGACCTCAATGCTTGTTACAAAGGTGAATAGGTGAATTTTGACATACTGTAGGTGCTAGGGTATTAAAAATTCATTCTCAAAAGTCCGGGGTAAAATCCGAGGAGTTAGTGGTTGAAAGATCCTTAAGGCTTGATGCCCTAAACCTTAATTGGTTGGGAGTCATCGATGGACCCCCGTTACATGGACAATTTAGAAAAGAATACCTTTAAGCCTTGTACTCCTACAATGAAAAAAATAAATTTGTGAAACAAAAGGGTGCGTTCTTAGCCTATTGAATTTGGTCAGTTTGCTAAGTGTTGAAAAAGAACTAGGTTGGGGGGAGAGATTAGTTTAGCATACTATATTTGGAAACTATCAACTAACACTTAGATTTTTGTGGAAGAGTAAGGTTTGGTCCTTTGGAAGTGGAAATGATTTTAAAGCTTCAATTTGCATAATGCCTTCTCTTTATGAATTGTGTTTAGCAAAGTATTTGATAACTCTTGTTGAAAATTGAGTTTATATTTCTTTAATGTTCCATGTGAGAGTTTGATCATCATGCCACTTAAAATTTTTTGGAAGTGATCAGCATGATCTTGTAAAGTATATTACTTTTTAGAACTTTTTCTCTCCTTTATTGCTAAGGAACTAGCAATATGTCGGTTGGGGGGAGTGATTACTACTCAAAAAGTGCTATTTGATAGCTTGTAATTAACTCTTTTAAACACTTTTGAGTAGTAGTTATCACCTTTTAACCCAATTAACATATTAAGGACTTTTGCAATCATTTCTAATCACTTTGTGTAAGTTTTGGTGTTTTTGTTAGTAATTTGATCACCAGAGCAATCCGAGATTGAGGAGAGTTCTTTGGAAGCCATGGCAAAGCAATGGAAAGCTCAGAAACATAAAGAACCAAAGCTTTGAAGCTTTGAAGTCCTTTGCCATAAGCAAATCCGAAATACAAGGAGGGGAAACAAAGAGAAATCTACCATGAAGCATTCTAGAGGACAGTCACTGTCATCCACTTTTGGAGCACTTCCTAGAGATCAATTTATGTATACTATATGTCGTTTCGAAGCTCGAGAAGTTAGCAATCCAATGCTTGAAATGGTGTGCGATTTGGATAAAAAACATTTATAAATCCTATGACCTCATACTAGTGTAGCAAAACTACTATAGTATAGCAGCTCTAGGGTCGAACTCTGGGATGGGTTTTCACTCTACCAGTGATATACTCAAGATTTGAGATTGAGTCTGATGATTTCCTTTGGCATAAACTTAAAGTTTAAAAGAAAATAAAATTTGTTTTGAAAGTGGTGTTTGAAACTACACTAATATAGAACTAAGTAAAAATGGAAGAAAGAAAGTCTCCCGGAGATAAGGGTTGCTAGGATCAAGTTCAGAATGCAAAGTGGGAAACTCCGGATTTTTCTCCTCGCATTGGGGATTTAACCTATAGTTATTTCCCGAACCGGTATAGGTCTAACAATGAAGATTTAATCCATAATAAGTCAATAGAAGTGGTAGTCAATTTCCATTAATGGCTTTAGACACTATGGGACTTCACCTTGAACCACTTTCCAATGGCTCGTACATGATAACTAATGGACTAATATGGATCTAGCAATAAGCATCCACAGAGACCTGAAGCTTACCATGTATTGGCCATTCAAAGGGATTCAAAGGGATTTAAAGCAAAACTTTAGATTTAAAAGCCATTTATGAACTCCAACTACCTGTATTTAATGCACGAGAGTTTTCCACTTTAGCATCTGGACTTTTCACCTAGCTTCCTTCACTCCGAGAAACCAAAAGTTTAGCCTCTCATCCTCTGGGAAAACATCCTTAGAGGCTGTTTGGCTTCCAAGAAAAATAAAATAGTAGAAGGAAAAAAGCAAAGAAAAGAGATCTCTGTATTTCACTATATGTAAAATATACATAAGTTGGTCTCCTGGAGAAAGCTCCCCGAGAATCCTCTTTTCAGTGTTTACAAGAGAGTTTATATAGGAAGGTAATTTACCCTTCCTTGGATACTTCCTAGCTAAGGAATTACATGAGTGGCTGAATACAAGGAGAAAATGGAAATTTAGACACAAAAATATCAGAAGAAAAAGAGTCGGCATAAATATCCCAGTTTCGCACGTTGCATGGTGACTTGCGAAAATTTCGCAAGTTGATTTCGCAACTTAGAAACCACTTTCGCACGTTGAGATCCAAGTTCACAAGTTGCAAAATCAACTTCGCATGCTGGGCTTCACTGCGACTACACAGCTGCCATCCACTTTAAATTTCGCACATTGGAGTTCCAATTTCGCAAGGTGCGAAATTGTCCCTCAGCTTGATGCAGTTGTCTTCTGAAGACCATATCTTCCTCATTTCAGCTCCAAATTGTACAGGGTTTAAAGCATTGGATTCTTGAATTCCTGAGCTTTGAAATGGTATATATCATGTAGAAAATGGACTTCGGGAAGTTCACCAAAAGTGCGAAGGAAGACTGCAGCTGCTGTCCCCTGTTTTCCTTACTCTGTTTGTTCTTTCCTTGCATACTTTGAACGAGTTTGGCATAGGGCTATGGAGCTCCAAAGCTTGGTTTCTTCATGAATTTGAGCTTCCAAAAGCTTTGCCATGAACTATATATAGCTTTCCCTCATTCTTAAATTGCTTTGGTGAGCATAAAGCTATCAAAAAGCACCAAAACTTAACACAATTTGATTAGAAACGACTACAAGGGTCCCTAACATGCCAATTGAGTTAAAAGGTAATAATTACTACTCAAGGGTGTTAAAAAAGAGCTAATTACAAGCTACAAAATAGCATGTTTTGAGTAGTAATCACTCCCCCCAACCGACATATTGCTAGTCCCTTAGCAATGAAGGAGAGAAAAAATAAAAATAAACAATACTATAATTTACAAAATCATGCTGATCACTCCAAAAAATGTTTAAGTGGCATGATGATCTAACTCTCACATGGATCATTAAAGAAATATAAACTCAAATTTCAACAAGAGTTGTGCAAATTGAAGTTTTAAAATCATTTTCACTTCCAAAGAACCAAACTTTATTATTCCACAAAAATCTATGTGTAAGATGATAACTTCCGAATATAGTATGCTAAACTAATCTCTCCCCTCAACCTATCTCTTTTTAACACTTAGCACACTGACCAAATTCACTAAGCTGAGGACACTTTTTTTTTTTTTTCAAAGGTACAACGCTTAAAGGGGTATTCTTTTCTGAATTGTCCATGTAACGGGGGTCCATCGATGACTCCCAACCAATTAAGGTTTAGGGCATCAAGCTTAAAGGATTTTTCAACCACTAACTCCTCGAATTTCACCCCGGACTTTTGAGAATGAATTTTTTTTTTTTTTTTTTTTATACCCAAGCACCTACCATATGCTAACTCCACCTATCCACCCTTGTAACGAGCATTGAGGTCGGTGACTCCCAACCAATTAAGGATTAGGGCACCAGGTTTTAAAGATTTTCACCATATACCCCTCAGACCTTGCTCAGGTTTCAAGGCAAGCAAACATTTTGCTTTCTTTTTCAAAGGCTCATTGGCCTTTCATAAGGTGTCTCAACATTATTAAGAGGTCAAAGGTACCAAGTCCCAAAATTTTGCTAAGTCAAGAGGGAAATAGTTTTTCATCTTATAATCAGAATCTATTGTGCACAGTGTGTGGATAGCTTAAAGTGGAAGAACTAAACTTGATTTCAATAGAAGCTTCAACAATTGAACCACTTTAATAAGCATAATCTAAACTCTAAGTCAAGTGAAAAGCAAAATTTCAGTTTCTCCTATTTTGATTTGAAAATTTTTCCTCATAATCCATGGAGGTTGGAGTAAAAAGTAAAAAAAAACTACAACTAATTTACTAAAATAACTGAATTACCAAAATAAATTAGCATACTTCCTTCCTCATTTCTCCCCCCCAACTGAGCTGAGCATTGTCCCCAATGTGATATGGGTGATTGAAATTATAGGGAGGAAGTGGTACCTCCTGAGTGATATCAATTTCGAATACAGATTGGAGAAACCACATGTTTCAAAAAGAATAAAAGAGTAATGAGAAAAGGGAATATAATAAAAAAGGATATATATATGTATTACTTGGAAAAGAAATACAATATGCATGATGTTCAAGTAATACATCCAATCCCAGTTTATAAAACATCAAAAAGATGGGATTCACAAGTCTAATATAAAATGTAAGTAAAAAAAACATAAAAAGATCAGATAGTAGTGGGATCATGTGATGGCTCTGCTCTGATCTCCTCATCTGGTAGTGGAGGCTCGGATGGTCTAGACCTATCATGCCCAAGAAGTGTCGCCATACTCAGATGCTGTTGGATCTGATGAAGGATCGTGGTATGCTGGGTCTGAGTAGCAATGATCTGATCCTGGTGTGCACGAATAGTGGCCATCTGCTGGATAAGAGAATCCTGAGTGGTGCTCAGTGTCTGCAATGAGTGTACTAAGCCTCTAAATTCCGTAAGAGAAACGGTGACAGTGGGCTCAGATGAAGGAGGAGGTGCTGAGGTAGCTGGCATGACTGGTGGAGCACCCTGAGTGATAGGAGAAACAGGGAGTGTAGCCTCAGGCAGGTGCACTAAGGTGTGTGCTGTAGGGGCAGGAGGTGTAGTGTTAGTGAGAATCTCATCTTGCTGGGCCTGAGGTAGCTGCTCATCTTGGGGTAGCTCTGGAGGTGGGGGCACAGCTGGGGCTCCCTGAGGCGCAAAGTAAGCTGCCAAGTGATGCCATTTGTCGAGAGAGAAGTCTTCTCGGCAATGACGGCGCCTCTTAAGGCGGGGCTCTCCAGGGTAGCCGAGGTGCTCTAAAATCTGGCAAAGGAGCCTCGGAAATAATAATGGAATGACATTTGCCCTCTGAAGCTTCTTCTGATGGACTTTCTCTTCAAAGTGAAGAAGAGAAGTCATAATCAAATGATGAGGGCCGAAGTAATATCCCTCAGAAATCCTAAATAAGGCCTTAAGTATAGCTCCTCTCCTCTGAACTTTATGCTGAAGTGGGAAGATGTTGGCACGTAGGAGCACATCAATAAGGAGCATCCCAGATGGAAGCTCTCTCCTAGTCAACACTGAGACTGTCAAAGTCCCCCTGGACAAGATACGAACCACGTCCCTCTGAGAGAATGAGGACTACTCCCTGAAGTCTGCCTAAGTCACAGGCTCATAAGGTATACGGAGGGCCTCAGCAATGTGGCGAGCTCCAATGGCACCCTAGCGTCCATCTATGGTAAAATGGATGAGAGTAGGATTCCGGACGCTTTGAGTAGTCATAGACTGATAAAAGTCTAGAACTACTCTGGGATAATAGAATTGCCTAGGGGTGAGAAGATGCTCCATGTGATACCTCTGCAGCAAACGGAATGAATCCCTGAGCTCTGGCTGCTGTCTGAGAGCTTCGACGTCAAACCAGGTCTCTGAGTGGAAGGATCGATCTCTACAATCCAGGTTGCCCTCTATAGGCGGCCCTGCGATCATAGGATGCCTGATGATGGTCTCGAGAGGAATCCCCACGGGTATCTGAGAGTCCTCTGTGGGCAGCTCTGCTTGAGGTGTCTGGGATGGCTCTCCAGGACCCAAGAACTTGGTCCTCTTCGCAGGTGGCCGAGAAGCAGGCTTCTTGGCTTTAGCGGCGGGTGGCACAGGTTCTGTGGGTGGCCTCCTGGTGGGATACCGGCGCTGAGAAGGCGTTCCACCCTCAGATGGGGGAACGGCGGAGTCCTGAGCAGGTGGCGAAGTGGCGCCTCCAATGGCGGACTGCTCTGGTCGAGGCATCGGCGAGGATGGGGATGCGGAAATACCTCCCCTAGTCTTTGCCATGGCCGAAATGGAGCGAGATGGCTGTTCGTGAGTTCCAGAGGCTCTCAGCTGGTGCGCGGGCTGGTCTCTTCAGCTTCTCACCTTCAAGGTTTTATATACAGATGGGACTTGGGGGTTTTTTATGTTTAAAAATTTCCAAGGCAACCGAAAAGTCGTTTTGGGACGTTAGGCAAAATCCTGGGGTAAAATTTAAGTTTAAGAGTCAGTTTAGGAATTTTCGCACCTTGAATTTGACCATGCGACATTTTCGCACCTTGGAATCGAATTTCGCACCCAATTTTGCACTGTTCGAAAATTTCGCACCTTGTTTCGCACGGTGCGAAAATTGGCTTGAGGTGTGCGAAATGGCACTCGTGTGCCAGGAGGGAGTTTCGCACTGTGCGAAAATTTTCGCACCTTGAGCAGTGGTGTGCGAAATTGATTTTTAGAAATTTGCACCTTGTTTCGCACACTGGAATGAATTTCGCACCTTGGATTGAGGTGTGCGAAATTTTCGCACCTTGATTCGCATGGTGCGAAAATGGCCTTGAGGTGTGCGAAATGGCACTCGTGTGCCAGGAGGGAGTTTCGCGCTGTACGAAAATTTTTGCACCTTGAACAGTGGTGTGCGAAATCGATTTTTAGAAATTCGCACCTTGGTATGAATTTTCGCATGTTGGATTCCATCGTGCGAAATTTTCGCACCTTGAATTGCAGTGCTCTGTTCCCTTTGCTTTGCTCCCCTGTCTTGTTTTTGAAGGCTTCTCCACATTTTTCTTGTTTTTTTTTTTCTGAAATTTAACATCAAAATTGGCTTGAATTAAGACAAAGTTTGAACAAGAATTAAAATTAAAAGAAATAGAAAACAAAAATAAAAATAATAATACAACTATAAAACTATAAAAATTCATGGACTTATATAGTCCATGAAACCCTGCTTTTCCTCAAAGTTGCTGTGGTTCAAGGAGGTTGATCTCCTCCTTGTCTGCATTGTAAGGCCTTATGAATGGCTTGAGACGATGGCCATTGACTTTGAAGGTTTGATTGCCCTCGGGATTGAATACTTCCACCACTCCATTGGGTTGCACTTCATGAATTATGAAAGGACCCGTCCACCTGGATTTCAATTTTCCTAGAAAAATATGAAGTTTAGAATCATAAAGCAAGACTCTTTGTCCCTTGGTAAAATTCTTCTGATTTACCAACTGATCATGCCATTTTTTCAACCTTGCTTTTGCAATTTTTGAATTGAGGTAAGCATCATTCCTCATTTCCTCCAATTCATTCAAATCCAAATATCTCTTTAACCCGGCTCTTGTCAAATCCATGTTGAGCTTCTTGATTGCCCACCATGCTTTATATTCAATCTCCACTGGGAGATGGCACGCTTTGCCATAAACAAGGCGATAAGGAGACATTCCGAGAATGGTCTTATAAGCGGTCCTATAAGCCCATAACGAATCCAGGAGCTTAATAGACCAATCCTTCCTATTCACATTCACCACCTTCATCAATATATTCTTGATTTCCCGGTTAGCTAACTCAACTTGGCCACTCATTTAAGGGTGATAAGGTGTAGCTACCTTGTGCTTGACCCCGTATTTGGCCAGAAGAGTCTCAAAAGGCCTGTTGCAAAAGTGGGTTCCTCCATCACTGATAATGGCCTTAGGCACTCCAAATCTTGAAAAGATGTTCTCCTTGAGAAATTTGAGAACCACCTTATGATCATTGCTCCTACATGGGATTGCTTCTACCCACTTAGAGACATAATCCACTCCCACCAAAATGTAGGAGTGTCCAAATGACATTGGAAATGGCCCCATGAAGTCTATCCCCCAAACATCAAAGACATCCACTATCAAGATGGGGTTGAAGGGCATCATATTCTGGCGTGTTAACTTCCCAAGTCTTTGACACCGATCACATCCCTTGCACATAACGTGGGCATCCTTGAAAAGAGAGGGCCACCAAAAACCTGATTGGACCACTCTCATAGCTGTTTTCTGGGAAGCAAAATGACCTCCACATGCACTATCATGACAATGGGATAGAATCCCTGATTGCTCTTGTTCAGGAACACATTTCCTTATGATTTGATCAGCACAATATTTGAAGAGAAAAGGCTCTTCCCAATAATAGGCATGGATCTTAGCAAAGAAATGCTTCTTGTCTTGGGCACTCCACTCACTTGGAACTGCTCCAGTGACCAAGTAATTTGCTATATGAGAATACCATGGAGCTACCTCTATTGACATGAGAGACTCCTCAGGGAAGTCATCATTTATAGGTAAACCATGTGAGTCATGTGCTATCACAAGTCTTGACAAGTGATCAGCTACCACATTTTCAACTCCCTTTTTATCCCGGATTTGGAGATTGAATTCTTGAAGCAAAAGGATCCATCTTATCAATCTTGCCTTGGCATCTTGCTTGGTTAGCAAGTACTTCAAAGCGGAATGGTCAGTGAACACCACTATAAAGGACCCTACCAAATAGGCACGAAACTTATCCAAGGCAAAAACTACTGCCAACAACTCCTTCTCAGTAGTTGTGTAGTTCCTTTGAGCCTCATTCAAAGTTTTGCTTGCATAATAAATCACATAGGCCTTTCCCTCTTCTCTTTGCCCCAAAACAGCCCCCATAGCAAGATCACTTGCAGCACACATTACCTCAAAAGGTAATTTCCAATTTGGGGCTCTCACTATTGGTACAGTTGTGAGGAATTGCTTCAGTTCCTCAAAACTCTTCTGACACTTCTCATCCCACACAAACTTGGCATCCTTTACCAAGAGTTCACAAAGAGGTTTTGAAATTTTTGATAAATCCTTAATGAACCTCCTATAGAACCCGGCATGTCCTAGGAATTGCCTAACTCCTTTAACATTTGTGGGAGGTGGCAATTTAACAATTAGCTCCACCTTTGCCTTATCTACCTCAATGACATTCTTGGAGATTATATGTCCTAAGACAATTCCTTGTTGTACCATAAAATGGCACTTCTCCCAATTTAGCACTAGGTCTTTCTCAATACATCTTTGGAGATCAGTTTCTAAATGCAACAAACACTCCTCATAAGAATCTCCATATACAGTGATGTCATCCATGAAGACTTCCATGATGCTTTCCACCATATCACTGAAGATGCTTAGCATACATCTTTGGAAAGTTGCAGGTGCATTACATAGACCAAAGGGCATCCTCCTATAGGCAAAAGTACCAAAGGGGCAAGTGAAGGTTGTCTTTTCTTGATCTTCCAAATCAATCTCTATTTGGAAGTACCTTGAGTATCCATCCACAAAATAGTAGAAAGGATGTCCTGAAACTCTCTCAAGGACTTGGTCCATGAAAGGCAATGGGAAATGGTCCTTCCTAGTCACTGCATTCAACCTCCTGTAGTCTATACACACCCTCCATCCTGAGGTAAGACGTGTAGAGACTTCCTCCCCTTTCTCATTCTGAATCACAGTGATTCCAGATTTCTTTGGGACTACTTGGGTTGGGCTCACCCACAAGCTATCTGAAATGGGATATATGATCCCTGCTTGAAGTAGCTTCAAAACTTCACCCCTTACCACCTCTTGCATGTGAGGATTCAACCTCCTCTAGGGCTGCCTCACTGGTTTTGCATCCTCCTCCATATAGATATGGTGGGTGCATATCAAAGGGCTAATCCCTTTCAGATCAGAAATTGACCATCCAATTGCCTTTTTGCATTTTTTTAGGACTCCCAAAAGACTATCCTCTTGGTCCTTTGTGAGAGCTGAAGAAATCACCACTGGACATTTCCCATCTTCCTCTAAATATGCATACTTCAAATCAACAGGAAGTGGCTTCAAAACAAGCTTTGGAGGGTCCTCCATAGCAGCTCTTTGTGAGTCCTCCTTATTGAACAGTGGTAAGATCTCTTCCCGTCTCCTCCAAGGAGACATGATGGCTAGCACATTAGAGGGTTCAGGTAACCCTTTTTCTGGCACTCCAAGGCTTTCATTCAAGCTCTCCTCTAAATTCTTGTCACATTGCTCTACAACCAAAGTATCAATCAAGCACACCTCCTCCTCTTCCAGGTGAAGATGCCTCTTGCATAGGTGAAATATGTTTAATTCCAAGGTCATGTTTCCAAATGTGAGCTGCATCACCCCATTCCTACAGTTAATGATGGCATTGGAGGTAGCTAGGAAAGGTCTTCCAAGGATGATTGGCACATAATTTGCTTCCTTAACAGTGGGATCAGTATCAAGTACAACAAAATCCACGGGATAGTAGAATTTATCCACTTGAACTAGAACATCCTCTATCACCCCCCTTGGAATTTTGACAGACCTATCAGCTAAGGAGAGAGTAATGGTTGTGGGCTTCAATCCTCCAAGTCCTAGTTGCTTGTACACAGAGTATGGAAGCAAATTCACACTTGCCCCCAAGTCTAGTAAAGCTTTCTCCACATGTGTCCCTCCAATGTTGACTGAAATGGTGGGACATCCAGGATCTTTGTACTTAACTGGAGACTTACTCTGAATGATAGCACTTACTTGCTCAGTGAGGAATGCATTCTTTGTTACATGTAACCCTCTCTTGACCGTGCACAAGTCCTTTAAAAATTTTGCATATGTGGGGACTTGCTTAATCATATCAAGTAAAGGGATATTCACCTTCACTTGTCTCAGAACTTCAAGAATTTCTGATGAATTCTTGATTTCCTTCTTTCCATGTAAAGCTTGAGGGAAAGGTGGAGGCATATGTTTCTTCATCATATCCTCTTTAATCACTATCCTTGGCTCATCTTCAATACTTGATTTAGATGCATTTTTCTTTCCACTCTCCTCTTGGTTATTGCCCTCTTTAACCAAGGTTCTCTTTGACATGAGTTCTTCCTCTTGCCTCACCTTAGGCAAGGGTTGATCAACCTCCTTCCCACTTCTCAAGGTGATCACAGTTTTGACCTCCCTCAAATTTGAAGGCTCCCCATCTTGGGTTTCAACTTCATGAACACCCTTTGGATTTTGGCTTGGTTGAGAGGGAAACTTTCCTTTCTCATTCACTGTGTTGAGGTTGGTAAGCCTAGAGATGGAGTACTGAATATTATCTATCTTCTGATATAGATCATTTTTCATCCCATCCATTCTCTTATTTTGAGAACTCTCAACATTTTCAATCTTTTGGCGCAATTGGGAGTTAATCGCCTTTTGTTCACCCATAAAGTCACCGATGACTTTAGTTAGGTTCGCAATGGCTTGCTCCACTAAAGAGGGTTGTTGAGGTGCTAGGGTTTGGTCTTGTGGCTGGTATGGAGGTGGTCTTGGTTTCCAAGAAAAATTTGGATGGTTTCTCCAGCTTGAATTATAGGTGTTTCCATAAGGTGCATTGTTGTTGGGCCTAAATTGGCCCACAACATTGGCTTGATCACCTAACATTTCCCTCACAGCTGGCATGGTTGGGCACTCATCTACCACATGATCACATGATTGGCAAATGGTGCATGGCATGACATGGGCTTGTGTCTCGGAAATGGCTTGGACTTCATGCATCTTTTTCAACTCAAGTTCTTCCAACCTCTTTGCTATTGTTGCCACCTTAGCTTTCATGTCCATGTCTTCACTTAACATGTACATTCCACCCTTTGGATTTACAGGAGCTTTCATCCTTCCCATTTCTCTTGAGTTGGGCTCATCCCATCCTCTTGTTATCTCAGATACATAACTTAAAAAGTCCATGGCTTCTTCTGGATTCTTACTCATAAAATCTCCCCCACACATGGTTTCAAGAATTTGCTTCATGGAGGAAGACATCCCATCATAAAAATAGCTCACCAAGAGCCATGTATCAAAGCCATGATGAGGACAAGCATTGATGGCCTCTATATACCTTTCCCAACATTCATGGAACTTCTCATTTTCCTTTGCAGAAAAGTTTGAGATTTGTCTCTTCAACCCATTGGTCCTATGGGTGGGGAAAATTTTCTTTAAAAATTCGGCCTGAAGATCAACCCAATTCCTTATGCTCCTTGGCCTTAAAGAATTAAGCCATATTTTTGCCTTGTCCTTCAAAGTAAAAGGGAATAGCTTGAGTCTCATTAAGTCTATTGAAGCTCCTCCCTCTCTAAAAGTGTTGCATACCTCCTCAAACTCCTTGATATGGGCATATGGGTTCTCACTCTCCATTCCATGGAAATTTGGTAGGAGGGGCACAATATGGGGCCTTATAATCAGCTGCTCAAGAGAAGGCACGATGCATGAGGGTGCACTCATCCTTGGTGGGTGCATTCTATCCCTCATGGATAGATATGCATTTGGATTACCCCCTTGACCGTGTTGAGAATTCTGATCCTCTTGTGGAGGGTCCATGATGTTCAACTCTGTGTCTTGAGGATTCTCAATCCTTACTAATCTTCCCTCTTGGTCCCGAATCCAATAGGGCATGCACAAGTTACAACTTACCTAAAAACAAAACAAAGACAACAAAAACAAAAGAAAACTAGAAGAAAGTTAAGGTTAGAAAGAAAACAAAAGAAATTCTACAATTAAAAGAAAGGAAATGAAGTTAGTGAAAAAGGAATTCACCAAACTTGTGATGAAAATCACAAGTAGCCTCTAAAAGGTTGTATCACTGTATTGTGGCACCATCCCCGGCAACGGCGCCATTTGATTCATGCCCAGTCGGGTATTTTAATAAAAAACATTTATAAATCCTATGACCTCATATTGGCGTAGCAAAACTACTATAGTATAGCAGCTCTAGGGTCGAACTCTGGGATGGGTATTCACTCTACCAGTGATATACTCAAGATTTGAGATTGAGTCTGATGATTTCCTTTGGCATAAACTTAAAGTTTAAAAGAAAATAAAATTTGTTTTGAAAGTGGTGTTTGAAACTACACTAATATAGAACTAAGTAAAAATGGAAGAAAGAAAGTCTCCCGGAGCTAAGGGTTGCTAGGATCAAGTTCAGAATGCAAAGTGGGAAACTCCGGATTTTTCTCCTCGCATTGGGGATTTAACCTATAGTTATTTCCCGAACCGGTATAGGTTTAACAATGAAGATTTAATCCATAATAAGTCAATAGAAGTGGTAGTCAATTTCCATTAATGGCTTTAGACACTATGGGTCTTCACCTTGAACCACTTTCCAATGGCTCGTACATGATAACTAATGGACTGATATGGATCTAGCAATAAGCATCCACAGAGACCTGAAGCTTACCATGTATTGGCCATTCAAAGGGATTCAAAGGGATTTAAAGCAAAACTTTAGATTTAAAAGCCATTTATGAACTCCAACTACCTGTATTTAATGCACGAGATTTTTCCACTTTAGCATCTGGACTTTTCACCTAGCTTCCTTCACTCCGAGAAACCAAAAGTTTAGCCTCTCATCCTCTGGGAAAACATCCTTAGAGGCTGTTTGGCTTCCAAGAAAAATAAAATAGTAGAAGGAAAAAGCAAAGAAAAGAGATCTCTGTATTTCACTATATGTAAAATATACATAAGTTGGTCTCCTGGAGAAAGCTCCCCGAGAGTCCTCTTTTCAGTGTTTACAAGAGAGTTTATATAGGAAGGTAATTTACCCTTCCTTGGATACTTCCTAGCTAAGGAATTACATGAGTGGATGAATACAAGGAGAAAATGGAAATTTAGACACAAAAATATCAGAAGAAAAAGAGTCGGCATAAATATCCCAGTTTCGCACGTTGCATGGTGACTTGCGAAAATTTCGCAAGTTGATTTCGCAACTTAGAAACCACTTTCGCACGTTGAGATCCAAGTTCACAAGTTTCAAAATCAACTTCGCATGCTGGGCTTCACCGCGACTACACAGCTGCCATCCACTTTAAATTTCGCACGTTGGAGTTCCAATTTCGCAAGGTGCGAAATTGTCCCTCAGCTTGATGCAGTTGTCTTCCAAAGGCCATATATTCCTCATTTCAGCTCCAAATCATACACGGCTTGAAGCATTGGATTCTTGACTTCCTGAGCTTTGAAATGGTATATAGAATGTAGAAAATGTACTTCGGGAAGTTCACCAAAAGTGCAAAGGAAGACTGCAGCTGCTGTCCCCTGTTTTCCTTACTCTGTTTGTTCTTTCCTTGCATACTTTGAACGAGTTTGGCATAGGGCTATGGAGCTCCAAAGCTTGGTTTCTTAATGAATTTGAGCTTCCAAAAGATTTTCCATGAACTATATATAGCTTTCCCTCATTCTTAAATTGCTTTGGTGAGCATAAAGCTATCAAAAAGCACCAAAACTTAACACAATTTGATTAGAAACGACTGCAAGGGTCCCTAACATGCCAATTGAGTTAAAAGGTAATAATTACTACTCAAGGGTGTTAAAAAAGAGCTAATTACAAGCTACAAAATAGCATGTTTTGAGTAGTAATCACTGAGGATGTTTCCTTAGAGTATGAGTGGGTAGACTTTTAGTTCCTTGGAGATAAGGTTGCCGGGGTAAGGCCCCAATTGCAAGAATTGGTAGTTTTGTTGTTTCAGCCATTAATGAAGAGAAAGTGTGACCCATTAATGATTTCTATGTTTTTAGTTAACTTAAAACACCTTCAATTCACCTGAGCCAACACTTGGTAAGGCAAGTGATCTCCGTCCATGGATATGCACTAGTTTATCTCTTGCGAGCTTTTGGGAGGTGAACTGAAGGTAGGATTTTCTAGAATTACCAACACTTGGTAAGCTTTTGGACTTCAAGGAGACATCCATTAGTTATCTCTTGCGAGCTTGAGAAGGGAAGTACAAGGTTAATGATCACCTTGAATGGCAAATGCTAGGTGAGAGGCACTAGCCATTGCAAGTTGCATCAGTGAGAGGGAATTAGTGCTGAAATCTATTAAAGGGAAGCATCTGTACAACACCGGTTAGAGAATTAACTATATGTTAATTCTCTAATGCGAGGAAAAGAACCAAGTGACCGGAGCTCTGTTTTTTCATGAGGAGCCTCCCCTGTGAACCTAAAACTCCAATGAATGTTTTTCTTCATAAGTAATTTGCATTACTTTCTTTTTAGTTAGCTGAAAACAAAACCTTTTTCAACCAAAGTTTATGTTTTCTTCTTAAGCTAACCTTGAAATGAAAAAGCACCAATTTAACTTTGAATTGGTATCAGTTGTAAGTTGAAAACCCTTCCCAGTGAACGATCCTAGAGCCACTATGCTATATTAGCTAAAGCTATCCTAATGCATGGTGATATAGGCTATAAATTTTGTTGATTACTCCCTTCTGAAGACCACAGTCAAGGAACACTAGCTGGACATGAATCAGTTGAGACACCAATTAGGACCCATGAATCAACGACTCTATGTCATGAGGACATGTCTATAGATGCTATGAATAACTCTAGGTTGCGATTGACATGAATGATTATGGGTTATGAGATCAGGGCTCTGGATGTTATGAAAAGCTTAGAGCTATGGTTGACATGAAAAACTTGAGCTCATGATCTCAAGGTCTAGATGTTGTGAAAAACTTGAGGTTGTGGATGACATGAACAACTCCGGTTCATGAGCTCAAGCCTCTAGATACTATGACCATCTCTAGGTTATTATTGACTTCAAAGACTCTAGGTCTTGAGGTCAAGGTTCTAGATACTATGAACAACTCAGGGTTGGGGTTGAAATGAACGACTCGAGGTTGTGAGCCATGGACTTTAGATCCTATGAACAATTCAAGGCTATGGATAACTTAAACGACTCTGGGTCATGAGATGAGGCCACTAGATACTCTGAACAAATTGAGGTTATTATTGACTTGAAATACTATGGATTGGGAGCTCTAGGCTCTACATGTTATGAATAGCTCAGGGTTGTGGTTATTATGAATGACCCTGGGTCGTGAGCTTAGGGCTCTAGATGTCATGAACAACTGAGGGCTATGAATGATATGAATAACTTTAGGTTATGAGCTCAAGGCTCTCAATGTAATGAACATGGATATGATTGAAATGAAAGACTTAGGGTCTTAAGCTCAGTGCTTTAAAAGCAATGAACAACTCAGAGTTGTGGATGATATGAATTACTTAGGATCCTATGTGCTCACACCTCAAGATGCTATGATTCGTTAAAGGTTGTGGATGAGATGAGCGATTCTTCATCATGAGCTCAAGTCTTTAGATGCTCTGAACAAATTAAGGCTATGAATTATATGAACGACTTTCAGTTGTGAGGTCTAGGCTCGAAATACTATGAACAACTCAAGGTTGTGGTTGACATAAACGACTATAAGTCATGACCTTAGGGCTTTTAATGCAATGAACCACTAAGGGTTGTGGATGAGATGAGCTATTCTGGGTTGTGAGCTTAGGGCTTTGGATGCTACAAACCGCTTAGGGCAGTGGATGACATGAGCTACTTCAGATCATGAGTGAAAGGTTATGGATGCTATGAACAACCTAGAGTTGTTAATGATATGAATGATTCATATTCCTGTGAGCTTAAGCCTATAAATGCTATGAATTGCTCAAGGCTTTGGTTGACATGAACAACTCCGAGTTGTGAGCTAAAGGCTTTAGATGCTATGAATAGCTTAGTGTTGTGGATGATATGAACGACTTTGGATCCTATCAGCTCAAGCCTTTACATACTATGAATCACTTAGGGCTGTGGATGACATGAATGGTTCTACATCATTAGCTCAAACCTCTAAGTGCTATGAATAACTTATGGCTATGGATGACATGAATAACTCTTATTCTTGAACTCATGGCTCTAGATGGAATGAACAGGTCTTTGCTCTAGTTGAGATTAACAACTCTGAGTTATAAGCTAAAGGCTCTATATGCTATGAATAGCTCAGGGTTATCATTGACAACTTAGGGTTGTGATCTTAGAGCTTTAGATGTTATGAATAGATCAAGCCTGTGGTTGACAAGAACGACTCCAGGTTGTGACCTCTGGGCTCTAAATGCTATGAACAACTCAAGACAATGGAAGACAAGAATGACTCTCAGTGATGAGGTCTGGCCTCTAGATACTATGAATAGCTCAGGGTTGTGGTTGACATGAAAGACTCTGAGACATGATCTCAGGCCTCTAGAGGCTATGCACAACTCAAGGTTGTTGATGACATGAAAGATTCTAGGTCATGAGCTCAGAGCTCAAAATGTTATGCATACCTTATGTCTGTCAATGTCATGAAAGACTCCGAGTTAAGAGCTCAGGGATCTAGATGCTATGCATAACTCAAGGTTGTGGATGACATGAACGACTCTAAATCGGAAGCTTAAGGCTCTAGATACTTTGAACAATTGAGTGTTATGGTTGATCTGACTGACTCCTAGTCGTGAGCTCAGGGCTCTAGATGCTTTGAACACCTTAGGATTGTGGATGACAAGAGCTATTCCGGGTGGTGAGCTCAAGGCTTTGGATGCTATAAACAATTTAAAGTTATGGATGATATGAACGACTCAAGATCTCGTGCGCTTAGGCTTCCAAATGCTATGAACAACTCAAGATTACAAATTCTATGAAAGATTCTACATCATGAGCTCAAGCCTCTAAATGATATGAACGGATCAGGGCTATGGATGACATGAAAGACTTTAGGTTTTAAGCTCTAGGCTCTAGAAGCAATGAACAACTCAGAGTTGTAGATGATCTAAATGACTTAGGATCCCATCAATTTAGGCCTCTAGATGATGTGAACTACTTAGGGTTGTGGATGAAATTAACAACTCTAGGTCGTGAGCTTATTGCTTTAGATACTATGAACACCTCAAGGTTATAGTTGACATGAACTACTTCAGGTCGTAAGCTCAGGGCTTTAGATGCTATGAAAAACTCAGGAGTGTGGATGAGATGAACTACTCTGGGTCGTAAGCTCAAGGCTTGGATGCTATGAACAACTCAAGGTTGTGGATGGCATGAGCTACTCCGAGTCATGAGCTCAAGGCTTTGGATGTGATGAACAAACTTAGAGTTATGAATGATATGAACAACTCAACATCCTACGAGCACAGGTCTCTATAAGATATGAACCACTCAAGGCTTTGGTTGAGGTGAATAGCTCCAGGTCGTGTGCTTACGGATCTAGATGCCATGAGCAGGTTAGAGTTATGGATGATATGAACAACTCGGGATCCTGTGAGCTCAGGCCTTTAGATGCTTTGAAAAACTCAAGGCAATGGATGATATGAACGATTCTATGTCATTAGATCAAGCCTCTAAATACTATGAGTGGATAAGGGTTGTAGATGAAATGAACGACTCTAGGTCGTGAGCTTAGAGCTTTAGATGCGATGAACAGTTCAGGGCTATGGTTGACATAAACGACTATGGGTTATAAGCTCTAGGCTCTAGGCAGTGTGAATAACTCAGGGTTATGGATAACATTAATGACATTGGGTCATGAGCTTAGGGCTATAGATGCTGTGAACAACACATGGCTATGGTTGACTTAAAAAACCTTGAGTCATTAGTTAAAGGCTTTAGATGCTATGAACATGTAAGAGTTATGGATGATATGAACAAATTAGGATCCCATAAGCTCAGGTCCCTAGATACTATGAACCACTCAACCCTATGGACGATATGAACAATTCTACACATGAACTCAAGCCTCTAGATTCTATGGATAGCTCAGGGTTATGGATGACATGAATGACCCTAGGTTATAAACTCAGGACTCTAAATATTTTGAACAACTCAACGGTGTAGATGAGATGAGCTACTTCGAGTCATGAGCTCAGGGCTCTAGATGTTATGAATAACTTAGGGCCATGGATGACACGAGCCACTCAAGGTCATGAGCTCAGGACTCTAGATGTTACAAACAATCTAGAGTTATGAATGATATGAACGAGTTGGGATCCTATTAGCAAAGTCCTCTAAAAGCTATGGACTACTTAGGTATTTGGTTCTCATGAACGACTCCAGGTCATGAGCTCAAGGCTTTAGATGCTATGAACGACTCAGAGTTATGGATGAAATGAATGAGTTGCGATCTCGTGTGCTTAGCCTACTAGATTCTATGAACAACTCAGGGTTGTGGATGACATGAACGACTCTAGGTCGTGACCTCAGGGCTCAAGATGCTATGAAAAGCTTAGGGATGTGGTTCAGACGAATGACTCAGGGCTGTGAGATCAAGGCTCTAAATTCTATAAACAACTTTAGGTTGTGGATTACATAAGCTACTACGAGTTGTGAGCCTAGGTCTTTAGATGTTATGAAAAACTCAAAATTATGGATGATATGAATGATTCAGGATCCTATGAGATCAAGCCTCTAGATACTATGAACCGCTAAGGGTTGTGTTTGATATGAATGATGCTAAGTCATGAGCTCAAGCCTTTAGATGTTATGAACTTCTTAAGGCTTTGGATGACATGAACAAATCCGAGTCATGAGCTAAAGGTTTTCGATGTTATTAACAACTCAGGCTTGTGGATGATATGAACAACTCCGGGTCATGAGCTCAAGCCTTTAGATTCTATGAATGGAAAAGGGTTGTGGTTGACATGAAAGACTCCAATTTATGAGCTCAAGGCTCTAGACGTGATGCACAACTTAAGGCTATCAATGAAATGAAAGACTCCGACTCATGAGCTCAAGGCTCTAGAAGCTATGAACAACTTAAGGTTGTCGTTGACATGAATGACTTTGGGTCATGAGGTAAGGCCTCTTGATGCTATTAACAACTCAATGCTATAAATACATGAACAACTTTGGGTTATGATCTCAGGTCCCTAGATTCAATGAACAACGCAAGGTTATTGTTGACACAAAAGACTTTGGGATATGAGTGCAATGCTTTACATGTAATGAAAAGCTCAGGGTTGTGATTGACTTGAACGACTATGGGCCGTGAGCTCAGGGCTCAAGTTCCTATGAAAAATTCAGGGTTGTGGATGGATGAATAACTCTGGGTAGTGAGCTCAAGGTTCCTAATCTGATGAATAATTCAGGGTTGCGAATGACATGAATAACTTTGGGTCATGAGCTTAGGCCTCTAAATACTATGAACTGAAAAATTAAGGGTTGTGGATGACATGAACAACTCCAGGTGGGGAGCTCAAGGCTCTAAATGCTATTAACAAATCAAGGTTATGGATGACATGAATGAATTTTGGTCATGAGCTTAGGCCTCTAGATTCGATGAACAACTAAGGAATGTGGTTGACTTGAGTGACTTTGACTTATGAGCTTTAGGCTCTAAATGTTATACATAACTTTAGGTTGTTAGTGACATGAAAGACTCCAAGTCGTGAGCTTAAGGCTCTACATGCTATACACAAGTCTGTGCTATCGATTACATGAAAGAGTTCAGGTTGTGAGCTCAGGGCTCTTGATACTATGAATAGCTCAGGGCTGTGGATGACTTGAGTGACTTTAGGTCGTGAGCTTAGGGCTCTAGACGCTATGAATAGCTTAGGGTTGTAGATGATACACTAATTTGAGCCATGATCCTAGGGCTTTAGATGCTATGAATAGCTCGGAGTTGTGGATTATATGAATGGCTCGGGATCCTATGAGCTTAGTCATCTAGATGCTATAAACCACTCAGGTTGTGGATGATATGAACGATTCTATGTCATGAGCTTAAGCCTTTAGATGCTATGAATTGATCAAGGCTATGGAAAACATAAAAAACTTTCTGTCATGAGCTAAAGGTTCTAGATGCTATGAACAACTCAAGGTTGTAATTGGTGTGAACAACTCTGGGTCCTGAGCATGGGCCTCTAAATTCTATGAACAATTGAGGATTCTAGTTGACATGAAAGAATCTGAGTCTTGAACTCAAGGCTATAGATAATTTGAATGATTCAGTTTCATAAGCTTAAGCCTGTAGATGCTATGAGTTGTTCTAGGCTATAGATGATTTGAATGATTCAGTTTCATAAGCTTAACTACTAAATGCTATGAACTACTTAGGGCTATGGAAGATATGAATGACTCTGGGTTGTGATCTTAGGGCTCTAGATGCTATGAACAACTCAGGGTGGTAATTAACATCAATGACTTTGAGTAGTGAGCTAAAGGCTCTAGATGCTACTTTGATTCGTTCCTAATTGGTGTCTCAGCTGATTCATGTCCTCTCAATGGTCCCTGACAGTGGTGCCATTTGATTCGTGTCCAGCTGGTGTCCCTTGATTATGGTCCTCAGAAGGGAGTAATCAACAAAATTTATAACCTATTACACCATGTACTAGGATAGCCTTAGCTAGCATAGCATAGTGGCTCTAGGATCGTTCACTAGGATGGGTTTTCACTTCACAATTGATATTATTTCAAAGATGAATTGGTGCCTTTTCATTTCAAAGTTAGCTTTAAAAGAAAACATAAAGATGTTTGAATGAAAAAGGTTTGGTTTTAAGCTAACCAAAAATAGTAACTAATTTTAACTACAAAGAAAAGTGTTTCTTGGAGTTTAGATCACTAGGCTCAGGTTCCTCATACAAAAAGGAGAGTTTCAATCACTTGTTTCTTTTCCTCGCATTAGAGAATTAACATATAGTTAATTCTCTAACCGGTGTGGTACAGATGCTTCCCCTTAATGGGTTCAAACATTAATTCCCTCTCACTGATGCACCTTGCAATGGCTCGTGCCTCTCACCTAGCATTTGCCATTCAAGGTGATCTTTAACTTTGGACTTTCCTTCTCAAGCTCGCAAGAGATAACTAATGGATGTCTCCTTGGAGTCCAAAAGCTTACCATGTGTTGGCAATTCTAGAAAATCCTACCTCTAAACCACCTCCCAAAGGCTCGTAAGAGATAAACAAGTGCATCTCAATGGATGGAGATCACTTGCCTCACCAAGTGTTGGCCCAGGTGATTTAAAGGCGTTTTAAGTTAACTAAAAAGATAAAAATCATTAACGGGTCACACTTTCTCTTCATTAAAAACTAAAACAACAAAACTTCCAATTTATGCATGTGGAAACTTACCCGGCTTTCTTCACTCCAAGAGACGAAGAGCCTAACCTCTCATTCTCTGAGGAAAAATCCTTAGAGTTTGATTGGCTAGAAAGAAAACTAACGAGAAAACAAAAATATGAAAAACAGAGCAAGTGCTCTGTTCGTCGGTTCCATATATGATGTATATATCATCGATGATGGATTACAAAACTATATATAAGAGGTTATTCACCCTTTGTTCTTACTGAAAGACTAAGGAATCCTATGATAGGTGGGTTACAAGGAGAGTTTGGGGATTTAGACATCAAATATCTAAAGCAAAATATCTCAAAAAGTCGGTCGGAAATATCGTGAAGCTTCAGGAGAACACCGCGGCACTGTGCAAAATGGCTGCGAAACTCTCCGGGTGAGCGCTATCAGAGGATCTAGACATGTCTGTTCGAGGAAGTTGAAACGCCCTCCTCTCCCATCCGGCGGCAGGCGCTGGATGTGAAATGTCCGATCAGAGGATCCGGACATGTTTGACCGGACAGAATTCCGGGAGTGAGATATCCGTGCATCGTAAGGGGGACCATCTGTGTGTACAAGGTGTAGGGACCCCTCCCCCTGATGACACGGAGCGCGCATTGCTATCTGGATCAACTCCATAGGATTCCCCAAGAGGACATGTGGCGGCGCGCTCCCCTATCCGGACTCCCTCAGGGAGAAGCACCCAGCACTCGCGAACATCACACCTCGGACGATAGCATATCCTATCTAGATATGTTGTCCGGATCATTGACTAAAGTGAGCAAGCCTTGCTACGTCATTCCGACGACCTGCCACAGCCCACGTTCCGCCGCCCTCCGATGGTGTGTCCGGATGCCCTATCCAGACATCTTTTGCAGGGAAGACTGAACCAGAACTCAATCTGGGTTGAAAGCGTGCGTCCTTGCCATGGATTCCAAAGAACTCTCCTCAATCTCGGATTGCTTTGGTGATCAAAAAGCTATCAAAACACCAAAACTTAACACAATTTGATTAGAATTGATTGCAAGGGTCCTTAATATGTTAATTGGGTTAAAAGGTGATAACTACTACTCAAAAGTGTTTCAAAGAGTTAATTACAAGCTATGAAATAGCACTTTTTGAGTAGTAATCACTTTAGATGCTACTAACAAGTTATGGTTGTGGGTGGCATGAACGACTTTGGGTCATGGGCTTAAGCCTCTAGATTCTATGAACAACTCAAGCCTATGGTTGACATCAAAGACTCCTAATCGTGAGTATAGGGCTCTATAAGTTATGCACAACTTAAGGTTATCAATGATAAGAAAGACTCTGAGTCGTGAGCTAAAGGCTCTAGATGATATACACAGGTTAGGGTTATTAATGCCATGAAAGACTCTGGGTTAAGAGCTCAGGGCTCTAGATACTATGAACAACTCAAGGATGTGGATGACATGAACAACTCCAAATTGTGAGCTTAAGGCTTTAGATGCTATTAACAGTTTGGGTTATGGCTGACATGAGCTACTCTAGGTCTTGAGGCCAAAGCTCTAGATGCTATAAAGTGCTCAGAGTTGTAGATGATATGAACAACTCAGGATCCCATGAGCTTAAGCCTCTAGATGTTATGAACTACTTAAGGTTGTGGATGATATGAATGATTTTGCATCATGAGTTGAAGCCTCTATATGATATGAACTGTTAAAAGCTGTGGATGACATGAACAACTCTAGGTTGTGAGCTCAGGGTTGTAGATGCTATTAACAACTTAGGGTTGTGGATAAGATGAATGACTCTAGTTCATCAGCTCAGGCCTTAAGATTCTATTAACAACATAGGGTTGTAGTTAATAAGAAAGACTCCGAGTCATGAGCTGAGGCCTCTAAATGCTATGCACAACTTAAGGTTGTCGATGAAATGAAAGACTCCAGGTCCTGAGTTCAAGGCTCTAGATGTTATGAACATCTCAGGATTGTGGCTAACATGAATGACTCCAAGTCATGAGCTCAAGGCTCTAGATGCTATGAATAGCTTAGGGTTGTGGTTGACATGGAGAACTCTAGGTCGTGAGCTAAAGGCTCTAGATACTATGAACAACTCAGGGTTGTAATTGTCATGAATGACTCTAGGTCATGAGCTTAAGATTCTAAATGTTATTAATAACTCAAGGTTGTGGATGACATGAATAACTCCGGGTCATGAGCTTAAGCCTCTAGATTTTATGAACAACTTAAGAATGTGGTTGACATGAATGACTCTGAGTCACGAGTTCAAGGCTCTAGGTGCTTTGTACAACTTAAGGTTGTCAATGACATGAAAGACTCTGGGTTATAAGCTTAGGGCTCTACATGCTAAGCATAGGTCTAGGTTGTTGATGACATGAAAAAGTCTAGGTCATGAGCTCAGAGCTCTTAATACTAGAAACAGCTCAGGGTTCTTAATACTATAAATAACTTAGAGCTATGGATGACATGCCCTACTATAGGTCATGATCTTAGGGCTCTAGATGCTACAAACAACTTAGAGTTGTTGATTATATGTACGACTCGGGATCTTATGAGCTTAGACCTCTTGATGTTATGAACCGCTTAGGGCCATGGATGATATGAATGATTCTGTATCATGAGCTCAAGCTTCTAGATGCTATGAACTACTCAGGGCTATAAAAGATATGAATGACTCTAGGTTTTGATGTCAAGGTTCTATATGCTATAACCAGCTCAAGGATGGGATTGACATGAATGACTCCAGGTCGTGAGCTTAACGCGCTAGATGCTATAAAGAAAGTCAAGGTTGTGGATGACATGAACGACTCTGGGTTATGAGTTCAGGGTTCAAGATACTATGAACAACTCAGGGTGGTGGTTGACGTGAAAGACTCTAGGTACTGAGCTTAAGGATTTAGAAGTTATGAATAACTCATGGTTGTGGATGATATGGATGAATTAGGATCCCGTGAGCTTAGGCCTATAGATGTTATGAACTGCTCTAGGTTGTGGATGATATGAATGATTTTGTGTCATGAGCTCAAGCCTCTAGATGTTATGAACTGTTCTGGGCAGTGGAAGACATGAATGACTCCGGGTCATGAACTCAGGGCTCTAAATACTACTAATAAACTAGGGTTGTGGATGACATGAACGATTCTAGATCATGGGATCATACCTCTAGATTTTATGTAAAGCTTAAGATTATGGTTGGAATCAAAGACTCCTAGTTATGAGCTTAGAGATATATATGTTATACACATCTTAAGGTTGTCAATGACATGAAAGACTTCGAGTCATGAGCTGAGGGCTCTAGATGTTATACATAGGTCAAGGTTATTGATGACATGAAAGACACTAGGTCAAGAGCTCAGGGCTCTAGATGGTATGAACAGCTTATGGCTGTGGTTGACATGAACAACTATGGGTCATGATCTTAAGGCTCTAAAAGCTATGAACAACTCTTGGCTATGGATGACATGAGCTACTCTTGGTCATGAGCCTAAGGCTCTAAATGCTATGAAGAGCTCAGAGTTACGAATGATATGAATAACCCGAGATCCTATGAGCTTAAGCCTCTAAATCTTATGAATTGCTCAAAGTTGGGAATGATGTGAATAGTTCTCCATCATGAGCTCAAGCCTTTAGATGATATGAACTACTCAGGCAATAGATAACATGAATGACTATGGGTCATGAGCACAAGGCTATAGACGCTATCAACAACTCATGGTTGTGAATAACATGAATGACTCTAGTTCACGAGATCAGACCTCTAGATTCTATGAACAACTCTCGACTATGGTTGACAAGAAAAACTTTGAGTTGTGAGCTTAGGGCTCTAGATTTAATACACAACTTCAAGTTGTTGATGACAAGAAAGACTTCATGATGTGAGTTTAGCCTTTAGATGCTATGAACATCTCAGGGCTATGGTTGACATGAACAAATTTGGTCATGACCTCAAGGCTCTTGATGTTATGAACAACTGAGGTTTATGTTTGACATGAATGACTCTAAGTCCTAAGCTCAGGGCTCTAGATGTTATGAACTACTCAGGGTTATGGTTAACATGAACGAATCTGAGTCATGAGCTCAAAGCACTAGATGCTATGAATAGGGTAGGTTTGTGGTTGACATTAAGACTGCAGGTCATGATTTTTGAGCTCTAGATGCTCTTAACAACTCAATGTTGTGGATAATATAAATGACACCAGTCATGAGCTAAGGCCTCGAGATTCTAGGAGCAACTTAGGGTTGTGGTTGAGATGAAATAGTCTAGGTCATGTGCTAAGGGTTATACATGCCATACACAGGTCTTGGTTATTAGTCACATGAAAGACTCTAGGTCATGAGCTATGGATCTAGATGGTATGAACAACTCAGGGCTGTAGATAACATGAATGAATCTAGGTCATGGGCTCGAGGCTCTATATATGATAAACAACTTAGGGTTGTGGTTCACATGAATGACTTCGAGTCACGAACTCAAGGCTCTTGATGCTTTGAACAACTCAGAGTTGTGAACTACTCAAGGTTGTGGGTGACAGAAATGACTCCAGGTAATGATCACAGGGCTCTGAATGCTATAAACTTCTCATGATTCTAGTTAACATGAGAGACTCTAAGTCATGAGCTCAAGGCTTTGGATGCAACATACACCTCTGGGTTGTGGTTAACATGAATGACTTTAGGTCATGAGCTCATGGCTTTAGATGCTATGAACAACTTAGGATTATGGATGACATGAACGAATTTGGGTCTTCATCTCAATCCTCTAGATACTATGAGCAACTCAGGGTTGTGGTTGACATGAATGATTCCAAGTCGTGAGATCTGGGGTCTAGGTTATATGAATTACCTAAGGTTATTGATGACATGAACTACTCTAGGTTGTGAGCTCAAGACTCTAGATCTATGAACAGCTCAGGGTTGTGGTGGACAAGAACCACTTTCTGTCATGATTTCAGGCATGTAGATGCTATGAACAATTCAAGGTTTTGGTTCATATGAATGACTCTAGGTTGTGAGCTTAGGGCTCTAGATGTTTTTAACAACTCAGGGTTGTAGATGATATGAACGACTCTAGGTCATAGCCTCAAGATTCTATGAACAACTCAGGGTTATGGTTGACATGAAAGGCTCTAGGTCCTAAGCTCAAGATTCTAAAAGTTATGAACAACTCAAAGTTGTGGATAATATGAATGACTTGGGATCCTATGAGCTCAGTTCTCTATATTTTATGAATTGATCATGGCTAGGAAAATAATGAATGATTTTGTGCCATGAGCTCAAGCCTTTTGATTCTATGAATTGCTCAATGTTGTGGATGACATGAACAACTTTGAGTCATGAGCTTAAGACTCGAGATGTTATCAACAACTTTGGGTCATGAGCTAAGGAGTCTAGATTCTATGAACAACTCATAGTTGTGGATGATATGAATGACTCAGTCTTCTGTGACCTGAGGCTTCTAGATGCTATGAACCACTCATGGCTTTGGATGTTAATAACGATTCTATATTATGGGCTCAAGCCTCTATATGCTATGAACAACTCAAGGCTATGGATGCTATGAACAATCCTAGGTTGTGAGTTCAAGGCTTTAGATGTTATGAACTAGTCATGGTTATGGTTAATAAGAAGAAGTTCAGTTCGTGAGCTCAGGGCTATAGATTCTATGAACAGCTAAGGATTATGGATGACATGAGCTGCTCTAGGTCATGAGCTTACAACTTTGGATGCTATAAAGAACTTAAGGTATTGAATGATATGAACGACTTACGATTTCGTGAGCTTAGTCCTCTAGATGCTAGGAATAGCTCAGGGCTGAGGATGATATGAACGATTCTTAGTCGTGACCCATGGCTCTAAATGATATGAATATCTTAACTCTATGGATGACATGGATGACCCTAGGTATTGAGCTCAATGCTCTAGATGCTATGAACAACTTAGGGCTATAGTTGACAAGAACAACTCCGGGTCATGAGCTCAATACTCTAAATGCTATGAATAGCTCAAGGCTATGGATGACATGAATGACTTCGGGTTGTGAGCTTAGGGCTCTAGATACTATGAACAACTTAGGGCTATGGTTGACATGAATAACTCTAGATAATGAGCTCACGACTCTAAATGTTATTAACATCTCAATGTTGTGAATGATATAAACTACTATGGGTCATGAGTTAAGGGCTACAGATGCTAGGAACAACTAAGCATTATGGATGATATGAACAAATCATGATCCTGTGAGGTCAAGTCTCTAGATGCTATGTACAACTCAAAGTTATTGATGATATGAATTAATCTACTTCATGAGCTCAGGGTTGTGGATGACATAAATGACTTTGGGTTGTGAGTTCAAAGTTATGGATGATATGAACGACTTAGGATCCCATGAGCCCAAGCTTCTAGATGCCATGAATAGCTCAGGGTTGAGGATAATATGAATGATTCTTAGTCGTGAGCTAATGGCTTTAAATGTTATGAATAGCTCAAGGTTGTGCATCATATGAAAGATTCTGAGTTGTGAGCTTAGGGCTCTCTATGTTATTAAAAGCTCAGGGTTGTGGTTGAAAAGAATGAGTTTGGGTCATGAGCTTAGGGCTTTAGATGCTATAAACAACTCTTGGTTGTTAATGACAAGAGCTACTCCAGGTCATGAGCTCAAGACTTTCAATGTTATGAACAACTCAAGGTTGTGGATGATATCAACTACTCATGATCTTGTGACCTCAATCCTCTAGATGCTATGAGCAGCTCAATGTTGTGGATCATATGAATAGTTCTTGGTCATGAACTCATGGCTCTAAATGCTATGAGCAGTTGAGGGTTGTGGATGACATGAATGACTCCAAGTAGTGAGCTTAAGGCTTTAGATGCTATGAATAGCTTCAGGTTATGTTTCATATCAACTCTGGATCATGAGCTCAACGCTTTAGATGTTATGAACAACTCAAGGTTATAGTTGACATGAACGACTCTAGGTTGTGAGTTGAGGGCTCTAGATGCTATGAACAACTCAGATTTTTGGATGACATGAATGACTCTAGGTTATGAGTTTAGGGCTCTACATATTATGAAGAGCGTGGGCCTATGGTTAACATGAACGACTCCAAGTCATGAGCTCAGGGCTCTAGATGTTATGAACAACTTATGCCTGTTAATGACATGAACTACTTTGGGACATTAGCTTAGGTCTCTAGATGCTATGAACAACTCCATGTTATGAATGATACACCCGATACTATGAACAACTTAGGGTTGTGGACGACATGAACGCTTTTGGGTCATTAACTCAAGGCTTTAGACAAAATGAACAACTCAAGGTTATTGATGAATAAATGAATTTGTGTCGTGAGCTTAGGACCCTAGATGTTATGAACACCTCCTTATTGTGGATGATATGAATGACTTAGGATCCCTTGACCTTGGGCCTTTGGATGCTATGAATAACTTAGGATTGAGGATGATATGAATGATTCTTCGTTATGAACCTATTGCTTTAAATCCTATGAAAATCTAAGGGTTATATGAGCTACTCTGGGTTCTAAACTAAAGGCTCTAGATGCTATGAATTGCTCAGGGTTGTGGATGACCTAAAATACTCTGGGTGTGAGCTCACAACTCTAGATGCTATGAAAAACTCAAAGCTGTGGATGATATGAGCTACTCCGGGTCGTGAACTCAAGGCTTCAGATGCTATGAACTGCTCAAGGCTATCGATGACATGAATGACTTCGAGCCATGAGCTTAAGGCTCTAAATGTTGTGAATAACATGGGGTTGTGGATGATATGCACGAGTTTAGGTCGTGAGCTCAAGGATCTAGATGCTATGAAGAGCTTATGGTTGTGGATGATATGAATGATTCTAGGTAGTGAATAAAAGGCTCTAAATGCTATGAATAGCACAAGGCTATATATGAAATGAACAACTTCGAGTCATGAGCTCGGAGCTTTAAATGTTATGAATAACTTAAATTTGTGGATAATATGAACGACTTAGAATCTCGTGAGCTTAGGTCTCTAGAAGTTATGAACAACTCAGGCTGAGGGTGTTATGAATGATTTTTGGTCATGAGACCATGGCTATAAATGATGTGAACAACATAGCATTGTACATGAGATGAACTACTTTATGTCATGAGCACTGGTCTCAAGATTCTATGAATAGGTAAGGGTTGCGGATGATATTCATGATTTTATGTCATGAGCTCAAAGCTCTAGATGTTTTGAACAACTTAGGGTTGTGGATGATATGACCTATTCTGGGTTGTGAACTCAAGGCTTTAGATGCTATGAGTAGCTCATGGCTGTGGATGATATAAATGGTTTCAGGTGGTGAGCTCAAACCTCTAGATGCTATAAATAGCTTAGGGAATTGGATGATATGAACAATTCTACGTTATGTGCTTAAGCCTCTAGATTCTATGAATGGCTCAGGGTTGTGGATAACATAAATGACTTCAGGTCATGAGTAGAGGGCTCTAGATGCTCTGAAAAGCTTAGGTCTATGGCTGACATGATTGATTATGGGTCATGAGCTCAGGGCTCTACATGCTATGAATAGCTTAGGCCATTGGATGACATGAGCTACTTCGGTTCGTTAGCTCATGGCTTTAGATGTTATGACCAACTTAGGGTTATGGATGATATGAACGATTCTTTCTCCTAAGCCCAAAGCCCGAAATGTTATGAACAACTTATGGCAGTAGCTAACATGAACGACTCAATGTTGTAAGCTCAAGGCTCTAGATGCTATGAACAACTCAGGGTTGTGGTTGACATTAATGATTACAGGTCATAGGTTTAGGGTTCTAGATGTTATGAACAACTAAGGGTTATTGATGATATGAATGACTTCGGGTCATGAGCACGTCGCTCTAAATACTATGAATAGATTAGGATTGTGGTTCACATGAACATCTTCAGGTCATGAGCTCAAGGCTGTAGATCCTATGAACAACTTAGGGTTATTGATGACATGAACTTTACTAGATTAGGAGCTCAAGTCTCTAAATACAATGTATAGGTCACGTCAGTGGGTGATATGCATGATTCTAGGTCATGAGCTTAAGGATATAGATGATATGAACAACTTAGAGTTATGGATAATATGAAAAATTTTGGGTTGTGAACTCAAGGCTCAAGATGTTATGAATAGTTCAGGGTTGTGGCTGAAATAAATGACTATGGGTCGTGAGTTAAAGGATCAAGTTGGTATGAATAACTAAGGGTAATGGATAACATCAACGACTCTGGGTCCTAAACTTAGGGCTATAGATCCTATGAAGAGCTCAGGGTTGTAGATGACATGAATGACATTGAGTCATAAGCTAAGGGCTCAAGATCCTATCAATAGCTCAGGGCTATGGTTGACATGAACGACTATGGGTCATGAGCTGAGGGCTCTAGATGCTATGAGCAGTGTAGGGCTACAGATGACATGAATGACTTTAAGTCATGAGCTATAAACAACTTAAGGTTATGGATGACAAGGCTCTAGATACTATGAACAACTTAAGGTTATGGATGACATGAGCTACTTTGTGTCATGAGCTCAAGCCTTTAGATTCTATGATCAACTTAGGGTTGTCGATGATATGAATGACTCGAGATCCAATGAGCTCAAGCCTCTAGATACTGATTCACGCTTGATAATCCAGTCGGGTCATTTAATCAAAAAACATTTATAAAACCTATGACCTCATACTAGTGTAGCAAAGCTACTATAGTATAGTGGCTCTAGGGTCGAACTCTGGGATGGGTTTTCATTCTACCAGTGATATACTTGAGATTAGAAATTGAATTTAATGATTTCCTTTATCAAAAACTTAAAGTTTAAAAGAAAATAAAATTTGTTTTGAAAGTGTTTGAACCTAAATTAACATAAACTAATTAAAAATGGAAGAAAGAAAGTTTCTCGGAGCTAAGGATTGCTAGGATCAAGTTTAGAATGCAAAGTGGAAAATTCCGGATTTTTCTCCTCGCATTGGGGATTTAACCTATAGTTATTTCCCGAACCGGTATAGGTTTAACAATGAAGATTTAATCCATAAAAATCAATAGAAATGGTAGTCAAGGTCCATTAATGGCTTTAGACACTATATAGGTCTTCACCTTGAATCACTTTCCAATGGCTCGTACATGATAACTAATGGACTAATATGGATCTAGCAATAAGCATCCACAAAGACCTGAAGCTTACCATGTATTGGCCATTCAAAGTGATTCTAAGGGATTTAAAGCAAAACTTTGGATTTAAAAGCCATTTATGAACTTCAACTACCTGAATTTAATGCACGAGCATTTTCCACCTTTGCATCTGGACTTTTCACCTAGCTTCCTTCACTCCAAGAAACCAAGAGTTTAGCCTCTCATCCTCTGAGAAAACATCCTCAGAGGTTGTTTGGCTTCCAAGAAAGAGAAAATAGTAACGAGAAAATAGAAAATGAGAGAGCTCTGTATATTGCTAAGTGTTAAGCTTAACACCCGTGTTACATTACTTCAAGAGGTGATTTCCACCCCTTATATAGTTTTTACAAAAGCAAAGCTTTTCATTGGCTTGCTACAAGGAGAAGAAAGGAAATTACATCAAAAAATGCTTAAGAAAATATCTAAAGTGGAGTCGGCAAAAACAGAGGAGATTTCGCACCACGCATGGGGTGTGCGAAATTTTCGCACACCTGAAGGGGGTGTGCGAAACTCGCACACCATTCGCACACCTGAAGGAGGTGTGCGAAATTTTCGCACACCTGGAGCAGTTGTCTTCCGAAGGCCATAACTTCCTCGTTTCAGCTCCAAATTGTACACGGTTTAAAGCGTTGGATTCTTGACTTCCTGAGATTTGAAACGGTATATAGCATGTAGAAAATGAACTTCGGGAAGTGCTCCAAAAGTGCCCAAGAAGACTGCAGCTGCTGTCCTCTGATTTCCTCCTTGCTTCTCTTTGCTTTTCTTTGCTTTTCTTCTTTGGTTGGCTTGTCTTAATGATCCATAAAGATGTCAAAACACTAAAACTAGCCACAAATATGATTATAAGTCATTGCTAGGTCCTTAACATGCCAATTGGAATAAAGGTGAAGAATTACTACACAAAAAGTGCTTAAAACATAATGACTTAAAGGTGTAAAATGGCACTTTTGGGTAGTAATCACTCCCCCCAACTGACACATTGCTAGTCCCTGAGCAATGAAGGAGAGAAAAAGAAAGAAAAATAGATAATAATAATTCACAAAATCATGCTAATCACTCCAAAAAATAACCAAGTGGCATGATTGGATCAAACTCTCACATGGCAAGTCAAGGATACAAAACTCAATCATCAACAATAGTTATCAAATAACTTACCAATCACAACTTGTAAAGAGTGGGCATTATGCAAATTTGAGTATCAAAATAATTTCTACTCCTAAAGGATCAACTCTTAATCTTCCACAAAAATCTAAGTGTTAAGGTGCTTAGCTTCCAGTTATAGTATGTCAAACTATATTCTCCCCCCAACTAAGGTTTTTCTCTAACTTTAGCAACACTACTCATATATAAAAGGCTAAGAACGCACCCCTTTTCTTTTTTTCTTTTTTTTTTTTCTTTTTTTATATATATATATATATACTCCACCCATCCACCCATATAGCGAGCATTGAGGTTGGTGAACTCCCAACCAGTAAAGGCTTAGGGCACCAGGCTTTAAATATTTTCACCATATACCCCTCGGATCTTGCTCGGGTTTCAAAGCAAGTGAAGCAAAAATTATTTTCATAAGACACATTGGCCTTTTATAAGGTGTCCCAACACTAATAGAATGAGGTCAATGGCACCAAGTCGAAAATTTCCTAAGTTTAGGGGGTGAGAAAGTTTTCCTTCTTATAACTGGAATCTAATGTGTTCAGTGTGTGAAAAGATTAGAGTGGAAGACTTAAGATTGAAAACAAAAGGAGCTTCAACAATTTATCAACTTTAATAAGCATAATACAAACTCTGAGACTATGGCAATAAGATAAGAATTTAATTCCTCCCATTTACTTTTGAGAATTTATCTTTGAGAAAACAAAGAGAGTTTGCAAAAAAAATTTTTAACAAAATAATTTAACCAAAAATTCAACAACTTACTTCCTCAATTCTCCCCCCAACTAGGATGAACATTGTCCCCAATGTTCCAAAAGCAAACGATAATATAAGGGAGGAAGTGATACCTCCTGATAGTAAGGGACTCTGAATGAATAGGAGAAACCACATGTTTCATAAGAAAAGAAAAATCATAAGTGTGCTGAATAGAGGAAATAAAATGGAAGCTAAAATACACAAAAAGAGAAGATGTCTATATATACTGAGAGAGTACAATATACAAAATAAACATGGAGTACATCCAATCCCAGTATAACAGTGGTCCAAAATATATAAGACATCTAAAAACGTAGCATATAGATACAAAAAAGGAGAGGAGTGATCGTATGATCAAGTAGTAGGCTCCTCTGGTGGATAGGAGGGGTCCTCCGCTGCAACTGTAGAAGGAACCGCTACAGGTGGAACTGGTGATGAAAGACCGAGATGCTGCTGAATCTCTCGGAGAATGAGAGTCTGCTGGTCCTGCTGAAGCTGGAAGTGGTCCATGTGCTCTATAATGGCTGTCTGAGTAGTGGTCAAAGTCTAGAAAGAAGCGAGCAAGGCACGATACTCGGCACCAGGGATAGTAATGGGCGGCTCTGATGTAGGAGGAACAGCAGGTGGGGCATTAGATGATGCGGCCTCTGGTACTGGCTGTGGAGGCTCTGAAGTGGATGGAGCAGGAGGGACTTCCCTTAGCTCGGGAAGTTCTGGGGACTGGCGATGGAGCCATATCTGAGTCCATTGGTCAAGAGAGAAGCTCTCTCGACAATGGCGGCGAGTCTCAGAGTGAGGGTCTGCAGGAAAACCCATATGCGCCAAAACATGGCAAAGCAGCCGAGGGAAAAGTAAAGGAATGGAGTCTGCCCTCGCAAGATGCCGCGTATGCACCTTCTCCTCAAAATGGAGGAGAGCGGCCATAATCAAATGATGAGGGCCAAAGTAGTAGCCCTCATAGATACGGAATAATGCCTCCATAATGGCCCCTCGCCTCTGCACTTTATGCTGAAGAGGAAAAAGATTGGCGCGAAGCACCACATCAACTAGGAGCATCTCTGGGGGAAGCTCTCTCCTCAAAATGGTCCTCTGGGAAGATGTCCCTCGAGATAGGATACGAACCATGTCCCACTCAGAAAGTGGGGCCCAGCGTCTAAATGCAGCGGGATCTGCTGGTGCATAAGGGATATGGAAAGCATTGGCAATCTGTCTAGCCCCCAAAATACCCTGGCGTCCATCAATGGTAAAAAGGAGCGAGGCTGGTACCGGGACGCCACGAGTAGTCATAGACTGGTAAAACTCTAAAACTACTCGAGGATAAAAGAACTGGGGCAAAGTCATAAAGGGTACAAGATGGTACCTCTCAAGTAGGCGGTATGAATCCCGCAACTCAGGCTGCTGTTGCATCAGAGAGTGATCGAAATATGTCTCAACATGAAAGTCCCTCGATCGGCAATCGGAGTTGCCCTCAATGGGCAAGCTGGGTCTAAGGCACCTGGCAGAAGAAGGCTGAGGTGCTCTAGAGGACTCTCCTGGCTCTGTAGTCTTCGCTTTCTTTGAAGGAGGACTCCGAGGTGGAATTTGTGTAGGGGCCACAGACGTGGCGGATGCTCTCCTCGTATGGTATCTGCTCTGAGGTGCCGAATCAAGTAAATGTGAGGGTGCATCAAGTGGGGCCCGCACAGGGACGGCTCTCTGACTGCTCTGGGGAGCTGAAGTAGATCCTCCTCGGGTCTTGGGCATGATGAAGTGATGAAATGAGGCTCAGAGGCGCAGAATTATGGAAGGTAGGGATGGAGAGGCTGAGATTTTCGCACAGGGGGGTTAGGTGTGTGAAATTTTCGCACAGGGAGGGGGGGGGGGTGTGCGAGTTTCGCACACCTCAAGGGGGTGTGCGAAATTTTCGCACAGGGTACTATTCACCCACGCGGCTAAAGAATGATGGCTTTTTTGAAATGGTGAAAATTTGTGGCTTTTGAGGATGGGAATTGGTGGCTTAGGTAAGAAAAGGATTTATCATGGTGAATGGGCTTGGAATTTGGAGCTTTTTAAGTGGAAAATTGAAGAATTGGAGCTCCCATGGCCGGCGGCAATGGATTTCTTTTGAAGAAATCAAGGCTTGGATACTTATGGTTTAGGCTTTGGATTGGCAAGAACAAGGTTTGGATGGGATTATGGAGGTTTTTAGAGTGTTGGGTGACGCATTGGAAGGATTTTGATGGTGGAGGAAGATGGAATTGCCGAATTTGGAAGGTGATGAATAGTGGTTGCCGCGGCTATGGAGTGGGATATTGGAGATGGGCTGCCATGGTGGTGTTGATGATGATGAATGATGAAGGAAAGGAGTTTTATGGATGGCAGTGGGTGATCGGAAGAGAGGTTTTGAGAGAATTGAAGAAGGAGCTTAGACTTTGAAGTGGAGAAGATAGCTTTTAAAGAGAAAAATGAGTTTCGCACAGGGTAAAATGGTGTGCGAAAATTTCGCATACCTGTGATTCTCCAAGACAGAGAGCATGGTTTTGAAAATTGGCGCAAAAAAAAATTCGCATCGGGTTCGCGCCAGGTTCGCATACCTGTGAAATTCGCACGAGGGACAGAGAGCATGCAATTTTGAAAAGTGGTGCAAAAGCAAATTCGCACCGGGTAGGGGGGTGTGCGAAAATTTCGCACACCTCAAGGGGGTGTGCGAATTTTGCTAAAACTTGATTTTTCTCCCCTGTTTTCCCCTGTTTCCACCAAGACTTCATTCTTCAAGCCTTCCTACCTACATGTTAACACAAAAAACCAATTCAAACCACATTAGAATGAAATTAAAGTCAAAAATGAAAATCAAAACATGCATAAATACAAGAAAACACTAGATTAAACTAAAATCAACTTAAAAGAAAACAAAAAGAGGATGAACTTTTTAGTCTTTGGAGAGACTAAGTTCACCCATGAACCAAGTGTTTTCATGCTGGAGATGGATCAAAGAGGATGAATTCCTCCTTGTCTCGGGAAAAAGATTCGATATAAGGCTTGAGACGATGCCCATTCACTTTGAAAGTTCGAGTGCTATTGAAGTTGAGTAGTTCCACTACTCCATTTGGTTGCACTTCATGAATTATGAAAGGACCCGTCCATCTTGATTTCAATTTTCCCGGAAAAAGATGAAGCTTAGAGTCATAAAGCAAGACTCTTTGCCCCTTGGCAAAATTCTTTTGATTTACCAATTGATCATGCCATTTCTTCAACCTCTCCTTTGCAATTTTTGAATTGAGGTAAGCATCATTCCTCATTTCCTCTAATTCATTCAAATCCAAACATCTCTTCAACCCGGCTCTTGTCAAATCCATGTTGAGCTTTTTGATTGCCCACCATGCTTTATATTCAATCTCCACTGGAAAATGGCACACTTTGCCATAAACAAGGCGATAAGGAGACATTCCAAGAATGGTCTTGTAAGCGGTCCTATACGCCCATAAGGAATCTAGGAGCTTAATAGACCAATCCTTCCTATTAACATTCACCACCTTCATCAATATATTCTTGATCTCCCGGTTGGCTAACTCAACTTGGCCACTTGTTTGAGGGTGATAGGGTGTAGCTACCTTGTGCTTAACCCCATATTTGGCTAGAAGAGCCTCAAAGGGTTTATTGCAAAAGTGGGTTCCTCCATCACTTATAATGGCCTTAGGCACTCCAAATCTTGCAAAGATGTTATCCTTGAGGAATTTAAGAACCACCTTGTGATCATTGCTCCTACATGGGATTGCTTCCACCCACTTAGAGACATAATCCACTCCCACCAAAATGTAGGAATGTCCAAATGACATTGGAAATGGTCCCATGAAGTCAATCCCCCAAACATCAAAGACATCCACTATCAAGATGGGATTCAAGGGCATCATATTTCGGCGTGTAAGCTTACCAAGCCTTTGACACCGATCACATCCCTTGCACATAGAGTGGGCATCCTTGAAAAGAGAGGGCCACCAAAACCCTGATTGGATAACTTTCATGGCTGTTTTCTGGGAGGCAAAATGACCTCCACATGCACTATCATGGCAATGGGAAAGAATTCCCGATTGCTCTTGTTCAGGAACACATTTCCTTATGATTTGATCCGCATAATATTTGAAGAGAAAAGGCTCCTCCCAATAGTAAGCATGGATCTTAGCAAAGAAATGCCTCTTGTCTTGGGCACTCCACTCACTTGGAACTTCCCCAGTAACCAAGTAATTTGCAATGTGAGAATACCATGGGGCTACATCTATTGACATGAGAGACTCCTCAGGGAAGTCATCATTGATAGGCAGACCATGTGAATCATGTGCTATCACAAGTCTTGACAAGTGGTCAGCTACCACATTTTCTACTCCCTTTTTATCCCGAATTTGGAGATTGAATTCTTGGAGCAAAAGGATCCATCTTATCAATCTTGCCTTGGCATCTTGCTTGGTTAGCAAGTACTTCAAAGCGGAATGGTTAGTGAACACCACTATAGAGGACCCTACTAAATAGGCACGAAACTTATCCAAGGCAAAAACTACTGCCAACAACTCCTTCTCAGTAGTTGTGTAGTTCCTTTGAGCCTCGTTCAAAGTCTTGCTCGCATAATAAATCACATAGGGCTTTCCATCCTCTCTTTGCCCCAAAACAGCCCCCATAGCAAGATCACTTGCATCACACATTACCTCAAAAGGTAATTTCCAATTTGGGGCTCTAACTATTGGTGCAGTTGTGAGGAATTGCTTAAGTTCCTCAAAACTCTTCTGACACTTCTCATCCCACACAAACTTGGCATCCTTTACCAAAAGTTCACAAAGAGGCTTTGAGATTTTTGAGAAATCCTTAATGAACCTCCTATAGAACCCGGCATGTCCTAGGAATTGCCTAATTCCTTTAACATTTGTGGGAGGTGGCAACTTAACAATTAGCTCCACCTTTGCCTTATCTACCTCAATGCCATTTTTGGAGATTACATGTCCTAAGACAATGCCTTGTTGTACCATAAAATGGCACTTCTCCCAATTTAGCACTAGGTCCTTCTCTATAGATCTGTGGAGAACTGCTTCTAAGTGCAACAAACACTCCTCAAAAGAACTTCCATAAACAGTGATGTCATCCATGAAGACTTCCATGATGCATTCTACCATATCACTGAAGATGCTTAGCATACATCTTTGGAAAGTTGTAGGAGCATTACATAAACCAAAGGGCATTCTCCTATACGCAAAAGTACCAAAGGGGCATGTGAAGGTTGTCTTTTCTTGATCTTCCAAATCAATCTCTATTTGGAAGTACCTCGAGTAACCATCTAAAAAATAGTAGAAAGGATGTCCTGAGACTCTCTCAAGGACTTGGTCCATGAAAGGCAATGGGAAATGGTCCTTCCTAGTCACTGAATTCAACCTCCTGTAGTCTATACACACCCTCCATCCTGAGGTAGGACGTGTAGAGACTTCCTCCCCTTTTTCATTCTGGATCATAGTGATACCAGATTTCTTTGGAACTACTTGGGTGGGGCTCACCCACAAGCTATCTGAAATGGGATATATGATCCCTGCTTGTAGTAGCTTCAGAACTTCACCCCTCACCACCTCTTGCATGTGAGGATTCAACCTCCTCTGGGGCTGCCTCACTGGTTTTGCATCCTCCTCCATGTAGATATGGTGGGTGCACACCAGAGGACTAATCCCTTTCAGATCAGAAATTTGCCATCCAATGGCTTTCTTGCATTTTCTGAGGACTCCCAAAAGATTATCCTCTTGATCACTTGTGAGATTTGAAGAGACCACCACTGGACATTTCTCATCTTCCTCTAAATATGCATACTTCAAATCAACAAGAAGTGGCTTCAAAACAAGCTTTGGAGGGTCCTCCATAGCTGCTCCTTGTGAGTCCTCCTTATTGAACAGTGGTAAGATCTCTTCCCATCTCCTCCAAGGAGACATGCTAGCTAGCACATCCGAGGGTTCAGGTAACCCTTCTTCATGCACTTCAAGGCTTTCATTCAAGCTCTCTTCTAAACTCTTGTCACAATGCTCTTCAACCAAGGTGTTGATCAGGCACACCTCTTCCAATCCTTCATCCTCTTTTGGGTGAAGATGCCTCTTGCAAATATGGAATATGTTTAATTCCAAAGTCATGTTTCCAAATGTGAGCTGCATCACCCCATTTCTACAATTAATGACGGCATTGGAGGTAGCCAGGAAAGGTCTCCCAAGGATGATTGGCATGTAATTGGCTTCCATAATAGTGGGATCGGTATCAAGCACAACAAAATCCACGGGATAGTAGAATTTGTCCACTTGCACTAGAACATCCTCTATCACCCCCCTTAGGATTTTGACAGATCTATCAGCTAAGGAGAGAGTGATGGCTGTGGGCTTCAATCCTCCAAGTCCCAGTTGCTTGTACACAGAGTATGGGAGCAAATTCACACTTGCCCCCAAGTCTAGTAAAGCTTTCTCCACAAGTGTCCCTCCAATGTTGACTGCAATGGTAGGGCAACCCAGATCTTTATACTTAACTAGAGACTTACTCTGAATGATAGCACTTACTTGCTCAGTGAGGAATGCATTCTTTGTCACATGTAGCCCTCTCTTGACCGTGCACAAGTCCTTCAGAAACTTTGCATGTGTGGGGACTTGCTTGATCATATCAAGTAAGGGTATATTCACCTTCACTTGTCTCAAGACTTCAAGAATTTCTGATGAATTCTTGATTTCCTTCTTTCCATGTAAAGCTTGAGGAAAAGGGGGAGGCATATGTTCCTTCATCATATCTTCTTTAATCACTATCCTCGGCTCTTCTTCAAAGCTTGATTTGGATGCACTTTTCTTTCCACTCTCCTCTTCTTGGTTATTGCTCTCTTTAACCAAGGTTTTCTTTGTCAAGAGTTCTTCATCTTGCCTCACTTTAGGCAAGGGTTGATCAACCTCCTTTCCACTCCTCAAGGTGATCACGGCTTTGACCTCCCTCAACTTTGAAGAATCCCCCTCTTGGGTTTCAACTTCATGAACACCCTTTGGATTTTGGCTTGGTTGAGAGGGGAACTTTCCTTTCTCATTCACTATGTTGAGGTTGGTAAGCCTAGAGATGGAGTATTGAATATTATCTATCTTCTGATATAGATCATTTTGCATCCCATCCATTCTCTTATTTAGAGAACTCTCAACATTCTCAATCTTTTGGTGCAATTGGGAGTTGATTGCCCTTTGTTCACCCACAAAGTCATTCATGACTTTACTTAGGTTTGCAATGGCTTGCTCCACTGAAGAGGTTTGTTGAGGTGCTTGAGTTTGGGCTTGTGGTTGGTATGGAGGTGGTCTTGGTCTCCAAGAAAAATTTGGATGGTTTCTCCAGCTTGAATTATAGGTGTTTCCATAAGGTGCATTGTTGTTAGGCCTAAATTGCCCCACAACATTGGCTTGATCACCTAACATCTCCCTCACAACTGGCATGGTTGGACACTCATCTACCACATGGTCACATGATTGGCAAATGGTGCATGGCATGGCATGGGCTGGAGTCTCGGAAATGGCTTAGACTTCATGCATCTTTTTCAACTCAAGTTCTTCCAACCTCCTTGCTATTGTTGCCACCTTAGCTTTCATGTCCATGTCTTCACTTAACATGTACATTCCACCCTTTGGATTTACAGGAGCTTTCATCCTTCCCAATTCCTTTGAGTTGGGCTCATCCCATCCTCTTGTTACCTTAGATACATAACTTAAAAAATCCATGGCTTCTTCCGGATTCTTACTCATAAAATCTCCCCCACACATGGTTTCAAGAATTTGCTTCATGGAGGAAGACATTCCATCATAGAAATAGCTCACCAAGAGCCATGTATCAAAGCCATGATGAGGACAAGCATTAATGGCCTCCATATACCTTTCCCAACATTCATGGAACTTCTCATTTTCTTTTGCAGAAAAGTTTGAGATTTGCCTCTTCAGTCCATTGGTCTTATGGGTGGGAAAAAATTTCTTCAAAAACTCGGCCTAAAGATCAACCCAATTCCTTATGTTCCTTGGCCTTAAAGAATTAAGCCATATTTTTGCCTTACCCTTCAAAGTGAAAGGGAATAGCTTGAGTCTCATCAAGTCTATTGAAGCTCCTCCCTCTCTAAAGGTATTGCACACCTCCTCAAACTCCTTGATGTGGGCATATGGATTCTCACTCTCCATTCCATGGAAATTTGGTAGAAGGGGCACAATATAGGGCCTTATAATCAGCTGCTCAAGAGAAGGTATGATGCATGAGGGTGCACTCATCCTTGGCGGGTGCATTCTATCCCTCATGGATAGATATGCATTTGGATTACCCCCTTGACCTTGTTGAGAATTTTGATCCTCTTGTGGAGGGTCCATGATGTTTACACAGATATTCAACTCTGTGTCTTGAGGATTCTCAATCCTTACTAATCTTCCCTCTTGGTCCCGAATCCAATAGGGCATGCACAAATCTCTACTTACCTAAAAACAAAACAAAAACAACAAAAACAAAAGAAAACTAGAAGAAAGTTAAAGTTAGAAAGAAAACAAAAGAAATTCTACAATTAAAAGAAAGGAAATAAAGTTAGTGAAAAAGGAATTCACCAAACTTGTGATGAAAATCACAAGTAGCCTCTAAAAGGTTGTATCACTGTATTGTGGCACCATCCCCGGCAGCGGCGCCATTTTGATTCGCGCTTGATAATCCAGTCGGGTCATTTAATCAAAAAACATTTATAAAACCTATGACCTCATACTAGTGTAGCAAAGCTACTATAGTATAGTGGCTCTAGGGTCGAACTCTGGGATGGGTTTTCATTCTACCAGTGATATACTTGAGATTAGAAATTGAATTTAATGATTTCCTTTATCAAAAACTTAAAGTTTAAAAGAAAATAAAATTTGTTTTGAAAGTGTTTGAACCTAAATTAACATAAACTAATTAAAAATGGAAGAAAGAAAGTTTCTCGGAGCTAAGGATTGCTAGGATCAAGTTTAGAATGCAAAGTGGAAAATTCCGGATTTTTCTCCTCGCATTGGGGATTTAACCTATAGTTATTTCCCGAACCGGTATAGGTTTAACAATGAAGATTTAATCCATAAAAATCAATAGAAATGGTAGTCAAGGTCCATTAATGGCTTTAGACACTATATAGGTCTTCACCTTGAATCACTTTCCAATGGCTCGTACATGATAACTAATGGACTAATATGGATCTAGCAATAAGCATCCACAAAGACCTGAAGCTTACCATGTATTGGCCATTCAAAGTGATTCTAAGGGATTTAAAGCAAAACTTTGGATTTAAAAGCCATTTATGAACTTCAACTACCTGAATTTAATGCACGAGCATTTTCCACCTTTGCATCTGGACTTTTCACCTAGCTTCCTTCACTCCAAGAAACCAAGAGTTTAGCCTCTCATCCTCTGAGAAAACATCCTCAGAGGTTGTTTGGCTTCCAAGAAAGAGAAAATAGTAACGAGAAAATAGAAAATGAGAGAGCTCTGTATATTGCTAAGTGTTAAGCTTAACACCCGTGTTACATTGCTTCAAGAGGTGATTTCCACCCCTTATATAGTTTTTACAAAAGCAAAGCTTTTCATTGGCTTGCTACAAGGAGAAGAAAGGAAATTACATCAAAAAATGCTTAAGAAAATATCTAAAGTGGAGTCGGCAAAAACAGAGGAGATTTCGCACCACGCATGGGGTGTGCGAAATTTTCGCACACCTGAAGGGGGTGTGCGAAACTCGCACACCATTCGCACACCTGAAGGAGGTGTGCGAAATTTTCGCACACCTAGAGCAGTTGTCTTCCGAAGGCCATAACTTCCTCGTTTCAGCTCCAAATCATACACGGTTTAAAGCGTTGGATTCTTGACTTCCTGAGATTTGAAACGGTATATAGAATGTAGAAAATGGACTTCGGAAAGTGCTCCAAAAGTGCCCAAAAAGACTGCAGCTGCTGTCCTCTGATTTCCTCCTTGCTTCTCTTTGCTTTTCTTTACTTTTCTTTGCTTTTCTTCTTTGGTTGGCTTGTCTTAATGATCCATAAAGATGTCAAAACACTAAAACTAGCCACAAATATGATTAGAAGTCATTGCTAGGTCCTTAACATGCCAATTGGAATAAAGGTGAAGAATTACTACACAAAAGTGCTTAAAACATAATGACTTAAAGGTGTAAAATGACACTTTTGGGTAGTAATCAGATACTATGACCAACTCAGAGTTATGGATGACATGAAAGATTCTTGGTTATGAGCCCAAGGCCGTAAATGGTATGACTATCTCAGGGATATGGATGACATGAATGACTTTAGGCTGTGAGCTCAAAACTCTAGATGCTATTAATAGCTGAGGGTTATGGTTGACATGAATGACTCCAGGTTGTGAGCTCAAGGCTCTAAATGTTATGAACAACTCAAGGTTGTGGATGACATGAATGACTCTGTGTTGTCCACTCAAGGCTCTAGATGCTTTGAACAACAGAGGATTGTGGATGATAAGAAAAACTTGAGATCTCGTGAGCTCAGGCCTCTAGATTCTATGACAGCTCAAGGCCGAGGATGATATGAACGATTCTAGGCCATGAACTTAAGGCTCTATATTCTATGAATAGTTCAGGGTTGTGGATGAAATGAACAACTTTAGGTTGTGAGGTCAAGGCTCGAGATGGTATGAAGAGCTTAGGGTTGTGGATAACATGAACAACTTTGGGTCATGTGCTTAAGACTGTAAATCCTATGAACAACTTAGGGTTATGGATGACATGAATGACATTGGATCATGGGCTTAGGGCTCAAGATGCTATCAATAGCTTAGGGCTATAGTTGACATGAACGACTACAAGTCATGAGTTGAGGGTTGTGGATGTTATAAATAACTTATGGCTATTGATGACATGAATGACTTTGAGCCATAAGCTCAAGGCTCTAGATGTTATAAATAGCTCAAGGTTGTGGATGACATAAGCTACTCCTTGTTGTGAGCTCATGGCTTTGGATGTTATGATTAGTTGAAGGTTGTGAATGATAAGAATGACTCATGATCCCGTGAGCTCAGGTCTCTAGATGTTTTGACTAGCTTTAGGTTGTGGATGATATGAATGATTCTTGGTCATGAGACCATGGCCTTAAAGGCTATGAATAGCTCAGGGCTGTGAATGACATGAACGACTATAGGTCATGAGCTCAAAGCTCTAGATGCTATGAATAACTTAGGGTTATGGTTGACATGAACAACTCTTGGTCATGAGCTTAAGGTTTTAGATGTTATGAACAACTTAGAGTTATGGAAGGCGTGAATGAGTTTGAGTCGTCAACTCAAGGCTCTGGATGCTTTGAAAGGATCAAGGTTATGGATAATAAGAATACTTGAGATCCCATTAGCTTAGGCCTCCAGATGCTATGAACAACTCAGGGTTGAGAATGATATCAATGATTCTTTGTCATAAGCCTATGGATTTAAATTCTATGAATAGCTTAGCGCTGTGGTAGACATGATCCACTTTGGGTCATGAGCGTAGTGTTATAAATGCTATGAACAACTTGGGGTTGTGGTTGACATGAATGACTCTAGGTCTTGAGCTCAGAGCTCTAGATGCTATGAACAACTCAAGGCTACAGCTTACAAGAATGATTCAGGGTCGTGAGCTCAAGCTTCTAGATGCTATGAATAGCTCAAGGATGAGGATGATATGAGCTATTCTTAGTCATGAGCCTCAAGCTAAAAATTCTATGAATAGATAAGGGTTGTGGTTGACATGAGCGACTCTATGTCATGAGCTCAAGGCTCTAAATGTTATAAACAACTCAAAACTATAGTTGACATGAACAACTCTAGGTCATGAGCAGAGGCCTCTAGATGCTATGAACAGCTTTGGGATGAGAATGATATGAGCAATTCTAAGTCATGAGCCTATGGCTCTAAGTGGTATGAAAAGCTCAGGGTTGTAGTTGACATGAACGACTCTAAGTCATGAGCTTAGGACTCTAGATCTTCTTAATAGCTCAAGACATGGCTGAAATGAACGACTCTAGGTCGTCAGCTTAGGCCTCTAGATGCTATGAACAACTTTGGGCTGAGGATGATATGAACAATTGTAGGATGTGAGCCTATGGTCTAAATGCTATGAATAGCTAAGGGTTGTAGATGCCATGAACAACATCGGCTTATGAGCTCAAGACTATAAATATTATAGACATCTCAAGGTTATGGTTGACAAGAATGAATCTGTGATGTGAGTTTAGGGCTCTAGATGCTATGAACAACTTAAGGCTATAGATGACATGAATGGCTCTAGGTCGTGAGCTCAAGGCTCTAAATGTTATGAACAGCTCAAGGTTGTGGATGATAAGAGCTACACTAGGTCATGAGCTTAACAATGCAGATACTATTAATGGCCTAAGGTTGTGTATGATACAAATGACTCGAGATCCCATGATCTCAATAACCTAAATGCTATGAACAACTTAGGGTTGTGGATGTTATGAACAATTCTTGGTTGTGAGCCCATGACCCTAAATTCTATGAACTCATGTTTATGGTTAACATGAACTACTTTGGGTCGTGAGCTCAGGCCTCTAGATGTTATGAACAACTCAACGCTATGGTTGGTATGAATGACTCCAGGTCATAAGCTCTAGATTCTCGATGTTATAATAGATCGATGTTGTAGATGATATGAATGACTTGGGATCCTATAAGCTAAGGCGTCTAAATGATATGAATGATTCTGCATCATGAGTTCGATGATATGGATGACCTCAACAAATCTGGGTCATGAGATCAAGGTTGTGGCTACTATGAATAGGTTAGGGTTGTGTTTGACATGAATGACTCCATGTCGTCAACTTAAGGCTCTAAAAGCTATGAACATTTCAGGGTTTTTGATGATATGAATGACTCAAGAACCTGTGTGCTCAGGGCTCTAGATGGTATCAATAGCTCAAGGTATTGGTTGACATAAATGACTCTAGGTTATGAGCTCCAATCTCTAGATGTTGTGAACAACTTGGGGTTGTGGATGACATGAACAACTCAAGCTCGTGAGCTCAAAGCTTTAGATACTACGAACAACTCAGGGTTATGGTTGACATGAATGACTCCAAGATGCGAACTCAGGAATCTAGATGCTATGAACTACTCAGGGCTATGGATGATAAGAACGACTTCGAGTAGTGAGCTTAGGGTTCTAGATGTTATGAATAGCTTAGGGTTCTACATCACATGAACAACTTTGGGTCATGTGCTTAGGGCTCTAGCTACTTTGAACAACTCCAAGTTATAGAGGACATGAATGACTCTAAGTCATAAGCTTAATATTCTAGATACTATGAAAATATTAGGATTATGAATGATATGAATGACTCTGGGTCATGAGGTCAAGGCTCTAGATGATGTGAGCAACAGAGGACTATGGTTCACATGAACGACTTTGGGTCATGAGCTATGAACTCTAGATGCTATGAAATGATTAGGGTTGTTGATGACATGAACAACTCTAGGTCATGAGGTTAGTGCCTTTGATGCTATAAGAAACTTAAGGTTGTGGTTCAAATGAATGCCTTTAAGTCTTGAGCTCGGGGCTCTAGATGCTATGAACAACTTAGAGCTATGGTTGAGAAGAACAACTATGGGTCATGAGCTTAAGGCTCTAGATGCAATGAACAGTTGAGGGTTCTAGATGATATGAATTACTCTACATCGTTAGCTTAGGACTTTGGATGCTCTGAAGAACTCAAGGGTGTGGCTGATATGAATGATTCTTGGTCTTAAGCCCATAGCTCTAAATGCTATGAATAGCTCAGGGCTTTGGATCTTATGTACAACTCAAGGCTCTAGTTGCTATGAATAGCTCAGGGTTGTTGTTTACATGAATAACTCCAAGTCATGAGCTCAGGGTTCTAGATGCTATGACTAGCTTAGGGTTATGGATGAAATTAACGACTTTAGGTAGTGAGCTTAGGTCTCTAGATTCTATGAACAACTCAGGGCTTTAGATGACATGAATGACTCCAGGTCATGAGCTTAAGGTGCTAGATTCTATGAACAAAATAAAGGTTGTGGATAACATGAATGACTCTGGCTTATGAGATCAAGGTTCTAGATGATATAAACAACTTGGGGTTGTGGTTGACATGGCAAACTCCAGGTCATGAGCTCAGGGCTGTAAATACTATGAAATGCGCAAGGTTATGGATGACATGAATGACTCTAGGTCATGAGGTCTCCAGATCCTACATACAACTTAGGGCTTTCATTGACATAAAAGATTGTCGGTCGTAAGCTCATGGCTATAAAACCAAAGAATAGCTTAGGGCTATTGATGATATGAATGACTTTGGATCATGATCTCAAGGTTTTAAATGCTAGGAAAAACTCAGGGTTATGAATGACATGAATGACTCAAAATGTTATGAACAACTATGGGCTATGGATGACATAAACGATTGAAGGTCATAAGCTTAGGGCTCTGGATACTATGAATAACTTAGGGCTCTAGATGCTATAAATAACTTAGAGTTGTGGATGATATGAATGACTCGGGATCCCATGAACTCATGCCTTTAAATTCTATGAATAGCTCAAGGCTATGGGAAACGACTCCAAGTCGTGAGCTCTATGATCAACTTAAGGTTGTGGATGATATGAATGACTCAAGATCATGACCTCTAGGTTTTAGATGTTAAGAACAACTCAGGGCTCTAGATGACATGAACAACTCTAAGTCGTGAGCTCAACAGTTTAGGTGTTATAAACAGCTCAGGGTTATGGTTGACATGAATAACTTTGGGTCGTGTGTTAAAGGCTTCGGATGCTATGAATAGTTTAGGGATGTAGATGACATGAACGACTCTGTGTTGTGAGCTCAAGGCTTTAGATGCTATGAACAACTCAAAGTTGTGGATGATATGCATGACTCGGGATCCCATGAGCTTTTAGATGCTATAAATAGCTTATGGCTTTGGGTGATATGAATGATTCTTGGTCGTGAGGATAAGACTACACATGTTCTAAACAACTTAGGGTTATGGATGACTTGAATGACTCCGAGTCATTAGTTCAAAGCTCTAGATGCTATGAACAGTTCAAGGATGTGGATGACATAAACAACGTCATGTTGTGAGCTCAAGGCTCTAGATGCTATGAACAAGCCAAAGTTGTGGATGATATGAATGTTTAGGATCCCATGAGCTTAGACCTCTAGTTGCTATGAATGGCTCAGGTTATGGAAACATGAACGACTCCAAGTCATGAGCTCTATGAATAGTTTAAGGTTGTGGATGACATGAATGGCTCAAGATCGTGAGCTCTGGGCTGTGGATGTTAAGAACGACTCAAGGACCTAGATGACATGAACAACTTTGGGTTGTGAGCTCAATGCTCTAGATTTTATGAATTTCTTAAGGCTGTGGTTGGCATGAATGACTTTGGGTCATGAGTTAAGGGCTACAGATGCTATGAACATATTAGGGATATGGATGACATCAACCTTGAGAGAATATTGAGCTTGTGCTAAAGTTAGTGGTGGTTTTGACCTATGGGTGAGATCATAAGCTAATCATATATTCCCTATGGATTGGGTCACTATTAATGGAAGCTAGTAACAATAGGTATTCTCAATAAAGGCACCATGATATCTCTTTAGATTGAGATAGAGTGTTCCATTGAGTGATCCTAAGGAGGTGTATTCATGAAAACTATGGCCATAGTAGTTCCTTAAGTGAAACTTGACATAAGCTCTTTAAGATCTAAGATATGTTAATTGAACACATAATAAGAGGATTTATAACTCAAGGATGGTAGAGATAGTCTTGAAAGACTATTACCTTTCACCTTATTATACTACAAACACTAGTTCATAGGAAAATTGAACACAATGCATACCAGGTCATGAATCCGAGCACTTGGTGTCTCGTTGTTTTTTACATAGGATACTAGAGTTCAAAGTATTCTCTATAGTGGGATGTTGAATCAACTTTAGAATTGAATTCTAAGGGAGCCAATATTCCTATAGGTCCCAGTGGTCCCCACTCTAAACTTATATATCTTATTGGCATGGGTTATGAGGGTCGAATTGGCTCTAAGTTCACTTTTGTGTATAAGGGAATTTTGGTAATTATGTAAGGTTACATAAGGGTAAGTGAACAAGGTCTCTTGATTGGATTAAGTGATTAATTAGTAGTCCTTATTAGGTTAATTAATCAATTATAACCTATTTTAGGTTAGAGTAAGTCACCCAAGCCCATGTGGGCTCACGTCACTTAAGCCCACTTAGGAACCCTATAAATACCCCCTAAGGGTTAAGGTTTCCATAGCGTTTGTCATCCACCACCCAGAGAGGTAGAGAGCCATAGCCTCCACCCTCTTTTCCTCCCCACCAAAAGTGTGCCAAGATCAAGGTTCGAGTCATCGAGTGGAAGACTTCGGGTTTATGAGACTTCTATGATTTCGATCTTCATCTTCACCATGTGGATTTGATTCGGGAACATCTGAATTTGAGGATTGGTTTTTGTTAGCACTTTTTTAATCTTTTTAAATTATAAAAATGTTTTTTTTTTTTCACTATGCATAGAATTTAGAAAAAGCCTAGGATAGTTATGCATATTCCCTAACGTAATCCATACTTAGGAAATGAAGAGATCTGGGTTTTCCCCATCAGGTAACTCAAGTCCGTGGATGCTATGAACAACTTAGGGTTATGGATGATATGAATGACTTGGGATCCTATAAGCTTAGGCCTCTAGATGACATGAATAACTCAAGGGTGTGGATGATATGAATGATTCTTGGTCATGAGCCCAAGACTCAAAATGTTATAAACATCTCAGGGTTATGGATTTCATGAAGGACTCAAGGTCATGAACTCAAGGCTTTAAATGCTATGAACAACTCAAGGTTGTGGTTGACATGAATTACTCTGGGTTGTGATCTCAGGGCTCTAGATTTTCTGAACAACTCAATGTTGTGGATGATATATGCTACTCTGGGTTATGAGCTCAAAGCTATGGATGCTTTAAATAGCTCAACATTATGGGTGATATGAATGAATTAGGATCCTATAAGCTCAAGCCTCTAGATGATATGAGCAACTCAGGGATGTAGATGATGTGAATAATTCTACGTCATTCGCTCAAGGTTGTGCATGACATGAACAAATCCAAGTTGTAAGCTTGCGACTCCAGATATTATGAACAACTCAAGGTTGTCATTGACATGAACCACTTTGAGTCATGAGCTTAGGGCTCTAGATGCTACAAAAAGCTCAAAGTTGTGGATGTTATGAATTCCTCAAGATCTCATGAGATCAGGCCTCAAGATGTTATGGATACCTTAGGGTTAAGGATGATATGAACAACTCAAGGCTATAGTGAACATGAATGACTCTAGGTCGTGAGCTCAAGGCTCTAAATGTTATGAACAACTCAGGACTCTAGATGTTATTAAAAGCTCAGGGATGTGGATGACATGAACAACTTTGGGTCATGAGCTCAGGGCTATAGATGCCACATACAACTTAGAGCTATGGTTGACATGAACGACTTCGGTTCGTGAGCTCTAGGCTCTAGATTCTATGAACAACTCAAGGTTTTGGATCATATGAGCTACTCTAGATTGTGAGCACAGACTATGGATGCTTTGAAATGCTCAGCTTTGTGGATGATATGAACAACTTGGAATCCTGTGAGCTCAGTCCTTTAAATGTTATAAACAACTCAAGGTTATTGATGATATGAATGATTCTTGGTCATGAGCCTATGGCTGTAAATGCTATGAACTACTCAGGTATATGGATAACATGAATGACTTAAAGTCATGAGCTTAGGGCTTTAGAGGCAATGAACAACTCAGGGCTATCATTCACATGAATGACTTTGGGTTGTGACCTTAGCATTCTAGATGCTATGAACAACTTAAGGCTATGGATGACATGAGCTACTTTGAGTAGTTAGCTCATGGCTTTGGATGCTATGAACAACTCAAGGTTATGGATGATATGAATGAATTGGGATCTTGTGAGCTCAGGCCTCTAGATGGTATGAATATGATTCGTTCCCAATTGGTGTATCATGAGTTTGGTCCTTAAACGGGAGTAATCAACAAAATTTATAACCTATATCACCATGCACTAGGATAGCCTTAGCTAATATAGCATAGTGGCTCTAGGATCGTTCACTGGGAAGGGTTTTCAACTTACAACTGATACCAATTCAAAGCTGAATTGGTGCTTTTTCATTTCAAGGTTAGCTTAAGAAGAAAACATAAACTTTGGTTGAAAAAGGATTTGTTTTAAGCTAGCTAAAAAGAAAGTATTGGGAATTACTTATGAAGAAAAGCGTTCCTTGGAGTTTTAGGAATACTGGGGTCAGGCTCCTCATGCAAAAATAGAGCTCCGGTCACTTGAATCTTTTCCTCACATTTGAGAATTAACATATAGTTAATTCTCTAACTGATGTTGTACAGATGCTTCCCTTTAATGGATTTCAGCACTAATTCCCTCTCACTGATTGATTCATGCCCAATTAGTGTATCAGCTGATTCATGTCCAGCTGGTGCTCCTTGATGGAGGGAGTAATCAACACAATTTATAACCTATTACACCATGAACTAGGGTAGCAAAGAAAAAGCTACTATAGCATAGTGGCTCTAGGATCGTTCACTGGGAAGGGTTTTCAAACTGAAAATGATACCAATTCAAAGTGAATTGGTGCTGTTTCATTTCAAGGTTAGCTTAAGAAATAAAACACAAACTTTGGTTGAAAAAGGTTTAGATTTAGACTAACGGCACAGCAAGTAATGGAAATTACTTATGAAGAAAAACATTCCTTGGAGATTTAGGTTCACAGGGGAGGTTCCTCATGCAAAAACATAGCTCCGGTTAGTTGGTTCATTTCCTCGCATTAGAGAATTAACATAAAGTCAATTCTCTAACCGGTATGGTACAAATGCATCCCTTAATTGGATTTCAGCTCTAATTCTCTCTCACTGATGCAACTAGCAATGGTTCGAGCCTCTCATTTAGCCTTTACCATTCAAGATGATCTTTAACCTTGGACTTCCCTTCTCAAGCTCGCAAGAGATAACTAATGGATGTCTCCTTGGAGTCCAAAAGCTTACCAAGTGTTGGCAATTCTAGAAAATCCTACCTTCAAGTCACCTCCCAGAGGCTCGCAAAGGGTAAACTAGTGCATCTCCATGGACGGAGATCACTTGCCTTACCAAATGTTGGCCCAGGTGACTCCAAGGCGTTTTAAGTTAACTAAAAATATAGAAACCATTAACGGGACACACTTTCTCTTCATTCATAGCTAAAACCACAAAGCTACTAATTCTTGCACTTGGAACCTTTCTCGGCAACCTTAACTCCAAGGAACTAAAGGTTTAGTTACTCATTCTATGGGGAAACTTCCTCAGAGAGTGCATAACTTAGTAAATGAAAAATACAATCAAATTGAGCAGGTAAGGCAGAGCTCAAGCTCTGTATTTTACTTTCTTTCTAACTTTTACAAAAGGTTCGTCCCCCCGAGAACAGGCTCTCCGGGCTCTATTTATATGAATGTTACATTAATAGCTATTACATGGATATTTAGCCTTTTTCCTAACTTAAAAGCTAAGGAATCCTATAATTGGTGGCTTACAAGGAGAGTTTGGGAATTTAAACAACAAAAATCTAAAGAAAATATCTCAAAGTGTCGGTTACAAATATCGGGAAGCACTAAGAACCATTTCGCAGGTGAAAACGTGGTCTGCAAAATTTCGCAGATGTACAAAAAGGGCTGCGAAATTGCTTCGCAGCAAACGGCTGATTTCGCACCGCTGCGAAGTGGTCTTTGATTCGTGCCTAATTGGTGTCTCAGCTGATTCATGTCCAGCTGGTGCTCCTTGATTGAGGGAGTAATCAACAAAATTTATAACCTATTACACCATATACTAGGGTAGCAAAGACAAAGCTACTATAGCATAGTGGCTCTAGGATTGTTCACTGGGATGGGTTTTCACTTCACAAATGATATTAATTCAAAGCTGAATTGGTGCCTTTTCATTTCAAGGTTAGCTTTAAAAGAAAACATAAAGATGTTTGAATGAAAAAGGGTCGGTTTTAAACTAACCAAAAATAGTAACTGATTTTACTTACAAAGAAAAGTGTTTCTTGGAGTTTTAGATCACTAGGCTCAGATTCCTTGTACAAAAAGGAGAGTTCCGGTCACTTGTTTCTTTTCCTCGCATTAGAGAATTAACATATAGTTCCTTCTCCAACCGGTGTTGTACAGATGCTTCCCTTTAATGGGTTCAAACACTAAATCCCTCTCACTGATGCAACTTGCAATGACTCATACCTCTCACCTAGCACTTGCCATTCAAGGTGATCTTTAACCTTGGATTTCCCTTCACAAGCTCGCAAGAGATAACTAATGGATGTCTCCTCGGAGTCCAAAAGCTTACCAAGTGTTGGCAATTCTAGAAAATCCTACCTTCAAGTCACCTCCCAGAGGCTCGCAAGGGGTAAACTAGTGAATCTCCATGGACGGAGATCACTTGCCTTACCAAGTGTTGGCCCAGGTGATTTAAAGGCGTTTTAAGTTAACTAAAAAGATAAAAACCATTAACGGGTCACACTTTCTCTTCATTAAAAACTAAAACAACAAAACTTCCAATTTATGCATGAGGGAACTTACCCGGTTACCTTAGCTCCAAGAGACGAAGAGCCTAGCCACTCATCCTTTGAGGAAGAATCCTTAGAGTTTGATTGGCTAGAAAGAAAACTAATGAGAAAACTAGAATATATATGAAAAACAGAGCAAGTGCTCTGTTCATTGATTCTATATATGATATATTATATGATGGATTATATCTTTTACAATGGATGCAAGGGAATATATATAGAGAAGTTTTTCCAACCTTCCTAGCTGAGAAATCTTATGGTTGGTGGATTACAAGGAGAAGAATGGAAATTTATACAAAAATATCTGAAGAAAATATCTAAAAGAGTCGGTACCTAAATATCGGGAAACTTCAGGAGAAATTCCACAGCACTGTGTAAAATGGCTGCGAAATCATTTCGCAACAAAAGGGTGATTTCGCAGCCGTGCAAAATTCTTCCTTCAGCTTGGAGTGATTGGCTTCCAATGGCTGTAACTTCCTCATTTCAGCTCCAAATTGTACACGGTTTGAAGCGTTGGATTCTTGACTTCCTGAGCTTTGAAATGGTATATAGCATGTAGAAAATGGACTTCGGGAAGTGCTCCAAAAGTGCAAAGGAAGACTGCAGCTGCTGTCCTCTATTTTCTTCACTCTGTTTTCCTCTTTGCTTCTCTCCTTTTTGCATTCCGGATTTGCTTATGGCAAAGGACTTCAAAGCTTTAGTTCTTCATGTTTCTGAGCTTTCCATTGCTTTGCCATGGATTCCAAATAACTCTCCTCAATCTCGGATTGCTTTGGTGATCAAAAAGCTATCAAAACACCAAAACTTAACACAATTTGATTAGAATTGATTGCAAGGGTCCTTAACATGTCAATTGAGTTAAAAGGTAATAATTACTACTCAGGAGTGTTTAAAAGAGTTAATTACAAGCTATGAAATAGCACTTTTTGAGTAGTAATCAGTCTTTCAGCTTGCGGTTTTTGGCTTCCAACGTGTCGTGAAACTTCAGGGGGAATTCCACAACACTGTGCAAAACGGCTGCGAAATCATTTCGCAACAAAAGGGTGATTTCGCAACGCTGTGCTAAATTCTTCCTTCAGCTTGGAGTGATCAGCTTCCAATGGCTGTAACTCCTTCATTTCAACTCCGAATTGCGCACCGTTTGAAGCATTGGATTGTTGACCTCCTAAGATTTAAAATGACATATAGCATACATAAATTAGACTTCAGGAAGTGCTCCAAAAGTGGCTGACATGACTGTCATCAAGAATGCTTCATGGTAGATTTCTCTTTGTTTCCCCTCCTTGCATTCTGGATTTGCTTATGGCAAAGGACTTCAAAGATTTAGTTCTTCATGCTTCTGCTCTTTCCATTGCTTTGCCAAGGATTCCAAATAACTCTCCTCAATCTCATATTGCTTTGGTGATCAAAAAGCTATCAAAACACCAAAACTTAACATAATTTGATTAGAATTGATTGCAAGGGTCCTTAACATGTTAATTGGGTTAAAAGGCAATAACTACTACTCAAAAGTGTTGAAAATGATTAATTACAAGCTATCAAATAGCACTTTTTGAGTAGTAATCACTCCCCCCAACTGACATATTGCTAGTCCCTTAGCAATTAAGGAGAGAATAATAATAATAAAAAAAAAACAATACTATAATTTACAACATCATGCTGATCACTTCAAAAAATGTTTAAGTGGCATGACTGATCAAACTCTCACATGGAACATTAAATAAATAAAACTCAAACTTCAATAGAAGCTATCAAAAACTTTGCTAAATACCATTGATCAAGGGAATGCATTATGCCAATTGAAGTTTTAAAATCATTTTCACTTCCAAAGAACCAAACTTTATTCTTCCACAAAAATCTAAGTGTAAGATGATAGTTTCCGAATATAGCATGCTAAACTAATCTCTCCCCCCAACCTATCTCTTTTCAACACTTAGCAAACTGACCAAATTCAATAGGCAAAGAACACACATTTTTTTTTTTTTTAGAAGGTACAAGGCTTAAGGGGCATTCTTTTCTGTTTTGTCCATGTAACGGGGGTCCATCGATGACTCCCAACCAATTAAGGTTTAGGGTATCAAGTTTTAAGGATCTTTCAACCACTAACTCCTTGGATTTTACCCCGGACTTTTGAGAATGAATTTTTAATACCCAAGCACCTACAATATGTAAAACTCCACCTATCCACCCTTGTAACGAGCATTGAGGTCGGTGACTCCCAACCAATGAAGGCTTAGGGCACCAGGTTTTAAAGATTTTCACCATATACCCCTCAGACCTTGCTCGGGTTTCAAGGCAAGCAAACATTTTATTTTCTTTCTTTTTTTCTTTTTCAAAGGCTCATTGGCCTTTCATAAGGTGTCTCAACATTATTAAATGAAGTCAAAGGTACCAAGTCCCAAAAATTTTCTAAGTCAAGGGGGAAATAGTTTTTCATCTTATAATCGGAATCTATTGTGCACAGTGTGTGAATAGCTTAAAGTGGAAGGACTAAACTTGATTTCAATAGAAGTTTCAATAATTGAACCACTTTAGTAAGCATAATCCAAACTCTAAGTTAGATGAAAAGCAAAAGTTCAGTTTCTTCTATTTTAATTTGAAAATTTTTCCTCATAATCCATGGAGATTAGAGTAAAAAACAAAAAAAAACTACAACTAATTTACTAGGCAAGGCTGAATTATCAAAATAACTTAGCATACTTCCTTCCTCATTTCTCCCCCCCCCCCCCTCAACCGAGCTGAGCATTGTCCTCAATGTGATATAGGTGATTGAAATTATAGGGAGGAAGTGGTGCCTCCTGAGTGATATCAATTTCAAATACTGATTGGAGAAACCACATGTTTCAAAAAGAATAAAAGGTGTGAGCAAAGGAAATAAGAATAAATTAATGCTAAGAGTTAACAAAAAAATGCTAGATTTGTATTACTTTAATCATGTGAGTACAATCAGAAAGAAAGTAATACAAGTAATCCCCAAATATAATATCAAAATGATGGGATTTCATAACAGACTAACGAAAACGAAATACATAAAAGAAAAATATAATAGATATATATATGATCAAATAGGTGGATGATGCTGGAGCTGATGGCTTAGGCAGATGGCTCTGCCTCTTCAGTAGCTGATTCAGGAGGGGCCTGAGGCTCTGTGGCCTGTGAGTGTGGCACTGCAGTGGTGGGCGTGAGATGCTCAGCAGCTGATGGGAGACCGAGATGATGCTGGAGCTGCCTCAAGATGGCAGTGTGCTGAGCCTGGGTGGTCAACATCTGCTCCTGGCGAGCTCGCATAGCTGCCATCTCCTGAGCAAGGCTGCTCTGAGACACGGTCAAGGTCTGCAGTGCATGGCATAAATCTCTATACTCAAAAATGGGAATGGCCATCCTTGGCTCAGCTGAAGTAGAGGGCTGTGATGAGGCTGGAGTAACTGGAGGGGCTTTGGCTATGGTAGGAGAAGCAATGGGTATACCCTCAAGTATATGATATGGAGATGCTCTCCTGGTAGCTGGTATCTCAACTGGCTGTGGAAGCTCTAACTGCTCCATTCTATACGCTGTCATATTGGTCCACTTGTCGAAAGTAAATACCTCTCGACATATACGCTTGCGCTCCAGCTGAGGATCTGATGGATACCCCAGATGCTCGAGAATCTGACACAACAGCCGCGGAAAAAGAAGTGGAATGGCATCAGCTCACGGCAGCTTCTTCTTATGCACCTTCTCTTCAAAGTAGAGAAGGGCAACCATAATCAGGTGGTGAGGGCCAAAAAAGTATCCCTCAGAAATCCTGAACAGGGCCTCTAAAAGAACTCCTCTCCTCTGAGTCCAGTGCTGTAGTGGATAAATATTGTGACGCAAGAGTGCATCAATGAGAAACATCCTTGGAGGAAGTTCCCCCCTCAATAGATGTGGATTTGTGGAAGCTCCTCTAGACAAGATATGCACCATTTCCAGCTGAGAGGGACTAGCCCATGCTTGGTAATCCTCAAAATGGCTTGGCTCGTATGGTATATGCAGGGCCTCTGCTATATGGCGAGCTCCTAGAATGCCATGCCGACCGTCAATAGTAAAATGAATTAGAGTAGGATCTCTGACCTGCTTAGTAGTCATGGTAAAAATCCATGGCTACTCTAGGATAGAAGAAATCTCGTGGGGTCAGCAGCTGCTCCATGCGATATCTGCGTAGCAAGTGGAATGAACCTGCAAGCTCCGACCGCAATTGGAAGGTGGCTGTGTCAAAGCACAGCTCAGAGTGAAATGGTCGAGCTCGGTAGTCCAAATTGCCTTCAATTGGTGGTTGAGTGAGCATCGAATGCCTGATTAGCACTTCAGGAGCTGTCCCAGACAGAATTTGGGGTTCGGAAAGTGGTGGCTGGTGCTCCTGAGGTTTCGCTGGCGGTGCCGAAGATGGCGCCGAAGAGGGCTCTGGAGAGGGAACCGGGGACTGCTCTGTTAAGTCGATGGGCTCTAAGCTTTCGACCCTGGCTCTTTTTTGTAGGGGACGGCCCCCTGACCTGGTGAGATAACGCCTCGTCGGAGGTTTCTGTACTGCGGGTTTGGCCGGGCGTTTCTGTGGTGCGGGCTTCTAGCCCCGGAGGCTCAGAGGTAGATGCTTGAATAGGCGCCTCGCGCGGCGCTCGCTTGCGGCTAGAAGGAGAGGAAGATTTGGCCCCTCTGGTTTGTGCCATTTCGGATTGACGAAATTTGGCCGGAAGTGATGACCGGAGGTGCTTGCGTCGTCAGGCTCGGGCAAGGAGATGAACAGACGGTTGCTATGACTCTTCCCCTTTCTGAAACTCTTTGGCAGCTCAAATGACCGGTATTTATAAAAATAACGGAATATTAAAGGTCATCTTGGGTTTCGCAGAAGAAGGCCGATTCCGCAGCAAAAATGGGGGTTTCGCAAGGAAAAACTACTTTCGCAGCCCACTTCGCAGCTGCAAAATGGGAGTTACTATGCTGCGGAGTGGCACTCGTGTGCCAAAAATCGGTTTCGCAGCTACGAAACACCTCACGGAATGGAGTTATTGCTGCAGAATTGGGATTTTTCACGCCTTAGAGCTTCGCAGCTGCGAAATGGGGGCTCCTGTGTTGCGAAGTGGCACTCGTGTGCCATTCTTGGATTCGCAGCTGTGAAAATTTTCGCAGAGGAGTCAATTGTGTTGCGAAATGATTTCGCAACAGATGGCCATTTTCGCAGAGAATTCTCTTAGGCTGCGAGATCTCACAAAGCCCTGTTCTTACTCCGATTTCTCTCCGATTTCTTCCTTTCAAATTCTTTGCATTTTCTTCCACCCGAGATCATTCAAAAAGATGAGATTACATATAAATACACAATTTAAGATAAAAAATTAAGATCAAAAGTATGGATAAAACTTTAAAATTTACAAAATTTACAAAAATTTTGGACTTCGGTGAAACCAAGTCCATCAAACCCTTCTTTGCTTAGGCTTTTTGTGGCTCAAGGAGGTTGATTTCCTCCTTTTCTGGTTTGAACGGCTCCATGAATGGCTTGAGATGATATCCATTGACTCTAAAGGTGTCCTTGCCATTGGAATTCAATAATTCCACTACCCCATTGGTTGTACTTGATGAATAATGAAAGGACCTATCCACCTTGACTTGAGCTTTCCAAGAAAAATATGGAGTCTTGTGTCATAGAGTAGAACTCTTTGTCCTTTCCGAAATTCCTTGTTGGAAATTAGTTGATCATGCCACTTCTTCATCCTCTGTTTTGAAACTTTGGAATTGATGTAAGCATCATTTCTTAATTCCTCCATCTCATTAATGTCTAAGCACCTCTTTGCCCCGGCTCTGATTAAGTCCATATTCAACTTTTTGATTGCCCACCAAGCTTTGTATTCAACTTCCACAGGGAGATGACACGCTTTGCCATAGACAAGACGATAGGGGGACATGCCAAGAATAGTCTTATAAGTTGTTCTATATGCCCATAATGAATCATGAAGCTTAATAGACCAATCTTTCATGCTTGAACTCACCACTTTCATCAATATGTTCTTTATTTCCCTGTTTGCTAGCTCAACTTGCCCGGAAGTCTGTGGATGATAAGGTGTAGCTACCATATGCTTCACTCCATACTTGGCTAATAAACTTTCAAAAGGCTTGTTGCAAAAATGAGAACCTCCATCACTGATTATAGCTTTGGGCACCCCGAATCTTGAAAAAATGTTCTCTTTAAGAAACTTGAGAACCACTCTATGATCATTTTGTTTACAGGGGACTGCCTCAACCCATTTAGAAACATAATCCACCCCCACCAAGATATAAGAATTACCAAAAGACATTGGAAAAGGTCCCATAAAGTCAATGCCCCATACATCAAATAGCTCAACTATTAGTATGGGGTTCATTGGCATTTGATTTCTTTTTGTTAGCCTTCCAAGCCTTTGGCATCTATCACAACTTCTACACATGATGTGGGCATCTTTGAAAAGAGATGACCAAGTAAACCCTGATTGCAACACCTTCATAGCTGTTTTCTAAGAGGCAAAATGGCCTCCACATGCATTCTCATGACAATGGTTTAGAATCCCTTGTTGCTCTTCTTCAGGCACACACTTCCTTATGATCTGATCTGCACAATATTTAAAAAGGAAAGGTTCTTCCCAATAATAAGCATGGATTTTTGCAAAGAAGTGCTTCCTGTCCTATGCATTCCACTCACTTGGAATTTCACCAGTAACTAGATAATTAGCAATATGAGCATACCAAGGAGTTTTTACTAGAAACATAAGTGATTCCTCAGGAAAGTCATCATTAATAGGCAAGGCATGAGAATTATGTGTTATAGCTAACCTTGAGAGGTGGTCAGCTACCACATTCTCCACTCCTTTCTTATCTCTGATTTGGAGATCGAATTCTTGTAACAAAAGAATCCATCTTATCCACCTTGCTTTTGCATCTTGCTTTATCAATAAATACTTCAAGGCTGAATGGTCAGTGAAAACAATGATGAAAGACCCTACCAAATAAGCACGAAATTTGTCCAAGGCAAATACCACAGCTAACAATTCTTTCTCTGTAGTTGTGTAGTTCCTTTGAGCTTCGTTCAATGTTTTGCTTGCATCATAGATCACATAGGGCTTCCCATCCTCTCTTTGACCAAGCACAGCTCCTATAGCAAAGTCACTAGCATCACACATTAGTTCAAAAGGTAGTTGCCAGTTAGGAGCCCTCACTATTGGGGTTGTTGTTAAAAATTTCTTCAGCTGGTCAAAGCTATTTTAACATCTTTCATCCTATATAAACTTAGCATCCTTAGCTAACAGCTCACAAAGAGGTTTTGAAAGATTTGAAAAATATTTGATGAACCTCCTATAGAAGCCTGCATGGCCAAGGAACTGCCTTACTCCTTTTACTGTTGTTGGGGATGGCAATTTGACAATAAGCTCCACCTTTGCTTTATCAACTTCAATGCCCTTTTCGGAGATGATATGGCCAAGGACAATTCCTTGATGTACCATAAAATGGCATTTCTCCCAATTGAGCACCAAGTCTTTTTCAATGCATCTGTGAAGAACCACTTCTAAATTGACTAAGCATTCCTCAAATGTACCTCCATATACAGTGATGTCATCCATGAAAACCTCCATAATTCGCTCCACCATATCACTGAAGATACTCAACATACATCTTTGGAATGTTGCAGGTGCATTGCATAAACCAAAAGGCATTCTTCTGTAAGCATATGTTCCAAATGGACATGTAAAAGTGGTCTTTTCCTGATCTTCCACAGCAATTTCAATTTGAAAATATCCTGAATACCTGTCCAAAAAACAGTAGAACGGATGGCCAGAGACTCTCTCCAACACTTGATCGATAAATGGCAATGGAAAATGATCTTTCCTGGTTACTGCATTCAACTTTCTATAATCAATGCACACCCTCCACCCTGAAGTGAGGCGTGTAGTAATTTCTTCTCCTTCTTCATTCTGAACCACAGTAATCCCTGACTTCTTTGGTACCACTTGAGTAGGACTCACCCAAGAACTATCAGATATAGGGTAAATAATACCTGCTTGAAGTAGCTTCAGCACCTCAACTCGCACAACCTCTTGTAAATGAGAATTTAATCTTCTTTGAAGTTGACGAATTGGCTTAGCTTCCTCCTCCATATATATATGATGCGTGCAAACTAAAGGACTAATGCCTTTCAAATCAGATATTTGCCATCCTATTGCTTTCTTACACCTCTTGAGAACTTCCAGTAAACACTTCTCTTGATGACTGGTCAGAAATGAAGATATTACGACACGACATTGATTATTTTCTTCAAGGTATGTATATTTCAGCTCCACGGGTAGAGGCTTCAAATTGAGTTTTGGGGTCTCTTTTTCAGCAGCTGCTTCTTCTTCTTTATTGAACAAAGGTAGAATCTCTTCTATCCTCCTCCAACTTTGTAGAGTAGCAAGCACATTAGGGGGTTCAGACAAACCTTCCTCACAATCCGCAAGGCTTTCATTCAGCTTGTCTTGCATATTCTGATTACAGTGTTCCTCTACTAGAGTGTCAATAATGCACACCTCTTCTGGACCCTCTTCTTCTTCCGGAGTGATTTGCTTTTTAGACATAAAAAATGTTGAGATCAAGTGTCATGTTGCCAAAAGTGAGTTGCATGAGCCCATTCCTACAGTTGATGATTGCATTTGAGGTAGCTAGGAATGGCCTTCCAAGGATGATAGGAACTAAATTAGCTTCCTTTACAGTAGGATCCGAATCAAGAACAATAAAATCCACCGGATAGTAGAAATTATCATTTTGAACCAAGACATCCTCAATTACCCCTCTGGGAATTTTTACTGATCTATCTGCCAGAGATAGAGTGATTGTTGTTGGCTTCAACTCACCAAGTCCCAATTGCTTGTAGACAGTATATGGAAGCAAATTCACACTTGCTCCCAAGTCTAATAAAGCTTTCTCCACTACCTTTCCTCCAATCATGACTGAAATGGTAGGACTTCCCGGATCTTTGTACTTCAAAGGAGACTTACATTGTAAGATTGCACTTACTTGCTCAGTCAAGAAGGCTTTCTTATTTACAGTCAACCCTCTTTTGATAGTACACAAGTCCTTTAGGAATTTTGCATATGTTGGAACTTGTTTAATCATATCCAACAGTGGGATATTGACTTTAACTTGTCTCAATACTTCAAGAATTTCAGATGCATTTCTAATCCCCTTTTTTCCATGCAATGCTTGAGGAAAAGGCGGAGAAGTTGATTTCTTCAGCATATCTTCCTTCAGAAGTTCCTTATCTGGATTTGCATTCATTGTTGAATCATAGTCCTCTTTCTTTTCACTGATCTCTCCCTTTTTGTCTTCCATTTCCTCCCCTTTCATTGTCTCTTCTTCTTCCTCAACATGTGGCTTAGGTGTTGGCTTCTCAATTTTTTTACCACTCCTTAGAGTGATCAAGGCTTTGACATCTTTCCTCTGTGATGATTCTCCCTCATGGCTTTCCACTTCATGGACACCCTTGGGGTTTTGGTGGGGTTGAGAAGGAAATCTTCCCTTTTCTTGCACTGTGTTCAAATTTGTGAGTCTTGATATTGAGTATTGGAGATTATCTATCTTTTGGGTTATATCATTTTGCATTCCATCCATCCTTTTGTTCAGAGTACTCTCTACTCTGTCAATTCTTTGATTAAGTTGAGCATTGATGGCTTTTTGGTCTCCCACAAAATCTCCCACTACCTTGCTGAGATTCACTATTGCTTGTTCAAGACTTGAAGATTGTTGAGATGGTTGATCTCGCTGTTGGTACTGAGGTGCTCTAGGCTTCCATGAAAAATTTGGATGATTCCTCCAACTTGAGTTGTAAGTATTTCCATAGGGTGCATTGTTATTGGGCTTGAATTGTCCAACAACATTTGCTTGATCTCCAAACATTTCCCTTTCAGCTGAAATTGTAGGACATTCCTCCACCAAGTGTTCATATGATTGACAATTAGGATAGAGCTTCACTTGCACTGGTGCTTCAGCAACAGCTTGCACTTCATGCATCTTTTTCAGTTCTAGCTCCTCCAATCTTCTTGTCACAGCTGCAAACTTTGCTTTCATATCATCATCTTCTTTCAAGGTATACATCCTAGCCTTAGCATTGAAAGCACTCAGTTGAGACTTCATCTTTCCCACTTCTCCTTTGATCGGTTCATCCCATCCCCTTGAAACTTCAGCTACATAATTCAAGAAATCCATAGCTTCCTCAAGATTTTTGCTCATGAAATCTCCTCCACACATTGTCTCCAGGAGTTGCTTCATTGAGGACGACATCCCATCATAAAAATAGCTCACCAATAGCCAAGTATCAAAACCATGGTGAGGACAAGCATTTATAGCTTCCATATATCTTTCCCAACACTCATAGAATTTCTCATTCTCTTTAGCTGAGAAGTTTGAAATTTGCCTTTTCAAGCCATTTGTTCTATGAGTGGGAAAAAATTTCTTAAGGAATTCAGCTTGTAAGTCAGTCCAAGTACGGATACTGCTCGACCTTAAAGAATTAAGCCAAATTTTGGCTTTATCCTTTAAAGTAAAAGGAAATAACTTAAGCCTCATCAAATCAATTGAAGCTCCTCCCTCTTGGAATGTATTACAAACATCTTCAAATTCCTTAATATGTGCGTAGGGATTCTCACTTTCCATCCCATGGAAAGTTGGTAGAAGTGGAACAATATACGGTCTGATCACTAGCTGCTCTGTAGGAGGCACTATACATGACGGTGCACTCATATGAGGTGGATGCATGTGGTCCCTCATTGATCTAAATTCATTGAGATTGTCTTAACGACCTTGGTGACTATGCTGATCTTCAGGTGTAGCTTCCATGATTGATTACTACTCAAAAAGTGCTATTTGATAGCTTGCAATTAATCCTTTTAAACACTTTTGAGTAGTAGTTATTGCCTTTTAACCCAATTAACATGTTAAGGCCCCTTTCAATCAGTTCTAATCAAATTGTTGTAAGTTTTGGTGTTTTTGTTAGTAATTTGATCACCAAAGCAATCCAAGATTGAGGAGAGTTATTTGGAATCCTTGGAAAAGCAATGGAAAGAGCAGAAGCATGAAGTACCAAAGCTTTGAAGTTCTTTGCCATAAGCAAATCTGGAATGCAAGGAAAAGAAAAATAAATCAGCCATGAAGTATTCTTGATGACAGTCGTGTCAGCTACTTTTGGAGCACTTCCCGAAGTCCAATTTATGCATGCTATATGTCATTTGAAAGCTTAGGAAGTCAAAAATCCAATTCTTCAAACGGTGTGCAATTCAGAGTTGAAATGAAAGAGTTATAGCCATTGGAAGCCAATCACTCCAAGCTGAAGGAAGGATTTAGCAAAGTGTTGCGAAATCACCCTTTTGTTGCGGAATGATTTCGCAGCCTTTTTGCACAGTGCTATGGATTTCCCCTGAAGTTTCACGATGTGATGGAAGCCAAACACCACAAAATGAAAGCCAACTTCGCAGCGATGCGGAATCAGCCTTTTGCAGCGAAGTGATTTCGCAGCCCTTTTTGTTCATCTGCGAAATTTCGCAGACCTCATTTTCACCTGCAAAATGGTCCTTAGTGCTTCCCGATATTTGTAACCGACACTTGGAGATATTTTTCATTAGATTTTTGTTGTCTAAATCCCCAAATTCTCCTTGTAAGCCACCAATTATAGGATTCCTTAGCTTTTAAGTTAGGAAAATGGCTAAATATCCATGTAATAGCTATTAATGTAATTTTGATATAAATAGAGCCCGAGGAGCCTGTTCTGAGGGTGATGAACCTTTTGTAAAAGTTTCAAAGGTAGTAAAATACAGAGCTTGAGCTCTGCCTTACCTTCTCACTTTGATTGTATTTTTCATTTACTAAGTTATGCACTCTCTGAGGAGCTTTCCCCAGAGAATGAGTAACTAAACCTTTTAGTTCCTTGGAGTTAAGGTTGCCGGGAAAGGTTCCAAGTGCAAGAATCAGAAGCTTTGTGGTTTCAGCTATGAATGAAAAGAAAGTGTGTCCCGTGAATGGTTTCTATGTTTTTAGTTAACTTAAAACGCCTTGGAGTCACCTGGGCCAACACTTGGTAAGGCAAGTGATCTTTATCCATGGAGATGCACTAGTTTACCCCTTGCGAGCCTCTGGGAGGTGACTTGAAGGTAGGATTTTCTAGAATAGCCAACACTTGGTAAGCTTTTGGACTCCAAGGAGACATCCATTAGTTATCTCTTGCGAGCTTTTGACGGGTAATCCAAGGTTAAAGATCACCTTGAATGGTAAAGGCTAAGTGAGAGGTTTGAACCATTGCAAGTTGCATCAGTGAGAGAATTAAAGCTAAAATCCAATTGAGGGATGCATTTGTGCAACACCTGTTAGAGAATTGACTTTATGTTAATTCTCTAATGCGAGGAATTGAACCAACTGACCGGAGCTATGCTATTGCATGAGGAACCTCCCCTGTGAACCTGAATCTCCAAGGAATGTTTTTCTCTTAAGTAATATCCATCACTTGCTGTGTTGTTAATCTAAGTCTAAACCTTTTTCTACCAAAGTTTGTGTTTTATTTCTTAAGCTAATCTTGAAATGAAACAGCACCAATTCACTTTGAATTGGTATCATTTTCAGTTTGAATACCCTTCCCAGTGAACGATCCTAGAGCCACTATGCTATAGTAGCTTTTTCTTTGCTACCCTAGTTCATGGTGTCATAGGTTATAAATTTTGTTGATTACTCCCGCCATCAAGGAGCACCAGCTGGACACGAATCAGCTGAGACACCAATTAGGCATGAATCAAATGGCGCCGTTGCCGGGGAAGGTGTCAAGTTTATAGTGATACTATTTCAATGTACTTGTGATCTTCATCACGAGTTTGGTAACGTTTCTTTTGATTTATTAATTCTTTTTCTTTCTTTTCTACTTAGTCATAATCTCAAGTTAGCTTTTAAATTCAACTTAGTTTTATTTTGTTTTTGTAGCCCTGTTTTCTTTTGTTGTCCTGTATTTTCATTTTAGTTACAGATAGTTACTATTTTTGTATGCCAAAGTGGATACGTGGCAGTGGAGGAAGGCTTGTTAAAAGTGATACACCTCATACTAAGGAATTGGAATTGAGCTTGAATATCATGGAAGCTACACCTGAAGATCAGCATAGTCACCAAGGTCGTCAAGACAATCTCAATGAATTTAGATCAATGAGGGACCGCATGCATCCACCTCATATGAGTGCACCGTCATGTATAGTGCCTCCTACAGAGCAGCTAGTGATCAGACCGTATATTGTTCCACTTCTACCAACTTTCCATGGAATGGAAAGTGAGAATCCCGATGCACATATCAAGGAATTTGAAGATGTTTGTAATACATTCCAAGAGGGAGGAGCTTCAATTGATTTGATGAGGCTTAAGTTATTTCCTTTTACTTTAAAGGATAAAGCCAAAATTTGGCTTAATTCTTTAAGGCCGAGGAGTATCCGTACTTGGACTGACTTACAAGCTGAATTCCTTAAGAAATTTTTTCCCACTCATAGAACAAATGGCTTGAAAAGGCAAATTTCAAACTTCTCAGCTAAAGAGAATGAGAAATTCTATGAGTGTTGGGAAAGATATATGGAAGCTATAAATGCTTGCCCTCACCATGGTTTTGATACTTGGCTATTGGTGAGCTATTTTTATGATGGGATGTCATCCTCTATGAAGCAATTCCTGGAGACAATGTGTGGCGGAGATTTCATGAGTAAAAATCCGGAGGAAGCTATGGATTTTTTGAATTATGTAGCTGAAGTTTCAAGGGGATGGGATGAACCGATCAAAGGAGAAGTGGGAAAGATGAAGTCTCAACTGAATGCTTTCAATGCTAAGGCTGGGATGTATACCTTGAAAGAAGAGGATGATACGAAAGCAAAGTTTGCAGCTGTGACAAGAAGATTGGAGGAGCTGGAACTGAAAAAGATGCATGAACTGCAAGCTGTTGCTGAAGCACCAGTGCAAGTGAAGCTTTGTCCTAATTGTCAATCCTATGAACACTTGGTGGAGGAATGCCCTACAATTTCAGCTGAAAGGGAAATGTTTGGAGATCAAGCAAATGTTGTTGGACAATTCAAGCCCAATAACAATGCGCCCTATGGAAATACTTACAACTCAAGTTGGAGGAATCATCCAAATTTTTCATGGAAGCCTAGAGCACCTCAGTACCAACAGCCAGATCAACCATCTCAGCAATCTTCAAGTCTTGAACAAGCCATTTTGAATCTCAGCAAGGTAGTGGGAGATTTTGTTGGAGAACAAAAAGCCATCAATTCTTAACTTAATCAAAGAATTGACAGAGTAGAGAATACTCTAAACAAAAGGATGGATGGAATGCAAAATGATATAACCCAAAGGATAGATAATCTCCAGTACTCAATATCAAGGCTCACAAATTTGAATACAGTGCAAGAAAAGGGAAGATTTCCTTCCCAACCCCACCAAAATCCCAAGGGTGTCCATGAAGTAGAAAGCCATGAGGGGGAATCATCACAGATGAAAGATGTCAAAGCCTTGATCACTCTAAGGAGTGGTAAGAAAATTGAGCAGCCACCACCTAAGCCACATGTGGAAGAACAAGAAGAGACAATGAAAGGGGAGGAAATGGAAGACAATAAGGGAGAGATCAGTGAAAAGAAAGAGGACTATGATTCAACAATCAATGCAAATCCAGAGAAGGAACTTCTGAAGGAAGAAATGCTGAAGAAATCAACTTCTCCACCTTTTCCTCAACAATTGCATGGGAAAAAGGGGATTAGAAATGCAGCTAAAATTCTTGAGGTATTGAGACAAGTTAAAGTCAATATCCCACTATTGGATATGATTAAACAAGTTCCAACATATGTAAAATTCCTAAAGGACTTGTGTACTATCAAAAGAGGGTTGATTGTAAATAAGAAAGCCTTCTTGACTGAGCAAGTAAGTGCAATCTTACAATGTAAGTCTCCTTTGAAGTACAAAGATCCGGGAAGTCCTACCATTTCAGTCATGATTGGAGGAAAGGTAGTGGAGAAAGCTTTATTGGACTTGGGAGCAAGTGTTAATTTGCTTCCATATACTGTCTACAAGCAATTGGGACTTGGTGAGTTGAAGCCAACAACAATCACTTTATCTCTAGCAGATAGATCAGTAAAAATTCCTAGAGGAGTAATTGAGGATGTCTTGGTTCAAGTTGATAATTTCTACTATCCGGTGGATTTTATTGTTCTTGATACGAATCCTACTGTTAAGGAAGCTAATTTAGTTCCTATCATCCTTGGAAGGCCATTCCTTGCTACCTCAAATGCAATCATCAACTGTAGGAATGGGCTCATGCAACTCAGTTTTGGAAACATGACACTTGATCTCAACATTTTTTATATGTCTAAAAAGCAAATCACTCCGGAAGAAGAAGGGGGTCCAGAAGAGGTGTGTATTATTGACACTCTAGTAGAGGAGCACTGTAATCAGAATGTGCAAGACAAGCTGAATGAAAGTTTTGCGGATTGTGAGGAAGGTTTGTCTGAACCCCATAATGAGCTTGCTACTCTACAAAGTTGGAGAAGGATAGAAGAGATTCTATCTTTGTTCAATAAAGAAGAAGGAGCAGATGCTGAAAAAGAGATCCCAAAACTCAATTTGAAGCCTTTACCCGTGGAGCTGAAATACACATACCTTGAAGAAAATAATCAATGTCCTGTTGTAATATCTTCATCTCTGACCAATCATCAAGAGAAATGTTTATTGGAAGTTCTCAAGAGGTGTAAAAAAGCAATAGGATGGCAAATATCTGATTTGAAAGGCATTAGTCCTTTAGTTTGCACGCATCATATATATATGGAGGAGGAAGCTAAGCCAATTCGTCAACTTCAAAGAAGATTGAATCCTCATTTACAAGAGGTTGTGCGAGCTGAGGTGCTGAAATTACTTCAAGCAGGTATTATTTACCCTATATTTGATAGCTCTTGGGTGAGTCCTACTCAAGTGGTACCAAAGAAGTCAGGGATTACGGTGGTTCAGAATGAAGAAGGAGAAGAAATCACTACGCGTCTCACTTCAGGGTGGAGGGTGTGTATTGATTATAGAAAATTGAATGCAATAACCAGGAAAGATTATTTTCCATTGCCATTTATTGATCAAGTGTTGGAAAGAGTCTCTGGCCATCCGTTCTACTGTTTTTTGGACGGGTATTCAGGGTATTTTCAAATTGAGATTGCTGTGGAAGATCAGGAAAATACCACTTTTACATGTCCATTTGGAACATATGCTTACAGAAGAATGCCTTTTGGTTTATGTAATGCACCTGCAACATTCCAAAGGTGTATGTTGAGTATCTTCAGTGATATGGTGGAGCGAATTATGGAGGTTTTCATGGATGACATCACCGTATATGGAGGTACATTTGAGGAATGCTTAGTCAATTTGGAAGCGGTTCTTCACAGATGCATTGAAAAAGACTTGGTGCTCAATTGGGAGAAATGCCATTTTATGGTACGTCAAGGAATTGTCCTTGGTCATATCATCTCCGAAAAGGGCATTGAAGTTGATAAAGCAAAGGTGGAGCTTATTGTCAAACTACCATCCCCAACAACTGTAAAAGGAGTAAGACAGTTCCTTGGCCATGCAGACTTCTATAGGAGGTTCATCAAAGATTTTTCAAAGCTTTCAAAACCTCTTTGTGAGCTGTTAGCTAAGGATGCTAAGTTTATATGGGATGAAAGATGTCAAGATAGCTTTGATCAACTAAAGAAATTTTTAACAACAACTCCAATAGTGAGGGCCCCTAACTGGCAACTACCTTTTGAACTAATGTGTGATGCCAGTGACTTTGCTATAGGAGCTGTGCTTGGTCAAAGAGAAGATGGAAAGCCCTATGTGATCTACTATGCAAGCAAAACATTGAACGAAGCTCAAAGGAACTACACAACTACAGAGAAAAAATTGTTAGCTGTGGTATTTGCCTTGGACAAATTTCGTGCTTATTTGGTAGGGTCTTTCATCATTGTTTTTACTGACCATTCAGCCTTGAAGTATTTATTGACAAAGCAAGATGCAAAAGCAAGGTTGATAAGATGGATTCTTTTGTTACAAGAATTTGATCTCCAAATCAGAGATAAGAAAGGAGTGGAGAATGTGGTAGCTGACCACCTCTCAAGGTTAGCTATAGCACATAATTCTCATGCCTTGCCTATTAATGATGACTTTCCTGAGGAATCGCTTATGTTCCTAGTCAAAACTCCTTGGTATGCTCACATTGCTAATTATCTAGTTACTGGTGAAATTCCAAGTGAGTGGAATGCACAGGACATGAAGCACTTCTTTGCAAAAATTCATGCTTATTATTGGGAAGAACCTTTCCTTTTTAAATATTGTGCTGATCAGATCATAAGGAAATGTGTGCCTGAAGAAGAGTAACAAGGAATTCTAACCCATTGTCATGAAAATGCATGTGGAGGCCACTTTGCCTCTCAGAAAACAGCAATGAAGGTGTTGCAATCAGGGTTTACTTGGCCATCTCTGTTCAAAGATGCCCACATCATGTGTAGAAGTTGTGATAGATGCCAAAGGCTTGGAAAGCTGACAAAAAGAAATCAAATGCCAATGAACCCCATACTAATAGTTGAGCTATTTGATGTATGGGGCATTGACTTTATGGGACCTTTTCCGATGTCTTTTGGTAATTCTTACATCTTGGTGGGGGTGGATTATGTTTCTAAATGGGTTGAGGCTGTCCCCTATAAACAAAATGATCATAGAGTGGTTCTCAAGTTTCTGAAAGAGAACATTTTTGCAAGATTCGGGGTGCCCAAAGCTATAATCAGTGATGGAGGTTCTCATTTTTGCAACAAGCCTTTTGAAAGTTTATTAGCCAAGTATGGAGTGAAGCATAAGGTAGCTACACCTTATCATCCACAGACTTCCGGGCAAGTTGAGCTAGCAAACAGGGAGATAAAGAACATATTGATGAAAGTGGTGAGTACAAGCAGAAAATATTGGTCTATTAAGCTTCATGATTCATTATGGGCGTATAGAACAGCTTATAAGACTATTCTTGGCATGTCCCCATATCGTCTTGTCTATGGTAAAGCGTGTCATCTCCCTGTGGAAGTTGAATACAAAGCTTGGTGGGCAATCAAAAAGTTAAATATGGACTTTATCAGAGCAGGAGCAAAGAGGAGCTTAGACCTTAATGAGATGGAGGAATTAAGAAATGATGCTTACATCAACTCCAAAGTTGCAAAACGGAGGATGAAGAAGTGGCATGATCAACTAATTTCCAACAAAGAATTTCAGAAATGACAAAGAGTTCTACTCTATGACACAAGACTCCATATTTTTCCTGGAAAGCTCAAGTCAAGGTGGATAGGTCCTTTCATTATCCATCAAGTACATGTCAATGGAGTAGTGGAATTATTGAATTCCAATGGCAAGGACACCTTTAAAGTCAATGGATATCGTCTCAAGCCATTCATGGAGCCGTTCAAACTAGAAAAGGAGGAAATCAACCTCCTTGAGCCTCAAAAAGCTTAAGCAAAGAAGGGTTTGATGGACTTGGTTTCACCAAAGTCCTAAATTTTTGTAATTTTTGTAAATTTTAAAGTTTTATCTCTACTTTTGATCTTAAATTGTGTGTTTTTATGTAATTTCATCTTTTTGAATGATCTCAGGTGGAAGAAAATGCAAAGGAAGAAATCGGGAAGAAATCGAAGCAAAAACAAAGCAAAAACAGAGCAAAAACAGGGGAGAAAAAGAGCTCTGCGAGATTTCGCAACCAAAGAGGAATTCTCTGCGAAAATGGCCATTTGTTGCGAAATCAGTTCGCAACACTTTTGAATCCTTTGCGAAAGTTTTCGCAGCTGCGAATCCAAAAATGGCACACGAGTGCCACTTCGCAGCACAGGAGCCCCCATTTCGCAGCTACGAAGTGGGCTGCGAACCACTAAGGCGTAAAAAAGCCCCAATTCCGCAGCAATAACTCCATTTCGAGGGGTGTTTCGCAGCTGAGAAATCGATTTTTGGCACACGAGCGCCATTTCGCGGTACAGTGACTTCAATTTCGCAGCTGCGAAGTGGGCTGCGAAAGTGGTTTTCTCTTGCGAAACTCCCAATTTTGCTGCGGAATCGCCTTTCTTCTGCGAAACCCAAGATGACCTTCAATATTCTGTTATTTTTTATAAATACCGGTCATTTGAGCTGCGAAAGCATTTCAGAAAGGGGCAAAGTCACAGCAACCGTCTCTTCACCTCCTCTCCATAGCCCGACGTCGCGCGCACCTCCGGTCGTCCCTTTCGATCATCACCGCCGCCCAAACCTCGTCAGTTTGTGATGGCACGAACCAGAGGAGCTAAAACAACCTCTCCTTCCGCCCGAAAGCGAACGCTGCGCGAGGCGCCTGTTCAAACCTCTGCCTCTGAGCCGCCGCGGCCAGAAGTTGCTCTGCCTCCTGTGAAACTCGCACCACAGAAGCGCCCAGCCAAGCCCGTGGTTCAGACGCCTCCGGCTAGGCGTTATCTTACCAGGTCAGGGGGTCGTCCCCTGCAAAAAAGAGCCAGAGTGGAAAGCTCGGAACCCATCGACTTGACAGGGCAGTCCCCTGTTCCATCTCCAGAGCCCTCTCCGGTGCCATCTCCGACACCGCCGGCGAAGCCTCAAGCAAGCCAGCCGTCACCTTCTGAGCCCCAAATTCCGTCTAAAACAGCTCCTGAAGCGATAATCAGGCGTCCAATGCTCACTCAGCCACCAATTTGAAGGCAATTTGGATTGCCGAGCTCGGCCATTTCACTCCGAGCTATGCTTTGACACAGCCGCCTTCCAATTGCGGCCGGAGCTTGAAGGGTCATTCCAATTGCTGCGAAGATATCGAATGGAGCAGCTGCTGACCCCATGAGACTTCTTCTATCCTAGAGTAGCCATGGATTTTTATCAGTCCATGACTACTCAGCAGGTCAGAGATCCCACCTTAATCCATTTTACCATTAATGGTTGACATGGCATTCTTGGAGCACGCCATATAGCTGAGGCCCTGCATATCCCATATGAGCCAAGCCATTTTGATGATTTCCGAGCTTGGGCTAGTCCATCTCAGTTGGAGATGGTGCATATCCTATCTAGGGGAGCTTCTACAAATCCTCATCTGTTGAGGGGGGAACTTCCTCCAAGGATGTTTCTCATTGATGCCCTCTTACGCCATAATATTTATCCACTCCAGCATTGGACCCAGAGGAGAGGAATTCTGTTGGAGGCTTTGTTCTGAATGTTTGAGGGATACTTTTTTGACCCTCACCACTTAATCATGGCTGCCCTTCTCTACTTTGAAGAGAAGGTGCATAAGAAGAAGTTGCCAAGAGCTGATGCCATTCCACTTCTCTTCCCATGGCTGCTATGTCAGATTCTTGAGCATTTGGGCTACCCATCAGAGCCTCAGCTGGAGTGAAAGAGGATATGTCGAGATGTGTTTACTTTCGACAAATGGAGCAACATGACAGCATATAGGATGGAGCAGCCAGAGCTTCCACAGCCAGCTCAGACTCCAGCTGCTAGGAGAGCATCTCCACGGCTTATACCCGAGGGTATACCTGTTGCCTCTCCCACCATAGCCAGAGCCCCTCCAGTCCCTCCAGTTACTCCAGCTTCAGCACAGCCCTCCACTTCAGCCGAGCCAAGGATGGCCATCCCTATTTCTGAGTATAGGGATTTATGCCAGGCATTGCAGACCTTGACAGCCTCTCAGAGCAGCCTTGCTCAAGAGATGGCAGCATTGTAAGCTCGCCAGGAGCAGATGATGACCACCCAGGCTCAACATACTGCCATCTTGAGGCAGCTTCAGCATTATCTTGGTCTCCCAACAGCTGCTGAGCATCTCACTCCTACTACTGCAGGACCACACTCTCAGTCCACAGAGCCTCAGGCCCCTCCTGAGTCAGCTGAAGAGGCAGAGCCATCTGCCTAAGTCCTCAAAGCTAGCATCATCCTCCTATCTGATCATATATATATCTTTTATATATTGCTTTTATGTATTTTGTTTTAGTTAGTCATATATGAAATCCCCCACATTTTGATATCATATATGGGGATTGCTTGGATTACTTGTATTACTTCTTTTCCAACTGTACTCAAATGATTAAAGTAATACAAAGTCTAGTTTTTTGTTAACTCTTAGCATTAATTTATTCTTATTTCCTTTGCTCACATCTTTTATTCTTTTTGAAACATGTGGTTTCTCCAATCAGTATTCGAAATTGATATCACTCAGGAGGTATCACTTCTTCCCTTTAATTTCAATCACCCATATCACATTGAGGACAATGCTCAGCTCGGTTGGGGGGGGAATGAGGAAGGAAGTATGCTAAGTTAAAGGAAGTATGCTAAGTTATTTTGATAATTCAGCCTTGTCTAGTAAATTAGTTGTAGTTGTTTGCTTATTACTATAATCTCCATGGATTTTGAGGAAAAATTTTCAAATTAAAGGAGGAGAAACTGAACTTTTGCTTTTCATCTAACTTAGAGTTTGGATTATGCTTGCTAAAGTGGTTCAATTGTTGAATCTTCTATTGAATTCGAGTTTAGTCCTTCCACTATAAGCTATCCACACACTGTGCACAATAGATTCCTTTTATAAGATGAAAAACTATTTCCCCCTTGACTTAGAAAATTTTGGGACTTGGTATCTTTGACCTCATTTTAATAATATTGAGACACCTTATGAAAGGCCAATGAGCCTTTGAAAGAAAGAAAGCAAAATGTTTGCTTGCCTTGAAACCCAAGCAAGGTCTGAAGGGTATATGGTGAAAACCTTTAAAACCTGGTGCCCTAAGCCTTCATTGGTTGGGAGTCACCAGCCTCAATGCTTGTTATAAGGGTGGATAGGTGGAGTTAGCATATGGTAGGCACAAGGGTATATGAAAAAGTCTGGGGTAAAATCCGAGGAGTTAGTGGTTGAAAGATCCTTAAAGCTTGATGCCCTAAACCTTAATTGGTTGGGAGTCATCGATGGACCCCCGTTACATGGACAAAACAGAAAAGGATGCCCCTTAAGCCTTGTACCTTCTAAAAAAAAAAAAAAAGAAGTGTGTTCTCTGCCTATTGAATTTGGTCAGTTTGCTAAGTGTTGAAAAGAGATAGGTTGGGGGGAGTGATTAGTTTAGCATGTTATATTCAGAGTCTATCATCTTACACTTAGATTTTTGTGGAAGAATAAAGTTTGGTTCTTTGGAAGTGAAAATGATTTTAAAACTTCAATTTGCATAATGCATTCCCTTGATCAATGGTATTTAGCAAAGTTTTTGATAACTCCTATTGAAGTTTGAGTTTTATTTCTTTAATGTTCCATGTGAGAGTTTGATCAGTCATGCCACTTAAACAAATTTTTTTTGAAGTGATCAGCATGATGTTGTAAATTATAGTATTGTTTATTTTTATTTTTCTCTCCTTCATTGCTAAGGGACTAGCAATATGTCGGTTGAGGGGAGTGATTACTACTCAAAAAGTGCTATTTGATAGCTTGCAATTAATCCTTTTAAACACTTTTGAGTAGTAGTTATTGCCTTTTAACCCAATTAACATGTTAAGGCCCCTTTCAATCAATTCTAATCAAATTGTCGTAAGTTTTGGTGTTTTTGTTAGTAATTTGATCACCAAAGCAATCCAAGATTGAGGAGAGTTATTTGGAATCCTTGGCAAAGCAATGGAAAGAGCAGAAGCATGAAGTACCAAAGCTTTGAAGTTCTTTGCCATAAGCAAATCCGGAATGCAAGGAAAAGAAAGAGAAATCAGCCATGAAGCATTCTTGATGACAGTCATGTCAGCTACTTTTGGAGCACTTCTCGAAGTCAAATTTATGCATGATATATGTCATTTGAAATTTTAGGAAGTCAACAATCCAATGCTTCAAACGGTGTGCAATTCGGAGTTGAAATGAAAGAGTTACAGCCGTTGGAAGCCAATCACTCCAAGCTGAAGGAAGGATTTAGCAAAGTGCTGCGAAATCACCCTTTTGTTGCGGAATGATTTCGCAGCCTTTTTGCACAGTGCTATGGATTTCCCCTGAAGTTTCATGACGCGATGGAAGCCAAACACCACAAGATGAAAGCCAACTTCGCAGCGATGCGGAATCAGCCTTTTGCTGCGAAGTGATTTCGCAGCCCTTTTTGTTCATCTGCGAAATTTCGCAGACCTCATTTTCACCTGCGAAATGGTCCTTAGTGCTTCCCGATATTTGTAACCGACACTTGGAGATATTTTTCATTAGATTTTTGTTGTCTAAATCCCCAAATTCTCCTTGTAAGCCACCAATTATAGGATTCCTTAGCTTTTAAGTTAGGAAAATGACTAAATATCCATGTAATAGCTATTAATGTAATTTTGATATAAATAGAGCCTGAGGAGCCTGTTCTGAGGGTGATGAACCTTTTGTAAAAGTTTCAAAGGAAGTAAAATATAGAGCTTGAGCTCTGCCTTACCTTCTCACTTTGATTGTATTTTTCATTTACTAAGTTATGCACTCTCTGAGGAGCTTTCCCTAGAGAATGAGTAACTAAACCTTTTAGTTCCTTGGAGTTAAGGTTGCCGGGAAAGGTTCCAAGTGCAAGAATCAGAAGCTTTGTGGTTTCAGCTATGAATGAAAAGAAAGTGTGTCCCGTGAATGGTTTCTATGTTTTTAGTTAACTTAAAACGCCTTGGAGTCACCTGGGCCAACACTTGGTAAGGCAAGTGATCTCTATCCATGGAGATGCACTAGTTTACCCCTTGTGAGCCTCTGGGAGGTGACTTGAAGGTAGGATTTTCTAGAATAGCCAACACTTGGTAAGCTTTTGGACTCCAAGGATACATCCATTAGTTATCTCTTGCGAGCTTTTGACGGGTAATCCAAGGTTAAAGATCACCTTGAATGGTAAAGGCTAAGTGAGAGGTTTGAACCATTGCAAGTTGCATCAGTGAGAGAATTAAAGCTGAAATCCAATTGAGGGATGCATTTGTACAGCACCTGTTAGAAAATTGACTTTATGTTAATTCTCTAATGTGAGGAATTGAACCAACTGACCGGAGCTATGCTATTGTATGAGGAACCTCCCCTGTGAACCTGAATCTCCAAGGAATGTTTTTCTCTTAAGTAATATCCATCACTTGCTGTGTTGTTAATCTAAGTCTAAACCTTTTTCTACCAAAGTTTGTGTTTTATTTCTTAAGCTAATCTTGAAATGAAACAGCACCAATTCACTTTGAATTGGTATCATTTTCAGTTTGAATACCCTTCCCAGTGAACGATCCTAGAGCCACTATACTATAGTAGCTTTTTCTTTGCTACCCTAGTTCATGGTGTAATAGGTTATAAATTTTGTTGATTACTCCCGCCATCAAGGAGCACCAGTTGGACACGAATCAACTGAGACACCAATTAGGCATGAATCAATGATATTCAAGCTCAATTCCAATTCCTTAGTATGAGGTGTATCACGTTTAACAAGCCTTCCTCCACTGTCTCGTATCCACTTTGGCATACACAACTAGTATCTAATTGTAACTAAAATGAAAACAAAGGACAACAAAAGAAAACAGGGCTACAAAAACAAAATAAAACTAAGCTAAATTTAAAAGCTAAATTTAAATTATGAATAACTAGAAAGAGAAAAAAAAAACATGAGAATTTATAAAGTGAAAGAAATGTTACCAAACTTGTGATGAAAATCACAAGTACTCTGAAATAGTATCACTATAAACTTGACACCTTCCCCGGAAACGGCGCCATTTGATTCATCCCCAATTGGTGTATCAGCTGATTCATGTCCAGCTGGTGCTCCTTGATGGAGGGAGTAATCAACACAATTTATAACCTATTACACCATGAACTAGGGTAGCAAAGAAAAAGCTACTATAGAATAGTGGCTCTAGGATCGTTCACTGGGAAGGGTTTTCAAACTGAAAATGATACCAATTCAAAGTGAATTGGTGCTGTTTCATTTCAAGGTTAGCTTAAGAAATAAAACACAAACTTTGGTTGAAAAAGGTTTAGATTTAGACTAACGGCACAGCAAGTAATGGAAATTACTTATGAAGAAAAACATTCCTTGGAGATTTAGGTTCATAGGGGAGGTTCCTCATGCAAAAACATAGCTCCGGTCAGTTGGTTCATTTCCTCGCATTAGAGAATTAACATAAAGTCAATTCTCTAATCAGTATGGTACAAATGCATCCCTTAATTGGATTTCAGCTCTAATTCTCTCTCACTGATGCAACTAGCAATGGTTCGAGCCTCTCACTTAGCCTTTACCATTCAAGATGATCTTTAACCTTGGACTTTTCTTCTCAAGCTCGCAAGAGATAACTAATGGATGTCTCCTTGGAGTCCAAAAGCTTACCAAGTGTTGGCAATTCTAGAAAATCCTACCTTCAAGTCACCTCCCAGAGGCTCGCAAAGGGTAAACTAGTGCATCTCCATGGAGGGAGATCACTTGCCTTACCAAGTGTTGGCCCAGGTGACTCCAAGGCGTTTTAAGTTAACTAAAAATATAGAAACCATTAACGGGACACACTTTCTCTTCATTCATAGCTAAAACCACAAAGCTACTAATTCTTGCACTTGGAACCTTTCCCGGCAACCTTAACTCCAAGGAACTAAAGGTTTAGTTACTCATTCTCTGGGGAAACTTCCTCAGAGAGTGCATAACTTAGTAAATGAAAAATACAATCAAATTGAGCAGGTAAGGTAGAGCTCAAGCTCTGTATTTTACTTTCTTTCTAACTTTTACAAAAGGTTCGTCCCCTCGAGAATAGGCTCTCCGGGCTCTATTTATATGAATGTTACATTAATAGCTATTACATGGATATTTAGCCTTTTTCCTAACTTAAAAGCTAAGGAATCCTATAATTGGTGGCTTACAAGGAGAGTTTGGGAATTTAAACAACAAAAATCTAAAGAAAATATCTCAAAGTGTCGGTTACAAATATCGGGAAGCACTAAGAACCATTTCGCAGGTGAAAACGTGGTCTGCGAAATTTCGCAGATGTACAAAAAGGGCTGCGAAATTACTTCGCAGCAAACGGTTGATTTCGCACCGCTGCGAAGTGGTCTTTCAGCTTGTGGTATTTGGCTTCCAACGTGTTGTGAAACTTCAGGGGGAATTCCACAGCACTGTGTAAAAAGGCTGCGAAATCATTTCGCAACAAAAGGGTGATTTCACAACGCTGTGCTAAATTCTTCCTTTAGCTTGGAGTGATCGGCTTCCAATGGCTGTAACTCCTTCATTTCAACTCTGAATTGCACACCGTTTGAAGCATTGGATTATTGACTTCCTAAGATTTAAAATGACATATAGCATGCATAAATTGGACTTCAGGAAGTGCTCCAAAAGTGGCTGACATGACTGTCATCAAGAATGCTTCATGGCAGATTTCTCTTTGTTTCCCCTCCTTGCATTCCGGAATTGCTTATGGCAAAGGACTTCAAAGATTTAGTTCTTCATGCTTCTGCTCTTTCCATTGCTTTGCCAAGGATTCCAAATAACTCTCCTCAATCTCATATTGCTTTAGTGATCAAAAAGCTATCAAAACACCAAAACTTAACACAATTTGATTAGAATTGATTGCAAGGGTCCTTAACATGTTAATTGGGTTAAAAGGAAATAACTACTACTCAAAAGTGTTGAAAAGGATTAATTACAAGCTATCAAATAGCACTTTTTGAGTAGTAATCACTGATGCAACTTGCAATGGCTCGTGCCTCTCACCTAGCATTTTTCATTCAAGGTGATCATTAACCTTGGACTTCCCTTCTCAAGCTCGCAAGAGATAACTAATGGATGTCTCCTTAGAGTCCAAAAGCTTACCAAGTGTTGGCAATTCTAGAAAATCCTACCTTCAAGTCACCTCCCAAAGGCTCGCAAGAGATAAACTAGTGCATCTCCATGGACGGAGATCACTTGCCTTACCAAGTGTTGGCCCAGGTGAATTGAAGGCATTTTAAGTTAACTAAAAACGTAGAAATCATTAATGGTTCACACTTTCTCTTCATTAAAAGCTGAAACAACAAAACTTCCAATTCTTGCATTTGGGGCCTTACCTGGCTACCTTAGCTGCAAGGAACTAAAAGCCTAGCCACTCATTCTCTAAGGAAACATCCTCAAAGCTTGTTTGGCTAGTAAGAAAAAATAAATACAATACAATCAAATTGAGTAGGTAAGGTAGATCAAAGTTATGTATTTTACTTCCTTCCAAAACTATACAAAAGATGTCTCTGAGAACAAGCTCCCGAGATATATCTATAATGGAAATTACAAAACAATATATATGAGGTTATTTACCCTTTGTTCTTAATTAAAGACTAAGGAATCCTATGATAGGTGGATTACAAGGAGAGAATGGGGATTTAGACATCAAATATCTGAAGCAAAAAATCTAAAAATGTCTGTCGCAAATATCTGGAAGCACTCAAGAGAATTTCGTAGGCGTGCAAGATGGCTGCAAAATTTCGCAACCTGAAGGACACCATTTCACAGCCATCCTCTTGTGATTTCGCAGCCTGCGAAATTGGCCTTCAGTTTGGTGTGATCAGATTTCGATGGCTTTAACTTCTTCATTTCAACTCTGAATCGTGCACCGTTTAAAATGTTGGATTGCTAACTTCCCAAGCTTCGAAACTACATATAGTATGTATAAATTGAGCTCCAAGTAGTGCTCCAAAAGTGTCCAACAGTGGCTGTCCTCTTGAATTCTTCATGTTGGATTTCTCTCTTTGCTTTCCCTCCTTGCATTCATGATTTGCTTATGGCAAAGGACTATAAAGCTTCAAAGATTTGGTTCTTCATGTTAATGAGCTTCCCATTGCTTTGCCATGGATTCCAAAGAACTCTCCTCAATCTTGGATTGCTTTGGTGATCAAATCACTATCAAAAGCACCAAAACTTACACAATTTGATTATAAATGATTGCAAAAGTCCTTAATATGCTAATTGAATTAAAAGGTAATAACTACTACTCAAAAGTGTTTAAAAGAGTTAATTACAAGGTACAAAATAGCACTTTTTGAGTAGCAATCAGAATAACTCAGGGGTGTAGATGATATAAACGATTCTTAGTCGTGAGACGATGCCTTTAAAATGCTATGAACAACACAGTCCTATCATTGACATGAACAACTCTGGGTTGTGAGCTCAAGGCTCTAGATGTTATGAACTCAAGGTTATGGATGACATGAATGACTCTAGGTCATGAGCTCAGGGCTCTAGATTTTATGAATAGCTCAAGGTTGTGGTTGACATAAAAGATTTTGAGTCATGAGTTCAAGGCTCTAGATGCTATGTACGACTTAAGGTTGTTGATGACATGAAAGACTCTGGGTCATGAGCTTAAGGCTCTACATTTTATATATAGGTCTAGGCTATTGATGACATGAAAGAGTCTAGGTCATTAACTTAGGGCTCTTGGTACTATAAACAACTCAGGGTTATGGATGACACGAATGACTTTAGGTCATGAGCTTAAGGCTCTAGATACTATGAACACCTCAGAGTTGTGGATGACATGCTCTACTTTGGGTGCTATGAACAGCTTAGAGTTTTTTATTATATGTATGACTTGGGATCCCATGTGAACCTCTTAATGCTATTAACCACTTAGGGCCATGGATGATATGAATGATTCTGTATCTTGATCTCAAGCCTCTAGATGCTATGAACTGCTCAGGGTTATGGAAGATATTAACAACTTTAGGTTTTGATCTTAAGCTCCAAATTCTATGAACAACTTAGGGTTTTGGTTGACATGGATGACTTCAGGTCGTGAGCTCAAGGCCTTAGATGCTATGAAAAACTCAGGGATATGGATGACATGAATGACTTTGGGTTATGAGTTTAGGGCTCTAGATACTATGAACAACTTAGGGTGGTGGTTGACATGAAAGACTCTAGGTGCTGAGCTTAGGGCTTTAGAAGCTATGAACAACTCATAGTTGTGGATGATATGGACGACTTGGGATCTCATGAGCTTAGGCCTATAGATGTTATAAACCGCTCTAGGTTGTGGATGATATGAACAATTCTGTGTCATGAGCTCAAGCCTCTAAATGCCACAAACTACTTTGGGTAATGGAAAACATGAATGACTCTAGGTCATAAGCTCAAGGATCTAGATGTTACTAACAAATAAGAGTTGTGGATGATATGAATGATTTCGAGTCATGGGATCAGGCCTCTAGATTTGATGTAAAGCTCAAGGTTATGGTTGGCATAAAAGACTCCTAATTATGAGCTTAGAGCTTTAGATGTTATGCACAATCTAAGGTTGTCCATTACATGAAAGAGTCTAAGTCATAAGCTGAGGGCTCTACATGCTATTAATAGGTTAGGGCTATCGATGACATGAAAGGCTTAGTGTCGAGAGCTTAGAGCTCTAAATGTTATGAACAACTTAGGGTTATGGTTGTCATGAATGACTCTAGGTCATGAGCTTAAGACTCTAGATGCTATGAACAACTCTTGGCTCTAGATGACATGAGTTAATCCTGTTCGAAGGCCTAGGGCTCTTGATGCTATGAAGAGCTTAGAGCTATGGATGATATTAATAACCCATGATCCTATGAGCTTAAGCCTCTAGATCTTATGAATTGCTTAGAGATGTGGATGATGTGAATGATTCTCCATCATGAGCTCAATCCTTTAGATGCTATCAACTGCTTAGGCTATGGATGACATGAACGGCTATGGGTTGTGAGCTCAGGGTTGTAGATCCTATCAACAACTTAGGGTTGTGAATGACTTTAGTTCATGAGATCAGGCCTCTAGATTCTATGAATAGCTTAGGGTTGTGGTTGACAAGAAAAACTCTGAGTTGTGAGCTTACACCTCTAGATGTTATACACAAGTTAAGGCTATCGATGACAAGAAAGACTCTAAGTTGTTAGTTCAGGGCTTTAGATGCTATAAACAACTTAGGGCTATAATTGACATGAATGACTTCAGGTCATGAGCTCAGAGCTCTTATTTCTATGAACAACCGAGTGTTGTATTTTACATGAACAACTCTATGTCCCAAGCTTAGGACTTTAGATACTATGAACTACTCAGGGTTGTGGTTAACATGAACGACTTCGGGTCATGAGTTCAAGGCTCTAGATGCTATGAACAATGTAGATGTGTGGTTGACATGAAGACTATAGGTCGTGAGCTTAGGGCTCTAGATGCACTTAACAACTCAAGGTTGTGGATGACATAAACGACACCAGTCATTAGCAGAGGCCTCAAGATTCAATGAACAATTCAGGGTTGTGGTTAACATGAAATAGTCTAGGTTATGAGCTAAGGGTTGTATATGTCATACACAGGTCTAGGTTGTCGGTCACATGAAAGACTCTAGGTAGAGAGTTGAGGGTTGTAGACGCTATGAATAGCTTAGGGTTATGGATGACATGAATGAATCTAGGTCGTGAGCTCTAGGTTATATATACTATCAACAACTCAAGATTGTGGTTGACATGAACGACCTCGAGTTGTGAACTCAAGGTTCTAGAGGCATTGAACAACTCAAAGCTATGAACTGCTCAAGGCTGTGGATGACATGAACTACTTTGGATCATGATCATAGGGCTATAGATATTATAAACTGCTTATGGTGCTAGTTGACGTGAGCCACTCTAGGTCATTAGCTTAAGGCTCTAGATGCAACGTACACCTCTAGGTTGTGGTTGACATGAAGGACTTTGGGTCATGAGCTCATGGCTTTAGATGTATGAACAACTTAAGGCTATGGATGACATAAATGACTTTGGGGGTTGAGCTCAATTCTCTAGATACTATGAATAGCTCAGGGTTGTAGTTGACTTGAATGATTTCGGGTTTTGAGCTCAAAGGTCTAGGTTCTATGAGCAAGTCTAAGGTTGTTGATAACATGAAATACTTTGGATCATGAGCTTAGGACTCTAGATGCTATGAATAGCTTGGGGTTGTGGTGGACAAGAACTACTCCGAGTCATGATATTAGGCCTCTAGATGTTATGAACAACTCAGGGTTATAGTTGATATGAATGACACTAGGTCATGAGCTTAGGGCTCTAGATGCTTTTAACAACTTAGGGTTATAGATGACATGAACGACACTGGGTCATGGCCTTAAGATTCTATGAATAGCTCAGGATTGTGGTTGACATGCAAGGCTCTAGGTCCTAAGCTCAGGGTTCTAGAAGTTATGAACCACTCAAAGTTGTTGATAATATGAACACCTTGGGATCTCATGAGCTCAGTCCTCTAGATTTTATGAACTGGTTAGGGCTAGGAAAAATACGAATGATTTTGTGTCATGAGCTCAAACCTTTGGATGCTATGAACTGCTCGATGTTATGGATGACAAGAATGACTTTGGGTTATGAGCTTAGGGCTCGAGATGCTATCAACAACTCAGGGTTGTGGTTGACTTGAACAACTTTGGGTTGTCAATTTAGGGGTCTAGATGCTATGAATAGCTCATAGTTGTGGATGATATGAATGACTTAGTCTCCTATGACCTAAGGCGTTTAAATGTTATGAACCGTTCAAGGTCATGGATGTTAATAACGATTCTACATCATGCGCTCAAGCCTCTATATGCTCTAAGCAACTCAAGGTTGTGGATGCTATGAACAACCCTACGTCGTGAGCTCAAGGCTTCATATGATATAAACTACTTGTGGTTATAGTTGAAAAGAAGAAGTTCAGGTCATGAGCTTAAGATTTTAGATTCTATGAACAACTAAGGATTATGGATGACACAAGCTACTCCCGGTCATAAGCTTACAACTTTGGATGCTATGGAGAACTCAAGGTATTGGATGATATAACAACTCGGGATTTTGTGAGCTTAGTCCTCTAGATGCTATGAATAGCTCAGGGCTATGGATGACATGAACGATTCTTGGTCGTGAGCCCATGGCTCTAAATAATATGCATAGCTTAAGGATATGGATGAGATGAACGACCCTTGGTAGTGAGCTCAAGGCTCTAGATGCTATGAACAACTTAGGGTTATGGTTGACAAGAACAACTTCAAGTTGTGAGCTAAACGCTCTAAATGCCATGAATAGCTCAAGGCTATGAATGACATAAATGACCCTAGGTCATGAGCTAAAGGCTTTAGATACTATGAACAACTTAGGATTGTGGTTGATATGAATGTCTCTAGGTCGTGAGCTCACGAATTTAAATTTTATGAACGACTCAAGGTTATTAATGATATAAACTACTCCAGGTCATGAGCTGAGGGTTATGGATGCTATGAACAACTAACCATTATGGATGATATGAATCACTCAGAATCCTGTGAGGTCAAGCCTATAGATGCCAAGTATAGCTTAAAGTTGTTGATGATATGAATTTATCTACTTCATGAGCTCAGGGTTGTGGATGACATGAATGACTCCGGGTCTTGAGTTCAGAGTTATGGGTGATATGAATGACTTAGGATCCCATGAGCCCAAGCTTTTAGATGCTATGAAAAGCTCAAGGTTTAGGATAATATGAACAATTCTTGGTCGTGAGCCAATGGCTTTAAATGCTATGAACAACTGAAGGTTGTACATCACATGAAAGACTTTGAGTCATGAGCTTAGGGCTCTATATGTTATGAAAAGCTCAGGGTTGTGGTTTATAAGAATGAATTTGGGTCATGATCTCAAGGCTCTAAATGTTATAAACAACTCATGGTTGTTAATGACATGAGCTACTCCAGGTCATGAGCTCACGACTTTGGATGCTATGAACAACTCAGGGTTTTGGATGATATCAATGGCTCATGATCATGTGATGTCAGTCCTCTAGATGCTATGAGTAGCTCAAGGTTGTGGATCATATGAATAGTTCTTAGTCATGAGCTCATGGCTCTAAATGCTATGAACAATCGAGGGCTGTAGATGACATGAATGACTTTGGGTAGTCAGCTCAAGGCTCTGGATGCTATGAATAGCTCAAGACTATGTATGACATCAATAACTCTGGGTCCTGAGCTCAATACTTTAGATGTTATGAACAACTCAAGGTTGTAGTTGACATGAACGACTCCGGGTGGTGAGTTAAGAGCTTTAGATACTATGAACAACTTAGGGTTGTAGATGACATAAACAACTTTAGGTCATGAGCTCAGGACTCTACATATTTTGAAGAACATGGGCCTATGGTTAACATGAACAACTCCAGGTCATGAGCTCAAGGCTCTAGATGCTATGAACAACTTCTGCCTGTTAATGATATGAACTACTCTGGGTCATGAGCTCAGGTCATTAATGCTATGAACAACTCCATATTATGGATGATACACACAATTCTGGGTATGAGCTCAAGGATCTAGATGCTATGAAAAACTCAGGGTTGTGGATGATATGAACGATTTTAGGTCATGAACTCAAGGCTTTAAATATAATGAACAACTCGAGGTTATGGATGAATCAACGACTTTGGGTTGTGAGCTTAGGACCCTAGATGTTATGAACGCCTCATTGTTGTGGATGATATGAATGACTCGGGCTACTCCTGGTCATGAGCTTACATTTTGGTTGATAAGAAGAAGTTCAGGTCATGAGCTTAAGGCTCTATATTCTATGAACAACTAAGGATTATGGATGACACGAGCTAGTCCCAATCATGAGCTTACAACTTTGGATGCTATGAAGAACTCAAGGTATTGGATGATATGAACGACTCGAGATTTTGTGAGCTTAGTTCTCTAGATGCTATGAACAGTTCAGGGATGTGGATGATATGAATGATTCTTAGTCGTGAGCCCATGGCTCTAAATAATATACATAACTTAAGGTTATGGATGAGATGAACGACCCCTGGTAGTGAGCTTCGGCTCTAGATGCTATGAACAACTTAGGGTTATGGTTGACAAGAACAACTCTAGGTCGTGAGCTCAGTGCTCTAAATGCTATGAATAGCTCAAGGCTATGGATGACATAAATGACTCTAGGTCATGAGGTAAAGGCTTTATATACTATGAAAAGCTCAAGGTTGTGAATGATATGAGCTACTCTAGGTCATGAACTCAAGGCTTTAGATGCTATGAACTACTCAAGGTTGTGGATGACGTGAAAGACTTTAGGTCATGATCTTAGGGCTCTAAATGCTATGAATAACATAGGGTTGTGGATGATATGCACGAGTCTAGGTCATGAGCTCAAGGATCAAGATGCTATGAATAGCATAAAGCTATGGATGAAATGAACGACTTCAGGTCATGAGCTCTGAGCTCTAAATGTTATGAATAACTTAAAGTTGTTGATAATATGAACGACTTGGTATCTCATGAGCTTAGGGCTCTAAAAGCTATGAACAACTCAAGCTGAGGGTGATATGAATGATTCTTGGTCATGAGCCTATGGCTCTAAATGCTATGAACAACTTAGCATTGCCGATGAGATGAACTACTTTATGTCATGAGCACTAGTCTCAAGATGCTATGAACAACTAAGGGTTGTGGATGATATGCATGATTCTATGTCATGAGTTGAAACCTCTAAATGTTTTGGACAACTCAGGGTTGTGGATTGATTACTACTCAAAAATTGCTATTTGATAGCTTGTAATTAATCCTTTTCAACACTTTTGAGTAGTAGTTATTGCCTTTTAACCCAATTAACATGTTAAGGACCCTTGCAATCAATTCTAATCAAATTGTGTTAAGTTTTGGTGTTTTGATAGCTTTTTGATCACCAAAGCAATATGAGATTGAGGAGAGTTATTTGGAATCCTTGGAAAAGCAATGGAAAGAGCAGAAGCATGAAGAACCAAAGCTTTGAAGTCCTTTGCCATAAGCAAATCCGGAATGCAAGGAGGGGAAACAAAGAGAAATCTGCCATGAAGCATTCTTGATGACAGTCATGTCAGCCACTTTTGGAGCACTTCCTGAAGTTCAATTTATGCATGCTATATGTCATTTTAAAGCTTAGGAAGTCAACAATTCAATGCTTCAAACGGTGTGCAATTCGGAGTTGAAATAAAGGAGTTACAGCCATTGGAAGCCGATCCCTCCAAGCTGAAGGAAGAATTTAGCACAGCGTTGCGAAATCACCCTTTTGTTGCGAAATGATTTCGCAGCCTTTTTGCACAGTGCTGTGGAATTCCCCCTGAAGTTTCACGACACGTTGGAAGCCAAACACCGCAAGCTGAAAGACCACTTCGTAGCGGTGGGAAATTAGCCGTTTGCTGCGAAGTAATTTCGCAGCCCTTTTTGTACATCTGCGAAATTTCGCAGACCACGTTTTCACCTGCGAAATGGTTCTTAGTGCTTCCCGATATTTGTAACCGACACTTTGAGATATTTTCTTTATATTTTTGTTGTTTAAATTCCCAAACTCTCCTTGTAAGCCACCAATTATAGGATTCCTTAGCTTTTAAGTTAGGAAAAAGGCTAAATATCCATGTAATAGCTATTAATGTAACATTCATATAAATAGAGCCCGAAGAGCCTGTTCTCGGGGGGACGAACCTTTTGTAAAAGTTAGAAAGAAAGTAAAATACAGAGCTTGAGCTCTACCTTACCTGCTCAATTTGATTGTATTTTTCATTTACTAAGTTATGCACTCTCTGAGGAAGTTTCCCCAGAGAATGAGTAACTAAACCTTTAGTTCCTTGGAGTTAAGGTTGCCGGGAAAGGTTCCAAGTGCAAGAATTAGTAGCTTTGTGGTTTTAGCTATGAATGAAGAGAAAGTGTGTCCCGTTAATGGTTTCTATATTTTTAGTTAACTTAAAACGCCTTGGAGTCACCTGGGCCAACACTTGGTAAGGCAAGTGATCTCTGTCCATAGAGATGCACTAGTTTACCCTTTGCGAGCCTCTGGGAGGTGACTTGAAGGTAGGATTTTATAGAATTGCCAACACTTGGTAAGCTTTTGGACTCCAAGGAGACATCCATTAGTTATCTCTTGCGAGCTTGAGAAGGGAAGTCCAAGGTTAAAGATCATCTTGAATGGTAAAGGCTAAGTGAGAGGCTCGAACCATTGCTAGTTGCATCAGTGAGAGAGAATTAGAGTTGAAATCCAATTAAGGGATGCATTTGTACCATACCGATTAGAGAATTGACTTTATGTTAATTCTCTAATGCGAGGAAATGAACCAACTGACCGGAGCTATGTTTTTGCATGAGGAACCTCCCCTGTGAACCTAAATCTCCAAGGAATGTTTTTCTTCATAAGTAATTTCCATTACTTGTTGTGCCGTTAGTCTAAATCTAAACCTTTTTCAACCAAAGTTTGTGTTTTATTTCTTAAGCTAACCTTGAAATGAAACAGCACCAATTCACTTTGAATTGGTATCATTTTCAGTTTGAAAACCCTTCCCAGTGAACGATCCTAGAGCCACTATGCTATAGTAGCTTTTTCTTTGCTACCCTAGTTCATGGTGTAATAGGTTATAAATTGTGTTGATTACTCCCTCCATCAAGGGCACCAGCTGGACATGAATCAGCTGATACACCAATTGGGCATGAATCATGGATGATATGAATTATTCTGGGTTGTAAACTCAAGGTTTTAGATGATATGACTAGCTCATGGTTATGGATGACATGAATGGTTTCAGGTGGTGAGCTCAAACCTCTAAATGCTATAAATAGCTCAGGGCATTGGATGGTATGAACAATTATATGTCATGTGCTAAAGCCTCTAGATTCTATGAATAGCTCAGGGTTGTGGATAACATGAATGACTTCGGGTCATGAGTAAAGGGCTCTAAATGCTTTGAAGAGCTTAGGTCTATGGTTGACATAAATGACTATGGGTCATGAGCTAAGGGCTCTAGATGCTATGAACAACTCAAGCCATTGGATGACATGAGCTATTCTAGGTCGTTAGCTCATGGATTTAGATGTTATGATAGGTCAGGGTTATAGATGATATGAACGAATCAGGATCCTATGAGTTCAGGCCTCTAGATCATACGAATAGCTCAAGCCTATAAATCATATGAACGATTCTTAGTCTTGAGTGATTCGTCCCTAAACGGTGTGCAACTTGATTTGGTCTTCAGATGGGAGTTATCAACAAAATTTATAAACCTGATTTACAATATACTAGGGTAGCATAGCCAACATAGCATAGTGGCTCTAGGACCGTTCACAAGGATGGATTTTCATATCACACATGATATTAGTTTCAAAAAATGGTTTTCCTTTTATCAGTTAGCTTTAAAAGAAAATGTAATCATTTGGTTGAAAAAGATTTTGTTTAAGCTAATAAAAATATTAACTATGATTAACTACAAAGAAAAGGTTTCTTGGACTTCCAAGTCACTAGGTTCAGGTAACTTATACAAAAAGAGAAAATTCTGGATCTTTTCCTCGAATTAGGGATTTAACATGTAGTTATTTCCAGAACTGGTGTGGTACAGTTACTTCCCTAATTCGTTCCCAATTGGTGTATCAGCTGATTCATGTCCTCTAAATGGTCTCCAACAATGGTGCCATTTGATTCGTGTCCAGCTGGTGTACGTCCTATTGATTGGTGCTCAATCAACTGGTGTACCTTGATCTCGGTCCTCAGACAGGAGTAATCAATAAAATTTATAACATATTACACCATGTACTAGGATAGCCTCAGCTAGCATAGCATAGTGGCTCTAGGATCATTCACTGGGATGGGTTTTCACTTCACAATTGATATTAATTCAAAGATGAATTGGTGCCTTTTCATTTCAAGGTTAGCTTTAAAAGAAAACATAAAGATGTTTGAAAAGGTTGGTTTTAAACTAACCAAAAATAAAGTAACGAAAATTACTTACTAAGAAAAGTGTTTCTTGGAGTTTCAGATCACTAGGCTCAGGTTCCTAATACAAAAATAGAGTTCTGGTCACTTGTTTCTTTTCCTCACGTTGGGGATTTAACATATAGTGATTTCTTGAACTGGTATGGTACAGATGCTTCCCTTTAATGGGTTCAAACACTAAATCCCTCTCACTGATTCATCTTGCAATGGCTCGTGCCTCTCACCTAGCATTTTCCATTCAAGGTGATCCTTAACCTTGGATTACCCGTCAAAAGCTCGCAAGAGATAACTAATGGATGTCTCCTTAGAGTCCAAAAGCTTACCAAGTGTTGGCTATTCTAGAAAATCCTACCTTTAAACCACCTCCCAGCGGCTCGCAAGAGATAAACTAGTGCATCTCAATGGATGGAGATCACTTGCCTTACCAAGTGTTGGCCCAGGTGATTAAAAGGTGTTTTAAGTTAACTAAAAAGATAAAAACCATTAACGGGTCACACTTTCTCTTCATTAAAAGCTGAAACAACAAAACTTCCAATTTTTGCATGTGGAAACTTACCCGGCTTTCTTCACTCCAAGAGACAAAGAGCCTAGCCACTCATTCTCTGAGGAAACATCCTTAGAGTTTGTTTGCCTAGAATAAAAATAACGAGAAAACAAAAATATGAAGGAAAAATAGAGCAAGTGCTCTATAAAATATATTTCTTGCTATGATCCTTCTCTCGTTGAATTACATATATTACAAGATGGATTTCTTTACATTGGTTCAAAGATATATATAGAGAAGATATTTTCTAAGAAATATCCCAATAATATCTTTGACTGATTACAAGGAGAAAATAGAAATTTACACAAAATATCTTGAGAAAAAATCTAACTTAGTTGGTAGGAAATATCTGAGATTGCATAGGTGGATTTTGCACTTTGAATTTTCCAGTTTCCAAGTTTGAACTTTGATTTTGCAAGTTGAATGTGATTTCACAACTTGGAGATGATTCCGCAACTTGGAGATGATTTGCAACTTCATTCACAGCTTGGAGGTGATTTCGCAACGTGGTTCGCAGTTGCGAAGATGGAGGCATGGGCTGCGAAATGGCACTCGTGTGCCAAAGGTGGGTTTCGCAGCTCATTTCGCAACTGCAAAATGGGCTTTGGGCTGCGAAATTTTCGCTCAGCTTTGCGCGGTTGTCTTCAAATGGCCATAACTTCTTCGTTTCAACTCCAATTCGTGCACCGTTTGAAGAGTTAGACTCCTAACTTCCCGAGCTTCAAAATGACATATAGTATGCATGAAATGAACTCTAGAAAGTACTCGAAATGTGTCCAATAGTTTCTGTCCTCTTGAATTCTTCATATTAGATTTCTCTCTTTTTCCTCCTTGCATTCTTGATTGGCTTTTGGCAAAGGACTACAAAGCTCCAAAGCTTGAATTATTCATGTAAATGAGCTTCCATTTTCTTTGCCATGGATTATATAAAGCTCTCCTTCATCTTAGATTGCTTTGGTGATAAAAAAGCTATCAAAAACACCAAAACTTAACACAATTTGATTAGAAACAATTGTAAGGGTCCTTAACATGCCAATTGAGTTAAAAGGTAATAACTACTACTCAAAAGTATTTAAAAGAGTTAATTGCAAGCTATAAAATAGCACTTTTTGAGTAGTAATGGATGTCTTCGAAGAGTCCAAAAGCTTACCAAGTGTTGGCTATTCTAAGTACTCCTACCTTTAAACCACCTCCCAGAGTCTCGCAAGAGATAACTTAATGGATCTCTATGGGCTGAGTCCAAATGCTTACCAAGTATTGGCCCAGGCAATTTTAAGGGATTTTAAGTTAACTAGAAAAATAGAAACCAGTCACGGGTCACAACCTCATTTCATTAAAACTGAAACAAGGCAAACTCCCAATATTGTATCCGGATCCTTTACCTAACTTCCTTTAGTCCAAGAAACAAAAAAGTCTAGCCACTCATCCTCTGAGAAAACGTCCTCAATGGGTGTTTGGCTAGAAAGAAAATAAAAGACAAAATGAGAAGGTAAGGCAGAGCAAAGCTCTGTATTTTTACTTGCTAATAATAATGTACAAGTGATCGCCAAGAACTTCTTTCAAGAGTTCGAGATATCGAGATGGAGATATTCTAAGGCATATATAAAGAGATATTTGCAACCCCTCACTAAAATATCCTAAAAAATCTAAAAGCAAAATATCTCAGCTGATTATAATATCTAAAAATATCTTTAGCTAATTACAAGGAGAGAATGGGTAATTACACAAAATATCTTGAAATAAAAATCTAACGGAGTCGGCAGGAAAATATCTCAAATTTACATAGGGGGAAAATTTTGCAAGTTAAAATAGGGATTTGTGAAATTGCTTTTCTTTAGTTGTGGTTTCATAGGTCTTTTGCAAATCATTCGCAAGTTAAAAAGGAACTTGCGAAATTCCTTCAGCTTTGTTGCTCTCTGTCCTACAATACAAACTCCTCACTAGTTTCGCATGTTGAAAGAGGAACTTGCGAAAATTTTGTAAGTTGAAAGGTAACTTGCAAAATTGGTGAATGTTAGATTTCTTCTCTGATTCTCCTCCTTGCTCACTTGATTGAATTAGCGAAGGCTTCGAAGCTCTCCAAGACTTGGATTCTTCATGTTTTGAGATTCAACTAGCTTTGCTATGAACGGAACAAAGTCCTCCCTCATTCTTGGCTCATTTTAATGATCAAAAAGCTATTAACATCACCAAAACTTACCAAAATATTATTAGTATACTTGCAAATGTCCTTAATGTGCCAATTGGGTTAAAAGGTGTTAATTACTACTGAGAAGCGTTTGAAAAGAGTTAATTTCAGGCTATAAAATAGCACTTTTTGAGTAGTGATCACTCCCCCCAACCGACATATTGCTAGTCTCTTAGCAATGAAGGAGAGAAAAACAAAAATTAGGCAGTACTTAATTTAAAAAATCATGTTGATCACTCCAAAAAATTTGAAGTGGCATGACTGATCAAACTCTCACATGGAACATTAAAGATATAAAACTTAAACTTTAACAAGCGTTATCAAATAACTTGCCTGATCATAATTCATATAGAGAAGGCATTATGCAAATTTAAGCATCAGAGGAATTTCCACTCCCAAAGGGTCAATCCTTACTCTTCCACAAAAATCTACGTGTTATTTATTAGTTTCCGAAAATAGTATGCCAAACTATTCTTTCCCCCTAAACCTAGTTCTTTTCCAGTCCTTAGTAAACTGACCAACAAAACAAATAGGTTAGGAACACACCTCTTTTATTTCACAATTTTTTTCATTGTAGGAGTGCAATGCTCAAGGTATTATTTTCTGAAGTGTCCACGTAATGGGGGTCCATCGATGACTCCCAACCAATTAAGGTTTAGGGCATTAAGGTTTAAGGATCTTTTGACCACTAACTCTTCATATTTTACCCCGAACTTTTGAATTTGAGATTTAATACCCAAGCACCTACAAATGTTAAACTCCACCCATTCACCCTTGTAACGAGCATTGAGGTCAGTGACTCCCAACCAATCAAGGCTTAGGGCACCAGGTTTTAAAGATTTTCACCATATACCCCTGTGACCTTGCTCAAGTTTCAAAGCAAGCATAACACTTTGTTCTTTTTTTTTTTCTTTTTTCTTTTTCTGAAGGCTCATTGGCCTTTCACAAGGTGTCCCAACACTATTAAAACAAGGTCAAAGAAAAACCAAGTCGAAATTTTCCTAAGTCAATGGGGTGAAAAAGTTTTTCATCTTATAAATGGAACCTAGTGTGCACAATGTGTGGTAAGATTAAAGTGGAAGAAATAAGGTTGCATTCAATAGGAGTTTCAATAATTCATCAACCTCAATAAGCATAATACTAACTCTAAACTTAAAGTAAAAAGACAAGAACTCAATTTCTCCCATTTCATTTTGAGAATTTTTCCTTAATAAACACGGAGAGTAAAGTAAAAAAAAAAATTAAGCAAAATAACTAAATTAGTAAATTAACCTAATATTATTAACAAAACTTCCTTCCTCAACTCTCCTCCCAACCGAGATCTACATTGCCCTCAATGTGGCAAGAACGATTAAAAATAGAGGGAGGAAATGGTACCTCCTGAATGTGTTTGGATGTGAGTCGTATAGGAGAAACCACATGCTTCAAAAAAACAAATGAGTAATGAGTAGAGGAAGAAAAAAATGGCAAATATAATTAGAAATCAAGTCTATATATTACTCTAGAAAAGTACATATGGAATATGAGCATATGGTACATTCAATCCCAAAATACAAAATCAATAAAATAAAATACTATAACTATGCTATAATGAGAAAATACAAAAGATAGAAAGATGATCAGCTGGTGGCTGGATCATGTGATGATGATGGATCTGTGGTCGCCTCTTGTGTAGTCTAGATCGGGGCCTTGGTTGTGATGGCATGCTCGATTGTAGCTATAGGCTCTGATGGGCCAGGAATGTTAGCCTAAGGTGGTGGCAGGATACCCAAATGTTGTTGTATCTGATGAAGGATGGCAGTATGCTGGTTGAGCTGCGCACGCATCGTGTCCATCTGCTGGAATAAAGCGTTATGTGTCCTAGTCAGTGTTTTGAACAAACTAATCATAACATGAAACTCTGTGGCCGATATGGTCATAAAGGGTTGTGGTGTAGAAGATGCGGATGCGGCTGGCGGAATAGGAGGTGTAGTAGAAGTACTCTCAGGTATTGGCACGGTGGTAGGTGCTGCAGGAGCAGGTGGTTGAACAGTAGATGTGACCTCAGGCATAGGTGGTGTAGGGGCATGTGGTAGAGACTCTATGGAATGCTCATCCTACGGTACCGCCTCAGCCTGTGGTGGCTCTACTACAGGGGCTGCATAACATGTCAAATGTGTCCATTTGTCGAGAGTGAAATACTCTTGACAATGATGGTGGCGCTCAAGGTGGGGCTCAGTAGGGTAGCCCATGTGCTCCAATATATGACAGAGCAACCTCGAAAATAATAGAGTAATATGGTCTACTCGCTGTAGCCTTTTCCTATGCACCTTCTCCTCAAAATGGAGGAGAACGACCATAATTAGGTGATGGGACCCAAAGTAGTAGCCCTTAGATATCCTGAATAATGCCTCCAACATGACTCCTCATCTCTGCACTAGATGTTGGAGAGGGAAGATGTTGGACCGCAACATCACATCCACTAGGAGCATCACAGATGGAAGCTCCTTACAGATAATATATGAGTCTGATGAGGTCTCCCTAGATAGGATACGGACCATGTCCCGCTGAGATATATGAGACCACTCTCTGAAGTCTGCTGGGTCAGCTGGCTCATATGGAATATGAAGAGCCTATGCTATGTCTCTCGCCTCTAGGATCCCCTCTCGTTCGTCGATGATGAAATAGATGGCTGTCAGGCTCGGGACATCTCGGGTAGTCATGGTCTGATAGAAATCCATGGCTACTCGGGGATAGAAAAACTCCCTAGGGGTCATGAGGTGCTCTAGATGGTACCTTTGAAGTAGACCGAATGAATCCTGAAGCTCTAGCTACTGTCGCAAGGCCTTTATGTCAAAATAAAGCTCATAATGAAAAAGTCGAACTTTGTAGTCAGAATTTCCCTCAATGGGTGGTGATTGCTACTCAAAAAGTGCTATTTGATAGCTTGAAATTAACTCTTTTAAACACTGTTGAGTAGTAGTTATCACCTTTTAACCCAATTAACATATTAAGGACCCTTGCAATCAATTCTAATAAAATTGTGTTAAGTTTTGGTGTTTTGATAGCTTTTTTATCACCAAAGCAATCCGAGATTGAGGAGAGTTCTTTGGAATCCATGGCACAGATGTCCGGACAAGGCGTCCGGACACACCATAGGAGGGCGGCAAAACGTGGGCTGTAGCAAGGCTTGCTCACTTTAGTCAATGATCCGGACAACATATCCGGATAGGATATGCTATCGTCCGGGGTGTGATGATCGCGAATGCCGTGTGCTTCTCCCTGAGGGAGTCTGAATAGGGGAGCATGCCGCGTGTCCTCTTGGGGAATCCGGATGGAGTTGATCTGAATAGCAATGCGCGCTTCGTGTCATCAGGGGGAGGGGTCCCTACACCTTGTACATGCAGACGGTCCCCCTTGCGACGCGCGGATATCTCACATCCGAAATTCTGTCCGGCCGATGTTCCACCTTCTCCGGATATTTCACATCCGGTGACTAAGGCCGAATGAGAGAGAAGGGCGTTTCAACTTCCCCGGTCAGACATGTCCGGATCCTCTGATAGTGCTCACCTGGGGAGCATCCGTAGCCGACAATTCAGATTACCCGGATTTTGCACAGTGCCGCGGTGTTCTCCTGAAGCTTCCCGATATTTCCAACCGACATGTTGAGATATTTTGCTTTAGATATTTGATGTCTAAATCCCCAAACTCTCCTTGTAACCCACCTATCATAGGATTCCTTAGTCTTTAAGTAAGAAAAAGGTTGAATAACCTCTTATATATAGTTTGTAATTTTCTTTACAATAGAGACAATCTCTCGGGAGCTTGTTCTTGGAGACAACCTTTTGTATAAGGAAGAAATATAAAATACAGAGCACTTGCTCTGTTTCTCACATATATTTTTGTTTTCTCGTTAGTTTTCTCTCTAGCCAATCAAACTCTGAGGATTTTTCCTCATAGGATGAGAGGCTAGGCTCTTTGTCTCTTGGAGTGAAGAAAGCCGGGTAAGTTTCCTCATGCATAAATTGGAAGTTTTGTTGTTTTAGTTTTTAATGAAGAGAAAGTGTGACCCATTAATGGTTTTTATCTTTTTAGTTAACTTAAAATTCCTTTAAATCACCTGGGCCAACACTTGGTAAGGCAAGTGATCTCCGTCCATGGAGATGCACTAGTTTACCTCTTGCGAGCCTTTGGGAGGTGACTTGAAGGTAGGATTTTCTAGAATTGCCAACACGTGGTAAGCTTTTGGACTCTAAGGAGACATCCATTAGTTATCTCTTGCGAGCTTTTGACGGGTAATCCAAAGTTAAAGATCACCTTGAATGGCAAATGCTAGGTGAGAGGCACAAGCCATTGCAAGATGCATCAGTGAGAGGGATTTAATGTTTGAACCCATTAAAGGGAAGCATCTGTACCACACCGGTTAGAGAATTAACTATATGTTAATTCACTAATGCGAGGAAAAGAAACAAGTGACCGGAACTCTCCTTTTTGTATGAGGAATCTGAGCCTAGTGATCTGAAACTCCAAGAAACACTTTTCTTTGTAAGTAAAATCAATTACTATTTTTGGTTAGCTTAAAACCAATCCTTTTTCAAACATCTTTATGTTTTCTTTTAAAGCTAACCTTGAAATGAAAAGTCACCAATTCATCTTTGAATTAATATCAATTGTGAAGTGAAAACCCATCCCAGTGAACGACCCTAGAGCCACTATGCTATGCTAGCTAAGGCTATCCCAGTACATGGTGTAACAGGTTATAAATTTTGTTGATTACTCCTTGAAGACCAAAATCAAGGGACATCAACTGGACACGAATCAAATGGCACCACTGTCAGGGACCATTGAGAGGACATGAATCAGCTGAGACACCAATTGGGAACAAATCAAATGGCGCCGTTGCCGGGGATGGTGCCACTTTACAATGATATCACCTTTCTAGAGTACTTGTGATCTTCATCACAAGTTTGGTGACTTTTCTTTTCTTTTTACTAACTCTTTTTATTTTATTTTTTTTTCTTTGTTCATATTTTAGTATACCTTTTATTTAGTTTTTAGTTTACCTTAATTTTTTTTGGAATTGTTTTTCTTTTGTTTTCTTTTGTTTTCTCTATTTTTAATTCACAAATTGGTAGTTGTGCATGCCATATTGAATACGAGATAGCAGAGGAAGCCATGAACTTCATGAGTTATGTGGCTGAAGTTTCAAGAAGATGGGATGAACCAAATGCTAGAGATATGGGAAGAATGACGTCTCAACCTAATGCTAAGGGTGAGATGTATATTTAAATGATGGCATAGACATGAAGGCAAAGATTGCAGCTATGGCAAGGAGATTGGAAGAGCTAGAAATGAAGAAGATGCAAGAAGTACAAGCCATCTCTCAGACACCAATTGGGAACGAATCAAATGGCGTCGTTGCCGGGGACTCTTTTTAGTTTTAGTTAAGCGAACTCTTTTTGGTAGCTTTGTTTTTGTTTTCCTCTGTTTTTGTTTTTTTTAGTTACAGTTGATACTAGTTGTGTATGCCAAAGTGGATACGAGATAGTGTAGGAAGGCTTGTTAAACTTAAAACACCTCATAACAAGGAGTTGGAATTGAGCTTGAACATTATGGAAATTACACCTGAGGATCAGCATAGTCACCATGGTCATCAGGACAATCCCAATGAAACCAGATCAATGAGGGACCGTATGCATCCACCTCGTATGAGTGCACCATCATGTATAGTGCCCCCTACAGAGCAGCTAGTGATAAGACCCCATATTGTGCCACTTCTGCCAACTTTCCATGGAGTGGAAAGCGAGAATCCCTATGCCCATATCAAGGAATTTGAAGATGTTTGTAATACATTCCGAGAGGGAGGAGCTTCTATCGACCTGATGAGGCTTAAACTATTTCCTTTTACTTTAAAGGATAAGGCCAAGATTTGGCTTAATTCTTTAAGGCTAAGGAGTATCCGTACTTGGACCGATTTACAAGCTGAATTCCTCAAGAAGTTCTTTCCTACTCACAGAACAAATGGCTTGAAAAGGCAAATTTCAAACTTCTCGGCTAAAGAGAATGAGAAATTCTATGAGTGTTGGGAAAGATACATGGAAGCCATTAATGCTTGTCCTCACCATGGCTTTGATACATGGCTGTTGGTAAGTTATTTCTATGATGGGATGTCTTCCTCAATGAAGCAACTCCTCGAAATAATGTGTGGAGGGGATTTCATGAGTAAGAATCCTAAGGAAGCTATGGATTTCTTGAGTTATGTAGCTGAAGTCTCAAAGGGATGGGATGAACCGCACAGAGGAGAAGTGGGAAAGATGAAGTCTTAACCAAATGCTCTTCATGCTAAGGCTGGGATGTACACCTTGAATGAAGATGTTGATATGAAAGCAAAATTTGCAGCTATGACAAGAAGAGTGGAGGAGCTAGAACTGAAAAAGATGCATGAAGTGCAAGCTGTTGCTGAAACACCATTGCAAGCTATGCCTTGTGCCATTTGTCTATCTTATGAGCACTTGGTTGAAGAGTGTCCTACCATTCCAACAGTGAGAGAAATGTTTGGTGATTGCAACACCTACAATTCTAATTGGAGGGGACCATCCAAATTTCTCTTGGAAACCACAACCACCTCAGTACAAGCAACCTGTTCAAGCACTTCCGCAAGCCTCGAACCTTGATCAAGCTATGGTGAATCTTAGCAAGGTCGTGGGAGATTTTGTTGGAGCTCAAAAATCCATCAATGCTCAACTCAATCAAAGAATTAACAGTGTAGAGAGTTCATTGAACAAAAAGATGGATGGAGTGCAAAGTGATCTATCTCAGAAGATAGATAATCTCCAATATTCAATCTCAAGGTTTGCCAACCTCAACACAGTGCAAGAGAAAGAAAACTCTCCTTCCCAACCTTATCAAAATTCCAAGGGCATCCATGGAGTGGAAGCTCAAAAGGGAGAATCTTCAATGGTGAAGGAAGTTAAAATGATTATCACTTTGAGGAATGGTAAAGAGGTTGATCTGCCCACATGCAAGCTAGAGCATAAGGTAAAGAGTGAAACAGAGAAAGAAAAGAGGGAGGAAATCAAAGGAAAGAAAAAGGGGAAAAGTACAGAGAAAGATGGCTATGATGTTAATGTAGAAAGAGAACCACAGAGGATAGTCATCAAGGAAGAATTGATGAAGCACATGCCTCCATTTTTCACTCGAGCTTTGTATGGGAAAATCATACAAACCAAGTCTCAAGTGAGGGATGCAAACTTCATATGGGATCCGGGCAAGCTAAATCAGGATCAAATTTTTTGATGGACTTAGTCTTTTTAAAGACTAGCTAGTCCATAGCTTTTTGTTTTATTTATTACTTGTTTTAATTTTGATTTCAATGCTTTAATTTTACTTTGTTTTGATGTAATATAGGTTTTTGGATGATCAAAATCAAGAGGAGCTCAAAAAGCAAGGAGAGAGCAGAAGCTGCGAAATTTCGCAGCAAAAGTGCTCCCGCTGCGAAAATCGGCTATCGCTGCGAGATGGTTACGCAGCTGCCCATCCTCCTCTGCGAAAATGGCTGCGAGCTTTCCACGCCTTGAGATCCACCACTTCGCAGCCAAGGAGCCATTTGGAAGGGTGTTTCGTAGTTGCGAAACCACCCTTTGGCACACGAGTGCCATTTCGAAGCCCCGTACACCCGTTTCGCAGTTGCGAAATGGTTGCGAAATCCTCCATGCCTTGAAATCCTTAAGCGCGCACACCATGAAGCCTCTCACTCCATTTCTTACCTCCTTAAACCATCAAAGCCCATAGCTCTAACTGAGAACTCCAATTGAGGAGACTATGCCACCCAAGGAGACTACCAGAACAGAGGCCAAAGTCTTGATCCAACCCACTCAGGAAGCCACCATAGATGCATCAGCTCCACAGGACCTTACCATTACTTGATCATCTCTTTACTTTTTGTCTTTATATATTATACATAGCTCCATGTTTTGATGTCTTATATTTTGGGATTAGATGTATTACTGATGATACATCATATATAGACATCATTTTTGTTTAAACTTGGCATTTTTCTATTTCCTCTACTCACTAACTCTTTTGTTTTTTTTGAAACATGTGGTTTCTCCTATACGACTCAGACTCCATGTCACTAAGGAGGTACCACTTTCTCCCTATTTTTAAAACTTTTATCACATTGAGGACAATGTTCAGCTTGGTTGGGGGGAGAGTTGAGGAAGTAAGTATAGTTATTAATGCTAAGTTATTTGGTAATTTAGTTGCTTTTTGCTTAATTTTAAAATTTTTAAAGTTTTTATTCTACTCTCCATGGTTATTAAGGAAAAATTTTCAAAATGAAAAGAGAAAAATTGAATTTTTGTCTTTTTACTTGACTTAGAGTTTGTATTATGCTTACTAAAGTTGATGAATTGTTGAAGCTTCTATTGAATTCAAGTTTAGTTCTTCTACTTTAAGCTATTCACACACTGTGCACAATAGGTTCCGATTATAAGATGAAAAACTATTTCCCTCTTGACTTAGGAAAATTTTAGACTTGGTACATTTGACCTCATTAAATAGTATTGGGACACCTTATAAAAGACCAATGAGTCTTTGAGAAAAAAGAAAAAAAAATGTTTGCTTGCCTTGAAACCCGAGCAAGGTCTGAGGGGTATATGGTGAAAATCTTTAAAAATTAGTGCCCTAAGCCTTCATTGGTTGGGAGTCATCGACCTCAATGCTCGTTACAAGGGTGGATAGGTGGAGCCTAACATATTGTAGGTGCTTGGGTATTAAAATTCATTCTCAAAAGTCCGGGGTAAAATCCGAGGAGTTAGTGGTTGAAAGATCCTTAAAGCTTGATGCCCTAAACCTTAATTGGTTGGGAGTCATCGATGGACCCCCGTTACATGGACAAGTTAGAAAAGAATACCTTTAGCCTTATACTCCTACAATGAAAAAAATTTGTGAGAAAAGAGGTGCGTTCTTAGCCTATTGGAGGTTGATTAGTTTGCTGAGCTTTGAAAAAGAACTAGGTTTGGGGGAGAGATTAGTTCAACATACTATATTCGGAAACTAATAAATAATACTTAGATTTTTATGGAAGAGTAAGGTTTGACCCTTTGGGAGTGGAAACTCTTTTGAAGCTTAAATTTGCATAATGCCTTCTCTTTAAGAATTGTGATTAGACAAGTTATTTGATAACTCTTGTTGAAATTTGAGTTTTATTTTCTTTAATGTTCCATGTGAGAGTTAGATCATCATGCCGCTTGAAAATTGTTTTTTTGATAAGCATGATGTTGTAAATTATAATACTTTTTATTTTTATTTTTCTCTCCTTCATTGCTAAGGGACTAGCAATATGTCGGTTGGGGGGAGTGATTACTACTCAAAAAGTGCTATTTGATAGCTTGTAATTAACTCTTTTAAACACTGTTGAGTAGTAGTTATCACCTTTTAACCCAATTAACATATTAAGGACCCTTGCAATTAATTCTAATCAAATTGTGTTAAGTTTTGGTGTTTTGATAGCTTTTTTATCACCAAAGCAATCCGAGATTGAGGAGAGTTCTTTGGAATCCATGGCAAAGATGTCCGGACAGGGCGTCCAGACACACCATCGGAGGGCGGCGGAACGTGGGCTGTAGCAAGGCTTGCTCACTTTAGTCAATGATCCGGAAAACATATCCGGATAGGATATGCTATCGTCCGGGGTGTGATGATCGCGAGTGTCGTGTGCTTCTCCCTGAGGGAGTCCGGATAGGGGAGCGCGCCGCGTGTCCTCTTGGGGAATCCGGATGGAGTTGATCCGGATAGCAATGCGCACTCCGTGTCATCAGGGGGAGGGGTCCCTACACCATGTACACGCAGACGGTCCCCCTTGCGACGCGCGGATATCTCACATCCGAAATTCTGTCCGACCGATGTTCCACCTTCTTCGGATATTTCACATCCGGTGCCTGAGGTCGGATGGGAGAGGAGGGTGTTTCAACTTCCCCGGTCAGACATGTCCGGATCCTCTGATAGCGCTCACCCGGAGAGCATCCGCAGCCGACAATTTAGATTACCTGGATTTTGCACAGTGCCGCGGTGTTCTCCTGAAGCTTTCCGATATTTCCGACCGACATGTTGAGATATTTTACTTTAGATATTTGATGTCTAAATCCCCAAACTCTCCTTGTAACCCACCTATCATAGGATTCCTTAGTCTTTAAGTAAGAAAAATGGTGAATAACCTCTTATATATAGTTTGTAATTTTCTTTACAATAGAGACAATCTCTCGGGAGCTTGTTCTTGGAGACAACCTTTTGTATAAGGAAGAAATATAAAATACAGAGCACTTGCTCTGTTTCTCACATATATTTTTGTTTTCTCATTAGTTTTCTTTCTAGCCAATCAAACTCTGAGGATTTTTCCTCAGAGGATGAGAGGCTAGGCTCTTTGTCTCTTGGAGTGAAGAAAGCCGGGTAAGTTTCCTCATGCATAAATTGGAAGTTTTGTTGTTTTAGTTTTTAATGAAGAGAAAGTGTGACCCGTTAATGGTTTTTATCTTTTTAGTTAACTTAAAACGCCTTTAAATCACTTGGGCCAACACTTGGTGAGGCAGGTGATCTCTATCCATTGAGATGCACTTATTTATCTCTTGCGAGCCTTTGGGAGGTGGTTTAAAGGTAGGATTTTCTAGAATAGCCAACACGTGGTAAGCTTTTGGACTCTAAGGAGACATCCATTAGTTATCTCTTGTGAGCTTTTGACGGGTAATCCAAAGTTAAGATCACCTTGAATGGCAAATGCTAGGTGAGAGGCACAAGCCATTGCAAGATGCATCAGTGAGAGGGATTTAGTGTTTGAACCCATTAAAGGGAAGCATCTGTACCACACCGGTTAGAGAATTAACTATATGTTAATTCTCTAATGCGAGGAAAAGAAAAAAGTGACCGGAACTCTCTTTTTTGTATGAGGAATCTGAGCCTAGTGATCTGAAACTCCAAGAAACACTTTTCTTTGTAAGTAAAATCAGATACTATTTTTGGTTAGCTTAAAACCAATCCTTTTTCAAAAATCTTTATGTTTTCTTTTAAAGCTAACATTGAAATGAAAAGGCACCAATTCATCTTTGAATTAATATCAATTGTGAAGTGAAAACCCATCCCAGTGAACGACCCTAGAGCCACTATGCTATGCTAGCTAAGGCTATCCTAGTACATGGTGTAATAGGTTATAAATTTTGTTGATTACTCCCTGAAGACCAAAATCAAGGGACACCAGCTGGACACGAATCAAATGGCACCACTGTCAGGGACCATTGACATAACATGAATTAGCTGAGACATCAATTGGGGACGAATCAGGTGGCACAGTAACCATAGGCCTCTTGATGATATCTTTTGGACCAAGGCCAAAAGATATCTGAGAATCTGAAGGGGCCCTCAGCTCAGGCTGTGGATGCCTAGAAGACTCTCCAGGGCCTAAGGTCCTGGCTCTATTGGGTGGGGCTCTGTGTACTGATGGCTCAGGGTGGAGACGTTGGTGGTCTCTGCGTGGCGTATTTGCACTAAGGAAGGCTAGATGGCGCTCCTCCCTTGGATGGCGGTATGGTCTGAGGCGCGGGGGCTTGAGAAGAATCCAAAGGTGGTGAGGCTCTTGGCCTCTGGTCACGAGAACCTGAGGGGTCGGTGTGGCCTCCTCTGATGCGCGCCATAGCTGGAATGAAATGAGAGGTATCGTTTGTTGGCCGTGGGTCACTTGAGTTTCGAAAAGTGGTGGAGAGGTTTCGCAAGGCTCAAGTAGGAATGCGAAATGAAAACAGGGCTTGTCATGTTTAAATAGTTGTTTTAACAGGTGGCTTTTTGAATTCAGATGCCTATTGGGATTCACAAGGAGTTTCGCAAGGCATTTCAGAATGCTACTATAAGTTGCAAAATTTTCGCAACTTGTTCGCAAGATAAATAGACTTGTGAAATGGTTTCACAAGTTGTTCGCAGGGTAAATGGGAAGTTGTGAAATTTTCGCAAGTTGGATTTGAAGTTGCGAAACATGCTATGTTTTTCTCTTTCAGAATTTTTCTTCGCCCGAAGAATTTTCATAGATCTTTCCATCTATTTTGTAATCTACCTGCAATTAATAATTAAAAGGTAAATTAAATCACTATAGATTAAAATTGAAACAAAAAGATCAAATTTAAAACAAGAAATAAATCAATGAAATTTTCAATCAACAGTAAAGCAAAAAACTATGGACAAACAAAAAAATATGGACTTCAGTAGTCTTTCAACATACTAAGCCCATCTAACCCGTTCTTTTTCAAGTTTGATGTGGCTTAAGGAGGGTGATTTCCTCCTTGTCTCAAGAAAATTGCTCCATGAATGGCTTGAGATGTTGGCCATTGACTTTAAAGCTCCCGGTGTTGTTAGGATTGAGTAGTTCGACTACTCCATTTGAATATACTTGGTGAATAGTAAACGGACCTATCCACTTTGACTTCAGCTTTCCTGAAAATATGTGGAGCCTAGAGTCATACAACAAGACTCTTTATCCTTTCTGGAATTGTTTTCGGGAGATTAACTGATCATGCCACCTCTTCAATCTCTGCTTTGCAATGTTTGAATTATTGCAGGCATCATTTCTCAATTCCTCCATCTCAGTAAGGTCTAAGAACCTTTTCATGCCGGCTTTGTTCAAGTCCATATTGAGCTTCTTGATTTCCCACCAAGCTTTGTATTCTACTTCCACAGGGAGATGACATGCTTTGCCATAAATGAGGTGGTAAGGCGACATTCCAAGAATGGTCTTATAAGCTGATCTGTAAGCCCACAATGAGTCATGCAACTTAACTAACCAATATTTTCTGCTTGCATTGACCACCTTCATCAGTATGTTCTTGATCTCCCTGTTTGCTAACTCAACTTGGCCAGAAGTCTGAGTATGATAAGGTGTAGCTACCATATGCTTTACCCCGTACATGGCTAAGAGAGTTTCGAATGGTTTGTTACAAAAATGAGCACCCCCATCACTAATAATGGCTTTGGGTACTCCAAATCTCGAGAAAATGTTCTCCTTCAAAAATTTGAGAACAATTCTGTGATCATTGTATCTGCATGGTATTGCTTCAACCCATTTAGAGACATAATCAACCCCCACTAGGATGTAAGAGTAGTCAAAGGATATAGGAAAAGGTCCCATGAAGTCTATTCCCCAGACATCGAAAAGATCAACGATTAAAATGGGGTTCAAAGGCATCATGCTCCTTCTTGTTAGCTTCCTAATCTTTTAGCATCTTTCACAACTCCTACACAATGATTACTACTCAAAAAGTGTTATTTTGTACCTTGTAATTAACTCTTTTAAACACTTTTGAGTAGTAGTTATTACCTTTTCACTCAATTAGCATATTAAGGACCTTTGCAATCGTTTCCAATCAAATTGTGTAAGTTTTGGTGTTTTTGATAGTATTTTGATCACCAAAGCAATCCAAGATTGAGGAGAGTTCTATGGAATCCATGGCAAAGCAATTGGAAGCTCATTAACATGAAGAATCCAAGCTTTGAGGCTTTATACTCCTTTGCCAAAAGCAAATCATGAATGCAAGGAGGGAAAGCAAAGAGAGAAATCTAACATGAAGAATTCAAGAGGACAGAAACTATTTCACACTTTTGGAGCACTTCTTGGAGTCCATTTCATGCATACTATATTTCATTTCGAAGCTCAGGAAGTCAGAAATCTAATGCTTCAAATGGTATGCGATTTGAAATTGAAATGAAGAAGTTATAGCCATTGGAAGCCAATCACACCAAGCTGAAGGCCAATTTCGCAAGCTACGAAATCACAAGGCGATGGTTGTGAAATGGAGACCTTTAGCTTGTGAGATTTTGCAGCCATCTTGCATGCTTGCAAAATCCTCCTGAGTGCTTCCAGATATTTGTGACTAACACTTTTAGATTTTTTTCTTCAGATATTTGATGTTTAAATCCCCTTTTTCTCCTTGTAATCCACTAATAATAGGATTCCTTAGTTATTAAGTAAGAAAAAAGGGTGAATAACCTCATATATATTGTTTGTAATTTTCATGACACATATATATCTCGGGAGCTTGTTCTCAGAGAAAAAATTTTGTATAGTTTTGAAGGAAGTAAAATACAGAGCTTTGCTCTGCCTTACCTACTCACTTTGATTGTATTTTTCTTACTAGCCAAACAAGCTCTGAGGATGTTTCCTCAGAGAATGAGTGACTAGACTTTTTGTTTCTTGGAGCTAAGGTAGCTAGGTAAGGTCCCGAGTGCAAGAATTGATAGTTTTGTTGTTTCAACTATTAATGAAGAGAAAGTGTGACCCGTTAATGGTTTCTATGTTTTTAGTTAACTTAAAACGCCTTTCATTCACCTGGGCCAACACTTGGTAAGGCAAGCGATCTCCGTTCATTAAGATGCACTAGTTTACCTTTTGCAAGCCTTTGGGAGGTGACTTGAAGGTAGGATTTTCTAGAATTGCCAACACTTGGTAAGCTTTTGGACTCTAAGGAGACATCCATTAGTTATCCCTTGTGAGCTTAAGAAGGGAAGTCCAAGGTTAATGATCATCTTAAATGGTGAATGCTAGGTGAGAAGCACGAGCTATTGCAAGGTGCATCAGTGAGAGGAATTTAGTGTTCGAATCCATAAAAGGAAAGCATTTTTACAGCACCGATTAGAGAAATAACTATATGTTAATTCTCTAATGCGAGTAAAAGATTCAAGTGACCGGAGCTCTATTTTTACATGAGGAGCCTGATCCTAGTGATCCTAAAACTCCAAGAAACGCTTTTCTTCATAAGTAATTCCCATTACTTTCTTTTTAGGTAGCTTAAAACCAATCCTTTTTCAACTAAAGCTTATTTTTCTTTTGAAGCTAACCTTGAAATGAAAAACCATCAATTCAACTTTGAATTAGTATCAATTGTAAGTTGAAAACCCTTCCCAATGAACGATCCTAGAGCCACTATGCTATATTAGCTAAGGCTATCCTAGCACATGGTGATATAGGTTATAAATTTTGTTGATTACTCCTGTCTGAGGGCCAAAATCAAGGTACACCAGCTAGGCACGCAATCAAATGGCGTCGTTGCCGAGGAAAGTGCCAACTGCACAGTGATATTATTTCAGAGTACTTGTGATTTTCATCACAAGTTTGGTGATTTTTATTTCATTTTACTAACTCTTTTAATTGTTTCTTTTACTTGTTCATATTCTAACATATCTTTTAATTCAGTTTTAGTTAATTTTAGTGTTTTTATAGTCTTGTTTTCTTTTGTTTTCTTTTGTTTTTATTTTTGTTACAGTTGACACTAGTTATGTATGCCAAATTGGATATGAGATAGTGGAGGAAGGCTTGTGAAACGTGAAACACCTCATAACAAGGAATTAGAATTGAGCTTGAATATCATGGAAGCTACACCTGAAGATCAGCATAGTCACCATGGTCATCAAGACAATCCCAATGCATTCAAATCAATGAGGAACCGCATGCATCCACCTCATATGAGTGCACCATCATGTATAGTGCCCCCTACAGAGCAGCTAGTGATCAGACCACATATTTTTCCACTTCTACCAACTTTCCATGGGATGGAAAGTGAGAATCCTTATGCCCATATCAAGGAATTTGAAGATGTTTGTAATACATTCCAACAGGGAGGAGCTTCAATCGACTTGATGAGGCTTAAGCTATTTTCTTTTACTTTAAAGGATAAGGCCAAGATTTGGCTTAATTCTTTAAGGCCAAGGAGTATCTGTACTTTGACTAATTTACAAGCTGAATTCGTCAAGAAGTTTTTCCCTACTCACAGAACAAATGGCTTGAAAAGGCAAATTTCAAACTTCTCAGCTAAAGAGAATGAGAAATTCTATGAGTGTTGGGAAAGATACATGGAAGCCATCAATGCTTGTCCTCACCATGGTTTTGATACATGGTTATTGGTGAGTTATTTCTATGATGGCATGTCTTCCTCAATGAAGCAACTCCTCGAGACAATGTGTGGAGGAGATTTCATGAGTAAGAATCCGGAGGAAGCTATGGATTTCTTGAGTTATGTGGCTGAAGTTTCAAGGGGATGGGATGAACCGAACAAAGGAGAAGTGGGGAAGATGAAGTCTCAACCGAATGCTTTCAATGCTAAGGCATAGATGTACACCTTGAATGAAGATGTTGATATGAAAGCAAAATTTGTAGCTATGACAAGAAGATTGGAGGAGCTAGAACTGAAAAAGATACATGAAGTGCAAGCTGTTGCTGAAACTCCATTGCAAGTTAAGCCATGTCCTATATGCCAATCTTATGAGCACTTGGTGGAGGAGTGCCCTACAATTCCAGCTGCTAGGGAAATGTTTGGAGAACAAAAAAATGTCATTGGACAATTCAAGCCCAACAACAATGCTTCGTATGGAAATACTTACAACTCAAGTTGGAGGAATCATCCAAATTTCTCTTGGAAGCCAAGAGCACCTCAGTATGCACAGCTAGCTAAACCATCTCAACAAGCAATAGTGAATCTAAGCAAGGTTGTGGGAGACTTTGTTGGAGACCAAAAATCCATCAATGCTCAACTCAATCAAAGAATTGACAGTGTAGAGAATACATTGAATAAAATGATGGATGGGATGCAAAATGACTTATCTCAAAAGATAAATAATCTCCAATACTCAATCTCAAGGCTCACTAACTTGAACACAGTGCAAGAGAAGGGTAGATTTCCTTCTCAACCTCACCAAAACCCCAAGGGTATCCATGAAGGGGAAACTCATGAGGGAGAATCCTCACAGGTGAGAGATGTTAAAGCCTTGATCACTCTAAGGAGAGGTAAAAAGGTTGAGTTGCCAACACCCAAGCCACATGTTGAAGAGGAAGAAAAAGAAGAGATAGAGAAGAGGGAGGAAATCAAAGGAAATAAGAAAGATATCAGTGAAGGGAAAGAGGACCATGATTCAACAGTGAATGCAAATTCGGAGAAAGTGCTTATTAAGGAAGAAATGTTGAAGAAACACACCTCTCCACCTTTTCCTCAAGCTTTGCATGGGAAAAAGGGGATCAGAAATGCATAAGAAATTCTTGAAGTATTAAGACAAGTGAAAGTCAATATTCCATTGCTGGATATGATTAAACAAGTTCCAACATATGCAAAATTCCTAAAGGACTTATGTACTATCAAAAGAGGGTTGAATGTGAATAAGAAAGCCTTCTTGACTGAGCAAGTAAGTGCTATCATACAATGCAAGTCTCCTTTGAAGTAAAAAGATCTGGGAAGTCCTACCATTTTAGTCATGATTGGAGGAAAGGTAGTGGAGAAAGCTTTGTTAGACTTGGGAGCAAGTGTGAATTTGCTACCATACTCTATCTATAAGCAATTGGGACTTGGTGAATTGAAGCCAACATCAATCACTCTATCTTTAGCTGATAGATCAGTAAAAATTCCAAAGGGTATAATAGAAGATGTCCTAGTTCAAGTTGATAACTTCTACTATCTAGTAGATTTTTTTGTTCTTGATATGGACCCAATTGTCAAGGAAACAAATTATGTTCCTATCATCCTTGGAAGGCCATTCCTTGCTACCTCAAATGCAATTATAAATTGTAGGAATGGACTTATGCAACTCACTTTTGGCAACATGACACTTGGGCTCAATATCTTTTATATGTCTAAAAAGCTAATCACTCCGGAAGAAGAAGAAGGTCCAGAAGAGGTAGCCATTATTGACACTCTAGTGGAGGAGCATTGTAATCAGAATATGCAAGACAAGTTGAATGAAAGTCTTGGGGATCTTGAAGAAGGGTTGCGTGAACCATCGGATGTGCTTGCTACTCTACAAGGTTGGAGGAGGAGAGAAGAGATTATGCCTTTGTTCAATAAAGAGGAGGCACAAGAAGCTGTTAAAGAAAAGACCCCAAAGCTCAATTTGAAGCCTCTACCCATGTTGTTGAAATACACATACCTGGAAGAAAATAAACAATGCCCTATTGTTATATCTTCATCTCTTACTACTCCTCAGGAGATTTCTCTACTTGAAGTTCTTAAAAGGTGTAAAAAAGCAATAGGATGGCAAATATCTGACTTGAAAGGCATCAATCCTTTGGTTTGTACACATCATATATACATGGAGGAAGAAGCTAAGCCAATTCGTCAACCTCAAAGAAGATTGAATCCTCATTTGCAAGAGGTGGTGCGAGCTGAGGTGCTGAAGCTACTTCAAGCAGGTATTATATACCCCATTTCTCATAGCCCTAGGATGAGTCCTACTCAAGTGGTACCAAAGAAGTCAGGGATTACTGTGGTTCAAAATGAAAAGGGAGAAGAAATTGCTACACGCCTCACTTCAGGTTGGAGGGTGTGTATTGATTATAGAAAATTGAATGTTGTGACAAGGAATGATCATTTTCCATTGCCATTTACTGATCAAGTGTTAGAGAGAGTCTCTGGCCATCCTTTCTATTGTTTCTTGGACGGGTACTCCGGGTATTTTCAAATTGAAATTGATGTTGAAAATCAAGAGAAGACCACTTTCACATGTCCATTTCGAACATATGCCTACAGAAGAATGCCTTTGGGTTATGTAATGCACCTGCAACATTCCAACGATGTATGCTAAGTATCTTCAGTGATATGGTGGAGCGAATTATGGAGGTTTTCATGGATGACATCACCATATATGGAGGTACATTTGAAGAATGCTTAGTCAACTTGGAAGCGGTATTGAATAGATGCATTGAAAAGGACTTGGTGCTCAACTGGGAGAAATGTCATTTTATGGTACATCAAGGAATTGTCCTTGGCCATATCATCTCCGAGAAAGGCATTGAAGTTGATAAAGCAAAGGTGGAACTTATTGTCAAATTGCCATCCCCAACAACTGTAAAAGGAGTAAGGCAATTCCTTGGCCATGCAAGGTTCTATAGGAGGTTTATAAAAGACTTCTCTAAGCTTTCAAAGCCTCTTTGTGAACTTTTGGTTAAGGATGTTAAGTTTATATGGGATGAAAGATGTCAAAAGAGTTTTGATCAATTGAAGCAATTCTTGACAACTGCTCCAATAGTGAGGGCTCCTAACTGGCAACTACCCTTTAAAGTGATGTGTGATGCTAGTGACTTTGCTATAGGAGCTGTGCTTGGCCAAAGAGAAGATGGAAAGGCCTATGTGATCTATTATGCAAGTAAGACATTGAACAAAGTTGAACAGAACTACACAACTACAGAGAAAGAATTGTTAGCTGTGGTGTTTGCCTGAAGACAAGTTTTGTGCTTATCTAGTAGGGTCTTTCATCATTGTTTTCACTGACCATTCAGCTTTGAAGTATTTATTGACAAAGCAAGATGCAAAAGCAAGGTTGATTAGATGGATTCTCTTATTACAAGAGTTCGATCTCTAAATTAGAGATAAGAAAGGAGTGGGTAGCTGACCACCTTTCAAGGTTGGCTATAACACACAATTCCCATGTCTTACCTATTGATGATGACTTTCCTGAGGAATCACTTATGTTGCTAGCAAAAACTCCTTGGTATGTAATTCGTTCCCAATTGGTGTATCAGTTGATTCATGTCCTCTCAATGGTCCCTGACAACGGTGCCATTTGATTCGTGTATAGCTGGAGTTCCTTGATTATGGTCCTTAGACGGGAGTAATCAACAAAATTTATAACCTATTACACCATGTACTAGGATAGCCTCAGCTAGCATAGCATAGTGGCTCTAGGGTCATTCACTGGGATGGGTTTTCACTTCACAATTGATATTAATTCAAAGATGAATTGGTGCTTTTTCATTTCAAGGTTAGCTTTAAAAGAAAACATAAACTTTGGTTGAAAAGGGCTTGGTTTTAAGCTAACCAAAAATAGTAACTGATTTTAATTACAAATAAGTGTTTCTTGGAGTTTTAGATCACTAGGCTCAGGTTCCTTATACAAAAAGGAGTTCCAGTCACTTGTTTCTTTTCCTCACATTGGGGATTTAACATATAGTTATTTCCCGAACCAGTGTGGTACAAATGCTTCCCATTAATGGGTTCAAACACTAAATCCCTCTCACCGATGCATCTTGCAATGGTTCATACCTCTCACCTAGTATTAGCCATTCAAGATAATCCTTAACCTTGGATTACCTGTCAAAAGCTCGCAAGAGATAACTAATGGATGTCTCCTTGGAGTCCAAAAGCTTACCAAGTGTTGGCTATTCTAGAAAATCCTACCTTCAAACCACCTCCCAAAGGCTCACAAGAGATAAACTAGTGCATCTCAATGGATGGAGATCACTTGCCTTACCAAGTGTTGGCCCAGGTGATAAAAACCATTAATGGGTCACACTTTCTCTTCATTAAAAGCTGAAACAACAAAACTTCCAATTTTTGCATGTGAAAACTTACCCGACTTTCTTCACTCCAAGAGACAAAGAGCCTAGCCACTCATCCTCTGAGGAAACATCCTCAGAGTTTGTTTGGCTAGAAATAAAAATAACGAGAAAACAAAAATATGAAGGAAAAACAGAGCAAGTACTCTGTAAAATATATTTCTTTCTATGTTCCTCATCTCGTCGGATTACATATATTACAAGATGGATTTCTTTACATTGGTTCAAAGATATATATAGAGAAGATATTTTCTAAGAAATATCCCAATAATATCTTTGACTGATTACAAGGAGAAAATAGAAATTTACACAAAATATCTTGAGAAAAAATCTAACTTAGTTGATAGCAAATATCTGAGATTGCACAGGTGGATTTCGCACGTTGAATTGTCCATTTTCCAAGTTTGAACTTTGATTTTGCAAGTTGAATGTGATTTCATAACTTAAAGATGATTTGCAACTTCATTCGCAGCTTGGAGGTGATTTTACAACGTGGTTCGTAGCTGTGAAGATGGAGGCATGGGCTGCAAAATGGCACTCGTGTGCCAAAGGTGTGTTTCGCAGCTCATTTTGCAGTTGCGAAATGGGCTTTGGGCTGCGAAATTTCCGCACAACTTGATGCAGTTGTCTTCAAACGACCATAACTTCTTCGTTTCAACTCCAATTTGTGCACCGTTTGAAGCGTTGGACTCTTGACTTCCCAAGATTTGAAACAACATATAGTATTCATCAAATTGACTCCAGAAAGTACTTGAAATGTGTCCAACAGTTTCTGTCCTCTTGAATTCTTCATGTTAGATTTCTCTTTTTTCCTCCTTGCATTCTTGATTGGCTTTGGCAAAGAACTATGAAGCTCAAAAGCTTGGATTATTAATTTAAATGAGCTTCCATTTTCTTTTCCATGGATTATATGAAGCTCTCCCTCATCTTAGATTGCTTTGGTGATCAAAAAGCTATCAAAAACACCAAAACTTAACATAATTTGATTAGAAACGATTGCAAGGGTCCTTAACATGCCAATTGAGTTAAAAGGTATTAACTACTACTCTAAATTGTTTAAAAGAGTTAATTACAAGCTATAAAATAGCACTTTTTGATCAATAATCACTCCCCCCAACCGACATATTGCTAGTCTCTTAGCAATGAAGGAGAGAAAAGGAAAAATAAAAAGTACTATAATTTACAACATCATGTTGATCATTTCAAAAACAATTTTCAAGTGGCATGATGATCTAACTCTCACATGGAACATTAAAGAAATAAAACTCAAACTTCAACAAAAGTTATCAAATAACTTGTCTAATCACAATTCATAAAGAGAAGGCATTATGCAAATTTAAGCTTTAAAAGAGTTTCCACTCCCAAAGGGTCAAACCTTACTCTTCCACAAAAATCTAAGTGTTATTTATTAGCTTCCGAATATAGTATGTTGAACTAATCTCTCCCCCCAATCTAGTTCTTTTTCAAAGCTTAGCAAACTGATCAACCTCCAATAGGCTAAGAACGCACCTCTTTTCTTTCACACTTTTTTTCTTGTAGGAGTACAAAGCTTAAAGGTATTCTGTTTCAAATTGTCCATGTAACGGGGGTCCATCGATGACTCCAACCAATTAAGGTTTAGGGCATCAAGCTTTAAGGATCTTTCAACCACTAACTCCTCGGATTTTACCTCGGACTTTTGAGAATGAATTTTAATACCCAAGCACCTACAGTATGTTAAAATCCACCTATTCACCTTTGTAACGAGCATTGAGGTCGGTGACTCCCAACCAATGAAGGCTTAGGGCACCAGGTTTTAAAGATTTTCACCATATACCCCTCAGACCTTGCTTGGGTTTCAAGGCAAGCAAACATTTTTCTTTCTTTCTTTTTTTTCAAAAGCTCATTGGCCTTTTATAAGGTGTCCCAACACTATTAAATGAGGTCAAAGGTACCAAGTCTAAATTGTCCTAAGTCAAGATGGAAATAGTTTTTCATCTTATAATCGGAACCTATTGTGCACAGTGTGTGAATAGCTTAAAGTGGAAGAACTAAGGTTGAATTCAATAGAAGTTTCAACAATTCATCAACTTTAGTAAGCATAATACAAACTCTAAGTTAAGTAAAAAGGCAAAAATTCAATTTCTCCCTTTTCATTTTGAGAAATTTTCCTTAATAACCATGGAGAGTAGAATAAAACTTTTTAAAAATTTTAAAATTAAGCAAAAAGCAACTAAATTATTAAAATAACTTAGTATTAATAACAAAACTTCCTTCCTCAACTCTCCCCCCAACCAAGCTGAACATTGTCCTCAATGTGACAAAAGCGATTGAAAAATAGGGAGGAAGTGGTACCTCCTGAGTGACGTGGAGTCTGAGTCATATAGGAGAAACCACGTGTTTAAAAAAAAAAAACAAAAGAGTTAGTGAGTAGAGGAAATAGAAAAATGCCAAGCTTAAACAAAAAATGATGTCTATATGTGATGTATCAAAACATGGAATTATGTATACTAATATAATATGTAAAGACAAAAAGTAAAGAGATGATCAAGTAATGGTAGGGTCTTATGGAGCTGATGCATCTGTGGTGGCCTCTTGAGTGGATTGGATCAGGACTTTGACCTCTATTCTAAGAAAAAAGATAAGTAGTCTCCTTAAGTGGCATAGTCTCCTCAATTGGAGCTCTCAGCTGGAGCTATGGGTTCTGATGGTTTTAGAGAGGTCAGTAATGGAGTGAGAGGCTTCGTGTGTGTGATCTCAGTGAGAGGGCTCTCCTCTTTAGATGCATGGTTGCGAGGCTCTGTTGGCATTTTCGTAACTTCCCTTGGCTTTGTAAGGTGTTTTCGCAAACCCCCCTCCATTTCGCAAGTCAATTTCGTAGCTTGGAGGTCATTTCGCAGCCATTTCGAAGCTTGGAGATCATTTCATAGCCAAAGGGAAAAAAGAAACATTTTTGCAGCCCATTTCGCAGCCAAAGGGAAAAAAGAAACATTTTCGCAGCCCATTTCGCAGCTTGGAGATCATTTCGCAGCCATTTCGAAGCTTGGAGATCATTTCGCAGACATTTCAAAGCCAAAGGGGGATTTCGCAGCCCATTTAGCAGCTGCGAAATGGGATTGGGTGGCTGCGAAATGGCACTCGTGTGCCAAGGGGTGGTTTCGCAGCTGCGAAACCACCTACGAAATGGGGGCTCGGCTACGAAATTGAGAATTTTTAGGCGTGGAGGATTTTGCAACCGTTTCGCAGCTGCGAAATAAGGGAGGGGTTTGCAAAATGGCACTTGTGTGCCAAAGGGGTGTTTCGCAACTGTGAAAATTTTCGCAAAGAGGGCCATGGGGCTGCGAAATCATTTCGCAACCGATGGGTGATTTCGCAGCGGCTACTTGGGGGCTGCGAAATTATTTCGCAGCCAAGGGTCATTTTCGTAGGGGCCCTTTTTAGGCTGCGAAATCTCATATACCATGGTTTTTCTCTTGCTCCTGAGCTTCTTTTGACTCCAAGAGACCTTCCTTCAATCTCTTTGCAATTCCTCCTGATTTTGATCATCCAAAAACCTATGTTAAATGAAAACAAAGTAAAATTATAGCATTAAAATCAAAATTAAAACAAGTAATAAAATAAATTAAAAATATATAGACTAGCTAGTCTTTAGAAAGACTAAGTCCATCAAAAAATTTGATCCTGATTCAGCTTGCCTAGATCCCATATGAAGTTTGCATCTCTCACTTGAGACTTGCTCTGTATGATTTTTCCATACAAAGCTTGGAGGAAAGGTGTAGGCATGTGTTTCTTCATCATTTCTTCCTTGATGACTATCCTCTGTGGTTCTTCATCTATATTAAGATCATAGTCATCTTTCTCTATGCTTTTCCCCTTTTTCTTTCCTTTGATTTCCTCCCTTTTTTCTTTCTCTGTTTCACTCTCTACCTTATGCTCTAGCTTGGATGTGGGCAGATCAACCTGTTTACCACTCCTCAAAGTGATAACCGCTTTAACTTCCTTCTCCATTGCAGATTCTCCCTTTTGAGCCTCCACTTGATGGATACCCTTGGAATTTTGATAAGGTTGAGAAGGAAAGTTTCTTTTTTCTTGAACTATATTGAGGTTGGCAAACCTTGAGATTGAATATTGGAGATTATCTATCTTCTAAGATAGATCATTTTGCACTCCATCCATCATTTTATTCAATGAACTCTCTACACTATCAATTCTCTGACTGAGTTGAGCATTGATGGATTTCTGAGCTCCAACAAAGTCTCCCACGACCTTGCTAAGATTCACCATAGCTTGTTCAAGGTTTGAGGCTTGCTGAGGTGCTTGAGCAGGTTGTTGGTACTGAGGTGGTTGTGGTTTCCAAGAGAAATTTGGATGGTTCCTCCTATTGGAATTATAGGTGTTGCAATCACCAAACATTTCTCTCACCATTGGAATGGTAGGACACACATCCACCAAGTGCTCATAAGATAGACAAATGGCACAAGGCATAGCTTGCAATGGTGTCTGAGAGATGGCGTGCACTTCTTGCATCTTCTTCATTTCTAGCTCTTCCAATCTCCTTGCCATAGGTGAAATCTTTGCCTTCATGTCCATGCTGATTACTACCAAAAAGTGCTATTTTGTAGACTAATTATAATGGTTTTAAGCACCTTTGTGTAGTAATCATATTCATTTAACCCAATTAATTCATTAAGGTCCTTAGTAATTGGTTTTAACCATTTTGTGGCAAGTTTACATGTTTTTATCAGCTTATGAATCAATTCAAGCATGCCAAATGATGGAGGAGCTACTTGGACAAGTTAAAGGGAGGATTTTGGAAGTTTACAGGCTTGAATTTCAAGTGGAAGCACGAGCACAAGCAAAGAGAAGCGAAGAGGAGAATAGAGGACAGCAGATGCAGTCTTCTTTCGCACTTTTGGAGCACTTCCCGAAGTCTATTTTCTACATGCTATATGCCATTTCAAAGCTCAGGAAGTCAGAAATCCAATGCTTCAAACCGTGTACAATTTGGAGCTGAAATGAGGAAGATATGGCCTTCGGAAGACAACTGCATCAAATCTTGTGAAAATTTCGCAAGGTGAATTTCTCCTTGCGAAATTTCGCAAGGGGATTTTCCTCACGATGCGAAATTTTGCCATTTCGCAACGTTGTGAAATTTTGCAAGGAGGATTTAGGCACATTGCGAAAATGCCGAATTTCCTTTGTTTCTCCACGCACGCACCACCGACTTCCCATATATTTTTAGCTTGATATTTTCTCATGTAAATTCCTTTTGTAACCTTGTAATCAACCAATGAAAAGGTTGCTTTTGTAATAGCTTTTGTAATTTAGCTTGTTATTGTCTTTAAATAGAGGTGAAGAGCCTCAGACGAAAAAAGCTTGTAACCTGTAACCTTAGAAATTATAAGAGCACTTTTGTTCAAAAGCTTCTTTTCTCCTTTCTTTCTCATTTTCTTAGTAGCCAAACACCCTTGGAGGATGAAATCCCCAAGGATGAGAGGCTAAAACCTTCTAGTTTCTTGAAGTAATGGATGCCATGTGAAGCTCCCGTGTTAGGATGGAGATTTCCAAGCCATAAATGTAAGTAGCCGAGCATCATAAATGTTTTCATTCAAAGTAAAGCTTTTAATCCCTCTGACTTGCTTTGAATGGCCAATACTTGATAACCTTTTGGTCTCAGTGGATTCTTATTGTTAGATCCACTGACGTTCATTAGTTATCTCCTACGAGCCATTGTATTGCAAGTGGAGGAGATGTCCTATATTAATAAAAGAGCATTTATGAGGTTCAGCTACCCTTTTTGTAAGTTTTCAAGGACTAAAACTTAGTTGTTAAACTCATACCGGTTCGGGAAGTAAGCATCACCTTAGTTGCTTCCCCAACTCGAGGTGAAAAGTCCCAAAATCTCCATTTTTACACCGTGAGTTAAGCATGGCTATCCAAAGCTTTGAGAAACTTCTTTTTCCATCTTTTAACCTATTTTCATGTTAGTTTAGTTTACAACACCTTCATCTTTTTATGTTTTCATCTTAACCTAATTTTCATTAAGAAAAGTTCACTCCATCCTCCGAACTTCACCAGTTAAAGTAAAAACCCATCCCAGTGTTCGATCCTAGAGCCACTATGCTATAGTAGCTTTGCTACTTTAGTGTAAGGACGTTAGGTATAAATTTTGTTGATACCCTTACATGCCAAGCTACCAAGAGTCGGGTTATCAAATGGCGCCGTTGCCGGGGATGGTGCTATTTCACTGTGAATACATCAGCCGGAGGTAACTTGTGAGACTTCTCATGAGTAAGGTGAATTCTATCTCATTTTTCATTTATTAGCTTTTTATTTTAGTTTTAGAGCATTTTTAACTTAGTTTAGATAAGTTTCTTTTAGCTTTTAACTTTCATTTTTAGTTTATTTTTCATACTCTGTTTTTCCTTCCGCATGCTCTGTTTTTTTCTTCTTTTTCTTTGTTTTGTTTATTTGTTTTGTTCCAGCTGAATCCGTGCATGCCCTATTGGATTAGAGACCAAGAGGGAAGGTTAGTGCGGATAGAGACTCCACGAGCTACTGAATTAGAGATTATTTTAGAAGTCATGGAGAATCAGCCAGAGGACCAACATTCACAACACGGGCAGGGGAATGATCCGAACTTGTATAAGTCCATGAGGGACAGGATGCACCCTCCGAGGATGAGTGCACCATCTTGCATCATTCCTCCTACAGAGCAATTGATTATAAGGCCACACATCGTGCCTCTGCTTCCTACTTTCCATGGGATGGAAAGTGAAAATCCATATGCGCACATAAAGGAATTCGAAGATGTGTGCAATACTTTTCAAGAAGGGGGAACAACTATTGAGCTTATGAGGTTGAAGCTCTTTCCATTCACATTAAAGGACAAAGCCAAGATATGGCTCAATTCTTTGAGGCCGAGAAGCATAAGAACATGGACAGAACTTCAAGCTGATTTTTTGAAGAAGTTTTTCCCTACTCACAGAACGAATGGATTGAAGAGACAAATCTCCAACTTCTCAGCACGTGAGAATGAAAAAATTTATGAATGCTGGGAGAGGTATATGGAGGCCATCAATGCATGTCCTCACCACGGCTTTGATACATGGCTTTTAGTGAGCTATTTTTATGATGGCATGTCATCTTCAATGAAGCAGATATTGGAAACAATGTGTGGGGGTGATTTCATGAGCAAGAACCCTGAGGAGGCTATGGATTTCCTAAGTTATGTCTCAGAGGTTTCCCGTGGATGGGATGAGCCCAATAGCAGAGAAATGGGGAAGAGGCCAGTTCAGCAAACGTCAAGAGGGGGAATGTACAATCTGAGTGAAGACATGGAGATGAAAGCCAAGGTGGCTGCCATGGCTAGAAAAATAGAGGAAATGGAGTTGAGAAAAGTTCACGAAGTCCAAGTTATTTCAGAACCTCAACAACAAGCCAATCCTTGCTCCATCTGTCAGTCATTTGAACATATGGTGGAAGAATGTCCCACTATTCCAGCAGCAAGAGAAATGTTCGGGGAACAAGCTAACTTGATTGGCCAATGGAAGCCAAATTCACATGCTCCCTATGGCAACACATACAACTCTAGCTGGAGGAACCACCCAAACTTTTCATGGAAGCCAAGGCCAAACCCATATCAGTCACCAGCCCAATCAAGCCAACAGAGTCAAGGTCAATCCTCAGTTGAGCAAGCACTCGTAAGCCTTAGCAAGGTTATGGGTGACTTTGTGAGTGAGCAAAAATCCATCAACTCTCAACTAAATCAGAAGATTGACAACGTAGAGAGTACATTGAACAAGAAGATAGATGGGATGCATAATGAGTTGTCTCAGAAAATTGACAACATCCAATATTCCATCTCAAGGCTCACAAATTTAAACACTGTCAATGAGAAAGGGAAGTTTCCCTCTCAGCCTCACCAAAATCCTAAGGGGATACATGAAGTGGAATCCAAGGATGAGGATTCTTCAAAGGCGAGGGACGTGCAAGCTATTATCACTTTGAGAAGTGGTAAGGAAGTGCATCAGCTGGAGCATGATCAGAGGAAAGCCAAAGAAGACAAGGCTGATAGAAAAGAAGAAAAGAAGAAAGAACAAAAGGGAAAGGAAGTTCAGATGAAAGAAAGCATCATTCCTAGCATGGGTGAGGAACCTCAAATTCTTTTAAAGGAAGGCATGATGAAAAAGCACATGCCTCCTCCATTTCCTCAAGCCTTGCGTGGGAAGAAACCGATCAAGAATGCTTATGAGATTCTTGATGTGCTAAGACAAGTGAAGGTGAATATTCCCTTACTTGATATGATCAAGCAAGTACCCACATATGCAAAGTTTTTGAAGGACTTGTGCACTGAGAAAAGAGGACTCAATGTTACAAAGCAAGCCTTCCTAACCGAGCAAGTGAGTGCTATAATCCAATGCAAGTCTCCAATCAAATACAAAGATCTGGGGTGTCCTACAATCTCAGTCAATATTGGAGGAACCCAAGTGGAGAAGGCATTGCTTGATTTGGGGGCAAGTGTTAACTTGCTTCCATACTCTGTATACAAGGAGCTGGGGTTGGGAGAACTCAAGCCAACATCGATCACCCTATCCTTAGCTGACCGATCAGTGAAAATCCCCAGGGGGGTAATAGAGGATGTATTGGTTCAAGTTGACAAATTCTACTATCCAGTGGATTTTGTGGTGCTTGATACGGATCCCATTGTCAAAGGGATCAACTATGTTCCAATCATCCTTGGAAGACCATTCCTTGCAACATCCAATGCAATCGTCAATTGTAGGAATGGGGTCATGCAACTCACTTTTGGGAATATGACATTGGAACTCAATATCTTCCATCTATGTCAAAAGCACATCCATCCTGAAGAAGATGAGGGCCCAGAAGAAGTGTGTATGATAGATACCCTGGTGGAGGAGCATTGTAATCAGAGTATGCTTGATCAGTTTGAAGAGAATCCAGATGAAAGCCATGAATATCTTGATGATGGGTTAGCTGAACCCATGGGAATGAATGCCGTTATGTCAAACTCGAGACAAAAGCCAGTGATCCTCCCTTTGTTCAAGGATGAGGAAGAGATGAAAGAAGCTAAGGATGCAATCCTTAAGCTTGAATTGAAGACCCTTCCTGCCGAGTTGAAGTATGCTTACTTGGAGGAAGGCAATAAAGCCCCGGTGGTAATTTCTTCTTCTTTAACCGTTTCACAAGAGGACAATCTTCTAAGAATCCTTAGAAAGCACAAGAAGGCCATCGGATGGCAAATTTCTGATTTGAAGGGGATAAGCCCATTGATTTGCATGCACCATATTTATATGGAGGAGGGAGCTAAGCCAACTCGTTAGCCACAGAGGAGATTGAATCCTCATATACAAGAGGTAGTAAGGGCTGAAGTGTTAAAGCTTCTTCAAGCGGGCATCATTTACCCTATTTCAGATAGCACTTGGGTGAGTCCAACCCAAGTTGTTCCAAAGAAGTCCGGGATAACCGTAGTCAAGGGGGAAAATGGGGATGAAGTGTCCACACGCCTCACAACTGGTTGGAGGGTGTGCATTGACTACAGGAAGCTGAACACAGTAACGAGAAAGGATCACTTCCCTTTACCTTTCATGGATCAAGTCCTTGAGAGAGTATCTGGGCATCCTTTTTATTGCTTCTTGGATGGGTATTCCGGGTATTTTCAAATAGAGATTGATGTGGAGGACCAGGAGAAGACTACCTTCACTTGTCCATTCGGCACCTATGCTTATAGGCGGATGCCTTTTGGATTATGCAATGCTCCTGCTACCTTCCAAAGATGCATGCTTAGCATTTTCAGTGACATGGTTGAACGAATCATGGAAGTCTTCATGGATGACATAACTGTGTATGGGACTTCTTTTGAGGATTGTTTGTCACATCTTGAAGATGTTTTGAAAAGATGCATAGAGAAAGACCTCATACTCAATTGGGAGAAGTGCCATTTTATGGTAAATCAAGGTATTGTTCTTGGGCACGTAATCTCAAAGAAGGGTATAGAGGTAGATAGAGCTAAGGTGGAACTAATTGTGAAGTTGCCACCTACCACCAATGTAAAAGGAATAAGGCAATTCCTTGGGCATGCCAGGTTCTATAGGAGGTTTATAAAGGATTTTTCCAAGATTGCCAAACCTCTTTGTGAATTATTGGTGAAGGATGCCAAGTTTGAGTGGGATGATAAATGTCAAAGGAGTTTTGAGCTTCTTAAGCAATTCTTGACATCAGCGCCCATTGTGAGAGCACCAAATTGGGAGTTGCCATTTGAAGTGATGTGTGACTTAAGTGATTATGCCATTGGGGCTGTTTTGGGACAAAGAGAAGATGGTAAACCTTATGTGATCTACTATGCAAGCAAGTCTTTGAATGATGCTCAAAGGAATTACACCACCATTGAGAAGGAATTACTTGTTGTGGTGTATGCTTTGGATAAGTTCAGAGCTTATTTAATAGGGTCTTCCATTGTGGTATTCACGGATCATTCAGCTTTGAAGTATTTGCTAACCAAGCAAGATGCCAAGGCTAGGTTGATTAGGTGGATACTTTTGCTTCAAGAGTTCAACCTCCAGATCAGAGATAAGAAAGGTGTTGAGAATGTGGTAGCTGACCACTTGTCAAGGCTCAACATCGCTCATGACACCCATGGACTTCCCATAAATGATGATTTCCCTGAGGAATCCTTGATGCTTGTGGAGGAAGTGCCATGGTTTGCACACATTGCCAATTACTTGGTCACGGGAGAAATACCAAGTGAATGGAGCTCTCAGGATAAGAAAATTTTCTTTGCTAAGGTCCATGCATATTATTGGGAGGAGCCTTTTCTCTTCAAGTATTGTGCGGACCAAATTATAAGGAAGTGTGTGCCTGAACAAGAGAAGCATGGGATCCTATCTCATTGCCATGAGAATGCATGTGGAGGCCACTTTGCCTCTCAAAAGACGGCAATGAGAGTTCTTCAATCGGGTTTTTGGTGGCCCTCACTTTTTAAGGATGCCCATGAGGTAAGTAAAGGATGTGATAAGTGCCAAAGACTAGGCAAGCTTTCAAGGAGAAACATGATGCCTTTGAACCCCATCTTGATAGTGGATCTTTTTTATGTTTGGGGCATAGACTTCATGGGACCTTTCCCTATGTCTTTTGGCCACTCCTACATCTTGGTAGGAGTTGATTATGTTTCAAAGTGGGTTGAAGCTATACCCTGTAGAACCAACGATCACAAAGTGGTTCTCAAGTTCCTAAAAGAAAACATCTTCTCGAGGTTTGGAGTGCCTAAAGCAATCATCAGTGATGGAGGCACTCACTTTTGCAACAAGCCCTTTGAAGCTCTTTTGGCCAAGTACAGAGTTAAGCATAAGGTAGCTACACCTTATCATCCTCAGACGAGTGGCCAAGTAGAGCTAGCCAACTGGGAAATTAAGAACATCTTGATGAAGGTGGTGAACACCAATAGGAAAGATTGGTCTGTTAAGCTCCTTGATTCCCTATGGGCGTATAGGACGGCTTATAAGACTATCCTTGGGATGTCACCGTACCGTCTTGTTTATGGCAAAGCTTGCCATCTTCCCGTTGAGATTGAGTTCAAGGCATGGTGGGCCATTAAAAAGCTCAACATGGATTTAACTAAGGCTGGGCTAAAGAGAAGTTTGGATTTGAATGAGCTTGAGGAATTGAGAAATGATGCTTATCTCAATTCAAAAATAGCTAAGGAAAAGCTAAAGAGATGGCATGATCAGTTGGTGATCAACAAAAAATTCTTCAAGGGACAAAGAGTCTTGCTATATGACTCTGAGCTTCACCTATTTCCGGGAAAGCTCAAATCAAGGTGGGTAGGGCCTTTTGTCATCCACCAAGTACACTCACATGGAGTAATTGAGTTACTCAACTCAAAAAGTGAAAAGACCTTCAAGGTAAATGGGCAAAGACTCAAGCCCTACATCGAGCCATTTTCCCGTGATAAGGAGGTACTCATCCTCCATGACCCATCACATCCTTGAGAAAGTGTGGTAAGTTGATGAGCTTAGCATGAAAAGCTAAGTGCTCATCTCTTTTTGTTTTAATTTTAGTATTACATTCTTGTTTACTTTGCATTTTTAATACTTTTGCACATATTTTGTTTAGGTTTCTTAGTTTTGATTTTGATTTTTTTATGTTTTTAATGGAGCTTTGATGTCCAATAGCAGGTACAAAAGCTCACAAGCTCACAAATGTGGAGAGAAAGGTGAAATAGGGGAGAAATGTATCTAAGTCCAAGCTTAAAAGCCCATTTCGCAACTCAAAAAGTGAGTAGCGAAAATTTCGCAAGGTGAATTTCACCTTGCGAAATGCACATTTTGGCAAGATGCAAAATGCAACCTCTCGGGATTGCACTTTCGCAAGGAGTAACCAGTGCGAAAATTTTCGCAAGTCATTTTTCACCTTGCGAAATTGTTTTCAAAGCAAATATCAAAATGCAACCTCTCGGGATTGGTTTTTAAGGGGAGTAACCAGTGCGAAAATTTCACAAGGTGAATTTTCCCCTTGCGAAATTTTTTCTTCATGCTTACCAAGGATTTGATTCTTTTTAAATTCATTTTCAAACTTCAATTTTCTAGTTTTAACACTCCTCAGTTCATCCCCGTACTTAGACAAAATTTTCAAAAAATTTTCATGGCCAAAAACCCTTTTTAAAGCCTTCTCAACTTCATTTTTCATGCACAAAACACTATTCACCTTGCATTTCCTCTCTAGGCCGCGTGCTTCATAGTTCCAAGGTGAGTAATTTTTCACTTTTCTCCATTTTTGGCTCCTTAAATTGCTTGTTTATGTCATTTCTATGTTTTAGGAACCATAAACATGCATTTTCATCCATTAAAACCATTTCAAAAATCCATTTTTTCAAATCAAAGACCCACATGGCCGGCCACCATTTTTGCAAAAATCTCTATCTTGCAATGTGTTTTAGGCTCCCAAACTTACTCCATTGCATTTAGAATCATGTTTCCATTAAAACCATACCCTTTTTCTGAATTTTAAACCGTTAAAAATGAAAACTCAAATTCAAAGTAAGCATTGGAGAAGAAGATGAACAGTGCTGTGTGAATAGTGCCCGTTGCCAAATTTAGCAACCACTATTCATGCCTTGCAAATTTTGCACTGGTTACCATTTCAACTGTATTTTTGACACTTTACCCCTGGGATGCTCTATTTTTCGTGCTTTTCAGTCTTATTTCAGTATTTACACCATGGCACGGACACGGGGGGCATCCTCTTCAGCTAGTCAGCGTGGGGCCCACTCACAGAGAGGTGGTCGTTCTACACCATCTCACCCTGCCCAGACCCCAGTTCCCTCTACTCAGCACGGGTACGGGACTAGACGATCATCTGGGTCTTCTAGGGCACCTGTGCCACCCCCTGTGAGCAGTCCTCCACCTAAGAGGACTCGGATTTCAAGACCAGGCGAGTCCTCCAGAGCCCTTCCATCACGGCCAGCATCTACTATCTCAGGCTCTTCACACCTAGCAGAGGTCCTCAAGCGGCCTATGATAGCAGGGCCACCCCTCCCAAGCAACACGGATATCAGAGATAGGCCATTTCACGAGGAGATCTATATGCAGCATGAGACTCTCCGCCTATTACCAGAGCTACAAGAGTCATACCGCCTTCTGCAGAGGTACCACATCGAGCCATTTATGACTCCTAGGTCCTTCTATTACCCTAGGGTAGTCTTAGATTTCTACCAGAATATGACTACTAGAGGCATCCAGGACCCCATAGCCATTCATTTTGTGATTGATGGCCAGCATGGTATTTTAGAGGCCCGAGATATAGCCGCCTCTATGCATTTTCCGCCTATCCCTGATGACCTTGGTTCCTTCCGGCATTGGTCTCCGTATTCAAAGCCCGACATGGTGTCTACCTTATCAGGAGGCCGAGTCACTCGTAGGACCATTTTGAGGAGGGAGCTTCCTCCACGGATGTTACTTGTGGATTTGGCGCTCCGCACCAACCTTTTTCCACTCCAGCATGTCGTCCAGAGGAGTGGTGCTATCCTAGATGCGCTTTACCGCATCTCTGAGGGATTCTACTTTGGACCCCACCATCTAGTCATGGCTGCTCTTACCTATTTTGAGGAGAAGGTGCATAGGAAGCGCCTACACAGAGCTGGTACTATTCCACTCTTATTTCTGAGGCTCATCTCTCAGGTCTTAGAGGATATGGGATACCCTTCTCAGCCCCACCTAGAGCGTCGTCATCATTGTCGAGAGCTCTTTACCACTAAGAGTTGGACCCAGTTCTTAAACCGCTCACGCATGGACCAGGGTATCCCTAGACCATTAGCTCCCGCGCCTCCAGCTTCTCCAACGCCTCTCGAGTTTCCAGCAGCCTCAGCACCTACAGTACAGACATCGCCAGAGTAGGACCCACATACCACAGAGCCTTCTTCTTCAGTACCTGCTCCAGTGACTTGTGCTACTGATACTCTTGCACCACCAGTCATTCCTGCTCCAGCCTATGCTGAGTCTTCAGTCGGGCCATCCATCACTGTCTCAGCTACAGAGTTCAGAGCTCTCATCTCGTCCTTTCACTCATTGAGCGCTTCTCAAGCCACCTTAGTCCGTGAGATGCAAGCCATCAGACGACAGATGGATACCATACAGACACATCAGGCTCAGCATACAGCTATCTTGGACCAGCACTTCGCCATGCTCTCTCAGATCCACCATCACTTGGGCATATCACCTCCTCCACCTCAGGAGCCACATCCATGATTGGATATTTCTATCTCCATTTTGTATATGTTTTTTGTATATGTACATGTTTTATATTCTGAGATTGTATGTACCTCATGCTTATATCTTGTACTCAACTCTCTCAGTTTATATAAGCATCATTTTTTGTATCTTATTTCCTCTCTCTCATTTCTTATGGTTTTTGAATCATGTGGATGCACTAACACGCTTTGAATACCACATCACCATAAGGTATATCATTCCTTCCTCGTCTTTTTCGATAGAAACATTGGGGACAATGTTCATCTCGGTTGGGGGGAGAGTTGAGGAAGTAAGTATTTCCTATTTTAGTTAGTTATTTTGTTGATTTAGTAGTTTTTGCCCTTTTTCCTTTTTCCTTTTTCAAAATTTTTTGTTTCATTCTCTATGGTTGTTTAAGATAATTTCTCAAAATAAAATAGGATAAGTCGAGTTTTAACTTAATTACTTAAGTCTTAGAGTTTGTTTTATGCTTTCAAAGTTGATAATCTATTGAAGCCCTCTTTGATTTCGAACTTATTTCTTCCATTTCAAGCTTTACACACACCGTGCACATTAGATCCCGGATATATGATGTAAAACTTTCTCACCCTCTAAGCTTAGGAAAATTTTGACTTGGTTCATTACTTAACTTCTTTTTAATAGTGTTGGGACACCTCAAAAAGACCAATGAGTCTTAAAAAAAAAAAAAAAAAAAAAAAAAAAAAAAAAGGCGCTTCTATTCTTTCCTTGAAACCTAAGCATGATCCGAAGGGGTGGCGAAAGCCTTTAAAACCCGATGTCCTAAACCTTGATTGGTTGGGAGTCATCGATCCTCTGCTTGCTACATAGGTGAATTGGTTAAGTTTAGTGAGTAAAAAGAATTGTGAATAAGAAGGTGCGTTCCTAACCTATTAAGAGTTGGTTAATTTTTCCAATGTTCGAGAAAAGCTTAGGTTGGGGGGAGAGGATAGTTGTACATACTATATCCAGAAGCTAATCTCATTAACACTTAGCTCATTATGGAAGAGTTTGATCCGGAACCTTGAGAGTGGAGATTCTTTTGACACTTAATTGCATAATCTCCACTCTTTATACTTTTTGTTTAAGTTTTAGCTTTGACAACTCCTATTGCATTTTGAATCTTCATATCTTTAGTTCACCATGTGAGATGTGTTTTGATATCAGTCATGCCACTCAATTATTTTTTGGAGTGATTTGCATGATCCCTTTTATGTATATTATTATAGTTTACTTAGTTTTTATCTCCTCCATTGCTAAGGGACTAGCAATGAGTCGGTTGGGGGGTGTGATTACTACCAAAAAGTGCTATTTTGTAGACCTAATTATAATGGTTTTAAGCACCTTTGTGTAGTAATCATATTCATTTAACCCAATTAATTCATTAAGGTCCTTAGTAATTGGTTTTAACCATTTTGTGGCAAGTTTACATGTTTTTATCAGCTTATGAATCAATTCAAGCATGCCAAATGATGGAGGAGCTACTTGGACAAGTTAAAGGGAGGATTTTGGAAGTTTACAGGCTTGAATTTCAAGTGGAAGCACGAGCACAAGCAAAGAGAAGCGAAGAGGAGAACAGAGGACAGCAGATGCATTCTTCTTTCGCACTTTTGGAGCACTTCCCGAAGTCCATTTTCTACATGCTATATACCATTTCAAATATCAGGAAGTCAAGAATCCAATGCTTCAAACCGTGTACAATTTGGAGCTGAAATGAGGAAGATATGGCCTTCGGAAGACAACTGCATCAAATCTTGTGAAAATTTCGCAAGGTGAATTTCTCCTTGCGAAATTTCTCAAGGGGATTTTCCTCACGATGCGAAATTTTGCCATTTCACAACGTTGAGAAATTTCGCAAGGAGGATTTAGGCACATTGCGAAAATGCCAAATTTCCTCTGTTTCTCCACGCACGCACCACCGACTTCCCATATATTTTTAGCTTGATATTTTCTCATGTAAATTCCTTTTGTAACCTTGTAATCAACCAATGAAAAGGTTGCTTTTGTAATAGCTTTTGTAATTTAGCTTGTTATTGTCTTTAAATAGAGGTGAAGAGCCTCAGACGAAAAAAGCTTGTAACCTGTAACCTTAGAAATTATAAGAGCACTTTTGTTCAAAAGCTTCTTTTCTCCTTTCTTTCTCATTTTCTTAGTAGCCAAACACCCTTGGAGGATGAAATCCCCAAGGATGAGAGGCTAAAACCTTCTAGTTTCTTGAAGTAATGGATGCCATGTGAAGCTCCCGTGTCAGGATGGAGATTTCCAAGCCATAAATGTAAGTAGCCGAGCATCATAAATGTTTTCATTCAAAGTAAAGCTTTTAATCCCTCTGACTTGCTTTGAATGGCCAATACTTGATAACCTTTTGGTCTCAGTGGATTCTTATTGTTAGATCCACTGACGTTCATTAGTTATCTCCTACGAGCCATTGTATTGCAAGTGGAGGAGATGTCCTATATCAATAAAAGAGCATTTATGAGGTTCAGCTACCCTTTTTGTAAGTTTTCAAGGACTAAAACTTAGTTGTTAAACTCATACCAGTTCGGGAAGTAAGCATCACCTTAGTTGCTTCCCCAACTCGAGGTGAAAAGTCCCAAAATCTCCATTTTTACACCGTGAGTTAAGCATGGCTATCCAAAGCTTTGAGAAACTTCTTTTTCCATCTTTTAACCTATTTTCATGTTAGTTTAGTTTACAACACCTTCATCTTTTTATGTTTTCATCTTAACCTAATTTTCATTAAGAAAAGTTCACTCCATCCTCCGAACTTCACCAGTTAAAGTAAAAACCCATCCCAGTGTTCGATCCTAGAGCCACTATGCTATAGTAGCTTTGCTACTTTAGTGTAAGGACGTTAGGTATAAATTTTGTTGATACCCTTACATGCCAAGCTACCAAGAGTCGGGTTATCACATGCCTTCATTCAAAATATACATCTCAGCCTTAGCATTAGGTTGAGACGTCATTCTTCCCATATCTTTAGCATTTGGTTCATCCCATCCTCTTGAAACTTCAGCCACATAACTCATGAAGTTCATGGCTTCCTCTGCTATCCCGTATTCAATATGGCATGCACAACTAGCAATTTGTGAATTAAAAACAGAGAAAATAAAAGAAAACAAAAGAAAAACAATTCTAAGAAAAAAAATTAAGGTAAACTAAAAACTAAATAAAAGGTATACTAAAATATGAATAAAGAAAGAAAAAAACAAATAAAAAGAGTTAGTAAAAAGAAAAAAAAAGTCACCAAACTTGTGATGAAGATCACAAGTACTCTAAAAAGGTGATATCACTGTAAAGTGGCACCATCCCCGACAACGGCGCCATTTGATTCGTTCCCAATTGGTGTATCAGCTGATTCATGTCCTCTCAATGGTCCCTAGCAATGGTGCCATTTGATTCGTGTCCAGCTGGTGTTCCTTAATTGTGGTCCTTAGACGGGAGTAATCAACAAAATTTATAACCTATTACACCATGTACTAGGATAGCCTCAGCTAGCATAGCATAGTGGCTCTAGGGTCGTTCACTGGGATGGGTTTTCACTTCACAATTGATATTAATTCAAAGATGAATTGGTGCTTTTTCATTTCAAGGTTAGCTTTAAAAGAAAACATAAACTTTGGTTGAAAAAGGCTTGGTTTTAAGCTAACCAAAAATAGTAACTGATTGTAATTACAAAGAAGTGTTTCTTGGAGTTTCAGATCACTAGGCTCAGGTTCCTTATACAAAAAAGGAGTTCCGGTCACTTGTTTCTTTTCCTCGCATTGAGGATTTAACATATAGTTATTTCCCGAACCGGTGTGGTACAAATGCTTCCCATTAATGGGTTTAAACACTAAATCCCTCTCACTAATGCATCTTGCAATGGTTCATACCTCTCACTTAGTATTGGCCATTCAAGATGATCCTTAACCTTGGATTACTCGTCAAAAGCTCGCAAGAGATAACTAATGGATGTCTCCTTGGAGTCCAAAAGCTTACCAAGTGTTGGCTATTCTAGAAAATGCTACCTTCAAACCACCTCCCAAAGGCTCGCAAGAGATAAACTAGTGCATCTCAATGGATGGAGATCACTTGCCTTACCAAGTTTTGGCCCAGGTGATTTAAAGGCGTTTTAAGTTAACTAAAAAGATAAAAATCATTAACGGGTCACACTTTCTCTTCATTAAAAGCTGAAACAACAAAACTTCCAAATTTTGCATGTGGAAACTTACCCGACTTTCTTCACTCCAAGAAACAAAGAGCCTAGCCACTCATCCTCTAAGGAAACATCCTTAGAGTTTGTTTGGCTAGAAATAAAAATAACGAGAAAACAAAAATATGAAGGAAAAAAAAAGCAAGTGCTCTATCAAATATATTTCTTGCTATGATCCTCCTCTCGTCGAATTACATATATTACAAGATGGATTTCTTTACATTGGTTCAAAGATATACATAGAGAAGATATTTTCTAAGAAATATCCCAATAATATCTTGGACTGATTACAAGGAGAAAATAGAAATTTACACAAAATATCTTGAGAAAAAATCTAACTTAGTCAGTAGCAAATATCTGAGATTGCACAGGTGGATTTCGCATGTTGAATTGTCCATTTTCCAAGTTTGAACTTTGATTTTGCAAGTTGAATGTGATTTCACAACTTGGAGATGATTCCGCAACTTGGAGATGATTTGCAACTTCATTCGCAGCTTGGAGGTGATTTCACAATGTTGTTCGCAGCTGCAAAGATGGAGGCATGGGCTGCGAAATGGTACTCGTGTGCCAAAGGTGGGTTTCGCAGCTCATTTCGTAGTTGCGAAATGGGCTCTGGGCTGCGAAATTTCCGCACAACTTGGTGCGGTTGTCTTCAAACGACCATAACTTCTTCATTTCAACTCTGATTCATGCACATTTGAAGCGTTGGACTCCTGACTTCCCAAGCTTCGAAACAAAATATATTATGCATGAAATTGACTCCAGAAAGTACTCAAAATGTGTCGAACAGTTGCTGTCCTCTTGATTTTTTCATGTTAGATTTCTCTCTTTTTCCTCCTTGCATTCTTGATTGGCTTTGGCAAAGAACTACAATGCTCAAAATCTTGGATTCTTCATTTAAATGAGCTTCCATTTTCTTTGCCATGGATTATATAAAGCTCTCCCTCATCTTAGATTGCTTTGGTGATCAAAAAGCTATCAAAAACACCAAAACTTAACACAATTTGATTGGAAACGATTGCAAGGGTCCTTAACATGCCAATTGAGTTAAAAGGTAATAACTAATACTCAAAAGTGTTTAAAAAAGTTAATTAAAAGCTATAAAATAACACTTTTTGAGCAGTAATCAGTATGCTTATATTGCTAACTATCTAGTTACTGGTAAAGTTCCTAGTGAGTGGAAAGCACAAGACAGGAAGCACTTCTTTGCAGAGATTCATGCTTATTATTGGGAAGAGCCTTTCCTTTTCAAGTATTATGTAGATCAAATAATAAGAAAATGTGTCCCTGAAGAAGAGCAACAAGGAATCCTCAGCCATTGCCATGAAAGTGCATGTGGAGGCCACTTTGCCTCTCAGAAAACAGCCATGAAAGTGTTGCAATCAGGGTTTAGTTGGCCATGATTTTTCAAAGATGCCCACACCATGTGTAGGAGCTGTTATAGATGCCAAAGGCTCGGGAAGATAACAAGAAGAAATCAAATGCCTATGAACCCCATTCTAATAGTTGATCTCTCTGATGTTTGGGCCATTGACTTCATGGGACCTTTCCCAATGTCTTTTGGTAACTCTTATATCTTGGTGGGGGTGGAATATGTTTCTAAATGGATTAAGGCAATCCCCTATAAACACAATGATCACAAGGTGGTTCTCAAGTTTCTTAAAGAGAGCATTTTCTCAAGATTTGTGGTGCCCAAGGCCATAATTAGTGATGGAGGTACTCATTTTTGCAACAAACCTTTTGAAACCCTATTAGCCAAGTATGGAGTGAAGCATAAGGTAGATACACCTTATCACCCTCAGACTTTCGGGCAAGTTGAGCTAGCAAACAGGGAAATCAAGAACATATTGATGAAGGTGGTGAATACGAGCAGAAGAGATTGGTCTATTAAGCTCCATGATTCACTATGGGCATATAGAACAGCTTACAAGACTATTCTTGGCATGTCTCCCTATTGCCTAGTCTATGGCAAAGCATGCCATCTCCCTGTGGAAGTTGAATATAAGGCTTGGTGGGCAATTAAGAAGTTAAACATGGATTTGATCAGAGTCGGGGCAAAGAGGTGCTTAGACCTTAATGAGATGGAGGAATTAAGAAATGATGCTTACATCAATTCTAAAGTTGCAAAACAAAGGATGAAGAGGTGGCATGATCAATTAATCTCCAACAAAGAATTCCGGAAAGGACAAAGAGTCTTACTCTATGACTTAAGGCTCCATATCTTTCCAGGGAAGCTGAAGTCAAGGTGGATAGGCCCTTTCATTATTCACCAAGTGCATCTCAATGGAATGGTGGAATTACTAAATTCCAACAACACAGACACTTTTAAAGTCAATGGTCATCATCTCAAGCCATTCATTGAGCCATTCAAGCAAGAAAATGAGGAAATCAACCTCCTTGAGCCACAGAAAGCCTAATCAGCAAAGGGTTAGATGGACTTGGTTTCACTAACATCCATATTTTTTGTTTAATTTTGTTAATTTAAAAGCTTTATTAATTGTTTTGATTTTAATTTTAGTCTTAAGTTGTGTTATTTATATGTAACTTAGATTTTTTGAATGATCTAATTTAGGAGGAATTGCAAAGAAATTGAAGGCAGGTCTCTAGAGTCAAAAGAAGCTTAGGAGCAAGAGAAAATTCATGGTCTGCAAGATTTCGCAGCCTAAAAGAGGCCCCTACGAAAATGGCCATTGGCTGTGAAATAATTTCACAGCCCCAAGAAGGCCACTGCGAAATCAGGGCTTGGCTGCGAAACACCCCCTTGGCACACAAGTGCCATTTCGCAACCCCTAACCTCATTTCGCAGCTACGAAATGCTCTATGAAATCCCCAAAGCCTTAAAAATTCCAATTTCGCAGCCATAGCCCCATTTTGCAGGTGGTTTTGCAGCTGCGAAATGGCCTACAAAAATGCCCCTTTACTTCAAAATTAACCCCCTGCTGCGAAAATGCCTCTCCGCTATGAAAACTCCAACCGTCCCTTGGCATCCATTTTTAAACGTTATAATTCCAAATTTCATTTTTAAACCGGTCATTTGCACTTCCCTTTGGTGCAAAAGAGGAGCCAAGCCAGAGCACCCTTCCATTTGACCCCCATCTGAGCCCAAGCTGCGCGCGAACCTCCCACTACCTTCTCTGAGACAGCCATGGAAAAAACCCGGGGAGCTAAGTCCTCGTCTCCTTTAAGCCGCCTTAGAGCCCTAAGAGAGACCCCTGTTCAAGGCTCCATACCCGAGCCTCCACAGCCACTGGTCGTCCCACTTTCAGTTGACGACGCACCCTTGAGTCCTTCTTCGAGGCGATATGAGACGAGGAGGCCACCCACCACACTCGGAGCAAGCTCTTTGCGAGCCAAAAAGTTAGGTAGTCGTCCCCCAAAGAAGAAAACCAGGGTATCAGCACCAATTGAGTCATCAGAGCCTCCATCAGAGCCTCAGCCATCTCAGCCACCTGCCATAGAGTCTCAGATTCCCTCAAGCATGACTCTTGAGGTGGTTATCAGACATCCCATGATCACTCAGCCACCCATTGAGGGTAATTTGGATTGTAGGGCTAGGCCATTCAACTTCGAGCTTTGCTTTGACGGAGCTACTTTCAGGCTTCAGCCAGAGCTCAAGGATTTCTTCCATCTGCTGCAGAGGTACCATATAAAGCACTTGATAATTCCCAGGGATTTTTTTCTATCCCCATGTAGCATTAGACTTTTATCAGTCTATGACTACACACCAGGTCCGGGATCCTACTGTCATCAACTTCACCATAGATAGACGCCATGGTATTCTGGGAACCAGACACATAGCAGAGGCCCTGCGCATTCCCTACAAGCCAGCCCGTCTAGAGGATTATCGAGTTTGGACTCATCCTTCCCAGAGCGACATAGTCCATATACTGTCCAGACGGGCATCCACACACCCCTATCTGTTGAGGAAGGAGCTCCCTCCCAACATGTTCTTTATAGATGCACTCCTGCGCTATAACATCTATCCACTTCAGCATATGGTGCAGAGGAGAGGAGCTTTGCTAGAGGCACTGTTCAGGATATCTAAGGGATTCTTCTTTGGCCCCATCATCTCATTATGGCTACTCTTCTGTACTTTGAGGAGAAGGTCCATAGGAAGAAGCTACTGAGAGCAGATGCTATTCCACTACTCTTCTCGAGATTGCTATGTCAAATTTTGGAGCACTTGGGGTACCCATCTGAGCCTCAGCTTGAGCGCAGGCGCATTTACCAATAGATATTCACTCTCGACAAATGAATGAGTATGATAGCCTATGATGTAGAGCCAGGAGCCCCAGTTGGACCAGAGTATCCAGAGATTCCACATTCAAAGCATCCAAAGGAGCCACAGTCGGTTGAGATACCAGCTAACATGAGAGCACCTGACCCTACAGTGCCCTTTACAAAGCCTATACCTGAGGTTGCACCCTCTGCTCCTCCTACTACACCAGTGACTCCACCTGTTATTCAATCTACATCAGAGCCTTCTCCTCCACCTAAACCTAGGATCGCCATATCCATTCCTGAGTACATAGGCCTATGTCACACCTTGCAAACATTGACCACTTCTCAGAGCATCCTGACTCAGTAGATGACAGCTCTTCGTGCCCATCAGGAGCAGATTATAGCCACCTAAACCCAGCATACTGCCATCTTAAGGCAGATTCAGCACCATCTGGGTATTCTATCGACTCTTGAGCATGCCATTCCTACCCCATCAAAGCCCATAGAGCCATCACAGGCCCCTCCTCTCGTAGAGCAGACTATACCCCCTAAGGAGCCGACTATAGGAGAGACAGAGGCATCCATCTCGAGCATTCCGACCTTGACAGCCGAGCCATCATCTTCACATGATCCTCCCACTACTATCTAATCATTTGCCTACTTTTCTTTTTGTATTTCCTTACTATAGTAGAACTTGTAATCCCATGCTTTTGATGTTTTATATATTGGGATTGGTTGTATTACTTGTTTTACTTTATAGTGTACTTTCATGAAGTAATACAAATCTATCAATTTTTGAGTACCCTTGGCATTATTTTATTTTAATTCCTTTACTCATATCTTTTATTGTTTTTGAAACATGTGGTTTCTCCTATTCTACTCGAACTTCATATCACTTGGGAGGTACCACTTCCTCCCTGTATTTTCAATCGCTCATGCCACATTGAGGACAATGTTCAGCTTGGTTGGGGGAAGAGTTAAAGAAGGAAGTTTTGTTATTAATGCTAAGTTATTTTGATAATTTAGTTGCTTTTTGCTTAATTTTAAAACTTTTTAAGTTTTTATTCTACTCTTCATGGTTATTAAGGAAAAATTCTCAAATTAAAATGAGAGAAATTGAATTTTTGTTTTTCACGTGACTTAGAGTTTGTATTATGCTTACTAAAGTTGATGAATTGTTGAAACTTCTATTGAATTCAAGCTTAGTTCTTCCACTTTAAGCTATTCACACACTATGCATAATAGGTTCCGAGTATAAGATGAAAAACTATTTCCCTCTTGACTTAGGAAAATTTTAGACTTGGTACCTTTGACCTCATTTAATAGTGTTGGGACACCTTATAAAATGCCAATGAGCCTTTGGAAAAAAAAAAGAAAAAAAAGAAAAATGTTTGCTTGCCTTGAAACCCGAGCAAGGTCTGAGGGGTATATGGTGAAAATCTTTAAAACCTGGTGCCCTAAGTCTTCATTGGTTGGGAGTCACCGACCTCAATGCTCGTTACAAGGGTGAATAGGTGGATTTTAACATACTGAAGGTGCTTGGGTATTAAAATTTCATTCTCAAAAGTCCGGAGTAAAATCCGAGGAGTTAGTGGTTGAAAGATCCTAAAAGCTTGATGCCCTAAACCTTAATTGGTTGGGAGTCATCGATGGACCCCTGTTACATGGACAATTTAGAAAAGAATACCTTTAAGCCTTGTACTCCTACAATGAAAAAAAATTATGAAACAAAAGGGTACGTTCTTAGCCTATTGAATTTGGTCAATTTGCTAAGTGTTGAAAAAGAACTAGGTTGGGGGGAGAGATTAGTTCATCATACTATATTCGGAAGCTATCAAGTAACGCTTAGATTTTAGTGGAAGAGTAAGGTTTTGTCCTTTGGAAGTGGAAATGATTTTAAAGCTTCAATTTGCATAATTCCTTCTCTTTATGAATTGTGATTAGGTAAAGTATTTGATAACTCTTGTTGAAATTTGAGTTTTATATATCTTTAATGTCCTATGTGAGAGCTTGATCTTCATGCCACTTAAAATTTTTTGAAGTGATCAGCATGATTTTGTAAAGTACATTATTGTTTATTTTACTTTTTCTCTCCTTTATTGCTCAGGGACTAGCAATATGTCGGTCGGGGGGAATGATTACTACTCAAAAAGTGTTATTTTGTACCTTGTAATTAACTCTTTTAAACACTTTTGAGTAGTAGTTATTACCTTTTAACTCAATTAGCATATTAAGGACCTTTGCAATCGTTTCTAATCAAATTGTGTAAGTTTTGGTGTTTTTGATAGTATTTTGATCACCAAAGCAATCCAAGATCGAGGAGAGTTCTATGGAATCCATGGCAAAGCAATTGGAAGCTCATTAACATGAAGAATCTAAGCTTTGAAGCTTTATAGTCCTTTTCCAAAAGCAAATCATGAATGCAAAGAGAGAAATTTAACATGAAGAATTCAAGAGAACAGCAACTGTTGGACACTTTTGGAGCACTTCCTAGAGTTCATTTCATGTATACTATATGTCATTTCGAAGCTTGGGAAGTCAATAATCCAACCCTTCAAACGGTGCATGATTCGGAGCTGAAATGAAGAAATTATAGCCATTGGAAGCCAATCACATCAAGCTGAATGCCAATTTCGCAGGCTGCGAAATCACAAGGCGATGGTTGCGAAATGGAGACCTTCAGCTTGCGAAATTTCATAGCCATCTTGCATGCCTGCAAAATCCTCCTGAGTGCTTCCAAATATTTGTGACCGACACTTTTAGATTTTTTTCTTCAGATATTTAATGTTTAAATCCCTTTTTTCTCCTTGTAATCCACCAATCATAGGATTCCTTAGTTATTAAGTAAGAACAAAGGGTGAATAACCTCATATATATTGTTTGTAATTTTCATGACACATATATATCTCAGGAGCTTGTTCTCAGAGAAAAACTTTTGTATAGTTTTGAAGGAAGTAAAATACAGAGCTTTGCTCTGCCTTACCTACTCACTTTGATTGTATTTTTCTTACTAGCCAAACAAGCTCTGAGGATGTTTCCTTAGAGAATGAGTGGCTAGACTTTTTGTTTCTTGGAGCTAAGGTAGCTGGGTAAGGTCCCAAGTGCAAGAATTGGTAGTTTTGTTATTTCAACTATTAATGAAGAGAAAGTGTGACCCGTTAATGGTTTCTATGTTTTTAGTTAACTTAAAACGCCTTTAATTCACCTGGGCCAACACTTGGTAAGGCAAGTGATCTTCGTTCATTGAGATGCACTAGTTTACCTCTTGCGAGCCTTTGAGGGGTGACTTGAAGGTAGGATTTTCTAGAATTGCCAACACCTGGTAAGCTTTTGGACTCTAAGGAGACATCCATTAGTTATCCCTTGTGAACTTGAGAAGGGAAGTCCAAGGTTAATGATCATCTTGAATGGTGAATGCTAGGTGAGAGGCACAAGCTATTGCAAGATGCATCAGTGAGAGGAATTTAGTGTTTGAATCCATAAAAGGGAAGCATTTGTACAACACCGATTAGAGAAATAACTATATGTTAATTCTCTAATGCGAGTAAAAGATTCAAGTGACCGGAACTCTATTTTTGCATGAGGAGCCTGATCCCAATGATCCTAAAACTCCAAGAAACGCTTTTCTTCATAAGTAATTCCCATTACTTTCTTTTTAGGTAGCTTAAAACCAATCCTTTTTCAACTAAAGTTTATGTTTTCTTTTGAAGCTAACCTTGAAATGAAAAACCATCAATTCAACTTTGAATTAGTATCAGTTGTAAGTTGAAAACCCTTCCCAATGAACAATCCTAGAGCCACTATGATATATTAGCTAAGGCTATCCTAGCACATGGTGATATAGGTTATAAATTTTGTTGATTACTCCTGTCTGAGGGCCAAAATCAAGGTACACCAGCTAGGCACGCAATCACACATGGTGTGAGAATCTTTGAAAAGTGAGGGCCAATAGAAACCCGATTGCAATACCTTCATAGTTATCTTCTGTGAAGCAAAATGGCCTCCACATATGCTTTCATGGCAATGGCTGAGGATCCCCTGTTGCTATGTTTCAGGGACACACTTTCGGATTATTTGGTCCGCACAATATTTGAATAAGAATGGCTCCTCCCAATAGTAAGCATGAATTTTTGCAAAAAAGTACTTCTTGTCTTGAGCTTTCCACTCACTTGGCAATTCTCCGGTAACTAAATAGTTAGTGATATGGGCATACCAAGGAGCAATTTCTGTTAGCATAAGTGACTCCTCTAGAAAATCATCATTGTTTAGCAAATAATGGGAATTATGCGTTATGGTAAGCCTCGAGAGATGATCGACTACCACATTTTCAACTCCTTTCTTGTCTTTGATTTGAAGATTGAATTCTTGAAACAGTAGGATCCATCTGATCAACCTCGCTTTTGCATCCTACTTGGTCAACGGATACTTCAGAGCTGAGTGGTCAGTGAAAACCACAATGAAAGACCCCACCAAGTAAGCTCAAAATTTGTCTAAGGCAAAGATTACGACCAACAACTCTTTCTCTGTGGTTGTATAGTTTCTTTGTGACCCATTCAATGTTTTACTTGCATAGTGGATCACGTAGGGCTTTCCTTCTTCTCTTTGCCCAAAGATGGCTCCTATAGCGATGTCACTGGCGTCGTACATCACTTCAAAGGGTAATTTCCAGTTAGGTGTCCTCACTATTGGAGCGGTCGTAAAAAATTACTTCAATTCTTCAAAACTTTGTTGACGTCTATCATCCCACTCGAATTTTGCATCCTTTACCAACAGTTCACACGGAGGTTTGGTGAGTTTAGAAAAATCTTTGATGAACCTCTTGTAGAACCCAGCATGGCTGAGAAATTGCCTCACTCCTTTAATAGTAGTAGGAAACGGCAGCTTGACAATAAGGTCTACCTTTGCTTTGTCCACCTCAATGCCTCTCTTGGAGATAATATGTCCAAGGACAATTCCTTGGTGTACCATAAAATGGCATTTCTCCCAGTTAAGCACCAGGTCCTTTTCAATGCATCGACCAAGAACAGATTCCAAGTTAGGTAAGCATTCATCGAATGTGCTTCCGTATATGGTGATATCGTCCAGAAAGACTTCCATAATACGCTCCAGCATATCGCTAAAAATGCTCAACATGTATCTTTGGAATGTTGTTGGTGCATTGTGATTACTACTCGAAAAGTGCTATTTTATAGCTTGTAATTAGCTCTTTTAAGCACTTTTGAGTAGTATTTATTAACTTTTAACTCAATAGGCATATTAAGTACCTTTGTAATCGTTTCTAATCAAATTGTGTTAAGTTTTGGTGTTTTTGATAGCTTTTTTATCACCAAAGCAATCCAAGATTGACGAGAGTTCTATAGAATCCATGGCAAAGCAATTGGAAGCTCATTTACATGAAGAACCTAAGCTTTGAAGCTTGATAGTCCTTTGCCAAAAGCAAATCATGAATGCAAGGAGGGAAAGTAAAGAGAGAAATCTAACATGAAGAATTCAAGAGGACAAAAACTGTTGGACACATTTTGAGCACTTTCTAGAGTCTATTTCATGCATACTATATGTCATTTCGAAGCTTGGGAAGTCAGGAATCCAACACTTCAAACAATGCACAAATTGGAGCTAAAATGAAGAAGTTACAACCATTGAAAGCCAATCGCACCAAGCTAGAAGTTGCGAAATCAGCCTTTGGCTGCGAAATGGAGACTTTTAGCTTGTGAAATTTCGCAGCCCATCTTGCATGCCTGCAAAATCCACCTGAGTGCTTCCAGATATTTGTGATCGACTCTTTTAGATTTTTTCTTCAGATATTTGTTACTTAAATCCCCATTCTCTCCTTGTAATCCATCAATCATAAGATTCCTTAGTTAATAAGTAAGAACAAAGGGTGAATAACCTCATATATATAGTTTGTAATTTTCTTTACAGAGACATCTCGAGAGCTTGTTCTTAGAGACCAACTTTTTGTATGGTTTTGAAGGAAGTAATACATAGAGCTTTGCTTTGCCTTACCTACTCACTTTGATTATATTTTTCTTATTAGCCAAACAAGATATGAGGATGTTTCCTCAGAGAATGAGTGGCTAGGCTTTTTGTCTCTTGGAGTTAAGGAAGCGGGGTAAGGTTCCGAGTGTAAAAATTGGAAGTTTTATTGTTTCAGCTTTTAATAAAGAGAAAGTGTGACCTGTTAATGGTTTCTATATTTTTAGTTAACTTAAAACGCATTTAAATCACGTGGGCCAACACTTGGTAAGGCAAGTGATCTTCGTCCATTGAGATGCATTAGTTTATCTCTTGCGAGCCTTTGGGAGGTGGTTTAAAGGTAGGATTTTCTAGAATAGCCAACACTTGGTAAGCTTTTGGACTCTAAGGAGACATCCATTAGTTATCTCTTGCGATCTTGAGAAGGGAAATCCAAGGTTAAGGAGCACCTTGAATGGTAAATGCTAGATGAGAGGCACGAGCCATTGCAAGATGAATTAGTGAGAGGGATTTAGTGTTTGAATCCATAAAAGGGAAGCATCTGTACCACACTAGTTAGAGCAATAACTATATGTTAATTCTTTAATGCGAGGAAAAGATTCAAGTGACCGAAACTCTATTTTTGTATTAGGTTCCTGACCCCAGTGATCCTATAACTCCAAGAAACGCTTTTCTTTATAATTAAAATCAGTTACTATTTTTTGGGTTAGCTTAAAATCAATCATTTTTCAACCAAAGATTATGTTTTCTTTTAAAGCTAACCTTGAAATGAAAAAGCACCAATTCAACTTTGAATTAACATCAATTGTGAGTTGAAAACCCTTCCTATTGAACGATCCTAGAGCCACTATACTATGCTAGTTGAGGCTATCCTAGTACATGGTGATATAGGTTATAAATTTTGTTGATTACTCCCGTCTGAGGACCAAAATCAAGGTACACCATTTGATTGAGCACCAATCAATAAGATATACATCGGCTGGGCACGGAATCAAATGGCGCCATTACCGGGGACCATTGAGAGGACAAGAATCAGCTGGTACACCAATTGGGAATGAATCAAATGACGTCGTTCTCGGGGACGGTGCCAACTTCACAGTGATATTATCTCTTCAGAGTACTTGTGATTTTCATCACAAGTTTGGTGATTTTTCTTTCATTTTACTAACTTTTAATCGTTTCTTTTACTTGTTCATATTTTAACATATCTTTTAATTTAGTTTTAGTTAATCTTAGTCTTTTTGTAGTTTTGTTTTCTTTTGTTTCTTTGCTTTTGTTACAATTGATACTAGTTGTGTATGCCAAATTGGATACGAGACAGTGGAGGAAGGCTTGTGAAACTTGAACCACCTCATAACAAGGAATTGGAATTGAGCATGAACATCATGGAAGCTACACCTGAAGATCAGCATAGTCACCATGGTCACCAGGACAATCGTAATGCATTCAGATCAATGAGGGACCGCATGCATCCACCTCGTATCAGTGCACCATCATGTATAGTGCCCCTATAGAGCAGCTAGTGATTAGACCGCATATTGTTCCACTGCTACCTACTTTCCATGGGATGGAAAGTGAGAATCCCTATGCACATATCAAGGAATTTGAAGATGTTTGTAATACATTCCAAGAGGGAGGAGCTTCGATTGACTTGATGAAGCTAAATCTATTTCCTTTTACTTTAAAGAATAAGGCCAAGATCTTGCTTAATTCTTTAAGGCCAAGGAGTATCCGGACTTGGGCTAATTTGCAAGCTGAATTCCTCAAGATATTTTTTCCTACTCATAGAACAAATGGCTTGAAAAGGCAAATTTCAAACTTCTCAGCTAAAGAGAATGAGGAATTCTATGAGTGTTGGCAAAGATACATGGAGGCCATCAATGCTTGTCCTCACCATGGTTTTGATACATGGCTATTGGTGAGTTATTTTTATGATGGGATGTCTTCCTCAATGAAGCAACTCCTCGAGACAATGTGTGGAGGAGATTTCATGAGTAAGAATCTGGAGGAAGCCATGGATTTCTTGAGTTATGTGGCTGAAGTATCAAGGGGATGAGATGAACCAAACAAAGGAGAAGTGGGGAAGACGAAGTCTCAACCAAATGCCTTTAATGCTAAGGCTGGGATGTACACCTTGAATGAAGATGTTGATATGAAAGCAAAGTTTGCAGCTATGACAAGAAGATTGGAGGAGCGAGAACTGAAAAAGATACATGAAGTGCAAGCTATTACTGAAACACCAGTGCAAGTCAAGCCATGTCCTATTTGTCAATCTTATGAGCACTTGGTGGAGGAGTGCCCTACAATTCCAACTGTTAGGGAAATGTTTGGAGATCAAGCAAATGTCATTGGACAATTTAAGCCTAATAGTAATGCTTCATATGGAAACACTTACAACTCAAGTTGGAGGAACCATCCAAATTTTTCATGGAAGCCAAGAGCACCTCAATACCAACAGCTAGCTCAACCATCTCAATAAGCTTCAAGTCTTGAACAAGCAATAGTGAATCTAAGCAAGGTTGTGGGAGATTTTGTTGGAGATAAAAAATCCATCAATGCTTAACTTAGGCAAAGAATTGACAGTGTAGAGAATACATTGAATAAAAGGATGGATGGGATGCAAAATGACTTATCTCAGAAGATAGATAATCTCCAATACTCAATCTCAAGGCTCACTAACCTGAATACATTGCAAGAGAAGGGTAGATTTCCTTCTCAACCTCACTAAAACCCCAAGGGTATCCATGAAGTGGAAACTTATGAAGGAGAGTCTTCATAGGTGAGAGATGTTAAAGCCTTGATCACTCTAAGGAGTGGTAAAAAGGTTGAGCTACCAACACCCAAGCCACATGTTGAAGAGGAAGAAGACGAAGAGACAGAGAAGAGAGAAGAAATCAAAGAAAGAAGAAATATACCATTGAAGGGAAAGAGGACCATGATTCAACAGTGAATGCAAATCCGGAGAAAGTACTTATTAAGGGAGATGTGATGAAGAAACAAACACCTCCACCTTTTCCTCAAGCTTTGCATTGGAAAAAAGGAATCAGAAATGCATAAAAAATTCTTGAAGTATTGAGACAAGTGAAAGTCAATATCCCATTGCTAGACATGATTAAACATGTTCCAACTTATGCAAAATTCCTAAAGGACTTGTGTACTATCAAAAGAGGGTTGAATGTGAATAAGAAAGCCTTCTTGACTGAGCAAGTAAGTGCTATTATACAATGCAAGTCTCCTTTGAAGTACAAAGATCCGGGTTGCCCTACCATCTCAGTTATGATTGGGGGAACTGTAGTGGAAAAAGCTTTGTTAGACTTGGGAGCAAGTGTGAATTTGCTACCATACTCTGTCTACAAGCAATTGGGACTTCGTGAATTGAAGCCAACATCAATCACTCTATCTCTAGTAGATAGATCAGTGAAAATTCCAAGGGGAATAATTGAAGATGTCTTAGTTCAAGTTGATAATTTCTACTATCCAATAAACTTTGTTGTTCTTGATACGGACCCAATTGTCAAGGAAATGAATTATGTTCCTATCATCCTTGGAAAGCCATTCCTTGCTACATCAAATGCAATCATAAATTGTAGGAATGGACTTATGCAACTCACGTTTGGCAACATGACATTGGAGCTCAATATCTTCTATATGTCCAAAAAACTAATCACTCCGGAAGAAAAAGAAGGTCCAGAAGAGGTGTGCATTATTGACACTCTAGTGGAGGAGCATTGTAATTAGAAGATGCAAGACAAGTTGAATGAAAGTCTTGGGGATCTTAAAGAAGGGTTGCCTGAACCCTCAGATGTGCTTGCTACTCTACAAGGTTGGAGGAGGAGATAAGCGATTCTACCTTTGTTCAATAAAGAGGAGGCACAAGAAGCTACTAAAGAAGAGACCCCAAAGCTTAATCTGAAGCCCCTGCCCACGAAGTTGAAATATACATACCTAGAAGAGAATAAACAATGCCCTGTTGTTATATCTTCATCTCTTACTATTCCTCAAGAGATGTGTCTACTTGAAGTTATCAAGAGGTGTAAGAAAACAATAGGATGGCAAATATCTGACTTGAAAGGCATCAGTCCTTTGGTCTGTACACATCATATATAGATGGAAGAAGAAGCTAAACCAATTTGTCAACCTCAAAGAAGATTGAATCCTCATTTGCAAGAGGTGGTGCGAGCTGAGGTCCTAAAGCTACTTCAAGCAAGTATCATCTACCCCATATCAGATATCCCTTGGGTGAGTCCTACTCAAGTGGTACCTAAGAAGTCAGGGATCACGGTGGTCAAAAATGAAAAGGGAGAAGAAGTTGCTACACGCCTCACTTAAGGTTGGAGGGTGTGTATTGATTATAGAAAATTGAATGTTGTGACAAGGAAGGATCATTTTCCATTGCCATTTATTGATTAAGTGTTGGAGAGAGTCTCTGGCCATCCTTTCTATTGTTTCTTAGACGGCTACTTCGGGTATTTTCAAATTGAAATCGATGTTGAAGATCATGAGAAGACCACTTTCACATGTCCATTTGGAACATATGCCTACAGAAGAATGCCTTTTGGTTTATGTAATGCACCTGCAACATTCCAACGATGTATGCTAAGTATCGTCAGTGATATGGTGGAGCGAATTATGGAGGTTTTCATAGATGACATCACCATATATGGAGGTACATTTGAAGAATGCTTAGTCAACTTGGAAGCGGTTCTGAACAGATGCATTGAAAAAGACTTGGTGCTCAATTGGGAGAAATGCCATTTTATGGTACAGCAAGGAATTGTCCTTGGCCATATCATCTCCGAGAAAGGCATTGAAGTTGATAAAGCAAAGGTGGAACTTATTGTCAAATTGCCATCCCCAACAAATGTAAAAGGAGTAAGGCAATTCCTTGGCCATGCAAGGTTCTATAGGAGGTTTATAAAAGATTTCTCTAAGCTTTCAAAGCCTCTTTGTGAATTATTGGCTAAGGATGCTAAGTTTGTATAGGATGAAAGATGTCAAAAGAGTTTTGATCAATTGAAGCAATTCTTGACAACTGCTCCAATAGTGAGGGCTCCTAACTGGTAACTACCCTTTGAAGTGATGTGTGATGCTAGTGACTTTGCTATAGGAGCTGTGCTTGGCCAAAGAGAAGATGGAAAGCCCTATGTGATCTACTATGCAAGCAAGACATTGAACGAAGCTCAAAGGAACTACACAACTACAGAGAAAGAATTGTTAACTGTAGTGTTTGCCTTAGACAAGTTTCGTGCTTATCTAGTAGGGTCTTTCATCATTGTTTTCACTGACCATTCAGCCTTGAAGTATTTATTGACAAAGCAAGATGCAAAATCAAGGTTGATTAGATGGATTCTCTTACTACAAGAGTTCAATCTCCAAATCAGAGATAAGAAATGAGTGGAGAATGTGGTAGTTGACCACCTTTCAAGGTTGGCTATAGCACACAATTCCCATGTCTTACCTATTAATGATGACTTTCCAGAGGAATCACTTATGTTGCTAGAAAAAACTCCTTGGTATGCTCATATTGCTAACTATCTAGTTACTGGTGAAGTTCCAAGTTAGTGGAAAGCACAAGATAGGAAGCACTTCTTTGCAAAGATTCATGCCTATTATTGGGAAGAACCTTTCCTTTGTGTAGATCAAATTATAAGGAAGTGTGTCCCTGAAGAAGAGCAACAAGGAATCCTCAGTCATTGCCATGAGAGTGCATGTGGAGGCCACTTTGTCTCTCAGAAAATAGCCATGAAGGTGTTGCAATCAGGGTTTAGTTGGCCATCACTCTTCAAAGATGCCCACACCATGTGTAGGAGTTGTGATAGATGCCAAAGGCTCGGGAAGCTAACACGAAGGAATCAAATGCCTATGAACCTCATTCTAATAGTTGATCTCTTTCCCAATGTCTTTTGGTAACTCTTATATCTTGGTGGGGGTGGACTATGTTTCTAAATGGGTTGAGGCAATCCCCTGTAAACACAACGATCACAGGGTGGTTCTCAAGTTTCTCAAAGAGAACATCTTCTCAAGATTTGGGGTGCCCAAGGCCATAATCAGTGATGGAGGTACTCATTTTTGAAACAAGCCTTTTGAAACCCTATTACCCAAGTATGGGGTGAAGCATAAGGTAGCTACACCTTATCACCCTCAGACTTCTGGGCAAGTTGAGCTAGCAAACAAGGAAATCAAGAATATATTGATGAAGGTGGTGAACATGAGCAGAAGAGATTGGTCTATTAAGCTCCATGATTCATTATGGGCATATAGAACAACTTACAAGACTATTCTTGGCATGTCTCCTTATCGCCTAGTCTATGGCAAAGCATGTCATCTCCCTGTCGAAGTTGAATATAAGGCTTGGTAGGCAATCAAGAAGGTAAACATGGACTTGATCAGAGCCGGGGTAAAGAGGTGCTTAGACCTTAATGAGATGGAGGAATTAAGAAATGATGCCTACATCAATTCCAAAGTTGCGAAACAGAGGATGAAGAGGTGGCATGATCAATTAATCTCCAACAAAGAATTCTGGAAAGGACAAAGAGTCTTACTCTATGACTCAAGGCTCCATATCTTTCCTGGGAAGGTGAAGTCAAGGTGGATAGGTCCTTTCATTATTCATCAAGTGCATCTCAATGGAGTGGTGGAATTACTGAATTCCAACAGCACAGACAACTTTAAAGTTAATGGCCATCGTCTCAAACCATTCATCGAGCCATTCAATCAAGATAAGGAGGAAGTCAACCTCCTTGAGCCACAGAAATCCTAATCAGAAAGGGGTTAGATGGACTTGGTCTTGCCAAAGTCCAAATTTTTGTTTAATTTTGCTAATTTAAGAGCTTTATTAATTGTTTTGATTTTAATCTTAGTCTTAATTTATGTTATTTTGATGTAACTTAGACTTTTTGAATGATCAAATTTAGGAGGAATTGCAAAAGAGGTGAAGGAAAGTCTCAGGGAACCACAGGAGCTCAGAAGTAAGGAATTTAAGTGGTCCGCGAAAATTTCACAACCAAAATACCTCCCTGCGAAATGAGGCATCCTCTGCAAAATCATTTCGTAGCCCAAGACCCTCCTCTGCGAAATTGAGGTTTCGCTGCGAAAAAGGGCATCCTCTGCAAAATTATTTCACAGCCCAAGCCCCACCCCTTGCGAAAATTTTTGCAGCTACGAAACACCCTCTTGGCACAAGAGTGCCATTTCGCAACCCATGCCCCCATTTCGCAGCTGTGAAATAAGTTGTGAAATGGGCTGCGAAAATGCCCATTGGCTGCGAAAATGGCCCTTAGCTACAAAATGACCCCTCTCCTGCGAAAAATTCTAATCGTCACTTAAATTTCAATTTAACTCTTTAAATTCCTATTTTCCACTCCGCACCCATCATTTGTCCTGCGAAAGCCTTCCTTTGGTGCAAAAAAGGAACCAAGCCAGAGCACCATTCCCAGAGGACCTTCGTCCGAAGAGAAGTCCCACGCGCACCTCAAGCCACCCTCTCTCAAGCTTCTCTGAGTTAGCCATGGCCAAAACCCGAGGAGCCAAGACCCCATCTCCCTCAGGTCGCCACAAAGCACCGAGAGTAGTCCCTGTGCAAGACTCCATGACTAAGCCTTCACAGCCACTTGCCGTCCCACCTTCAATAGAGGGCGCGCCCCAGAGTCCTCCTCTGAGACGATATGAGATGAGGAAACTACCCATTACACCCATGGCAAGCTCCTCTCGTGCCAAAAAGTCAAATAGCCACCCTCATAAGAAGAAAGCAAAGATATCAGCTCCAGTTCAGCCATCAGAGCCTTAGTCGCCTACTACAGAGTCTCAGATTCCCTCTAGAATGACCCCTGAGGTGATTATCAAGCGGCCCATGGTCACTCAGCCACCCATAGAGGGCAATTTGGATTGCCAGGCTAGGCCATTCCACTTCGAGCTTTGCTTTGACAGAGAGACCTTCAAGCTTCAGCTAGAGCTCAGAGATTCATTCCATCTACTGCAGAGATACCATTTAGAGCTCCTGATGACTCCTAGGGATTTCTTCTATCCCCGTGTAGCATTAGACTTTTATCAGTCTATGACTACACATCACGTCCGGGATCCTACTATCATCCACTTCACCATTGACGGACGCCATGGTATCCTGGGAGCCAGACATATAGCAAAGGCCCTCCGCATGCCCTATGAGCCAGCACATCCAGAGGATTATAGAGTATGGGCTCATTTTTCTCAGAGTGATATGGTTCATACACTATCCAAAGGGACATCCACACACCCATATCTGTTGAGGAAGGAGCTCCCGCCCAACATGTTCTTTATCGATGCACTTCTGCGCCACAACATCTATCCACTTCAGCATATGGTGCAGAGGGGAGGAGCTTTGCTAGAGGCCTTGTTCAGGATATCAGAAGGATTCTTCTTTGGCCCTCATCATCTCATCATGGCCGCTCTTCTTTACTTTGAAGAGAAGGTCCACAGGAAGAAACTATTGAGAGCAGATGCCATTCCACTTCTATTTCCGAGATTGCAATGTCAGATTTTAGAGCACTTGGGATATCCATCTGAGCCTCAGCTTGAGCGCAGACGACTTTGCCGAGAGATATTTACTCTCGACAAATGGATGAGTATGATAACTTATGATGTAGAGCCAGGAGCCCCAATTGGACCAGAGCATCCAAAGATTCCACAGCCAGAGCATCCAGAGGAGCCGCGACTGGTTGAGATACTTGCGGACACGAGATCATCTGCTTCTGTAGTGCCCTCTACAAGACCTATGCCTAAGGTTGCACCTTCTGCTCCTCCTGCCACACCAGGGACTCCGCCTGTTGTACCAGCTACATCTGAGCCTTCTCTTCCATCTGAGTCTAGGATCGCCATATCCATTTCAGAGTTCAGAGGCCTATGTCATACTTTACAGACATTGACCACTACTCAGAGCATCCTGACCCAATAGATGACATCCATACGTGCCCATCAGGATCAGCTTATCACCACCCAGACCCAGCATACTGCCATCCTTAGGCAGATACAACAACATCTGGGTATTCTATCACCCCCTAAGCACGATATTCCTATCCCATCAGATCTTACAAATCCATCACAGGGCCCTCCTCTAACAAAGCAGACTATACCCCCTGAGGAGACGACTACAGGAGATATAGAGGCATCCATTCCGAGCATTCCGACCTCTACATCCGAGCCATCATCTCCACATCCTCCTCCCATCACCATCTAATTATTTACCTAGATTCTTTTCTGTATTTCTTTATTGTAGTAGACTTCATAATCCCATGTTTTTGATGTTTTATATATTGGGATTGGATGTATTACTTGTTTTGTTCCATAGTGTACTTTCTTAAAGTAATACATATCTATCATTTTTTTAGTATTCTTAGCATAATTTTATTTTAATTCCTCTACTCATATCTTTTGTTGTTTTTGAAACATGTAGTTTCTCCTATTCTACTCAAACTTCATGTCACTCAGGAGGTACCACTTTCTCCCTATGATTTCAATCGCCCTTGCCACATTGAGGACAATGTTCAGCTTGGTTAAGGGGAAGAGTTGAGGAAGGAAGTTTTTATTTTAAATGCTAAGTTATTTTGGTAATTTAGTTGTTTTTGCTTAGTTTTTAAAATTTTTTAAGTTTTTATTCTACTCTCCATGGTTATTAAGGAAAAATTCTCAAAATAAAATGAGAAAAATTGAATTTTTGTTTTTCACTTGACTTAGAGTTGTATTGTGCTTACTAAAGTTGATGAATTATTGAAACTTCTATTGAATTCAACCTTGTGTCTTCCACTTTAAGCTATTCACACATTGTGCACAATAGGTTCCGATTATAAGATGAAAAACTATCACCCTCTTGACTTAGGAAAATTTAGACTTGGTAACTTTGACCTCATTTAATAGTGTTGGGACACCTTATAAAAGGCCAATGAGCCTTTGAAAAAAAAAAGAAAGAAAAAATGTTTGCTTGCCTTGAAACCCGAGCAAGGTCTGAGGAGTATATGGTGAAAATCTTTAAAACCTGGTGCCCTAAGCCTTCATTGGTTGGGAGTCACCGACCTCAATGCTCGTTACAAGGGTGAATTGGTGAAGTTTAACATACTGTAGGTGCTTGGGTATTAAAATTCATTCTCAAAAGTCCGGGGTAAAATCTGAGGAGTTAGTGGTTGAAAAATCCTTAAAGCTTGATGCCCTAAACCTTAATTGGTTGGGAGTCATTGATGGACCCCCGTTACATGGACAATTTAGAAAAGAATACCTTTAAGCCTTGTACTCCTACAATGAAAAAAAAATGTGAAACAAAAGGGTGCGTTCTTAGCCTATTAAATTTTGTCAGTTTGCTAAGTGTTGAAAAAAAAAAAAAAACTAGGTTGGGGGGAGAGATTAGTTCAGCATACTATATTAAAAAACTATCAAGTAACACTTAGATTTTTGTGGAAGAGTAAGTTTTGGCCCTTTGGAAGTGGAAACGATTTTAAAGCTTCAATTTGCATAATGCCTTCTCTTTATGAATTGTGAAGGTATTTGATAACTCTTGTTGAAATTTGAGTTTTATATCTTTAATGTTCCATGTGAGAGTAAGATCATCATGGCACTCGAAAATTTTTGAAGTGATTAGCATGATATTGTAAATTATAGTTCTGTTTATTTTTCTTTTTCTCTCCTTCATTGCTAAGGGACTAGCAATATGTCAGTTAGGGGAGTGATTACTACTCGAAAAGTGCTATTTTATAGCTTGTAATTAACTCTTTTAAACACTTTTGAGTAGTAGTTATTACCTTTTAACTCAATTGGCACATTAAGTACCTTTGCAATCGTTTCTAATCAAATTGTGTTAAGTTTTGGTGTTTTTGATAGCTTTTTTATCACCAAAGTAATCCAAGATTGAGGAGAGTTCTATAGAATCCAGGGCAAAGCAATTGGAAGCTCATTTACATGAAGAACCTAAGCTTTGAAGCTTTATAGTCCTTTTCCAAAAGCAAATCATGAATGCAAGGAGGGAAAGCAAAGAGAGAAATCTAACATGAAGAATTCAAGAGGACAAAAATTGTTGGACACATTTCGAGCACTTTCTAGAGTCCATTTCATACATACTATATGTTGTCTCGAAGCTCGGGAAGTCAGGAATCCAACGCTTCAAATGGTCCACAAATTAGAACTGAAATGAAGAAGTTATAGCCATTGGAATCCAATCGCACCAAGCTAGAAACTGCGAAATCAACCTTTGGCTGCGAAATGGAGACTTTCAGCTTGCGAAATTTCGCAGCCCATCTTGCATGCCTACGAAATCCACCTGAGTGCTTCTAGATATTTGCAATCGACTCTTTTAGATTTTTTCTTCAGATATTTGTTGCTTAAATCCCCATTCTCTCCTTGTAATCCACCAATCATAGGATTCCTTAGTTAATAAGTAAGAACAAAGGGTGAATAACCTCATATATATAGTTTGTAATTTTCTTTACAGAGACATCTCGAAGCTTGTTCTCAGAGACCCACTTTTTGTATAGTTTTGAAGGAAGTAATACACAGAGCTTTGCTCTGCCTTACCTACTCACTTTGATTGTATTTTTCTTACTAGCCAAACAAGATATGAGGATGTTTCCTCAGAGAATGAGTGGCTAGGCTTTTTGTCTCTTGGAGTTAAGGAAGTCGGGTAAGGTTTCGAGTGCAAAAATTGGAAGTTTTGTTGTTTTAGCTTTTAATGAAGAGAAAGTGTGACCCATTAATGGTTTCTATGTTTGTAGTTAACTTAAAACGCCTTTAAATCATGTGGGCCAACACTTGGTAAGGCAAGTGATCTCCGTCCATTGAGATGCACTAGTTTATCTCTTGCGAGCCTTTGGGAGGTGGTTTAAAGGTAGGATTTTCTAGAATAGCCAACACTTGGTAAGCTTTTGGACTCTAAGGAGACATCCATTAGTTATCTCTTGCGAGCTTGAGAAGGAAAATCCAAGGTTAAGGATCACCTTGAATGGTAAATGCTAGGTGAGAGGCACGAGCCATTGCAAGATGAATCAGTGAGAGGGATTTAGTGTTTGAATCCATAAAAGGGAAGCATCTGTGCCACACCAGTTAGAGAAATAACTATATGTTATTTCTCTAATGCAAAGAAAAGATTCAAGTGACCGGAACTCTATTTTTGTATTAGGAGCCTGACCCAGTGATCTTAAAACTCCAAGAAACGGTTTTCTTTATAATTAAAATCAGTTACTATTTTTTTGGTTAGCTTAAAATCAATCCTTTTTTATTCGTTCCTAATTGGTGTCTCAGCTGATTCATGTCCTCTCAATGGTCCCTGACAGTGGTGCCACTTGATACGTGTCCAGCTGGTGTCCCTTGATTGTGGTCCTCAGAAGGGAGTAATCAACAAAATTTATAACCTATTACCCCATGTACTAGGATAGCCTTAGCTTGCATAGCATAGTGGCTCTAGGGTCGTTCACTGGGATGGGTTTTCACTTCACAGTTGATATTAATTCAAAGATGAATTGGTGCCTTTTCATTTCAAGGTTAGCTCTAAAAGAAAACATAAAGATGTTTGAAAAGGTTGGTTTTTAAGTGAAACCAAAAATAAAGTAATGGAAATTACTTACTAAGAAAAGTGTTTCTTGGAGTTTAGATCACTAGGCTCAAATTCCTTGTACAAAAAGGGAGTTCCGATCACTTGTTTCTTTTCCTCGTATTAGAGAATTAACATATAGTTAATTCTCTAACCGGTGTGGTACAGATGCTTCCCCTTAATGGGTTCAAACACTAAATCCCTCTCATTGATGCATCTTGCAATGGCTTGTGCCTCTTACCTAGCATTTGCCATCCAGGATGATCTTTAACCTTGGATTACCCGTCAAAAGCTCGTAAGAGATAACTAATGGATGTCTCCTTAGAGTCCAAAAGCTTACCAAGTGTTGGCTATTCTAGAAAATCCTACCTTTAAACCACCTCCCAAAGGCTTGCAAGAGATAAACTAGTGCATCTCAATGGACAGAGATCACTTGCCTTACCAAGTGTTGGCCTAGGTGATTTAAAGGCGTTTTAAGTTAACTAAAAAGATAAAAACCATTAACGGGTCACACTTTCTCTTCATTAAAAACTAAAACAACAAAACTTCCAATTTATGCATGAGGAAACTTACCCGGCTTTCTTCACTCTAAGAGACAAAGAGCCTAGCTGCTCATCCTCTGAGGAAAAATCCTCAGAGTTTGATTGGCTAGAAAGAAAACTAACGAGAAAACAAAAATATGAAGGAAAAAACAGAGCAAGTGCTCTGTAAAATATATTACTTCCTTCCACCGATTACATGATTATGATATGATCGATCTCCTATGTAAAGGAAATTACAAACTATATATAAGGGGTTATTCACCCTTTGTTCTTACTTAAAGACTAAGGAATCCTATGATAGGTGGGTTACAAGGAGAGTTTGGGGATTTAGACATCAAATATCTAAAGCAAAAAATCTCAAAATGTCGGTCGCAAATATCGAGAAGCTTTAGGAGAAATTTCGTTGCACTGTGCAAAATGGCTATGAAATTTTCGCAGCAAAAGGACAACATTTTCGCAGCCCAAGGCTGATTTCGCAGCCGTGCAAAAATTTCCTTCAACTTGGAGTGATCTGTTTCCAATGGTTGTAACTCCCTCATTTCAACTCTGAATCGCGCACCATTTGAGGTATTGGATTGTTAACTTCCTGAGCTTAAAAAAAAAACTCTCCAGGTAAGCGCTATCAGAGGATTTGGACATGTCTGACCGAGGAAGTTGAAACGCCCTCCTCTCCCATCCGACGTCAGGCGCCGGATGTGAAATATCTGGAGAAGGTGGAACGTCGGCCAGACAGAATTTCGGATGTGAGATATCCGAAGAAGGTGGAACGTCGGCCGGACATAATTCTTTCCTGGGTGGAATGAGCTATGTCGCGCATCGCAAGGGGGACCATCTGCGTGTGCAAGGGAGAGAGAGCCACGTGGCATTTTTTAGGGAGGATCCCACATTCCTTGCATTCCAGATTTGCTTATGGCAAAGGACTTCAAAGCTTCGGTTCTTCATGTTTCTGAGCTTTCCATTGCTTTGCCATGGATTCCAAAGAACTCTCCTCAATCTTGGATTGCTTTGGTGATCAAAAAGCTATCAAAAACACCAAAAATTACACAAAGTGATTAGAATTGATTGCAAAGGTCCTTAATATGTTAATTGGGTTAAAAGGTGATAACTACTACTCAAAAGTGTTTAAAAGAGTTAATTACAAGCTATAAAATAGCACTTTTTGAGTAGTAATCACTTTTTCAACCAAAGATTATGTTTTCTTTTAAAGCTAACCTTGAAATGAAAAAGCACCAATTCAACTTTGAATTAACATCAGTTATGAGTTGAAAACCCTTTCCAATGAACGATCCTAGAGCCACTATACTATGCTAGCTGAGGTTATCCTAGTACATGGTGATATAGGTTATAAATTTTGTTGATTACTCCCATCTGAGGACCAAAATCAAGGTACACCAGTAGATTGAGCACCAATCAATAGGATATACACCAGCTGGGCACAGAATCAAATGGCGCCGTTGCATGGGACCATTGAGAGGACAAGAATCAACTGGTACACCAATTGGGAACGAATCACATTGCATAAGCCAAAAGGCATTCTTCTATAGGCATACGTTCCGAATGAGCATGTAAAGGTGGTCTTCTCCTGGTCTTCAATAGCAATTTCAATTTGAAAGTACCTGGAGTAGCCATATAAGAAACAATAGAAAGGATGGCCTGAGACTCTCTCAAGTACTTGATCGATAAACGACAATGGGAAGTGGTCGTTCCTTGTTACAGCTTTCAACTTTCTGTAGTCAATACACACCCTCCAACCTGAAGTGAGGCATGTAGAAACTTCCTCTCCCTTATCATTTTGTACCACAGTGATCCCTGATTTCTTTGGCATGACTTGCGTAGGACTCACCCATGGGCTATCTTATATGGGGTAAATAATACCGGCCTGAAGTAGCTTAAGCACCTCAGCTCGCACCACCTATTGCAAGTGAGGGTTCAATCTTCTTTGGGGTAGACGAACTGGCTTAGCTTCTTCTTCCATATATATATGATGAGTACAGACTAAAGGGATGATCCCTTTTAGATTAGAGATTTTCCATCCTATCACCTTCTTACATCTCTTGAGGACTTCTAATAGAGAATCCTCCTGAGTAATGGTAAGAGATGAAGAAATAACAACAGGGCTCTGCTTGTTCTCCTCCAAGTATGCATATTTCAACTCAGCGGGTAATGGCTTCAGAATCAGCTTTAAGGTCTCCTCCTTAATGGCTTTTTGCGTCTCCACCCTATTGAATAGAGGTAGAATTTCTTCCCACTTCTTCAAAAGGTAAAAAGTAGCAAGCAATTCTGAGGGTTCAGGTGATCCTTCACCAAGATCCTCAAGACTCTCATTGAATTCTTTTAGCATTCTCTGATCACAATACTCCTCCACTAGGTTTTCAATCATACACACCTCTTCTGGTCCTTCTTCTTTGTCCGGATGGAATTGTTTCTTGTATAAGTAGAAGATGTTGAGTTCTATTGTCAGATTGCCAAAAGAGAGTTGCATCATTCCATTTCTACAATTGATAATGGCATTTGATGTAGCTATGAATGGTCTCCCAGGTATAATAGGGACACAGTTGGTTCCTTTTGCATTTGGATCCGTGTCCAAGACAACAAAATCTACTGGGTAGTAGAATTTGTCATTTTGGCCTAGGACATCTTTGATTATACCTTTTGGAATTTTCACAAATCTATCTGCTAGAGATAGAATGATTGATGTTGGTTTCAACTCTCCTAACCCCAATTGCTCATAGATAGAGTATGGTAGCAGGTTTACACTTGCTCCCAAGTCCAACAAAGCTCTTTCCAATGGCATCCCTCCAATCATCACCGAGATAGTAGAGCAGCCCGGATCTTTGTATTTTACTAGGGATTTGCACTATATAATGGAACTTACTTGCTCAGTCAAGAAGGCTTTCTTGCTCACGTTCAACCCTCTTTTTATAGTGCATAAGTTCTTTAGAAATTTTGCATACGTCGAAACTTGTTTAATCATATCTAGCAACGAGATATTAACTTTCACTTGCCTCAACACTTCAAGAATTTCCGATGCATTGTTGATTCCTTTTTTCCCATGTAAAGCTTGGGGAAAAGGTGGAGGCATGTGGTTCTTCCTCATATCTTCTTTGGCAATGTTCCTCTTCGGTCCTTCTTTTACAGTAAGATCATGGTCCTCCTTCTTCGTGTTGTTCCTTGGTCTCTTTCCTTTGAACTCCTCATTCTTCTTTTCCTCTACTTCCCTCTCTGTTTCTTGCTTTGGCGTGGTTATTGGTAGATCAACCTCTTTACCACTCCTTAGAGTGATCATTGCTTTTACTTCCCTCATTTGCGAAGATTCTCCTTCTTTAGCCTCCACTTCATGGACAACTTTTGGATTTTGATGAGGTTGGTAAGGAAACCTTTCCTTCTCTTGCACTGTGTTAAGGTTGGTAAGCCTAGAGATTGAGTAGTGAAGATTATCTATCTTCTGAGATAGATCATTTTTCACCCCATCCATCTTTTTATTCAACGTATTCTCTACACTATTGATTCTTTGACTGAGTTGAGTATTGATGGATTTCTGGTCTCCAATAAAATCTACCACAACCTTGCTAAGATTCATAATGGCTTGTTCCAGATTTGATGCTTGTGGAGGTGCTTGGTCGAGTTGCGTGTACTGAGGTGCCCTTGGCTTCCAAGAGAAATTCGGATGATTCCTCCAATTTGAATTGTAGGTGTTGCTATATGAAGCATTGTTACTAGCCTTAAATTATCTAATAACATTTGCTTGATCCCCAAACATTTCTCTCACAGCTAGCATCATAGGACACTCCTCCATCAAGTGCTCAAAAGATTGACAAATTGAACATGGCATAGCTTACACTGAGGCTTCAGCAATGGCTTGTACCTCGCGTATCTTTTTAATTTCCAGCTCCTCCAATCTTCTTACCATAGCTGTGAATTTTACTTTCATATCCATGTCTTCACTCAGTGTATACATCCCAACCTTAGCATTGGAAACACTAGGTTGAGAATTCATTTTCCCCACTTCTCTGGCATTCGATTCATCCCATCCTCGTGAAACTTTAGCTACATTACTCAAGCAATCCATGGCTTCCTCCAGATTCTTACTCATGAAGTCTCCTCCACACATCATTTCCAAGAGTTGCTTCATTAAGGAAGACATTTCATCATAGAAATAGCTCACCAACAGCCATGTATCAAAGCCATGGTGAGGACAAGCATTGTTTGCTTCCATGTATCTTTCCCAACACTCATAGAATTTCTCATTCTCTTTAGCTGAGAAATTTGAAATTTGCATTTTCAAGCCGTTAGTTCTATGAGTCAGGAAAAATTTCTTGAGAAATTCAGCTTGTAAATCTGTCCAAACTCAAATACTCCTTGGCCTAAGAGAATTAAGCCAAATTTTGGCCTTATCCTTTAAGGTAAAAGGAAATAGCTTCAGCCACATCAAGTCGATGAGCGCTCCTCCTTCTTGAAACGTATTACAAACTTCTTCAAATTCTTTGATATGTGCGTAGGGATTCTCTCTTTCCATGCCATGGAAAGTAGGTAGAAGTGGTACAATATGTGGTCTGATCACTAGTTACTCTGTAGGTGGCACTATACATGATGGTGCACTCATACGAGGTGGGTGCATGTGATCCCGTATAGAGCGGAATGCATTGAAATTGTCCTCTTGAGCGTGTTGACTATGCTGATCTTCAGGTGTAGGCTCCATGATATTCAAGCACAAATCCAACTCTGTATCATGAGGATTTTCAACTTTCACAAGTCTTCCCCCACTGTCTCATATCCAATATGGCATACACAAGTAGCAGTAACTGAAACAAAAATAAGAAAACAAAAAAAAACAAAAAAAAACAAAAGAAAACTAATCTAGAAAAAGATTCCAATTAACTAAAATAAAACCAAACGTAAATTAAAACAAGCACAAATTAAAAGAAAGTGATTAAAAAGGGTTAGTAGAAGAAAAGAAAAATTACCGAACTTATGACGAAGATCACAAGAATTTTGAGAAAATCATATCACTGTGAAGTGGCACCATCCCCGGCAACGACGCCATTTGATTCGTCCCTAAACGGTGTGCAACTTGATTCAGTCTTCAGATGGGAGTTATCAACAAAATTTATGACTACTACTCAAAAAATGTTATTTGATAGATTGTAATTAACTCTTTTAAACACTTTTGAGTAGTAGTTATTACCTTTTAACTCAATTAACATATTAAGGACCTTTGCAATCATTTCTAATCAAATTGTGTAAGTTTTGGTGTTTTTGTTAGTAATTTGATCACCAAAGCAATCCAAGATTGAGGAGAGTTCTTTGGAATCCATGGCAAAGCAATTGGAAGCTCATTAACATGAAGAACTAAAGCTTTGAAGCTTTAGAGTCCTTTGCCATAAGTAAATCATGAATGAAAGGAGGGAAAGCAAAGAGAGAAATCTACCATGAAGCATTCAAAAGGACAGCCACTGTCAGCCACTTTTGGAGCACTTCCTGGAGCTCAATTGATGCATACTATAAGTCGTTTCAAATCTTGGGAAGTCAGAAATCCAACGCTTCAAACGGTACACGATTCGGAGTTGAAATGAAGGAGTTAGAGCCATTGGAAGCCGATCACACCAAGCTGAAGGCCAATTTCATGGGTTGCGAAATCACAAGAGGATGGCTAGGAAATCAGCCTTTGGCTGCGAAATGGTGTCCTTCAGCTTGTGAAATTTCGCAGCCATCTTGCACGGCTGCGAAATTCTCCTGAGTGCTTCCCGATATTTGTGACCGACATTTTTAGATTTTTTGCTTTAGATATTTGATGTCTAAATCCTCATTCTCTCCTTGTAATCCACCTATCATAGGATTCCTTAGTCTTTAAGCAAGAACAAAGGGTAAATAGCCTCTTATATAATGTTTGTAATTTCCATTACAGAAAGATGTCGGGGAGCTTGTTCTCAGAGACATCCTTTTTATAGTTTTGAAAGGAAGTAAAATACAGAGCATTTGCTCTGCCTTACCTTCTCGTTTTGATTGTATATTATATTTAATTTTTCTTACTAGCCAAACAAGCTCTCAGGATGTTTCCTCAGAGAATGAGTGGCTAGGCTTTTAGTTCCTTGGAGCTAAGGTTGCCGGGTAAGGCCCCAAATGCAAGAATTGGTAGTTTTGTTATTTCAGTCGTTAATGAAGAGAAAGTGTGACCCAGTAATGATTTCTATGTTTTTAGTTAACTTAAAACACCTTCAATTCACCTGAGCCAACACTTGGTAAGGCAAGTGATCTCCGTCCATGGAGATGCACTAGTTTATCTCTTGTGAGCTTTTGGGAGGTGACTTGAAGGTAGGATTTTCTAGAATTGCCAACACTTGGTAAGCTTTTGGACTCTAAGGAGACATCCATTAGTTATCTCTTGCGAGCTTGAGAAGGGAAGTCCAAGGTTAAAGATCACCTTGAATGGAAAATGCTAGGTGAGAGGCACGAGCCATTGCAAGTTGCATCAGTGAGAGGGAATTAGTGCTAAAATTCATTAAAGGGAAACATCTGTACAACATCGGTTAGAGAATTAACTATATGTTAATTCTCTAATGCAAGGAAAAGATTCAAGTGACCGGAGCTCTGTTTTTGCATGAGGAGCCTCCCCTGTGAACCTAAAACTCTAAGGAATGCTTTCCTTCATAAGTAATTTCCATTACTTTCTTTTTAGTTAGCTTAAAACAAATCCTTTTTCAACCAAAGTTTATGTTTTCTTCTTAAGCTAACCTTGAAATGAAAAGGCACCAATTAAACTGTGAATTGGTATCAGTTGTAAGTTGAAAACCCTTCCCAGTGAACGATCCTAGAGCCACTATGCTATATTAGCTAAGGCTATCCTAATGCATGGTGATATAGGTTATAAATTTTGTTGATTACTCCCTTCTGAGGACCATAATCAAGGAACACCATCTGGACACGAATCAAATGGCACCATTGTCAGGGACCATTGAGAGGACATGAATCAGTTGAGACACCAATTGGGAATGAATCAAATGGCGCCATTGCCGGGGAAGGTGCTAACTTCACAGTGATATTATTTTAGCGTACTTGTGATTTTTCTTTCATTTTACTAACTCTTTTAATTGTTTCTTCTACTTGTTCATATTCTAACATATCTTTTAATTTAGTTTTAGTTAATCTAAGTCTTTTTGTAGTCTTGTTTTCTTTTGTTTTCTTTTGTTTTTATTTTTGTTACAGTTGATACTAGTTGTGTATGACAAATTGGATACGAGATAGTGGAGGAAGGCTTGTTGACTGTGAAACACCTCATAACAAGGAATTGGAATTGAGCTTGAACATCATGGAAACTACACCTGAAGATCAGCATAGTCACCATGGTCATTAGGACAATCCCAATGAATTCAGATCAATGAGGGACTGCATGCATCCACCTCGTATGAGTACACTATCATGTATAGTGCCCTCTACAGAGCAGTTAGTGATCAGACCGCATATTGTTCCACTTCTACCAACTTTCCATGGGATGGAAAGTGAGAATCCCTATACACATATCAAGGAATTTGAAGATGTTTGTAATACATTCCAAGAAGGAGGAGCTTCAATCGACTTGACGAGGCTTAAGCTATTTCCTTTTACTTTAAAGGATAAGGCCAAGATTTGGCTTAATTCTTTAAGGCCAAGGAGTATCCGTACTTGGACTGATTTACAAGCTGAATTCCTCAAAAAGTTTTTTCCTACTCACAGAACAAATGGCTTGAAAAGACAAATTTCAAACTTCTCAGCTAAAGAGAATGAGAAATTCTATGAGTGTTTGGAAAGATACATGGAAGCCATCAATGCTTGTCCTCACCATGGTTTTGATACATGGCTGTTGGTGAGTTATTTCTATGATGGGATGTCTTCCTCAATGAAGCAACTCCTCGAGACAATGTGTGGAGGAGATTTCATGAGTAAGAATCCGGAGGAAGCTATGGATTTCTTGAGTTATGTGGCTGAAGTTTCAAGAGGATGGGATGAACCAAACAAAGGAGAAGTGGGGAAAATGAAGTCTCAACCGAATGCTTTCAATGCTAAGGCTGGGATGTACACCTTGAATGAAGATGTTTATATGAAAGCAAAATTTGCAGCTATGACAAGAAGATTGGAGGAGCTAGAACTGAAAAAGATGCATGAAGTGCAAGGTGTTGCTAAAACACCAGTGCAAGTAAAGCCATGTTCTATTTGTCTGTCTTATGAACACTTGGTGGAGGAGTGCCCTACAATTCCAGTTGCTAGAGAAATGTTTGGAGATCAAGCAAATGTCATTGGACAATTTAAGCCCAATAGCAATGCTTCGTATGGAAACACTTACAACTCAAGTTGGAGGAACCATCCAAATTTTTCATGGAAGCCAAGAGCACCTCAATACCAACAGCCGGCTCAACCATCTCAACAAGCTTCAAGTCTTGAACAAGCAATAGTGAATCTCAGCAAGGTTGTGGGAGATTTTGTTGGAGACCAAAAATCCATCAATGCTTAACTCAGTCAAAGAATTGATAGTGCAGAGAATACTTTGAATAAAAGGATGGATGGGATGCAAAATGACTTATCTCAGAAGATAGATAATCTCCAATACTCAATCTCAAGGCTCACTAACTTGAACACAGTGCAAGAGAAGGGTAGATTTCCTTCTCAACCTCACCAAAACCCCAAGGGTATCCATGAAGTGGAAACGCATGAGGGAGAATCTTCTCAGGTGAGAGATGTCAAAGCTTTGATCACTCTAAGGAGTGGTAAAAGGTTGAGTTACCAACACCCAAGCCACATGTTGAAGAGGAAGTAGAAGAAGAGACAAAGAAGAGGGAGAAAATCAAAGGAAAGAAGAAATATATCAATGAAGGGAAAGAGGACCATGATTCAATAGTGAATGCAAATCCGGAGAAAGAACTTATTAAGGTAGAAATGATGAAGAAACACATCTCTCCACCTTTTTCTCAAGATTTGCATGGGAAAAAGGGGATAAAAAATGCATAAGAAATCCTTGAAGTATTGAGACAAGTGAAAGTCAATATTCCATTGCTGGATATGATTAAGCAAGTTCCAACATATGCAAAATTCCTAAAGGACTTGTGTACTATCAAAAGAGGGTTGAATGTGAATAAGAAAGCCTTCTTGACTAAGTAAGTAAGTGCAATCATACAATGCAAGTCTTCTTTGAAGTACAAAGATCCAGGATGTCCTACCATTTCAGTCATGATTGGGGGAAAGGTAGTGGAAAAAGCTTTGTTAGACTTGGGAGCAAGTGTGAATTTGCTACCATACTCTGTCTACAAGCAATTGGGACTTGGTGAATTGAAGCCAACATCAATCACTCTATTTTTAGCTGATAGATCAGTGAAAATTCCAAGGTGGATAATTGAAGATGTCTTAGTTCAAGTTGATAATTTCTACTATCCAGTAGATTTTGTTGTTCTTGATACGAACCCCTTTGTTAAGGAAGCTAATTATGTTCCTATCATCCTTGGCAGGCTATTCCTTGCTACCTCAAATGCAATCATCAATTGTAGGAATGGCCTCATGCAACTCACTTTTGGCAACATGACACTTGAGCTCAATATCTTTTATATGTCCAAAAAGCTAATCACTCCGGAAGAAGAAGAAGGTCCAGAAGAGGTATGCATTATTGACACTCTAGTGGAGTAGCACTGTAATTAGAATATGCAAGACAAGTTGAATGAAAATCTTGGGAATCTTGAAGAAGGGTTGTCTGAACCGCTGATGTGCTTGCTACTCTACATGGTTGGAGGAGGAAAGAAGAGATTCTGCCTTTATTCAATAAAGAGGAGGCACAAGAAGCTATTAAGGAAGAAATCCCAAGGCTCAATCTGAAACCTTTGCCCATGGAGTTGAAATACACGTACCTGGAAGAAAATAAACAATGCCCTGTTGTTATTTCTTCATCTCTTACTACTTATCAGGAGATTTCTCTACTTGAAGTTTTTAAGAGGTGTAAGAAAGCAATAGGATGGCAAATATCTGACTTGAAAGGCATCAGTCCCTTGGTTTGTACACATCATATATATATGGAGGATGAAGCTAAACCAATTTGTCAACCTCAAAGAAGATTGAATCCTCATTTGCAAGAAGTGGTGCGAGCTGAGGTGCTGAAGCTATTTCAAGCAGGTATTATTTATCCCATATCTGACAGCCCTTGGGTGAGTCCTACTCAAGTGGTACCAAAGAAGTCAGGGATTACTGTGGTTCTCAAATTTCTTAAGGAGAACATCTTCTCAAGATTTGGGGTGCCCAAGGCCATAATCAGTGATGGAGGTACTCATTTTTGCAACAAACCTTTTGAAACCCTATTAGCCAAGTATGGAGTGAAGCATAAGGTACACCTTATCACCCTCAAACTTTCGGGTAAGTGGAGCTAGCAAATAGGGAAATCAAGAACATATTGATGAAAGTGGTGATCACGAGCAGAAAATATTGGTCTATTAAGCTTCATGATTCATTATGGGCATATAGAACAACTTACAAGACTATTCTTGTTATGTCTCCCTATCGCCTAGTCTATGGCAAAGCATGCCATCTCCCTGTGGAAGTTGAATATAAGGCTTGGTAGGCAAAAGAGGTTAAACATGGACTTGATCAGAGCTGGGGCAAAGAGGTGCTTAGACCTTAATGAGATGGAGGAATTAAGAAATGATGCTTACATCAATTCCAAAGTTGCAAAACAGAGGATGAAGAGGTGGCATGACCAATTAATCTCCAATAAAGAATTCTGAAAAGGACAAAGAGTCTTACTCTATGACTCAAGGCTCCATATATTTCCTGGAAAGCTCAAATCAAGGTGGATAGGTCCTTTCATTATTCACCAAGTGCATCTCAATGGAGTGGTGGAATTACTGAATTCCAATGGCACAAACATCTTTAAAGTCAATGGTCATTGTCTCAAACAATTCATTGAGCCATTCAAGTAAGAAAATGAGGAAATCAACCTCCTTGAGCCATAGAAGGCCTAATCAGAGAAGGGTTAGATGGACTTGGTTTCACCAAAGTCCATATTTTTTGTTTAATTGTGTTAATTTATAAGCTTTGTAAATTGTTTTAGTTTTAATTTTGGTCTTAAATTGTGTTATTTATATGTAACTTAATCTTTTGTAATGATCAAAATCAGGAGGAATTGCAAAGAAATTGAAAGAAGGAAGCTAGGAATCAAGAGGAGCTCAAAATCAAGGAAAAGCAGTGGTCTGCGAGATTCCGCAGCCTAAAAAGGGCCCCTGCGAAAATGGCCCTTGGCTGCGAAATAATTTTACAGCCCCCAAGTAGCCACTGTGAAAATGCTCATCGGCTGCGAAATCATTTCACAGCCCCATGCCCCTCTCTGCAAAAAAATTCACAGCTGCGAAACACCTCTTTGGCACACGAGTGCCATTTCGCAGACCCCTCTCCCTCATTTCGCAACTGCGAAACTGTTGTGAAATCCTCCATGCCTTAAAATCCCAAATTTTGTAGCCGAGCCCCCATTTCGCAGGTGGTTTCGCAGCTGCGAAACCACACCTTGGCACACGAGTGCCATTTCGTAGCTTCGTACCCTCATTTTGCAGCTGCAAAATGGTTGCTAAAATGCCCCCCTCTGCGAAATCCACCCCCCGCTGTGAAATTGCCCCCCTACTGCGAAAATGAAAAGCGTCACTTGACATCCTTTTTAAACGTTATAAATTCTCTATTTTCTATTCTAACCGGTCATTTGAACTTCAAAAAGGTACCAAGAGGAGCTAAACCAGAGGAACTCCCGTCTGTCCCTCCTCCGCCTGAGCGAGCCGCGTGCACCTCCGGCCGTTTTCTCCGACACAACCATGGCTAGAACTCGAGGAGCTATGTCCTCGTCCCCATCAACTCTTCTGAGAATCCCAAGAGACACACCTGTACAAGGCGCCATATCTGAGCCTCCGCGGCCACGAGTTGTCCCACCTCCGGTTGAGGACGCACCCATCAGTCCTCTGCCTAAGCGTTATAACACAAGGAGGTAACTTACCATGGCCGGTGCGAGCTCTTCCAAAGGCCAAAAGTCAGGTATCGGTCCCCCAAAGAAGAAAGCCAAGGTCTCAGAGCCAATTGATTTAACAAAGCCGTCTTCAGAGCCTGAATCAGAGCCTCGGCCATCTCCACCACCTGTCAAAAAGCCTCAGTCGTCTCAGCCACCAGCCCAAGAGTCTCAGATTCCCTCAAGCATGACTCCTGAGGTAGTTATCAGATGCCCCATGGTTACATAATCACCAATTGAAGGAAATTTGGATTGCAGGGCAAGGCCATTCCACTCGGAACTCTCTTTTGACACAGCCACTTTCAGACTTCAGCCTGAGCTCAAGGATTCCTTCCGTCTACTACAGAGGTATCATATGGAGCACTTGCTGACTCCCAGGGATTTTTTCTATCCCCGCATGGCATTGGACTTCTATTAGTCCATGACCACAAACCACGTCCAGGATCCTATAGTCATCCACTTCACCATAGACGGACGCCATGGTATTCTGGGAGCCCGACATATAGAAGAGGCACTACATATTCCTTATGAGCCAGCATGTCCAGAGGATTTTCAAGTCTGGACTCATCCTGCACAGAGCGACATAGTTCATACTCTGTCCAGAGGGGCATCCGCACGCCACTATATCTTGAGGAAGGAGCTCCCTCCCAGCATGTTCTTCATTGATGCACTCCTGCGCCATAACATCTTTTCACTTCAACATTGGGTACAAAGGAGAGGAGTTTTGCTGGAAGCATTGTTTAGGATATTTGAGGGATACTTCTTTGGCCCTCATCATCTCATCATGGCCGCTTTTCTGTAGTTTGAAGAGAAGGTCCATAGGAAGAAGCTACTCCGAGCGGATGCTATTCCACTTCTCTTCCCCAGATTGTTATGCTAGATTCTAGAGCATTTGGGATACCCAACAGAGCCTCAGCTTGAGCGTAGACACATTTGTTGAGAGATATTCACTCTCGACAGATGGACGAGTATGACAACCTATGGTGCAGACTAGGGAGCCCCAGCTGGACCAGAGCATCCAGCCCAGCTAGAGGAGCCAATTGAGATACCAGTTGACACTCCGCCACCCGCCCCTGCAGTGGCCTCTACAGAGCCTATACCTGAGGTTGCACCCTCTGCTCCTCAGGCCACACCACAGACGCCCCCTGTTATTCCACCCATATTAGAGCCATTTCCTTCATCTGAGCCTAGGATTGCCATACCCATTATCGAGTGTAGAGGCCTATGCCACACTTTCCAGGCATTGGCCACTTCTCAGAGCATCCTCACTCAGTAGATGACAACTCTTTGTGCTCATCAAGAACAGATTATCGCCACTCAGACCCAGCACACTGCCATCCTGAGGCAGATTCAACATCATCTGGGTATTCTATCAACTCCTGAGCATGCCATTCCTATCTCACCAGAGCCAACACAGGCCCCTCCTTTTGTAGAGCTGACTATACCTCCTGAGGAGCCTACTATAGGAGAGATAGAGGCAGCTGAGCCATCATCTCCACATCATCCTCCAGACACCATCTGATCATTTTCATAGTTTCTTTTTATATATTTCGATTATGTATTTCCTTTATGTTTTCCTTATCATAGTAGCACATGAAATCCCATCCTTTTTATATTTCATATATTAGGATTAGTTGTATTACTTGTTCTCTTTTTGTATTTTCATCAAATGAAGTAATACAAATCTATCACTTTTTTATCACTCTTAGCATTATTTTATTTTATTTCCTCTACTCATATCTTTTATTGTTTTTAAAACATGTGGTTTCTCCAATCAATACTCGAAATTGATATCACTCAAGAGGTAACACTTCCTCCCTATAATCTCAATCGCTCATGCCACATTGAGGACAATGTTCAGCTTGGTTAGGGGGAGAGTTGAGGAAGGAAGTTTTTGTTATTTATGCTAAGTTATTTTGGTAATTTAGTTGATTTTTGTTTAATCTTAAATTTTTTTAAAGTTTTTTATTCTACTCTCCATGGTTATTAAGGAAAAATTTTCAAATTGAATTTTTGTTTTTCACTTGACTTAGAGTTTGTATTATGCTTACTAAAGTTGATGAATTGTTGAAGCTTCTATTGAATTCAAGCTTAGTTCTTCCACTTGAAGCTATTCACACACTGTGCACAATGGATTCTGATTATAAGATGAGAAACTATTTCCCTCTTCACTTAAGAAAATTTAGACTTGGTATCTTTGACCTTATTTTAATAGTGTTGGGACACCTTATAAAAGGCCAATGAGTCTTTGAAAAAAGAAAGAAAGAAAGAAAAATGTTTGCTTGCCTTGCAACCCGAGCAAGGTCTGAGGGGTATATGGTGAAAATCTTTAAAGCCTAATGCCCTAGGTCTTCATTGGTTAGGAGTCACTGACCTCAATGCTCGTTACAAGGGTGAATAGGTGGAGTTTAACATATTGTAGGTGCTTGGGTATTAAAATTCATTCTCAAAAGTTCGGGGTAAAATCTGAGGAGTTAGTGGTTGAAAGATCCTTAAAGCTTGATGCCCTAAACCTTAATTGGTTGGGAATCATCGATGGACCCTCGTTACATGGACAATTTAGAAAAGAATACCCTTAAGCCTTGTACTCCTACAATGAAAAAAATTGTGAAACGAAAGGGTGCTTTCTTAGCCTATTAAATTTGGCCAGTTTGCTAAGTGTTGAAAAAGAGCTAGGTTGGGGGGAGAGATTAGTTCAGCATACTATATTCGGAAACTATCAACTAACCATTAGATTTTTGTGGAAGAGTAAGGTTTGGTCCTTTGGAAATGGAAATGATTTTAAAGCTTCAATTTGAATAATGCCTTCTCTTTATGAATTGTGATTAGCAAGGTATTTGATAACTCTTGTTGAAATTTGAGTTTATATTTCTTTAATATTTCATGTGAGAGTTTGATCATCATGCCACTTAAAATATATTGAAGTGATAAGCATGATCTTGTAAAGTATATTACTTTTTAGTACTTTTTCTCTCCTTTATTGCTAAGGGACTAGCAATATGTCGGTTGGCATTTTGATTCGTTCCCAATTGGTGTCTCAGCTGATTCATGTCCAGCTGGTGTCCCTTGATTTTGGTCCTTAGGAGTAATCAACAAAATTTATAACCTATTACACCATGTACTAGGATAGCTTTAGCTAGCATAGCATATTGGCTCTAGGGTTGTTCACTGGGATAGGTTTTCACTCCACAATTGATAGTACTTCAAAGATGAATTGGTGCTTTTTCATTTCAAGGTTAGCTTTGAAAGAAAACATAAAGATATTTGAGTGAAAAAGGTTTGGTTTTAAACTAACCAAAAATAGTAATTGATTTTACTTACAAAGAAAAGTGTTTCTTGGAGTTTCAGATCACTAGGCTCAGGTTCCTCATACAAAAAGGAGAGTTCCGGTCACTTGTTTCTTTTCCTCGCATTAGAGAATTAACATATAGTTAATTCTCTAACCGGTGTGGTACAGATGCTTCCCCTTAATGGGTTCAAACACTAAATCCCTCTCACTGATGCATCTTGCAATGGCTCGTGCCTCTCACCTAGCATTTGCCATTCAAGGTGATCTTTAACCTTGGATTACTCGTCAAAAGCTCGCAAGAGATAACTAATGGATGTCTCCTAAGAATCCAAAAGCTTACCAAGTGTTGGCTATTCTAGAAAATCCTACCTTCAAACCACCTCCCAAAGGCTCGTAAGAGATAAACTAGTGTATCTCAATGGACGGAGACTACTTGCCTTACCAAGTGTTGGCCCAGGTGATTTAAAGGCGTTTTAAGTTAACTAAAAAGATAAAAACAATTAACGGGTCACACTTTCTCTTCATTAAAAACTAAAACAACAAAACTTCCAATTTATGCATGAGGAAACTTACCCGAATTTCTTCACTCCAAGAGACGAAGAGCCTAGCCTCTCATCCTCTGAGGAAAAATCCTCATAGTTTGATTGGCTAGAAAGAAAAATAACGAGAAAACAAAAATATGTATAGGAAAAACAGAGCAAGTGCTCTGTAAAAATATATTTCTTCCTCTCGTCAGATCAGATGATGATATGAGAACAAGCTCATGACATTGATTACATGATTTGTAAAGAAAATTACAACTATATATAAGAGGTTATTCACCCTTTGTTCTTACTTAAAGACTAAGGAATCCTATGATAGGTAGGTTACAAGGAGAGTTTGGGGATTTAGACATCAAATATCTAAAGAAAAAAATCTCAAAATGTCAGTCGCAAATATCGGGAAGCTTCAGGAGAAATTCCGTTGCACTGTGCCAAATGGCTGCGAAATTTTCGCAGCAAAAGGACAACATTTTCGTAGCCAAAGGCTGATTTCGCAGCCGTGTGAAATTTTCCTTCAGCTTGGAGTGATTGGCTTCCAATGTCTATAACTCCTTCATTTCAACTCCGAATCGTGCACTATTTAAAGCATTGGATTGTTGACTTCCTGACCTTTGAAACAAAATATAGCATGCATAAATTGGACTTCAGGAAGTGCTCCAAAAGTGGCTGAAATGACTGTCATCAAGAATGCTTCATGGCGGATTTCTCTTTGCTTCCCCTCCTTGCATTCCAGATTTGCTTATGGCAAAGGACTTCAAAGCTTCGGTTCTTCATGTTTCTGAGCTTTCCATTGTTTTTCCATGGATTCCAAAGAACTCTCCTCAATCTTGGATTGCTTTGGTGATCAAAAAGCTATCAAAAGCACCAAAACTTACACAATTTGATTAGAAATGATTGCAAGGGTCCTTAATATGTTAATTGGGTTAAAAGGTAATAACTACTACTCAAAAGTGTTTAAAAGAGTTAATTACAAGCTATAAAATAACACTTTTTGAGTAGTAATCACTCCCCCCAACTGACATATTGCTAGTCCCTTAGCAATGAAGGAGAGAAAAATAAAAATAAACAGTACTATAATTTACAACATCATGCTAATCAAAAAAACAATTTTCAAGTGGCATGATGATCTAGCTCTCACATGGAACATTAAAGAAATAAAACTCAAACTTCAACAAGAGTTATCAAATAACTTGTCTAATCACAATTCTTAAAGAGAAGGCATTATGCAAATTTAAGCTTTAAAAGAGTTTCCACTCCCAAAGGGCCAAACCTTACTCTTCCACAAAAATCTAAATGTTATTTATTAGCTTCCGAATATAGTATGCTGAACTAATCTCTCCCCCTAACCTAGTTCTTTTTTAAAGCTTAGCAAACTAATCAACCTCGAATAGGCTAAGAACGCACCTCTTTTCACAATTTTTTTTCATTGTAGGAGTACAAGGCTAAAGGTATTCTTTTCTAAATTGTCCATGTAACGGGGGTCCATCGATGACTCCCAACCAATTAAGGTTTAGGGCATCAAGCTTTAAGGATCTTTCAACCACTAACTCCTCGGATTTTACCCCGGACTTTTGAGAATGAATTTTAATACCCAAGCACCTACAGTATGTTAAACTCCACCTATTCACCCTTGTAACGAGCATTGAGGTCGGTGACTCCCAACCAATGAAGGCTTAGGGCACCAGGTTTTAAAGATTTTCACCATATACCCCTCAAACCTTGCTCGGGTTTCAAGGAAAGCAAACATTTTTCTTTCTTTCTTTCTTTTTTTCAAAAGCTCATTGGCCTTTTATAAGGTGTCCCAACACTATTAAATGAGGTCAAAGGTACCAAGTCTAAATATTCCTAAGTCAAGAGGGAAATAGTTTTTCATCTTATAATCAGAACCTATTGTGCACAGTGTGTGAATAGCTTAAAGTGGAAGAACTAAGCTTGAATTCAATAGAAGTTTCAACAATTCATCAACTTTAATAAGCATAATATAAACTCTAAGTCAAGTAAAAAGACAAAAATTCAATTTCTCCCTTTTCATTTTGAAAATTTTTCCTTAATAACCATGGAGAGTAGAATAAAAACTTAAAAAAATTTTAAAATTAAGCAAAAAGCAACTAAATTACCAAAATAACTTAGCATTAATAACAAAACTTACTTCCTCAACTCTCCCCTCAACCAAGCTGAACGTTGTCCTCAATGTGACAAAAGCGATTAAAAAATAGGGAGGAAGTGGTACCTCCTTAGTGACATGGAGTCTGACTCGTATAGGAGAAACCACATGTTTAAAAAAAAGCAAAAGAGTTAGTGAGTAGAGGAAATAGAAAAATGCCAAGTTTAAACAAAAAATGATGTCTATATATGATGCATCATCAGTAATACATCCAATCCTAGAATATAAGACATCAAAACATGGAATTATCCATACTAATATAATATGTAAATACAAAAAAGTAAAGAGATGATCAAGTAATGGTAGGGCCATGTGGAGCTGATGCATCTGTGGTGGCCTCTTGAGTGGGTTGGATCAGTACTTTGATCTCTGTTTTGGTAGTCTCCTTAGGTGGTATAGTCTCCTCAGCTGGAGCTATGGGCTTTGATGGTTTAAGGAGGTAAGAAATGGAGTAAGAGGCTTCCTGTGTGATCTCAGTGAGAGGGCTCTCCTCTTTAGATGCATGGTTGTGAGGCTTTGTTGGCATTTTCACAACTTTCCTTGGCTTTGCAAAGTGTTTTCGCAAACCTCCCTTCATTTTGCAAGTCAATTTCGTAGCCAGGAGGTCATTTCGTAGCTTGGAGATCATTTTGCAGCCAAAAGGAAAAAGAAAAACATTTTCACAGCTCATGGAAAAGAAGAGAAACATTTTTGTAGCCCATTTTGAAGCTTGGAAATCATTTCACAACCATTTTGAAGTTTGGAAAATCATTTCACAACCGAAAGGCCATTTTCACACCAAATGGAGGATTTCATAGGGGGTAGGTCTGGGGCTGCGAAATCATTTTGCAGGCAAAGTGGAATTTTGCAGCCCATTTTGATGCCAAATTCCATTTTGGAAGCCAATGGAAAAAATAGAAACATTTTAGCACCCCTTTTGAAGCTTGGAGATCATTTTGTAGCCATTTCGAAGCTAAATGGAAAAAAAAACATAAAAAAGAAGATTGCATCCCATTTTTGAAGCTTGGAGATCGTTTCTGCGGCGGGGGGAGGATTTTGGAGAGGGGGGATTTTTGCAGCCCATTTTGCAGCTGCGAAAAGGGTGTACGGCGCTGCGAAGTGGCACTCGTGTGCCAAAGGGTGGTTTCGCAGCTGCGAAACACCCTTCGAAATGGCTCCTCGGCTGCGAAATTCCCGCTCAGCTTTGCCCATTCATCTTCAAACGGCCATAACTTTTTTGTTTCAACTCCAAATTGTGTACCGTTTGAAGCATTGGACTCCTGACTTCCCAAGCTTCGAATCGACATATAGTATGCATAATTTGATCTCCAGGAAGTGCTCCAAAAACGTATCCAACAGTAGCAAAATGGGGTGCGGCTGCAACATTTCCGTTCAGCTTTGCACAGTCATCTTCAAACGGCCATAACTTCTTTGTTTCAACTCCAAATCGAGCACCGTTTGAAGCTATGGACTCCTGACTTCCCAATATTTGAAATGACATATGGTATACATGAAATTGACTTCAGGAAGTGATTGAAATGTGTCAAATAGTTGCCAAAATGGGGGTGCGGCTTCATGGTGTGCGCGCTGAAGGATTTTAAGGCGTGGAGGATTTCGCAACCATTTCACAGCTATGAAATGAGTGTACAGGGCTGCAAAATGGCACTCGTGTGCCAAAGGGTGGTTTCACAGCTGCGAAACATCCTTCCAAATGGCTCCTCGGCTACGAAATGGAGGATTTCAAGGCGTGGAGGTTTCGCAGCCATTTCGCAGCTGCGAAACGGGTGTACGGGCTTGCGAAATGGCACTCGTGTGCCAAGGGACCTCTTTGCAGCTGCGAAAATTTTCACAGAGGAGAATGGGCGGCTGCGAAACCATTTCGCAGCGAGAGGTGATTTTTCACAGCGGCTTATTTTTGCTGCGAAATTTCGCAGCCCATGCTCTCTCCTTGCTTTTTGAGCTCCTCTTGATTCCCAACTTCCTTCTTTCACCTTTTTTGACATTCCTCTTGATTTTGATCATCCAAAAACCTATGTTACATAAAAAAAAATTAAAATTAAAGCATTGAAATCAAAATTAAAGCATTGAAATCAAAATTAAAACAAGTAATAAATAAAGCAAAAAGATATGGACTAGCTAGTCTTTAGAAAGACTAAGTCCATCAAAAAATTTGATCCTGATTTAGCTTTCCCGGATCCCATATGAAGTTTGCATCCCTCACTTGAGATTTGGTTTGTATGATTTTCCCATACAAAGCTTGGAGGAAAGATGGAGGCATGTGTTTCTTTATCATTTCTTCCTTGATGACTATCATCTGTGGTTCTCCTTGTACATTAACATCATAGCCATCTTTCTCTGTACTTTTCCCCTTTCTCTTTCCTTTGATTTCCTCCCCTTTTCTTTCTCTGTTTTACTCTCTTCATCATGCTCTAACTTGGATGTGGGCAGATCAACCTCTTTACCACTCCTCAGAGTGATCACTTCTTTGACTTCCCTCTTTGTGAAGATTCTCCCTCCTTAGCCTCCATTTCATGGATACTTTTTTGATTTTGATGAGGTTGAGAAGGAAAGTTTCCTTTTTCTTGCACTGTGTTGAGGTTGGCAAACCTTGAGATTGAATATTAGAGATTATCTATCTTCTGAGATAGATCATTTTGCACTCCATCCATCTTTTTGTTCAATGAACTCTCTACACTATCAATTCTTTGACTGAGCTGAGCATTGATGGATTTTTGAGCTTCAACAAAGTCTCCCACGACCTTGCTAAGATTCACCATAGCTTGATCAAGGTTTGAGGCTTGCTGTGGTGCTTGAGCAGGTTGCTTGTACTGAGGTGGCTGTGGTTTCCAAGAGAATTTTGGATGGTCCCTCCAATTGGAATTATAGGTGTTGCAATCACCAAACATTTCCCTCACCGTTGGAATGGTAGGACACTCTTCCACCAAGTGCTCATAAGATAGACAAATGACACAAGGCATAGCTTGCAATGGTGTCTGAGAGATGGCTTTCACTTCTTGCATCTTCTTCATTTCTAGCTCTTCCAATCTCCTTGCCATAGCTGGAATCTTTGCCTTCATGTCTATGCCATCATTCAAAATATACATCTCACCCTTAGCATTAGGTTGAGACGTCATTCTCCCCATATTTCTAGCATTTGGTTCATCCCATCTTCTTAAAATTTCACCCACATAACTCATGAAGCTCATGGCTTTCTCTGTTATCTCGTATTCAACACGACATGCACAACTAGCAATTTGTGAATTAAAAACAGAGAAAACAAAAGAAAACAAAAGAAAAACAATTCTAAGAAAAAATTAAGCTAAACTAAAAACTAAATAAAAGGTATACTAAAAAATGAACAAAGAAAAATAAATAAAAAGAGTTAGTAAAAGGAAAAGAAAATTCACCAAACTTGTGATGAAGATCACAAGTACTCTGGAAAGGTGATATCATTGTAAAGTGGCACCACCCCTGGCAACGGCGCCATTTTGATTCGTTCCAAATTGGTGTCTCAACTGATTCATGTCTAGCTGTGTCCCTTGATTTTGGTCCTCAGCAAGTAATCAACAAAATTTATAACCTATTACACCATGTACTAGGATAGCCTTAGCTAGCATAGATAGTGGCTCTAAGGTTGTTCACTGGGATGGGTTTTCACTCCACAATTGATAGTACTTCAAAGATGAATTGGTGCTTTTTCATTTCAAGGTTAGCTTTAAAAGAAAACATAAAGATATTTGAGTGAAAAAGGATTGGTTTTAAACTAACCAAAAATAGTAATTGATTTTACTTACAAAGAAAAGTGTTTCTTGGAGTTTCAGATCACTAGGCTCAGGTTCCTCATACAAAAAGGAGAGTTCCGGTCACTTGTTTCTTTTCCTCGCATTAGAGAATTAACATATAGTTAATTCTCTAACCGGTGTGGTACAGATGCTTCCCCTTAATGGGTTCAAACATTAAATCCCTCTCACTGATGCATCTTGCAATGGCTCGTGCCTCTCACCTAGCATTTGCCATTCAAGGTGATCTTTAACCTTGGATTACTCATCAAAAGCTCACAAGAGATAACTAATGGATGTCTCCTAAGAGTCCAAAAGCTTACCAAGTGTTGGCTATTCTAGAAAATCCTACCTTCAAACCACCTCCCAAAGGCTCGTAAGAGATAAACTAGTGTATCTCAATGGACGGAGACTACTTGCCTTACCAAGTGTTCGCCTAGGTGATTTAAAGGCATTTTAAGTTAACTAAAAAGATAAAAACCATTAACGGGTCACACTTTCTCTTCATTAAAAACTAAAACAACAAAACTTCCAATTTATGCATGAGGAAACTTACCCGGATTTCTTCACTCCAAGAGACGAAGAGCCTAGCCTCTCATCCTCTGAGGAAAAATCCTCATAGTTTGATTGGCTAGAAAGAAAAATAACGAGAAAACAAAAATATGTATAGGAAAAACAGAGCAAGTGCTCTGTAAAAATATATTTCTTCCTCTCGTCAGATTACATGATGATATGAGAACAAGCTCCCGACATTGATTACATGATTTGTAAAGAAAATTACAACTATATATAAGAGGTTATTCACCCTTTGTTCTTACTTAAAGACTAAGGAATCCTATGATAGGTGGGTTACAAGGACAGTTTGGGGATTTAGACATCAAATATCTAAAGAAAAAAATCTCAAAATGTTGGTCGCAAATATCGGGAAGCTTCAGGAGAAATTCCATTGCACTATGCAAAATGGCTGCGAAATTTTTGCAGCAAAAGGACAACATTTTCGCAGCCAAAGGCTGATTTCGCAGCCGTGTGAAATTTTCCTTCAGCTTGGAGTGATCGGATTCCAATGGCTGTAACTCCTTCATTTCAACTCTGAATCACGCACCGTTTGAAGCATTGGATTGTTGACTTCCTGAGCTTTGAAATGACATATAGCATGGATAAATTGGACTTTAGGAGGTGCTCCAAAAGTGGCTGAAATGACTGTCATCAAGAATGCTTCATGGCAGATTTCTCTTTGCTTCCCCTCCTTGCATTCCGGATTTGCTTATGGAAAAGGACTTCAAAGCTTCGATTCTTCATGTTTCTGAGCTTTCCATTGCTTTGCCATGGATTCCAAAGAACTCTCCTCAATCTTAGATTATTTTGGTGATCAAAAAGCTATCAAAAGCACCAAAACTTACACAATTTGATTAGAAATGATTGCAAGGGTCCTTAATATGCTAATTGGGTTAAAAGGTAATAACTACTACTCAGAAGTGTTTAAAAGAGTTAATTATAAGCTATAAAATAGCACTTTTAGAGTAGTAATCAGGGGGAGTGATTACTACTCAAAAAGTGCTATTTGATAGCTTGTAATTAACTCTTTTAAACACTTTGAGTATTAGTTATTACCTTTTAACTCAATTAACATATTGAGGACCTTTGCAATCATTTCTAATCAAATTTTGTATGTTTTGGTGTTTTTGTTAGTTATTTGATCACCAAAGCAATTCGAGATTGAGGAAAGTTCTTTGGAATCCATGGCAAAGCAATTGGAAGCTCATTAATATGAAGAACCAAAGCTTTAAAGCTTTAGAGTCCTTTGCCATAAGCAAATCATGAATGAAAGGAGGGAAAGCAAAGAGAGAAATCTACCATGAAGCATTCAAAAGGACAGCCACTGTCAGCCACTTTTGGAGCACTTCCTGAAACTCAATTAATGCATACTATATGTCGTTTCGAAGCTCAAGAAGTCAGCAATCCAACGCTTTAAACGGTGCGTGCGATTCGAAATTGAAATGAAGGAGTTAGAGCCATTGGAAGTGATCACACCAAGCTGAAGGCCAATTTCGCGGACTGTGAAATCAGCCTTTGGCTGCGAAATCACAAGAGGATGGCTGCGAAATGGTGTCCTTCAGCTTGCGAAATTTCGCAGCCATCTTGCACGGCTATGAAATTCTCCTGAGTGCTTCCCGATATTTGCAACCGACATTTTTAGATTTTTTGCTTTAGATATTTGATGTCTAAATCCCCATTCTCTCCTTGTAATCCACCTATCATAGGATTCCTTAGTCTTTAAGCAAGAACAAAGGGTAAATAGCCTCTTATATAATGTTTGTAATTTCCATTACTGAAAGATGTCGAGGAGCTTGTTCTCAGAGACATCCTTTGTATAGTTTTGAAAGGAAGTAAAATACAAAGCATTTGCTCTGCCTTACCTTCTCGTTTTGATTGTATATTATATTTAATTTTTCTTACTAGCCAAACAAGCTCTGAGGATGTTTCCTCAGAGAATGAGTGGCTAGGCTTTTAGTTCATTGGAGCTAAGGTTGCCGGGTAAGGCCCCAAATGCAAGAATTAGTAGTTTTGTTGTTTCAGCCGTTAATGAAGAGAAAGTGTGACCCATTAATGATTTCTATGTTTTTAGTTAACTTAAAACACCTTCAATTCACCTGAGCCAAAACTTGGTAAGGCAAGTGATCTCCGTCCATAGAGATGCACTAGTTTATCTCTTGCGAGCTTTTGGGAGGTGAACTGAAGGTAGGATTTTCTAGAATTGCCAACACTTGGTAAGCTTTTGGACTTTAAGGAGACATCCATTAGTTATCTCTTGCGAGCTTGAGAAGAGAAGTCCAAGGTTAATGATCACCTTGAATGGAAAATGCTAGGTGAGAGGCACGAACCATTGCAAGTTGCATCAGTGAGAGGGAATTAGTGCTGAAATTCATTAAAGGGAAACATCTGTACAACACCGGTTAGAGAATTAACGATATGTTAATTCTCTAATGCGAGGAAAAGATTCAAGTGACCGGAGCTCTATTTTTGCATGAGAAGCCTCCCCTATGAACCTAAAAATCCAAGGAATGCTTTCCTTCATAAGTAATTTCCATTACTTTCTTTTTAGTTAGCTTAAAAAAAATCCTTTTTCAACCAAAGTTTATGTTTTCTTCTTAAGCGAACCTTGAAATGAAAAAACACTAATTGAACTGTGAATTGGTATCAGTTGTAAGTTGAAAACCCTTCCCAGTGAACGATCCTAGAGCCACTATGCTATATTAGCTAAGGCTATCCTAATGCATGATGATATAGGTTATAAATTTTGTTGATTACTCTCTTCTGAGGACCACAATCAAGGAACACCAGTTGGACACGAATCAAATGGCACCACTGTCAGGGACCATTGAGAGGACATGAATCAGCTGAGACACCAATTGGGAATGAATCAATTTATAAACCTGATTCACCATATACTAGGGTAGCATAGCTAGCATAGCATAGTGGTTCTAGGATCATTCACAGGGATGGGTTTTCATATCACACATGATATTAGTTTCAAAAGATGGTTTTCCTTTTATCAATTAGCTTTAAAAGAAAACATAATCGTTTGGTTGAAAAAGATTGTGTTTAAGCTAATCAAAATAATAATTGTGATTAATTACAAAGAAAAGGTTTCTTGGACTTCCAGGTCACTAGGTTCAGATCCCTTATACAAAAAGAGAAAATTCCGGATCTTTTCCTCGAATTGGGGATTTAACATGTAGTTATTTCCAGAAATGGTGTGGTACAGTTACTTCCCATTAATGGTTTCAACCCTAAAACCTCTCACTGACTCACCTTGCAATGGTTCATACCTCTCACCTGGAATTAGCCATTCAAGGAGGTCCTTAACCTTGGAATACCCTTCAAAAGCTCGTAAGAGATAACTAATGGATATCTCCGAAGAGTCCAAAAGCTTACCAAGTGTTGGCTATTCTAAGTACTCCTACCTTTAAACCACCTCCCAGAGGCTCGCAAGAGATAACTTAATGGATCTCTATGGGCTGAGTCCAAATGCTTACCAAGTGTTGGCCCAGGCGATTTTAAGGGATTTTAAGTTAACTAGAAAAATAGAAACCATTAACAGGTCACAACCTCCTTTCATTAAAACTGAAACAAGGAAAACTCCCAATATTGTATCCAAATCCTTTACCTAACTTCCTTTAGTCCAAGAAATGAAAAAGTCTAGCCACTCATCCTCTAAGAAAACGTCCTTAAAGGTTGTTTGGCTAGAAAGAAAATAAAAGACAAAATGAGAAGGTAAGGCAAAGCAAAGCTCTGTATTTTTACTTACTAATAATAATGTACAAGTGATCCCTAAGAACTTCTTTCGAGAGTTTGAGATATCGATATGGAGATATTCTAAGACATAAATAGAGAGATATTTGCAACCCCTCACTAAAATATCCTAAAAAATCTAAAAACAAAATATCTTCAACTAATTACAAGGATAGAATGGGTAATTACACAAAATATCTTGAAATAAAAATCTGACAGAGTCGATAGGAAAATATCCCAAATTTACACAGGGGGAATTTTCGCAAGTTAAAAGGGACTTGCGGAAATTTCGCAAGTTAAAACAGGGATTTGCGAAATTGCTTTTCTTCAATTGTGGTTTCGCAAGTCTTTCGCAAATCATTCGCAAGTTAAAGAAGGGACTTGCAAAAATTTCACAAGTTAAAAAGGAACTTGCGAAATTCCTTCAGCTTTGTTGCTCTCTGTCTTGCAGTACAAACTCCTCACTAGTTTTGCAAGTTGAAAGAGGAACTTGCGAAAATTTCGCAAGTTGAAAGGTAACTTGCAAAATTGATGAATGTTAGATTCCTTCTCTGATTCTCCTCCTTGCTCACTTGATTGAATTGGCAAAGGCTTTGAAGCTCTCTAAGACTTGGATTCTTCATGTTTTGAGATTCAACTAGCTTTGCTATGAACGGAACAAAGTCCTCCCTCATTCTTGGCTCATTTTAATGATCAAAAAGCTATTAACAACACCAAAACTTACCAAAATTTGATTAGTATACTTGCAAAGGTCCTTAATGTGCCAATTGGGTTAAAAGGTGTTAATTACTACTCAGAAGCGTTTGAAAAAAGTTAATTTCAGGCTATAAAATAGCTCTTTTTGATTAGTAATCAGTGAGCCCAAAGCTTAAAATGTTATGAATAGCTTAGGATTGTAGCTGACATGAATGAATCAATGTCATGAGCTTAAGGCTCTAGATGCTATAAACAACTTAGGGTTATGGTTGACATTAATGATTATGGGTCGTGGGTTTAGGGCTCTAGATATTATGAACAATTGAGGGTTATGGATGATATAAATGACTTTTGGTCATGAGCCTAGGGCTTTAAATACTATGAATAGCTTAGGGTTGTGGTTCACATGAACATCTCTAGGACGTGAACTTGGGCTTGTAGATGCTATGAACAGCTTAGGGTTGTCGATGACATGAACTTTGAGCTCAGGTCACTAGATACAAAGTACAACTCATGGCGGTGGATAATATGCACGATTCTAGGTCGCGAGCTCAAGGATTTAGATGATATGAGCAACTCAGGGTTGTTAATGATTTGAATAATTTTGGGTCATGAACTCAAGTCTCTAGATGTTATGAATAGTTTAGGCTTGTGGATGAATTGAATGACTACAGGTCATGAGCTAAGAACTCGAGATGGTATGAACAACTAAGGGTTATAAATAACATGAACGACTCCGGGTCCTGAGCTTAGGGCTATAGATCTTATGAGCTACTCCGTGTCATGAGCTTAAGGCTATAGATTCTATGATTAGCTTAGGGTTGTTGATGATATGAATGAATCAGGGTCCAATGAGCTTAGGCCTTTAAATGCTATGACTAGCTCAGGGTTGTGAATGATATGAATGATTCTTGGTTGGGAGCCCATGGCTCTAAATGTTATAAATATCTCAGGGTTGTGGATGACATGAATGACATTGGGTTGTGAGCTCAAAACTCTAAAGGCTATGAATAGCTCAAGGTTGTGGTTGACATGAATGACTCCGAGTTATGAGCTTAGAGCTCTAGATGTTATGAAAAACTCAAGGTTGCGGATGACATGAATGACTCTGGGTTGTCCGATTAAGGCTCCAGATGCTTTCAATAACATAGGGTTGTGGAAGATAAGAACAACTCAAGATCCCATGAGCTCAGACCTCTAGACTCTATGAACAACTCAAAGCTGAAGATGATATGAATGATTCTAGGTTGTGAAATCAAGGCTTTAGATGCTATAAATAGTTCACGACTGTGGATGGAATGAACAATTTTAGGTCATGAGCTCAAGGCTCGAGATGGTATGCACTGCTGAGGGTTATGGATAACATGAATGAAGATGCAATGAACAATTCAGTATTTTGCTTTACATCAATGACTCTAGGTCATGAGCTCAAGGCTCTAGATGCTAGGAATAGCTTAAGGTTATGGATCACATGAACGACTCTAAGTCATGAGCTGAGGACTTTAGAAGTTATGAATATATCATGGTTATGGTTGACATGAACGATATTGGGTCGCGAGATTAAGGTTTGAGATGCTATGAATAGCTCAAGGCTATGTATGATATGATCAACTTGGGTATTGAGCTGAGGGCTCTAAATTCTATAAATAGCTCAAGGTTATGGTTGACATGAAAGAATTGGGGTCATGATCTCAAGGCTCTAGATGCTATGAACAAATCTAGGTTGTGGTTGAGAGGAATTTCTTTGGGTCATGAGCTTAGGGCTCTATATCCTATGAATAGCCCAATACTTTAGATGACATGAGCTACTCTCATCATTAGCATAAGGCTCTAGATGATATGAAGAGCTTAGGGTTTTGGATGATTAGAATGACTCGCGACCTTGTCAACTTAGGTGTTTAGATTCTATGAACAACTAGGGGGTGTGGATGATAAGAACGATTCTTGGTCATGAGCCCGTGGCTCTAAATGCTATGAATAGTTAAGGGTTGTGGGTGACATGAATGACTCCAAGCTGTGGATGACATAAACAACTCTAGGTTAGTTCTTAGGGCTTTAGATGCTATGAACAACTCAGGGCAATGATTGACATGACTGACTCTAGGTCATGAGCTTAAGGGTCAAGATGCTATGAACAACACAGTGCTATGGATGACATGAATGACTTTGGCTCATGAGCTTAAGGCTTTAGATTCTATGAATAGTTGAGGGTAGTAGATGACATGAACGACTCCGAGTCATGTGTTGAGGGCTTTAGATTCCATGAATAGCTTAAGGCTATGATGGACATAAATGACTCCATGTTATGAGCTCAGGACACTAGATGCTATGAAATGCTCATGGTAATGGATGACATGAAGGACTCTGGGTCATGAGCTCAGGGTTGTGGCTAACATGAACAACTTCAGGTCCTGAGCTCAAGGCTCTAGATGCTATGAAGAGCTCACAGTTGTGGATGATATGAATGACTTAGTATCCTATGATGTCAAGCCTCCAAATGTTATGAATAGTTAAAGGCTGAGGATCCTATCAATGATTCTTGGTCGTGAGCCTATGAGTTCAAATGCTATGAACAACTCAGGGTTGTGGATGAAATTAAAGACTTTGAGTCATGAGGTCAAGACTTTAGAATCTATTAAAAGCTTGGAGTTATGGATGCCATGAACGATTATGGGTAGCAGGCTTAAGGAATTAGATGCTACGAACAGCTCATAGTTGTGTTTTACATGAATGACTCTAAGTCATGAGCTTAAGGCTCTTGATGCTATGAATAACACCAGATTATGGCAGATATGTGCTACTCCGACTCCTGACTTCAGGGCTATGAATTTTATTAATAACTCAACATTATGGATGATATGAACAACTTGAGATCCGTTGAGCTCAAACCTCTAGATGTTAGGCATAACTCAAGGTTGTGGATTAGATTAATAATTCTACATCATGAGCTAAGGGCTATGGATGACATGAACGACTCTAGGTTATAGACTTAAGGCTTTAGATGCTATGAACAACATAGGGATGTGGTTGACACATAGAGTTGCGAGCTCAAGGCTCTAGATGCAATGAAAAGCTTTAGGCTATTAGGACATAAATGACTCTATGTCATGAGCACAAGGCTCTTGATACTATGAATAGCTTCAGGTTATGGTTAAAATGAATGACTCTAAGTCGTAAGGTCAAGGCTTTAGATACTATGCACATCTTAGGGCTATGATTGACAAGAATGAATATGGACTGTGAGCTTAAGGCTTTAGATGCTATGAACAACTCACGGTTATGGATGATATGAACGACTAGGTATCCCATGATCTTAGGCCTCTAGATGCTATGAACAGCTCAAGCTGAGGATGATATGAATGATTCATGGTCATGAGCCTATGAGTCTAAATGCTATGAATAGTAGAGGACTATTGATGGCATGAATAACTCCAACTCGTTAGCTCAAGCCACTATATGCTATGCATAGCTCAGGGTTGTTGTTCACATGAAGATTCCGAGTCATGAGCTTAGGACTCTAGATGCTATGGAAAGCTCCCGGTTGTAGAGGGCATGAACGATTCTAGGTCGTGAACAATTCTGTGTCGTGAGCTTAAGGCTCTAGATGGTATGAACAACTAAAGATTGCGGTAGACATGAAGAACTCTGGGTCATGAGCTTAGGGCTCCAGATACTATGAAAAACTCATGGTGGTGGTTGACATGAACGACTCTAGATCATAATCTTAGGGCTTTAGATGCTATGAGCAACTAAGAGTTGTGGAAGATATTAATGACTCAAGATCTTATGAGCTTAGACCTCTAGATTCTAGGATCAACGAAGGGGAGAGATTTATATGAACGATTCTTGGTCATGAGCCTATGAGTCTAAATGCTATGAACAACTCATTGCTCTAGCTGACATGAATTAATCTAGATAGTTAGCTTAGGGCTCTAGATGCCATGAAAAGCTCAGAGTTGTGGATGACATGAATGACTCTAGGTTGTGAGCTCAGGGCTCTAGGTGCTATGAACAACTCATGGTTGTGGTTGACATCAATGACTTCGGTTCGTGAGCGCATGGCTTTAAGTACTATGAAAAGCTCCAAATTGTAGTGGATATGAATGACTCCCGATCGTGAGCTTAGGGATCCAAATGCTATGAACAGTTTAGGTTAGTGGTTGACATAAACAACTTTGGATCCTGAGTTTAGGCTCTAGATGCTATGAACAACTCAGGGTTAAGGTTTACTTGAATGAATCTGGGTCATGAGCTTAAAGCTCTAAATGCTATGAATAGCTTAGAGTTGTAGATGATATGAACGACTCGGGATCCTGTGAGCCAAGGCCTCTAGATGCTATGGACAACTTAGGATTGAGGATGATACAAATGATTCATGGTCATGAGCCTATGAGTCTAAATGTTATGAATAGGTCAGGGTTGTGGATGACATGAACAACTCTAGGTCCTAAGCACAAGGCTCTAGATGTTATGAATAGCTCAGGGTTGTGGTTGACATGAACAACCCGAGTTGTGAGCTTAAGACTCTAGATGTAATGAATAGATCAAGGTTGTGGATGACATGAATGATTTCGAGTCAAGAGCTTATGGCTCTAGATGCCATGAACAACTAAGGGTTGTGGTTTACATGAATGACTCTCGATTGTGAGCTTAGGGCTCTAAAAGCTATGATCAACTCAGGTCTATGGATGACATAAACTACTTCGGGTCCTAAGCTCAGGGCTTTAGATACTATGAGTAGCTCAAAGCTATGGTTGACAAAAACAACTTAGATTTGTGAGCTTAAGACTTTAGATGCAATGAATAGCTCAAGGTTGTGGATGACATGAATGATTCTAAGTCGTAAGCTTAGGGTTGTATATGTTATGAATAGCTCAGGATTGTGATTTACATGAATGACTCACGATCGTGAGCTTAGGGCTCTAAATGCTATGAACAACTTAGGGATATAGATGACATGAACAACTACGGGTCATGAGCTCAGGGCTTTAGATACTATGAGTAACTCAAAGTTATGGTTGACTTGAATGACTACGGGTCTTGAGCTAAGAGCTCTAGATGCTATGCACAACTTAACATTATGGATTATATGAACGACTCGGGATCTCGTAAGCTCAAGCCTCTAAATATTATGATAACTTAGGGTTATGGATGATATAATTGATTCTATGTGATGAGCTCAGGGTTGTAGATGACATGAATGACTCCAGGTCATGAGCTTAGAGCTCTAGATATTCTAAATAGGTCAAGATTGTGGTTGACATGAACAACTTTGAGTTGTGAGCTAAGTGCTTTGGATGCTATGAAAAGCTCTAGGTCGTGGTGGACGTAAACGACTTCAAGTTGTGAGTTCAGGATTATAGAAGCTATGAAAACCTAAGGGTAGTGGTTAACATGAACAACTCTGGATCGTGAGCTTAGGTCTCCAGATACTATGAACAACTTAGGTTGTGGTTGACATGAATGACTCTGAGTTGTGAGCTTAGGGCTCTAGATGTTATGAACAAATCAGAGTTGTGGATGGTATGAACAACTCAGGATCTTGTGAGTTAAGGACTCTAAATGCTATGAACAACTTAGGGATAAGAATGATATGAATGATTCTTGTTTATGAGCGTATGAGTTTAAATGTTATGAACAACTCAGGGTTGTGGATGATATGAATGACTCTAGGTCATGAGCTAAGGGCTCTAGATGCTATGAACAGCTCAGGATTGTAGTTGACATAAAGGACTTCAAGTTATGTGCTCTAGGCTCTAGATGCTATGAATAACTCAGAGTTGTAGATGATATGAAAGACTTGGGATCTAGTGATCTTAGACCTCTAGATGCTATCAACAACTCAAGAATGAGGATGATATGAACGATTCTTTGTTGTGAGCTTATAACTCTAAATGCTAAGAATACCTTAAGATTGTGCATGACATGAATGAATCTCGGTCATAAGCTTAGGACTCTGGATGTTATGAATAGCCCAGGGTTGTCAATGATGTGAACAACTACAAGTCTTGAGAGCTCATGCCTCTAAATACTATGTAAAGCTCTAAGGTGTTGATTATATGAATGACTCTTAGTTGTGTGCCCATGGCTCTAAATGCCATGAACAACTTATGGTTGTAGATGACATGAATGACTTCGGGTTGTGAGCTCAAGGCTCTATATGCTATGAACAACTCAAGGAAGTGGTTGACATGAATGACTCTGGGTCATGAGCTCAGGGCTCTAGATAGTATGAACAGCTCAGGGCTATGGTTGACATAAAAAAATTCGGGTCATGAACTTAGGATTGTAGATGCTATGAACAACTAAGAGTTATGGATGATATGAATAACCACGAATCCTATGAGTTGAGGCCTCTAGATGATATGAACAACATATGACTAAGGATGATACAAATGATTCTTGGTTGTGAGCCTATGATCCTAAATGTAATGAACAACTCAGGGTCATAGATGACATGAATGACTCTGGGTTAGGAGCTTAAGGCTCTATGTGCTATTAACAAGTCAAGGTTATGGTTGAAATGAAGGACTTTGATTCATGTGCTCAAGGCTCTAGATGTTATGAACAACTCAGAGTTCTAGATGATCTAAATGACTTAAGATCCCTTGATTTAAGGCCTCTAGATGCTATGAACAACTCAAGGCTAAGGATGACATGAATGCTTCTTGGTTGTTAGCGAATGACTCTAAATGATATGAATAGCCTAGAGTTATGCATGAAATGAATGAGTCCCACCCATGAACTTAGGGCTTTGGATGCTATGAACAACTCAGGGGTGTGGATAATATGAATGACTACGAATCCCATGAGTTTAGGCCTCTCAATGCTATGAAAAACTTAGAGATGTGGATGATATGAATGATTCTTGGTCATGTGCCCATGACTTTAAATGCTATGAACAACTCAAGGCTGTAGATGACATGAATGACTCCAGGTCATTAGCTCAAGACTCTGGATGCTATGAGCAACATAGGGCTTTGGTTGACATGAACAACTCTGGATCATGAGCTTAGGGTTCTAGATACTATGTACAGGTTAGGGTTGTGGATAACATAAGCGACTTTAAGTCGTGAGCTTAAGGCTCTACAAACTATGAACAACTAAAGGTTATTGTTGAAGGTTATGGTTGACATAAACAACTCTAAGTCATGAGCTCAAGCCTCTACATGTTGTGAAAAGCTCAAGGTTGTAAATGATATGAACGATTCTGCATCATGAGCTCAAAGCTATGGATGACATCAACGACTCCGGTTCGTGAGCTTAGTGTTCTAGATACTATGAAGAGCTTAGAGTTATGGTTGACATGAATGACTTCAGGTTGTGATCTTAGGGCTAAACATGCTATGAATAAATAAAGGCATTGGACTACATGAGCTACTTTGAGTTGTGAGCTCAAGGCATTACATGCTATGAACAACTCGGCTTTGTGTATGATATGAACGACTTAGGATCCTATGAGTTGAGGGCTTTAGATGCTATGAATAGCTAAGGGTTGTGGTTGACATGAATGACTATGGGTCTTGAGTTCTAAGCTCTAGGTTCTATGAATAGCTCAAGGCTGTGGATGATATGAACAATTATTGGCCACAAGCACAATGCTCTCGATGTTATGAATAGCTCAGGGTTGTGGATGACATAAACAACTTTGGGTCATGAGCTTAGGGTTCTAAATACTATAAACAACTCAAGGCAGTGGTTGACATGAATGACTTTTGGTTATGACCTCAGTGCTTTAGACACTATGAACAAATCATGGTTATGAATGACATGAATAACTCTAGGTCATAAGCTCACAACTCTAGATGATATGAACAACTCAGGCTTGTGGATAACATGAGCTACTCCAAGTCATGAGCTAAGGGCTTTGGATGCTATGAACAAATTAGGGTTGTGGATGATATGAAAAATTCTTGGTCATTAGCTGAAGGCTCTAAATCATATGAAAAACTCAAGACTGCAAATGACATAAACGACTCAAGGTCGTTAACTTAGGGCACTAAATGCTATGAACAACTCATGTTTATTGTCAATATGAATGACTCCAAATCTTGAGCTCAGGGCTCTAGATGCTATCAATATCTCAGGCTTATGGATGATATGAGTTGCTTTACGTCTTGAGCTCATGGCTCTAAAATCTATGAATAGCTTAAGGTTGTAGAATAATATGAATGACTCTGATTCATGTGAGCTCAAGCCTTTAGGAGCTATGAATAGCTTAGGGTTGTCAATGATATGAATAATTCTTGGTCGTAAGCCCAAGGCTCTAAATGTTATGAACTAGTGAGAGTTATGAATGACATGAATGACTTAAGGTCGTTAGCTTAGGGTTCTTCATGCTATGAACAACTTCGGGTTGTGATTGACATGAATGACTCTATGTTGTCAGCTCAAGGCTCTAGATGCTATGAACATATTAGAGTTGTGGATGATATGAATGACTTACGATCCTATAAGATACGGTCTCTAGATGCTTTGAACAGCTCAAGGCTAAGGATGATATGAACGATTTTTATCGTGAGCCTATGACGCTAAATGTTATGAATAACTTAGGGTTGTGGATGACATGAACGACTCAAGGACGTGAGCTCAGGGCTCTAGATGTTATGAACAACTCAGGCCTATGGATGACAAGAATAACTCCAGGTCATAAGCTTAGGGCTGTAGATGCTATGAACAACTCAGGGCTATCGATGACATAAAAGACTGTGAGCTCAAGGCTCTTGATACTATGAATGGCTCAGGGTTATTAATGACATAAGTTACTCTAGGTCATGAGCTCATGACTCTAAATGCTATGAACAACTCAGGGTTGTGAATTGCATGAGCTCCTCTAGGTTGTGAGCTCAAGGCTCTATATGCTATAAATAGCTCTAGGCTATAATTGACATCAACGACTCCAAGTCATGAGATTAATACTCTAGATGCTATGAACAGCTCAAGGTTGTTGATGACATGAAAGTCTCCAAGTCGTGAGCTTAGGGCTCTAGATGCTTTGAACAAGTCAAGGTTGTGGATGACATGAACGACTCTCGGTTGTGAGCTTACAGCTCTAGATGTTCTAAACAACTCTAGGTTGTGGTTCACATGAACGACTCTGAGACATGAGCTCAAGGCTTTAGATGCTATGAATAGCTTTGGGTTAGGGTTGACATGAATGACTTTAGGTGGTGTGCTTAGGGCTTTAGATGCTATTAAAAACTCAAGGCTATGAATGACATGAGCTACTCTTGTTTGTAAGCTCAAGGCACTAGATGCTATGAATAGCTCTAGGCTGTGGTTGACATGAACAACTTCGCATCATGAGATCAGGGATGTTAATGCTATGAGCTGCTCAATGTTAAGGATAACTTGAGTTACTTTGAGTCATGAGCTCAAGGCCCTAGATGCTATGAACAACTTAAGGCTGTGGATGACATGAGCTCCTTTGGGTTGTGAACTTAAGGTTCTAGATGTTATGAGCAACTTTGGGTTGTGGTTGACATAAACGACTTTGGGTTCTAAGCTCAAGGCCTTAGATACTATGAACAGGTCATGCTTGTCAATGATGTGAAAGTCTTTGGGTCATGAGCTTAGGGCTCTAGATATGATGAATAGATCAGGACTATGGATGACATGAATGATTCTACGTCATAAGCTCAAGCCTCTAAATGCTATGAACCACTTAGGTCTATTGATGACATGAACAACACCGAGTTATGAGCTCAGTGCTCTAGATACTATAAACAATTCAAGGTTGTGCTTGACATGAAAGAATCTAGGTCATGCGCTGAAGCCTCTAAATGTTATAAACAAATCAGGGCTCTAGATGACATGAACGACACCGGGTCGCAAGCTTAGGGATCTAGATACTATGAACAGCTCAGGGCTTTAGATGCTATCAACCACTTAGGGGTGTGGATTGGATGAGCTACTTTAGGTCATGAGCTCTGGGCTCTGGATGCTACAAAAAGCTCAGTGCTCCAAATTCTATGAACACCTCAAGGTTGTGGTGTGGACCCTCACCTGATCCATCGGACCGGCGCGACTCACTTTTAAAAGAAAAGAAAGAATGAAAAAGTTGAGTTTTCCAGTTTTGAAAAACCCGCCCCTGGTGAGGAACGGTGTTGCGTGGAGTCACCACTTACTTTTTATTTTTATTTTTAAAATGGGGAAAATTAAGTAAGAACAAAAACCCCTAATGACCCTAGTATGGAAAAAGCGGTCTGCGAAAACTAGATTCTGGGTCCAGGGATCAGGTTACCCATTGGGAAGGTACCTCATGCGAGGTAGCACCCCTTTAGGCCTGGAACTCGGTCTCTACTAATGAATGGGGTATGTGGGAGCATATGGGTCAAAGATGAAACCCTAGGCTAAATAGATGTCATGAATCACACAATCCTAATTGGTATTTGGCATGCATATGAATTCAACCAACCAAAACAATGGGTGCATACCTATGGTCCCCAGCCATGCGCTGCATAAAAGGTCAGCCAAACACAGATAAACACATAACAAACATTCAGGATTAAGCACCATGCATGCATATGATTCAACAATCAAAACCAACGATGCATACTTGTGGTCCCTAGCCATGTGCTACAGTAGAGGGTGAGTCAGCCATGCAACATGTATTCAAAATCAAGCATCAAAGCTTGTGCCAAAAAGGAAGATAGCTGGTTGAAATGAGGTAAGGGACTCCCCAAATGTCATATAAATCAAACTAGACTCATCTAGACCATACCACCCATAACTTCAAAATTGTCCATACTAACTGAAATCAAACACTTACTTAAACCTTCAAGATGGCTGACTATAGCAAATGGGTTTGAGCCCCAATGGATAAGGGCTCGAAAAATGCCAAAATCGAGGGCTACCTAAAGTCCTCAGCAGAACAGGTTGAACTAGTTCTCAACTGGTACAAACTATTGAGAAGAATTCCCAAATTTTTCTAGAAAACTCCTAAATGAGTGAGGATTCAAACAAAAGAAACGGTTCTCAATTCTGAGCCCGGATGAGTGAGAACCAGACAAAGAAAGGTCAGGGGTTCTTCATGGCTGATAGAGGCAGCCAGCTATGGCATTGAACCGGTTCCCAACCGGTTCAGACGGTTGATAAAAAATCCCAAATTTGGTCAGAAAGTTTCTAACTGAATAAGTGATTCATGCCTAATTGGTGTCTCAGTTGATTCATGTCCAGCTGGTGCTCCTTGATGGCGGGAGTAATCAACAAAATTTTTAACCTATAACACCATGAACTAGGGTAGCAAATAAAAAGCTACTATAGCATAGTGGTTCTAGGATCGTTCCACTGGGAAGGGTACTCAAGTTGAAAATGATACCAATTCAAAGTGAATTGGTGCTGTTTCATTTCAAGATTAGCTTAAGAAATAAAACACAAACTTTGGTTGGAAAAGGGTTAAGCTTAAGTTAACAACACGGCAAGTGATGAAAATTACTTAAGAAGAAAAACATTCCTTGGAGATTCAGGTATACAGGGGAGGTTCCTCATGCAATAGCATAGCTCCGGTCAGTTGGTTCAATTCTTCACATTAGAGAATTAACATAAAGTCAATTCTCTAACAGGTGCTGCACAAATGCATCCCTCAATTGGATTTCAGCTTTAATTCTCTCACTGATGCAACTTGCAATGGTTCCAGCCTCTTACTTAGCCTTTACCATTCAAGGTGATCTTTAACCTTGGATTCCCCGTCAAAAGCTAGCAAGAGGTAACTAATGGATGTCTCCTAAGAGTCCAAAAGCTTACCAGGTGTTGGCTATTATAGAAAATCCTACCTTCAAGTCACCTACCAGAGGCTCGCAAGGGGTAAACTAGTGCATCTCCATGGTTAGAGATCACTTGCCTTACCAAGTGTTGGCCCAGGTGACTCCAAGGCGTTTTAAGTTAACTAAAAACATTAGAAACCATTCAAGGGACACACTCTCTCTTCATTCATAGCTGAAACCACAAAGCTTCTGATTCTTGCACTTGGAACCTTTCCCGGCAACCTTAACTCCAAGGAACTAAAAGGTTTAGTTACTCATTCTCTGGGGAAAACTCCTCAGAGAGTGCATAACTTAGTAAAATAAGTAAAAACACAATCAAAGTGAGAAGGTAAAGCAGAGCTCAAGCTCAAGCTCAAGCTCTGTGTATTTCTTCCTTTGAAACTTTTACAAAAGGTTCATCACCCTCAGAACAGGCTCCTCGGGCTCTCTTAAAACCAAAATTACACTTACAGCTATTACATGGATATTTTAGCTGAATTCCTAACTTAAAAACTAAGGAATCCTATCATTGGTGACTTACAAGGAGAATTTGGGCATTTAGGTAACAAAAATCTAAGGAAAAATATCTCCAAGTGTCGGTTACAAATATCGGGAAGCACTAAGGACCACTTCGCAGGTGAAAAGTGAGGTCTGCGAAATTTCGCAGGTGCACAAGAAGAGCTACGAAATTTCTTTGCAGCAAAAGGCTGATTCAACACCTTTGCGAAGTTGACTTCCATCTTGTGGTGTTTGGCTTCCATCGCGGCATGAAGCTTCAGGGGAAATCCATAGCACTGTACAAAAGTGTTGTGAAATATCTCGCAACAAAAGGCTGATTCCGCAGCACTTTTCTGACTCCTTCCTTCAGCTTGGAGCAGTTATCTTCCAAAGGCTGTAACTTCCTCATTTCAGCTCCAAATTGCACACGGTTTAAAGCATTAGATTGTTGACTTCCTAAGCTTTCAAATCACATATAGCATGCATAATTTGGACTTCAGGAAGTGCTCCAAAAGTGGCTTCAGTGACTGTCATCAAGAATGCTTCATGGCTGGATTCTCTTTGCTTTCCCTTCCATTCCAAACTTGTTTATGGAAAAAGGGCTTCAAAGCTTCGATTCTTCATGCCTCTGAGCTTCCCATTCTTTTCCAAGGATTCCATAAAACTCTCCTCAATCTCATAATGCTTTGGTGATCAAAATACTAACAAAAACACCAAAACTTACACAATTTGATTAGAATTGATTGAAAGGGGCCTTAACATGCTAATTGGGTTAAAAGGCACTAACTACTACTCAAAAGTATTTAAAAGGATTAATTAAAAGCTATCAAATAGCACTTTTTGAGTAGTAATCAATAAGGAAGCAAAAAAAAATAAACGGTTCTCAATTCCGAACCTGGATGAGTGAGAACCAGACAAAGAAATGTCAAGGGTTCCTCATGGCTGACAGAGGCAGCCAGCTATGGTGCTGAACCGGTTGAACCGGTTCCCAACTAGTTTAGACGGTTGATAAAAAATCCAAAATTTGGCCAGGAAGTTTCTAACTGAATAAGAAAATAAACAAAAGAAACGGTTCTCAATTTCGAGCCTGGATGAGTGAGAACCGGACAAAGAAAGGTCAGGGGTTCCTCATGGCTAACAGAGGCAGCGAGCTATGGTGCTGAACCGGTTGAACCGGTTCCCAACCGGTTCAGACGGTTGATAAAAAATCCCAAATTTGGCCAAGAAGTTTCTAACTGAATAAGGAAATAAAAAAAAAAAGAAACGGTTCTCAATTCTGAGCCCTGATGAGTGAGAACCGGACAAAGAAAGGTCAGGGGTTCCTCATGGCTGACAGAGGCAGCTAGCTATGGCGCTGAACCGGTTGAACCGGTTCCCAACCAATTCAGACGGTTGATAAAAAATCCCAAATTTGGCCAGGAAGTTTCTATTGAATAAGGAAACAAACAAAAGAAATGGTTCTCAATTCTGAGCCCGGATGAGTGAGAACCGGACAAAGAAAGGTTAGGGGTTCCTTATGGCTGACAGAGGCAGCCAGCTATGGCGCTGAACCGGTTGAACCAGTTGAACCGGTTTAGCTGGTTGATGAAAAATCCTAAATTTGGTCAGAAAGTTTCTAAACCATTCATAACCAATCAAAAAAAAATCATGTGTGGCCTTTATTACCCACACCCAAGCAATACAATCTTCATATCAAAGGAAATAAAAGATGATGCGGAAGGAGAAAACGCATATGAAGAAGATGAAGATAAACTGCAGGTAAAAAAAATTCAGCCTACTTACCTCAGAATCTCCACCAGATATGATCTGTGTATGCCGATGATGACCTCTAAAAAATGAGATGTTGTTGCTCTCCTCTTCAAAATAACCACAGTGCTGAAGCTTTCCTCCACGCTCTTAACTCAGAAGGTGCCCTGACCTTCTGTTTTTCTCACCACCAAAATATCCCCTCTCCCTAGTGCCCTCCTTTTCCTTTTTTTTTTTTTTTATACTCATGCCCCTCTCAGAATTTGAGCCTCCTGGGTTCCTTCCCCTTCAGCACCGAAATCCCCTCCATCAGCATGGAAAACACACCCCCCATTATTTCTCTTGCACTTACGAGGCCAGCTCACTCCCTTCAGTTTTCAGCTTGCTTCACCACCAAGAATCCATATGGATTCGTGGTGGGCTGCAAGGAACCCAAACCAAGGCCCAAAATGGGCCAACAACATTTCCCAAAACCGATCTGGAGCTTATGGGCCTGAGCCATGTAGGATTTGGGTCCCAAAATTACCAAAATCAGTGTTTTACACCGGCTGACTCGATGAACCGGCTGAACCGGTTGCAAAAAATTTTGAAAATTTGACAGAATGTTCCTGGAAGAGTGAGGAATCCATGAAAAAAAACAGTGCACAATTCCAAGTTTGGAAAAGGGAGATATGATCAAAACAAGCCTGAGTGCTCCGAACCTCAACATGCCCCTATAAACTCCAACTAAGCTAAAACATCGGGATGACCCCACTTCCTTCCTATAGGGTGATGTGAATGACTAGGAAAATGGCCACGATGACCCTAAAAAATGAACCACATACGCACCACAATGGACCACAGACAAGCCCACATGAGGCTCGGACACCAACTAAGCCCAAAAGGGGCCTAGTGGTGCCATATGAGAACGATGGGTGCAGGTGACACCCAAAGGATAAATGTTAGTGTCGAGGGACAAAATTGAGGGTCTACTTGTGGATAACATACACTAATCTAGGTCCTTTTCTTGTGCCTCTAGATGCTATGAATAACCTAGAGTTCTGAATGATATGAGCAACTCATGATCCCATGAGATTAGGGCTCTAGATGTTATGAACAACTAAGAGTTGTGGATGATAAGAATGACTTGGGATCTCATGGGCTTGGGCCTTTAGATGCTATAAATTCCTTAGTAGGTAGATGATATTCATGATTTTATGTCATGAGCTCAAGCCTCTGTATGCAATGAACAGATCATGGTTGTGGATGACATGAACAACTCCGAGAGGTGAGCTTAGGCCTCTATATACTTTAAACAACTCAGGGTTGTGGTTGACATGAAAGACTCCGGGTCATGAGCTCAGGGCTCTAGAAGCTATGAACAACTCAAATTTTTATATGATATGAACAACTCAGGATCCCGTGAGCTCGGGTCTCTAGATGCTGTGAACCGCTCTAGGATATAGATGATATGAACAATTGTACATCATGAGCTCAAGCCACTGGTGCTATGAACAACTTAGGGTCATGGATGAGTTGAACAACTATAGGTTGTGAACTCGGGGCTCTAAATAACTATATGAATGACTTCAGGTCATAAGCGCAAGGCTTTAGATTTTATGAACTGCTCAGGAGTGTGGATGTGATGAGCTACTCCGGGTTGTGAGCTTAGGACATTGGATGCTAGAAACTGCTCAGAGCCCTGAATGTTATGAAAAGCTTAGGGTCATCAATGACATGAACGACTTCGAGAAGTGAGCTTAGGGCTTTAAATGCTATGAACAACTCTGGGTTGTAGTTGGCATGAATAACTCCAAGTTGTGAGCTTAAGGCTCTAGATGTTGTGAAAAACTCGAGGCTCTAGATGACATCAACAACATTGAGTCATGAGATTAAGCCTCTAGATAATATGAACATCTCAAGTCTATGGTTGACATGAAAGACTCCTCATCATAAGTTCAACGCTCTATAAGTTATGAACAACTCAAATTTGTAGATGATACGATTGACTCAAGATCTTGTGAGCTTAATCCTCTAAATGCAATGAACAATTCTAGGATGTGGATGATATGAATGATTCTACATCATGAGCTCAAGCCTCTAGATGCTATGAATAGGTCAGTGTTATGGATGACATGAGCAACTCCAGGCCGTGAGCTTAGGTCTCTAAAAAATCATATGAATAACTCTAGGTCTTAATCTCAAGGCTCTAGATGCTATGCATAACTCAGGGGTGTGGATGAGATGAGCTACTTTGGGTCATGAGCTCAGGGCTCTAGATGGTATGAACAGTTGTGTTATGGTTGACATGAATGACACCAAGTTGTGAGCTCAGGGCTCATGATACTATGAACAACTTAGAGTTATAGTTGACATGAATGTCTCCGAGTCGAGAACTTAGGGTTCTACATGCTATGAACAGCTCAAGACTGTGGATGATTTGAGATACTCTAGGTCATTAGCTCATGCTCTAGATGATACAAACAACTCTCTACTTTGGTTGATATGAATGACTTGGGGTCATGATCACATGGCTCTAGATGCTATGAACATGTTACTCAGGTTATGGATCACATGAGCTACTTTGGGTCGTGAGCTTAGGCCTCTTGATGCTATGAATAGGTCAGGTTTGTCGATGACATGAAATACTACAGTTCATGAGGTTAGCGCTCTTGATGTTATGAACAACTCAAGGTCATGGATGACATGATCTACTCTAGGTCATGAGCTCAGGGCTCTAGATGCTATGAATAGCTTAGGGTTGTGGATCATATTAGCTACTTTGGGTCATGATCTCTGGGTTCTAGATGCAATGAATAGCTCTGGGTTGTGGTTGACTTGAACGAATCTAGGTTGTGAGCTCTAAGCCTTAAATGCTATGAACAACTTAGGGTTATCAACGACATGAAAGACTCTAGGTCATGAGCTTCGGGTTCTAGATGTTATGAACAAAATAAGGTTTTGGATTACATGAATGACTCAAGGTCATGAATAAAGGACTATAGATATTATCAATATCTCAGGGTTGTGGTTGACATGAACGACCCTGGGTCATGAGCTCAGGGCTTTAGATGTTATGACCAGTTCAAGGTTGTTAATGACATAAGCTAATTTGAGTCGTGACCTTAAGGCTCTAGATGCTATGAACAGCTTAAGGCGGCCAAAGATATGAAATACTCCAGGTCATGAGCTCAAGCTACTAGATTCTATGATTATCTCAAGGCTGTGGAAAACATGAACATCCCTAAGTCTTGAGCTCAAGGCTCTAGATGCTATGAACAACTCTAGGCTATAGTTGACATGAACGACACTAGGTCATGAGCTCAAGGGTTTAGATGTTATGAACAACTCAAGGCTTCAAATGACATGAGCCACTTTAGGTCTTGAGATCAGGGTTTTAAATGCTATGAATAGCTCTGGGTTATCAATTATAAGAAACACTCTAGGTCGTGAGCTTAGGGCTCATGATTCTATGAAAAGGTTAGGACTCTGGATGATATGAACGAATCTAGGTTGTGAGCTTAGAGCTCTATATGATATGAACAACTCTATGCTATGATTGACATGAACACCTCCTAGTTGAGAAATTAGAGCTCTAGATCATATTAACAACTCAAGGCTATTGATGACATAAAAGACTACGGGTCATCTGCTCAGGGCTCTTGGTGCTATGAATAGCTTAAAACTATGGATGACATTAGCTACTTTGAGTCACGAGCTCAAGGCTCTAGATGCTATGAATAACTCTGTGCTATAAATGACAACAGCTACTCTGGGTCATGATATTAGGGATTTAGATGCTATGAATAGGTCTGAGCTATGGTTGACATGAATAACTCTAGGTCATGAGCTCAAAGCACTAGATGCTATGAACTTCTATGGGATATGGATAACATGGGCTACTCTAGGTCATGAGCTAAGAGCTCCTGATGTTATGAATAGCTCTGGGCTATGGCTGGCATGAACAACTTCGGGTCATGAGCTCAAAGCTCTATATGTTTTTAATAGCTCACGATTGTGGATGACATGAGCTACTCTGGGTCATGTTCTCAGGGCTTTACATGTTATGAATAGGTTTTTGTTTGACATGAATGACTCTTGATCATGAGCTCAAGCCTCATGATGCAATAAATAGCTCAGGGCTATCGATGACATGAAAGACTATAGGTTGTGAGCTCAAGGCTTTTGATGCTATAAACAACTCTAGGCTATGGTTGACTTAAATGACTCCGGGTCATGAGCTTTGGGCTTTAAATGCTATGAACAACTTAAGGTTGTTGATGACATGAAAGACTCTGGGTGGTGAGCTTAGGGCTCTAAATACTATGAACACCTCAGGGTTGTACATGACATGAATGACTCGGGGTTGTAAGCTAAGGGCTAAAGATACTATGAACATCTCAGGGCTATGGTTGACATGAATGACTCGGGGTCATGAGCTTAGGGCTATAGATACTATGAATATCTTAGGGTTGTGGTTGACATGAGCGACTCTAGGTCATGAGCTCAGGGCTTTAGATGCTATGAAGAGCTTAGGGTTATCAATGCCATAAGCCACTTTGGGTCGTGAGCTCAGGACTTTAGATGTTATGTACAACTCTGGGTTATGGTTTACATGAATGACTCCGAGTTGTGAGCTCAAGCCTCTAGATTTTATGAACATCTCAGGGATATGGATGACATGAATGACTCTAGGTCTTGAGCTAAAGACTTTAGATGCTATGAACAATGCTACACTATGGTTGAGATGAATAACACCAGGTCGTGAGCTCAAGGCTTTAGATGTTATGAACAACTCAAGGCTTTCGATGACATGAGCCACTCTAGGTTATGAGATCAGGGCTTTAAAGGCTTTGAATAGCTCTAGGTTGTCAATGATATGAAAGACTTTGGATCATGAGTTCAAGGCAAATGATTATATGAATAGCTCAAGGCTATGGATTACATGAACGACTCTAGGTCAAGACCTCAGGGCCTTAAAGGCAATAGACAACTACGGGTTATGGTTGACATGAAAGACTCAGGATTGTGAGCTTAGGGCTTTAAATGCTATCAACAACTTAGTGGTGTCAATGACATGAACCACTTTAGGTCTTATGCTCAAGCCTTTAGAGGCTATGAACAACTCAGAGTTGTGGTCAACATGAATGACTCTGGGTCATGAGCTTAGGTCTCTAGATGCTATGAGCAGCTCAGCGCTATTGATGACATGGAAGACTCTAGGTCATGAGCTCAGCACACTAGATTCTATGAATAGGTCAAGGTGTGCATGGCATGAATTACTCTAGGTCGTGAGCTCAAAGTCTCAGATGCAATGAACAACTCTGGTTCATGAGCTCAGGGCTCTAGATGTTATAAACAGCTCAAGGATGTGGAATACATAAGCCACTCTAGGTCTTAAGCTGAGGGTTGTAGATGCTATGAACAGCTTAGGCCAATGGTTGACATGAATGACTTTGGGTTCTCAGTTCATGGCTTTAGATGCTATAAACAACTCAGGGTCATTCATGACATGAGCCACTCTTGGGCATGAGCTCAAGGCTTTAGATGCTATGAACAACTTTGGGCTATGGTTGAGATGAACGACTTTGAGTCTTGAGCTTAAGGCTCTAGATGTTATAAATAGCTTAGGGCTATCGATGATAGAAAACACCCCAGCTCATGAACTCAGGGCTCTAGATGCTATGAACAACTCAGGGCGGTGAAAGACATGAAAATCTCTAAGTCATGAACTTAGGGTCTTAGATTGAATGAACAACTATAGGTTATTGTTGACATAAAGGACCTTAGGTCGTGAACTCAAAGCTCTAGATTCTATGAAAAAGTCAGGGTTATGGATGAGATGAGTCACTCTAGGTCTTCAACTCAACGCTCTATACGTTATGAACAACTTTGGGTTGTGGTTGACATGAATGATTATGGGTCATGAGCTCAGGGCTCCAGATACTGTTAACAGCTTAGGCCATTAAATGACGTGAGCTACTCTATTTTGTGAACTCATGGTACTAGATGCTATGAACAACTTTGGGTTGTTATAGACATGAATAACTCTAGGTCATGAGCTCAGGGCTCTTGATGTTATGAGCAACTTAGGGTTGTTGATGGCATGAAAGACTTTGGATCGTTAGCTTTGGTCTCTTAATGCTTTGAATAGCTAAAGGTTGTGGATGATATGAGCTACTCTAGGTGGTGATCTCAAGGCTCTAAATGCTATGAACAACTCAAGACTATGGATGCCATGAGCTCCTCTAGGTCATGAGCTCATGGATCTATATGCTATGAACAACTTTGGGTCATGACCTTAAGGGTTTAGATGGTATAAACATTTAAAGGTTATAGATGACATGAACGACTCTAGGTCATCACCTCAAGGCCTTAGATGCAATGAAAAGTTCTAGGTTGTGGTTGACATATAAGACTCCAGGTTGTGAGCTCAAGGCTTTAGATGATATGAATAGCTTTAGGCTGTGGTTAGCATGAACGACTTTGGGTCATGAGCGTAGGGCTTGAGATGCTAAGAATAGCTCAGATTTGTCAATGACATAAGTGAATCTGGGTCACAAGCTCATAGATTTAGATGCACTTAACAACTTTGGGTTGTGGTTGACATTAAAGACTTTGAGTCATGAGCTCAAGGCTCTAGATTCTATGAACAACTGAAGGATAATGATGACATGAAAGACTCTAGGTTGTGAGCTCAGGAATTTAGATTCTATGAACAATTTATTATTATGGATGATATCAATGACTAGGTTGTGAGCATAGGGCCCTAGATGCAATGAACAACTTCGAGTTACGCTTAACATGAAAAACACTAGGTCGTGAGCTCAAAGCTCTAGAAGCTATGAACAAATCAGGGTTGTGGATGACATGAGTCACTTTGGGTCTTGAGCTCCGTACTCTAGATGCTACGAACAACTTTGGGTTATGGTTGGCATGAACGACCCTAGGTCATGAGCTGAGGGATTCAGATCTTATGAACAACTCAAAGCTATCAATGATATGATCCTCTATGGGTCGTGAATGAGGGCTTTAGATACTATGAACACCTCTGGGCTATGGTTGACATGAACAAATTTGGGTTATGAGCATAGGCCTCTAGATGCTATGAATAGCTCAGGGCTATCAATAACATGAAAGAATCTAGGTTGTGAGCTCAAGGCTCTAGATTCTATGAGCAACTCAAGTTTGTCAATGACATGAAAGACTCTAGGTCGTGAGATCAAGGGTCTAAATTCTATGAGCAACTTACTTTTGTGGATGATATGAATGACACTAGGTCATGAGCTTAGGGCCTTAGATGTAATCAACAATGTTAGGATGTCATTGACATGAAAAACTCTTGGTCTTGAGCTTGGAGCTCTAGATGCTATGAACAGCTCAAGGTTGTGATGACTTGAGCCACTCTTGGTCTTGAGCTCATGGCTCCAAATGCTATGAACAACTCTAGGCTATGGTTGACATGAATGACTCTGGGTCATGAGCTTAAGGATTTAAATGCGAAGAACAACTCAGGGCTGTCAATGGCATGAAAGACTTTGGGTCGTGAGCTTAAGACTCTAGATTCTATAAGCAACTTAGAGTTGTGGATAACGCGAACAACTTTGAGTCATGAGCTAAGGTACCTAGATGTAATGAATGGCTCTAGGCAATGGTTGACATGAAAGACTCTAGGTCATGAGCTCCGAGCTTTAGATGTTATCAATAGCTCAGTGTTGTGGACAACATGAACTACTATATGTCTTGAGCTCAAAGCTCTAGATGTTATGAGCAGCTCTAGGTTATGGTTAACATGAGGAACTCTAGGTAGTTAGCTCAAGCCTCTAAATGTTATTAACAACTCAAGTAATTGATGATAGGAGCTACACTATGTCCTGACCTAAGACCTCTAGAGGCTATGAACAACTTTGGGTTATGGTTGATATTAATGACTCCAGGCTGTGTTCTCGGGGCACTTGATGCTATGAATAGCTTAGGTCTATCGATGACATGAAAGAATATAGGTCATGAGCTTAGAGCTCTTGATGCTATGAATAGCTCAGTGTTGTGGAAGACATGAGCCACTCTATGTATGAACAATGATTACTACTCAAAAAGTGCTCTTTTATAGCTTGAAATTAACTGTTTTAAAACACTTCTGAGTAGTAATTAATAATTTTTACCCCAATTGGCACATTAAGGACCTTTGTAAATGTAATAATCAATTTTTGGCAAGTTTTGGGTGTTTTTGATAGTTTTTTTTTATCATTAAAATGAGCCAAGAATGAGGGAGAAATTGTATAGTCTATGGCAAAGCAAGTTGAAGCTCAAGCACATGAAGAATCCAAGTTTTGGAGAGCTTCGAAGCCTTTGCCAAATCAATCAAGTATGCAAGGAAGAAAATCAGAGAAGGAATCTAACATCCAACAATTTCGAATGGCTATGCGAAATTTTCGCAAGCTTGCCAAATGCCGAAGAGGAGTACAAGCTGCAGGAAAGAGAGTAAGGTTGTGAAGAATGAATTCCACACCCTTGAGAAATTTTCGCAAGCCTTGTGAATTGAAGAAAGGAAATTTCGCAACCTTGCGAAATCCCGCAAGCCTTGCGGAACTGAGCAAATTAAATTTCGCAACCTTGTGAAATTTTCGCAAGGCTTGCGAAACCAAAGCTGAAGAGAATCAATTTCGCAACCCTGTGCGAAATTTTCGCAAGCATTGCAAAATCCTCCTATGTAATATTCAGATATTTTTTGCCAACTCCGTTAGATTTTTATCTTCAGATATTTTGTGCAAATATCCCAATTTCTCCTTGTAATCAGCTAAAGATATTTCTAAGATATTTAGGATATTTACAGGGAGGTTAAAAAATATCTCTCTATATATATCTTATAATATCTCTTTGTGTAATAGTTGGAAAAAGCGGAATCTTGGAAGAAATTCCAGAGAACACTTGTATATTCTCTTAGTAAGTAAAACTACAGAGCTTTTGCTCTGCCTGACCTTCTGATTTTGTTTTTATTTTCTTTCTAGCCAAGTAACCTCTGAGGATGTTTTCTCCGAGAATGAGTGGCTAGGAATTTTGTTTCTTGGACTGAAGGAAGTTGGATAAGGGATCCAAATGAAAAGGTGGGAGTTTTCCTTGCTCAAATTGAGGAAAGTTGTTACCCAATAATGGTTTTTGTTTCTTTATGATTAACTTAAAATCCCTTAAAATCACCTGGGCCAATACTTGGTAAGCTTAAAGGGCTCCATGGACTCCATGAGTGTCTGGTAGTTATCATTTATGAGTCTCTGGGAGGTGGTTTAAAGGTAGGGTTACCTAGAATAGCCAATACTTGGTAAGCTTAATGGACACCATGAGTGTCTTGTAGTTATCTCTTACAAGCTTTTGACGGGTAGTCTAAGGTTAGGATCATCTTGAATGGCCAATACTAGGTAAGCTTAATGGACTCCTTAAGTGTCTTGTAGTTATCATTTACGAGCCATCGGAAGATGACTCACAATGAGAGGTCTTTAACGTTTAAAACCATTAACGGGAAGCAACTACAGTTTTTCATGAACCAGTGGGATCAAGTCTTAATTGCAAAATGAAGATCCGGTTCGGGAGGTAACCATAGTTTATGTTATTCTCCCCAATGCGAGGAAAAGATCTGGAATCTCCCCTTTTGCATAAGGAAGCTGAACCTAATGATCTGAAATTCCAAGAAACCCTTTTTTTGTAATTAATCTCAGTTACTATTTTTTTTTTTTGGTTAACTTAAAACAAACCTTTCTCACCCAAAATTACATTTTCTTTCAAAGCTAACTGTAAAAAGGAAAAGCACCATTTTAATTTTAGAATAATATTAATTATACCATGAAAACCCATCCCTGTGGACGATCCTAAAGCCACTATACTATGTTAGCTATGTTACCCTAGTGTAAGGTGTTTTAGGTTTTATAAATTTTGTTGATAACTCCCGTTTGAGGACTGAATCAAGGGGACACTAATTGGGGATGAATCAAACAACTTAGGGCTTTACATATTATGAATAGCTCTAGGTTGTGGTTAACTTAGACAACTCTGAGTCATGAGCTCAGGGCTCTAGATACTATTAACAACTCAAGAAAGTCTTTCAAGGCCATTATAAAGGAACATGAGATCGATCTCATAGATTACAATAATGCAATGAGTGATGTAGATGCACATCTTTAGCAAAAAGCTATGGATCTAGAGTTAGAATCCTTGTGATTCTAATGTAGTTTGGGTTCCTCTAGAAGCACCTGAAGGGATAAAATCCATAAGTGTAAGTTGGTTTACAAGAGGAATAAAGAAGTAGATGGAAATAGTTGAGATTTATGCTTCTAGGTTATAGCTAAAGGTTATAGTTGAAAATATTGTTTCGAATATAAGAAACCTTTTCACTAGCAGCCATACTCAGATCCATCAGAGTACTCCTACCTATTGCGGTGTGTCTTATTAATGAGATATTTCAATAGGATGTCAAGATAGTGTTCTTAAATTATTATCTTGATATTAACATTTATATGATGTAACCAGATATTTTCATAGAAAAGGGCCTTGTGTGTATAAGAAGGTGTAGGGAAGCATGGTGGTCTTTATGATCTTGTATGTTGATGACATTCTACTCATTGGTAATGATGTAGGGTTATTGTCATCAATCAAGAACTAATTGTCTACTCAGTTCCAAATGAAAGATGTAGGAGAAATGTAGTTTATTCTTGGAATTCAGGTCCTTTGGGATCACAAGATTAGGAAACTCATGTTATCTCAAGCTACCTACATAGATAAGCTTTTGATCAAGTGTGTGATGCAGGATTTTAAGAAAGGTTTGTTAACTTTTAGGCATGGAATTCCTCTTTCTTAGGATTAGTCTCATAAAACACCTGAGGAGAAAGAGCGTATGTAGTCAGTACCCTATGCCATTATAGTGAGTAGTCTTATGCATGTGATGCTATGAACTAGGATGGATATTTGCTTTAAAGTGGGTATGGTGAGTAGATATCAATCTGATCTAAGTTCAAAACATTGGACAACTGTCAAGCATATACTTAAGTATCTTAGGAGAATGAGGAATTATGTGCTTGTGCTCCAAAGTGTTGAGATAGTTTAGAGGGTGACATGATGGTTGATAAGATACCTTTTGTGGAGAACCTGGTGGATCCCTTCACTAAGACATTGATAGGGAGAGTCTTTTTGTTGGTCATAGGGATAACATAGGTTTTAAATGAGTATCTGGCATGCTTTATACGAATAATGCTTTGAGGGCTAGTAGGAGAATGTTAGGATAGAGCCCTTAAAAGCATGACATGATGTAATAAATTTGGAATTCATTATTTATTGAATGATGTTCTAGTTTCACTTTTATCTATCCTTATTCCATATGTTATACTTTATGAGCATTCAGACCTGCATCTTTTCCATTGTATGTGACTTAGGTGCATTAGGAGTTGCACAGAAGATCTAAGTCATAGGTTCCTTGCAAATAGATGACTTGTTCACAATCGGTTCATGGGGTTAGGCAACCTATTAGAGGTTGTAGTGAAATAGATGGTGCATTAGGAGTTGCACAGAAGATCTAAGTCATGGGTTCCTTGCAAATAGATGACTTGTTCCTAATTAGAGGGATGGTTAGTCTTAGCTATCGGGATGGGTTTCCCATGGTGAGTACACTAGTGTGTGTATGGTTACAAATTAGACAGGACCCACGGTGAGTCATGACTTAAGGCTATCAAGTAGTGATGACCTCACCAAGCTGCTTCATTGTGTTGTCTCTCAACCTTGAGAGAATATTGAGCTTGTGCTAAAGTTAGCAATGACTTTACTTACGAGTGAGATCGTAAGTTCATTATATATTCCCTATGGATTAGGCCATTGTTGATGAAAACCAGTAGCAATAGAGGCACCATGATATCTCTTAGGATTGAGACAATGTGTCCCCTTAGGTGAACCTAAGGAGGTGTGTTCATGGAAACTATGGCCATAGTAGTTCCTTAAGTGGAACTTGACATAGGCTCTTTGAGAGCTAAGATATGTTAATTGAACACACAATAAGAGGATTTGTAACTCAACGATGATAGAGATAGTCTTGAGAGGTTGATATCTTTCACCTTGTTAAACTATAGACACCAGTTCATAAGGAGACTGAACACAATGGATAGCAAGTCATGGACTAGAGCACTTGGTGTCTCGTTGTTATTTACATAGGATACTAAAGTTCAATTGATTCTCTATAGTGGGATATTGAATCAACTTTAGAATTGGATTCTAAGGAAGCCAGTATTCCTATGGATCCTTATGGTCCCCACTCTAAGCTTGTATACCTTGTTGGCTCGGATTATGAGGGTTGGATTGGCTCTAGGTTCACTTTTGTGCATAAGGGTGTTTTGGTAATTATGCAAGATTTCATAAGAGTAAGTGAACAAGGTCAATGGATTTGGGTAATTGATTAATTAGTAGGCCCTATTGGGTTAATTAATCAATTAAAACCCATTTTAGGCTAAATTAAGTGACCCAAGTCCATGTGGGCTCACGTCATTTAAGCCCACTTAAGAACCCTATAAACACCCCCTAGGGGTTAAAGTTTCCATAGCTTTTATCTTCTACCATCTAGAGAGATTGAGAGTCATAGCCTACACCCTCTTTTTCTCTCCACTAGAAGTGTGCCAAGATTAAGGTTCGAGTCATCGAGCAAAAGATCATGGGGTTTACGAGATCTATTGTGACTTTGGAGTTATCTACATCAATTAGAACCGATCCGAGAACATTCATATCAAAGGTATGTGGCTTTATTATCTAGATCTATGTTTTCTATGGTATTCTTATTATTTTTGAATACTTGTTTATCCATTGCGATAGATTTAAAGAGCCTAGGATAAATTTGCATGCACCCTACACGAACCAGGGCATAGGAATGGAGCAATCTGGGGTTCCTAATAAAACTATTATGACCAATCGGTTTAGTTGTCGATTGTTATGAAAATCATATAGGAAAACAATATGATTGATCATATAAATGCGGTTTATGTCAAAAATGAAATTGATATGTTGTGACCTATCAAACTAGGTATGGTATGTGAAAAAAACCAAATAGCATAACAACTTGATCGTTCATATAAGTCTGCTCTACATCGAAACCAATACTGAATTATCGGGACCCATTTGACCAGGTGCATTCTATGAGGAAAACCAAATAGACAATAACATGACCAATCAGATAGGTGTGATTTATGCTAAAACCAAAACTGAGTTGTTGTGACTGATTGGATCGGGTGCCATTTGTGACAAAAACTAACGTGAAAACAACGTGATTGATCATAATGGTGCGGTCTACACCGAAAATGATACTGAACTTTTGTGACCGATTGGATCGGGTGTTGACTATGATAAAAACAAGATAGGACAACTACGTAATTAATCGTACAGATGGGGTCTACATAGAAAACATAACTAAGCTATCTTAACCAATCGAACCGTGTGCTATTTGTGATGAAAACCAGACAAGACAATGATGTGATTGGTTGTATAGGTTTGGTCTACACTTAAACTCAATTTGAAATGTCACAACCTATCTGACTGTGTGTGGTCTATGATGAAAATCAAATAGGAAATTGACAAGACTAATCGTACATGTGCGATCTACGCTGAAAATGAAACTGAGCTATTATGTGTGATCGAACCGGGTATGGTCTATGACAAAAAGCAGACGGGATAACAACATAACCAATCAATAGGTTTGGTCTAAGCTGAAGCTGAAACCGAAACTGAACAATTGGGGCCTATTTGACCAAGTGTGGTCTATGACAAAAACAAGATAGGACAACAATGTGACCAATCGTACAGGTACGATCTACGCCGAAAATGAAATTGAGTTATCATGACCAATCAGATCAAGTATCGACTATGATGAAAACCACATAGGATAACTACATGACTAATCATAAATATGCAGTCTAAATCGAAAACAAAACTAAGCTATCTTGATCCATCAAATCATTTCCAATTGAATTAGGTCTAGTTTGTGATGAAAACCAGATAAGACAACGATGTTACCGATCGTATAAGCATGATCTACACCAACACCAAAATTGAACTATCAGGACCTATTTGACCAACTGCGATCTATGATGAAAACCATATAAGACAATGACTTGATTGATCATACAGGTGCGATCTACCCCAAAAATGAAATTGAGTTATTATGATCGATCGGATCGGGTGCGGTCTGTGAGGAAAACTAGATAGGACAACGATATGATCGATTGTATAGGCTCTACACTTAAAATGAAATTGAGTTATCGTGAACGATCCCACTAGGTGTAGTTTGTGACGAAAACACGATAGGATAACAATATGACCAAACATATAGTTGCAATCTACGCCAAAAAAGATATTAAACTATTGTGACCTACCGATAAGGTGTGGTTCATGACAAACACTAGATAGGACAATGACGTGACCAAACAAATGAGTGCATTATACACCAAAAATGACATTGAACTATCATTACTGATGAGATTAGGTGTTGTTTATGATGAAAACAAGACAGGACAATGACATGATTGATTGTATAGGTGCAGTTTATACTAAAAACGATACTGAACTTTCATAATCAATTGGATCGGGTGCCGCTTGACAAAAACTAGATAGGACAACTATGTAATTTATTATATAGATGCGATCTACACTGAAAACAAAGCTGGTTTCAATGATCGATTGAACTGGGTCTGGTCTGTGAAGAAAACCAGACACGATAATGATGTGATCGATCGTATAGGTCTGGTCTATATCGAAACAAAAATTGAACTGTAAGGACCTAACTAACTAGGTGTGGTCTGCAATGAAAACCAGACTGGACAATAACGTGAGAGATTGTACAGATGTGGTATATGCTAAAAATGAAACTTGGTTATTGTGACCAATCAGACAAAATGCCAACTATTATTAAAATTGGATAAGACAATGACGTGATCGCTTATACAGGTATCGTGTATGCCGAAAATGATACTAAACTGTTGTGACCGATTGAATTGGATAACGATTATGATGAAAACCATATAGGACAACTACGTGACTGATCATGCAGATGTTGTCTATGTTGAAAATCAAACTGAGCTATCGTGATCGATCAAATCAAGTACGATCTATGTTGAAAACCAAACGAGATAATGATATGACTAACCATACAGGTCTTATCTATGTTGAAACTGAAATTGTACTATTGGGACATATCTGACTGTGTGTGGTCTATGATGAAAACTAGAAAATACAATAATGTGACCAATTATAAAGGTGCGATCTAAGTAAAAAATGAAACTAAGTTGTCATGACCAATCGAACCAAGTGCGATTTTTGACGAAAACCAAACAGGATAATGACATGACTGATCGTACAGGTACGGTTTATGTCTAAAATGACACTAAGCCATCGTGACCTATTTAATCGAATTTGGTTTGTGATGAAAATCAGATGAAACAATGACATGATTGATCATATAGGTGTGGTCCACGCTGAAACTGAATTTGAACTGTCATGACCTATTTAATCGGGTACGGTCAATGATGAAAACCAGATAAGACATCGATGTGACTGATCATACAAGTGTGGTCTACGTCAAAAACAAAATTGAGTTGTCATGACTAAGAAAATAAAGGCTAATCTTAAAAGCGAAAAACACCCAAAAGGGGGGTAAATTAGGATTTTTAAAAATTCTTTTTAAACACAATAACTACAAGCATAAGAGAAACAAATATAAAGAGATAGAGTTAGAGAATTCAAACTCATATTTTACAATGGTTTGATACTTCCTTGCCTACGTCCACTCTCCTCAAGCTCCTAACCAAGTGAGGGTTCCACTAACTTGAAGCTTCAACCAAGCTTCTAAGCCTTTACACTTAGATTCTGGCTCCAATGGGCTCTTACACAATCTCTTCAAGTTTCAACTCACTTGAAGGCTTTAACACTCGATTAATAAGTATGAATCTCTCAACATAGCTCAACAAAGGCTCAAATACAACTCAAGGGTAGGATGAATCACAAAGGTGCACTAAAGGATATACAAATAGGATTTAATGCACCAAGGAAAAAAATGAGAGCTTTTAAGGCAAGAAGAAGTGGTCAAACAAATAAATGCAAGTGTTTTCTTACTTATAAATGAAGTGGAGCTCTCTATTTCTAGGTTTCTAACCTTAGGAGCCAAGAAAACCAAAAAACAACCTCAACCGGTTGAGCTAGGGGTCGACCAGTTCACTAGCCGTTGGAGCATTTATTGTTTGGCAGGTGACTATTACCTTCAACTGGACCTCGACTGGGAAGGAAAGACTACTAGAAGAGAGAGACTATTTTTTGCACTCCTCGACCGGACCTCAACCAGGAAGAGGGAACTGGTCAACCGGTACCCTGGCCAATTGAGCTGATTGGCCAGTGCCTCGACAAGTTCACCATTTTTTGCTCGAAAACCTATCTTTTTATGTTATTTTCTCTTCTAACACTTAGGCAAGGTCTTTAGGTAAAGTTATATGCCAATTTTGAAATGTTTTGCCTAAGGTTCATTTGACAAAACTCGAGTTTTGATGAAACTATAACTTTAAATAATAAATCGAGTTTTTCAAAGATGCATGAAATGATATGTAAAACCTAAGTGCACCCATGTATTCATCTTACATATGTTTCTTATGATTAAAGGTTTTTCAAATGTCTTTGATCTTACATCCATTAGGTTCTTTGATGAATTTCCAAATTAATACTTGAAATTCTTAATAATTCAAACCAATTAGTAACTTAACCATAGTTTGTTATCATCAAAACCTTATTAAGAGAACCCTTAGGTGAACAATCTCACTCTTTTTTATGATGACAAACCTTGGTTATCTAGGAGGAGAAGAATCTCCCCCTCAAACCAATAATGGGTTAATAATCAAAATTTATGAAGTTAAAACCAAGATAATCAAGACATGCTAGAGAGAATGAATTTGCAATAAGAAACAATGTAAGTTATGAAACATATAAGCATATCATATATAAGTAAAATGCATCACAATACAATATGTATGATCCAAGTGATGATATGACAATGTAAGTACAATGATGATATGTGTGTAAGTCTCCTAGATCCTAAAATATCTCCCCATTTTGGCAACATAAAAAGGAATAAAGTAGGTCTCTAAGAAATCAAGGTTGAGGAGGTGAAGGCAGAAACACAGAGTGTAGATAAGCCATCATCTCCTCATGTTGACTCCCTAAGTGATCCTCAATACGCTCAATCCACTGCTAGAGATGCTCAAATTGTGAAGTGAAGCCAACCTAATGTTGATCCATGCTATTCTTAAGATGCTCAAATCATTGCTAGAGATGCTCAAATTAAGAAGTGAAGCCAACCTGATACTAATCCATGCGATCCTCCATGGAGTAGAACCGAGTATCACTGACTACAACAAGCTCCTTTATGCGAGTACCTAAAGAGTTAATCTAAGTAGATAAATCCATTCCAGGAGCATGGTCAGGAGCGTGAGGTGCTTGAGGTGGTATCTCATTGTGAGGAGGCTTAGTTAATGATGACTAAGAGGATGAACCCACTATATAAGTCGGCTCGGACAACATCGACTCAGAGAAGGTAACCTTAAATTGAACACCCTTTGACTAGAGCAGAGGAATGTCAAGCTCAGGCTCTCTCTATTAATAGCCACTCTGAGGGTCTACTCCACCCTCCATCTCTCATATCTTGGCCTCCTCCTCTACTCTGGGATGTGCCTATCCCAGTCCCCGGGCCTGTGTTGGTGCTCTTTCTACTCTCCTAACCCAAGAACCATCGAGGGCCTTCTTAAATTTCATCCACCCCATTGACTGATCATCATACATATCATAAGTGCCGAGGGCCTCAAAGTCTGTCTCTCTGCTCAAGTCAACGTTGGCATCCTTGAACACTCTGGTGAGGAAGCGACCATAAAGGAGTACATGTGTTGTGCTCTCAACATGAGATCATGTGCTTCATCATCAAGTACCTTAAGTGGATCTGTCTCTCATTCATAATAGAGTCAATGAAGAATGCCTCGTAATAAGAAACCTTGTCTCAGTGTCCGCCCGGTGGTAAAAAGATAGAGCATATCATGTGGCATAACACTCTGCTAATGACAGTCACGCTGTGGGTCGAGGGTTTGCCCATCCCCTGGGCGTCTGCAAGTCTGAAAATCCTCTAAATGGCCTCTCTAGGCTTGAATCCCGGCACAGTGGGCCAAATCTTGGACTCATATACTCTGAGTCTAACCGAAGCAATATCGAAAATACGGTAGATGCTCTCCGGGTCCAGACGGATCTCGACTCCTCTGATAGTAGAAATAATTGGGTCTCCCATGCTATAAGTCACCCTCGAATAAAATACTCACACTAGAGTCGAGAAAATTGACTCTAAAACAATGACCACTGGCAACCAACCCATCTTAGTAAATAGGCTCTCGAATCTAAAATGCTGAACTTGGGGAAAATTGATATTTTTTCCCAGAACTACTTTTCTCTTAGTAAAGTGTTGCTTATATTGCTAGTAGTCCTCCATGGAACTGAATAAGGCGGTGTTAAACCTCGCATTTTGACAAGCCTCCAGCTAAGATAGCTCAGTTGGGCGCTTGCCCTATGCCCTAGAGGCACCCGATTCTCATCTAGAAGCCAAATGGAAGAAGAAACAAGAGAGTAGAGGCTAGTAGAGAGAGAAACTCTTACAAATGAAACCCTAGACATGCAGAAAATGGAGAAGAAGCTGATTGTGACCCATGGGAGGAAGAGAAGGTGGCCTAAATCCCAAATCCTAGCCTCCAAACTTCCCAAAAATCTAATTCAAAGCCTTCAATTTGTTGCAATGACCTAAAAAATCACTCATTGATTGCTGAATCGGTAGAGCTCTTGAAGAACCAGAGGAAACCAGTGAGAAAATGAAGTGCAGGAGTCACTTAAAACCCCAATCTCGATGAACCGATCAATCGGTCTTGGTCTAGTCGACCACCTTGTCAACGTGGTCAATGTTTGGGTGTCGAGTGTGACAATACCTAGATAAGACAACTACATGATATATCGTATAGATGTAGTCTACACCAAAAACAATACTAAACTTTTGTGACCAATCGTAGAAGTGCGGTCTACGTCGAAAACAAAACTAAGTTATTGTGATCGATCCGACTAGATGCAGCCTATGACGATAACCAGACATAACAATGATATGACTGAATATACACATATGGTCTATGCCAAAAATAATATTAAACTATCATAATCGATTGGACCAGGTACAGTCTATGATGAAAACTAGATAGGACAACTACATGACTAATTGTATAGATACGACCTGTGTCAAATATAAAATTGAGTTGTAGTGACTGATCAGACCCGACCTGGTTTACGATGAAAATAATATAGGACAATGACATGATTGATCATATGGATTTTGTCTACACTGAAATCGAAATATAACTATCAATATCTATTTGATCAGGTGCGGTTTGCGATGAAAACCACAGAGAACAATGATGTAACCCATCATACAAGTGCGGTCTATGCCAAAAACAAAATTAAGTTATTGTGACTGATCGGATCGGGTACTATCTATTACAAAAACCAAATAAGACAACAACATGATTGATCATATAGGTACAGTCTATGTTGAAAATAATATTGAATTACTGTGGCTGATTGGATTGGTTGCCGACTATGATGAAAACTAGATAAGACAACTTTGTGACTGATTGTATAGATGTGATCTACACTGAAAACTAAATTGAACCGTCGTGATTGATCACATAGGTATGGTCTATGCTGAAAATGATATTGAACAGTCATGACCGATCAAATCAAGTGTTGACTGTGATAAAAACCATATAGGATAACTACATGACTGATTATATAAATACGCTCTATGTTGAAAATGAATTTGAGATGCTATGATTGACCAGGCAGGGTTAGGTTTATGATGAAAACCAAATAGGAAAATGACATGACTGATTGTATAGATTTGGCTTACATCGAAGCCGAAACTGAATTATCAGGACCTATTTAATTGGATGCAACTTATGAGGAAAACCAATCAAGACAATGACTTGACTGATCTTATAAGTGTGGTTTACACCAAAAATGATACTCAACTTTGTTATAAATTGGATCGGGTGTCGATTGTGAAGAAAATAAGATAGGACAACTACGTGATTGATAGTATAGATGCGATCTATGCCAAAGGTGAAACTAAGTTGTTGTGACTGATTAGATTTGGTCCAATCTATGATGAAAATCAGACAAGACAACGATAGGACCGATCACATAGGTTTAGTCTGCGCCTAAACTAAAATTGAACTATTGGGACCTATTTGACCGAGTGCGGTCTTTGATGAAAACCAAACAAGACAATGATGTGACCGATCATACATCTTATCAAAAACGAAACTGAGTTGTCATGACCAATCGAATAGGATGTCATTTGAGATGAAAACCATACAAGATAATGACGTGATCGATCGTACAAGTGCGGTCTATGCTGAAAATGATATTGAACTATCATGATTGATAGGATCGGTTGTTGACTATGACGAAAACCAAATGGGAAAATAACATGACTTGTCGTATAGTTTATGTAAAAAATGAAACTAATATGTAGTGGCCGATCAAACCGAGTGTAGACTATGACAAAAACTAGAGAGGACAATGATATGACTGATCGTATAGATGCGGTCTATGTAAAAAACAAAACTGAGTTGTCATGACCGATTGGACTAGGTCTAGTCTTTGATGAAAACTAGATAGAACAACAACGTGACCGATCACATAGATATGGTTTACATCGAAACCAAAACTAAACTATTAGGACCTATTTGACTGGGTGCAATCTATGATGAAAACTAGACAGGACATTTACTTAACTAATCATGTAGGTGCATTTTATGACGAAAACGATACTAAATTGTCATGACCGATCAGATTGGGTGCCAAATATGATGAAAACTACATATGAGAATTACGTGACTGAACGTACATATGTGATCTACTCCAAAAATGAAATTGAGCTATCGTAATCAATTGGACTATGTCCAATCTGTGACAAAAACTAGACAGGACAACGATGTGACAGATCATATAGATTTTCTCTACTCTAAAATTGAAACTGAATTGTCAATACCTATCTGACTAGGTATGGTTTGTGATGAAAACCATAGAGGACAACGATGTGACCCATTATACAAGTGTGGTCGGCATTGAAAACAATAACCAATCGGATCATGTGCCATCTGTTACAAAAACCAAATAGAACAATGACATGATTGATTATACAAGTGCAGTCTACGTCGAAAATGATAGTGAACTATGTGATTGATTGAATTGGGTGTCGATTGTGACGAAAATCAGATAGGATAACTATGTGACTGATTGTACAGATTTCATCTACACTCTAAACTAAATTGAATTGTCATGACCGATCATACAGGTGCATTTTACGCTGAAAACGATATTGAACAGTCATGATCGATCAAATCAAGTGGCGACTGTGATGAAAATCATATAGGATAACTAAGTAACTGATTGTATAAATGCGGTCTACACCAAAAATGAATATGAGATGACATAATTGATTAGACAGGGTTAAGTCTATGACAAAAACCAAATAGGACAACGACATAGCTGATTGTATAGATTTAGATTACGTTGAAACCCAAATTGAACTATCAGGACCTATTTGACTGGATGTGATCTGTGAGGAAAACCAAACAAGAGAACAACATGACCGGTCATATTGGTACAGTTTACATCGAAACGATACTCAACTTTTGTTACTGATCAAATCGGGTGCCGACTATGAAGAAAACTAGATAGGACAATGATTCATGCCCAGTTGAGTATTTTAATAAAAAAATATTTATAAATCCTATGACCTTATACTGGCGTAGCAAAGCTACTATAGTATAGCAGCTCTAGGGTCGAACTCAGGGATGGGTTTTCACTCTACCAGTGATAGACTATAGATTAGAAATTGAGTCTGATGATTTCCTTTGTCAAAAACTTAAAGTTTAAAAGAAAATAAGATTTGTTTTGAAAGTGGTGCTTGAAGCTAAACTAATATAGAACTAAGTAAAAATGGAAGAAAGAAAGTCTCTTGGAGCTAGAGGTTGCTAGGATCAAGTTCAGAATGCAAAGTGGGAAACTCCGGATTTTTCTCCTCGCATTGGGGATTTAACCTATAGTTATTTCCCGAACCGGTATAGGTTTAACAATGAAGATTTAATCCATAAAAAGTCAATAGAAATGGTAGTCAAGTTCCATTAATGGCTTTAGACACTATGGGTCTTCACCTTGAACCACTTTCCAATGTCTCGTACATGATAACTAATGGACTGATATGGATCTAGCAATAAGCATCCACAGAGACCTGAAGCTTACCATGTATTGGCCATTCAAAGTGATTCAAAGGGATTTAAAGCAAAACTTTAGATTTAAAAGTCATTTATGAACTCCAACTACCTGTATTTAATGCACGAGAGTTTTCCACTTTAGCATCTGGACTTTTCACCTAGCTTCCTTCACTCCAAGAAACCAAAAGTTTAGCCTCTCATCCTCTAGGAAAACATCCTCAGAGGTTGTTTGGCTTCCAAGAAAATGAAAATAGTAGGAAGAAAAAGAAAACAAAAGAGATCTCTGTATTTCACTAAGTGTAAAATATACATACGTTGGTCTCCTAGAGAAAGCTCCCTGAGAGTCCTCTTTTTAGTGTTTACAAGAGAGTTTATATAGGAAGGTAATTTACCCTTCCTTGGAAACTTCCTAGCTAAGGAATTACATGAGTGGCTGAATACAAGGAGAAAATGGAAATTTAGACACAAAAATCTGAAGAAAAATATCTCAAAGTGTCGGTCGCACATATCGGGAAGCACTAAGGACCATTTCACAGGTGAAAACAAGGTCTGCAAGATTTCGCAGACGCACAAAAAGGGCTGCGAAATCACTTCGCAACAAAAGGCTGATTTCGCAGTGCTGCAAAGTTGGCTTTCAGCTTGCGGTGATCGGCTTCCAACGGCTATAACTTCCTCATTTCAGCTCCAAATAGTACACGGTTTGAAGCGTTGGATTCTTGACTTCCTGAGCTTTGAAATGGAATATAGCATGTAGAAAATGGACTTCTGAAAGTACTCCAAAAGTGCGCAGGAAGACTGCAGCTGCTGTCCTCTGTTTTCTTCACTCTGTTTTCCTCTCTCCATTGATTTTTCCTTGCATACTTTGAACGACTAAGGCAAAGGACTATGAGGCTCCAAAGCTTGGTTTCTTCATGAATATGGGCTTCCAAAAGCTTTGCCATGAACTATATACAACTCTCCCTCACTCTTAAATTGCTTTGGTGAGCAAAAAGCTATCAAAAACACCAAAACTTAACACAATTTGATTAGAAACGATTGCAAGGGTCCTTAACATGCCAATTGAGTTAAAAGGTCATAATTACTACTCAAAGGTGTTTAAAAGAGCTAATTACAAGCCACAAAATAACATGTTTCGAGTAGTAATCACTCCCCCTAACCGACATATTGCTAGTCTCTTAGCAATGAAGGAGAGAAAAATAAAAATAAAAATAAAAAATACTATAATTTACTACATCATGCTGATTACCTCAAAAAATTTTAAGTGGCATGATGATCTAACTCTCACATGGAACATTAAAGAAATATAAACTCAAATTTCAACAAGAGTTATCAAAAACTTTACTAAACACTATTGATCAAGGGAGTGCAATATGCAAATTGAAGTTTTAAAATCATTTTCACTTCCAAAGAACCAAACTTTATTCTTCCAAAAAAAATCTATTTGTAAGATGATAGCTTCTGAATATAGTATGCTAAACTAATCTCTCCCCCCAACCTATCTTTTTTTAACACTTAGCAAACTGACCAAATTTACTAGGCTGAAGACACTTTTTTTTTTTTTTTTTTCAAAAGGTACAAGGCTTAAGGGGTATTCTTTTCTGAATTGTCCATGTAACGGGGGTCCATCGATGACTCCCAACCAAATAAGGTTTGGGGCATCAAGCTTTAAGGATTTTTCAACCACTAACTCCTCGGATTTCACCCCGGACTTTTGAGAATGAATTTTTAATACCCAAGCACCTACCATATGCTAACTCCACCTATCCACCCTTGTAACGAGCATTGAGGTCGGTGACTCCCAACCAATTAAGGCTTAGGGCACCAGGTTTTAAAGATTTTCACCATATACCCCTCAGACCTTACTCGGGTTTCAAGGCAAGCAAACATTTTGCTTTCTTTTTCTTTTTTTCAAAGGCTCATTGGCCTTTCATAAGGTGTCTCAACATTATTAAATGAGGTCAAAGGTACTAAGTCCCAAAATTTTGCTAAGTAAAGAGGGAAATAGTTTTTCATCTTATAATCAGAATCTATTGTGCCCAGTGTGTGGATAGCTTAAAGTGGAAGAAATAAACTTGATTTGAGTAGAAGCTTCAACAATTGAACCACTTTAGTAAGCATAATCCAAACTCTAAGTCAAGTGAAAAGCAAAAGTTCAGTTTCTCCTATTTTGATTTGAAAATTTTTCCTCATAATCCATGGAGATTAGAGTAAAAAGTGAAAAAAAACTACAACTAATTTACGAACATAACTGAATTACCAAAATAACTTAGCATAATTCCTTCCTCATTTCTCCCCCCCCCCCCCCCCCCCCCAACCGAGCTGAGCATTGTCCCCAATGTGATATGGGTGATTGAAATTAGAGGGAGGAAGTGGTACCTCCTGAGTAATATCAATGTCGAATACTGATTGGAGAAACCACATGTTTCAAAAAGAATAAAAGATGTGAGAAAAGGAAATAAGAATAAATTAATTATAAGAGTTAACAAAAAATGCTAGACTTGTATTACTTTAATTCATGTGAGTACAATCGGAAAAAAAGCAATACAAGTAATCCCCATATATAATATCAAAAAGATGGGATTTCATAAAAGACTAACAAAAATGAAATACATAAAAGAAATATATAGTAGATATATAAATGATCAGATGGGTGGATGATGCTGGAGTTGATGGCTTAGGCAGATGGCTCTGCCTCTTCCGTAGCTGATTCAGGAGGGGCTTGAGGCTCTGTGGCCTATGAGTGTGGCACTGCAGCGGCGGGGGTGAGTGCTCAGCAGCTAATGGAAGACCGAGATGATGCTGGAGCTGCCTCAAGATGGCAGTGTGCTGAGCCTAGGTGGTCAACATCTGCTCCTGGCGAGCTCGAATAGCTTCCACCTCCTGAGCAAGGCTGCTCTGAGACGCAGTCAGGGACTGCAGTATGCGGCATAAATCTCTATACTCTGAAATGGGAATGGCCATCCTTGGCTCAGCTGAAGCAGAGGGCTCTGATGAGGCTGGAGTAACTAGAGGGGCTCTGGATATGGTAGGAGAAGGAATGGGTATTCCCTCAGTATATGATCTGGAGATGCTCTCTTGGCAACTGGTATCTCAGCTGGCTGTGGGAGCTCTGGCTGCTCAACTCTATATGCTATCATATTGGTCCACTTGTCGAGAGTAAATACCTCTCGGCATATACGCTTGCGCTCCAGCTGAGGATCTGATGGATACCCCAAATGCTCCAGAATCTAACACAGCAACCGTGGAAAAAGAAGTGGAATGGCATCAGCTCGCTGCAGCTTCTTCTTATGCACCTTCTCTTCAAAGTAGAGAAGGGCAGCCATAATTAGGTGGTGAGGGCAAAAGAAATATCCCTCTGAAATCCTGAACAGGGCCTCTAAAAGAACTCCCGTCCTCTGAGTCCAGTGCTGTAGTGGATAAATGTTGTGATGCAAGAGTGCATCAATGAGAAACATGCTCGGAGAAAGTTCCCTCCGCACTAGATATGACTTTGTGGAAGCTCTTCTGGACAAGATATGAATCATTTCTAGCTGAGAGGGACTAGTCCATACTCGGTAATCCTCAAAATGGCTTGGCTCGTATGGTATATGCAGGGCCTCTGCTATATGGCGAGCTCCTAAAATGTCGTGCCGACCGTCAATAGTAAAATGGATTAGAGTAGGATCTCTGACCTGATTAGTAGTCATGGACTGATAAAAATCCATGGCTACTCTGGATAGAAGAAATCTCTTGGGGTCAGCAGATGCTCCATGCGATATCTGCACAATAGGTGGAATGAATCTGCAAGCTCCGGCTGCAAACTGAAGGTGGCTGTGTCAAAGCACAGCTCAGAGTGAAATGGTAGAGCTCGGCAATCCAGATTCCCTTCAATTGGCGGTGGAGTCAGCATCGGACGCCTGATTAGCACTTCAGGAGCTATCCCAGATGGAATTTGGGATTCTGAACGTGGCGGCTAGTGCTCCTGAGGCTTCGCCGAAGGCTCTAACGACGGCGCTGAAGATGGTGCCGGAGAGGGTTCTGGTGAAGGAACCGGGGACTGCTCTGTCAAGTCTATGAGCTCTGAGCTTTCGACCCTGGCTCTCTTTTGCAGGGGACGGCCCCCTGACCTAGTGAGATAACGCCTCGCCGGAGGGTTCTGTGGCGCGGGCTTCGCCTGAGGTTTGTGTGGCGCGGGCTTCGCCGGAGGTGAAGCAGCTTTTGGCCGCGGAGGTTCAGAGGTGGGGCCTTGAACAGGCTGGAAGGAGAGGATGATTTGGCTCCTCTGGTGCACGCCATATCGGATTGACGAAATTTGGCCGGAAACGATGACCGGAAGAGATGACAGGATGGTTCGCGCGTCGTCGGGCTCGGGCAAGGGAATGAACAGATGGTTGCTATGGCGCTTCCTCTTTCTGAAACCCTTTCGCAACTCAAATGACCGGTTTTTATAAAAAATAACGGAATATTAAAGGTCATTTTGATTTTCGCAGAAGAAGGCCGATTTCGCAGCAAAAGGGGGTTTTCACATAAAAAAAGCTATTTTCGTAGCCCATTTCGCAGCCCCTTTCGCAGCTGCGAAATGGGTGTCACTGTGCTACGAAGTGGCACTCGTGTGCCAAAAGTTGGTTTCACAGCTTCGAAATACCCTGCGAAATGGAGCTTTGACTGCGAAATTGGGAATTTTCGTGCTTTGGACTTCGCAGCCGTTTCGCGGTTGCGAAATGGGGGTTCATGTGCTACGAAGTGGCACTCGTGTGCCAAACTTGGTTTTGCAACTGCGAAAATTTTCGCAGAGGAGTCAATTGAGTTGCGAAATGATTTCGCAGCAAAGTGTTAATTTCGCTGAGGATTCTCTTAGGCTGCGAAATCTCGTAGACCCCTGTTTTTGCCCTGTTTTTGCCTTGTTTTTACTCCGTTTTTGCTCCGAAAGACTTCCTTTCAATTTCTTTGCATTTTCTCCAACATGAGATCATTCAAAAAGACTAAATTACATATAAATACACAATTTAATATCAGAAATTAAAATCAAAAGTATGGATAAAACATTGAAATTTACAAAAATTTTCAAAAATTTTGAACTTTGGTGAAACCAAGTTCATCAAACCCTTATTTGCTTAGGCTTTTTGTGGCTCAAGGAGGTTGATTTCCTCCTTTTCTAGTTTGAATGGCTCCATGAATGGTTTGAGACGATGGCCATTGACTTTGAAGGTTTGATTGCCTTCGGGATTGAATACTTCCACCACTCCATTGGGATACACTTCATGAATTATGAAAGGACCCGTCCACCTGGATTTCAATTTTCCTGGAAAAAGATGAAGTTTAGAGTCATAAAGCAAGACTCTTTGTCCCTTGGTAAAATTCTTCCGATTTACCAACTGATCATGCCATTTCTTCAACCTCGCTTTTGCAATTTTTGAATTGAGGTAAGCATCATTCCTCATTTCCTCTAATTCATTCAAATCCAAGAATCTCTTTAACCCGGCTCTTGTCAAATTGATGTTGAGCTTCTTGATTGCCCACCATGCTTTATATTCAATCACCACTAGGAGATGGCACGCTTTGCCATAAACAAGGCAATACGGAGACATTCCAAGAATGGTCTTATAAGCAGTCCTATAAGCCCATAATGAATCCAAGAGCTTAACAGACCAATCCTTCCTATTCACATTCACCACCTTCATCAGTATATTCTTGATTTCCCGATTAGCCAACTCAACTTGGCCACTTGTTTGAGGGTGATAAGGTGTAGCTATCTTGTGCTTGACCCCATATTTGGCTAGAAGAGTCTCAAAAGGCTTATTGCAAAAGTGGGCTCCTCCATCACTGGTAATGGCTTTAGGCACTCCAAATCTTGAAAATATGTTCTCCCTAAGAAATTTGAGAACCACCTTATGATCATTGCTCCTACATGGGATTGCTTCTACCCACTTAGAGACATAATCCACTCCCACCAAAATGTAGGATTGTCCAAATGACATTGGAAATGGCCCCATGAAGTCTATCCCCCAAACATCGAAGACATCCACTATCAAGATGGGGTTCAAGGGCATCATATTCTGGCGTGTTAGCTTCCCTAGCCTTTGACACCGATCACATCCCTTGCACATAGAGTGGGCATCCTTGAAAAGAGAGGGCCACCAAAAACATGATTGGATCACTCTCATGGCTGTCTTCTGGGAAGCAAAATGACCCCCACAAGCACTATCATGACAATGGGATAGAATCCCTGATTGCTCTTGCTCAGGAACACATTTCCTTATGATTTGATCAGCACAATATTTGAAGAGAAAAGGTTCCTCCCAATAATAGGCATGGATCTTAGCAAAGAAATGCTTCTTGTCTTGGGCACTCCACTCACTTGGAACTTCTCCAGTAACCAAGTAATTTGCTATATGAGAATACCATGGAGCTACCTCTATTGACATGAGAGACTCCTTAGGGAAGTCATCATTGATAGGTAAACCATGTGAGTCATGTGCTATCACAAGTCTTGACAAGTGGTCAGCTACCACATTTTCTACTCCCTTTTTATCTCGGATTTGGAGATTGAATTCTTGAAGCAAAAGGATCCATCTTATCAATCTTGCCTTGGCATCTTGCTTGGTTAGCAAGTACTTCAAAGCGGAATGGTCAGTGAACACCACTATAAAGGACCCTACCAAATAGGCACGAAACTTATCCAAGGCAAAAACTACTGCCAACAACTCCTTCTCAGTAGTTGTGTAGTTCCTTTGAGCCTCGTTCAAAGTTTTGCTTGCATAATAAATCACATAGGGCTTTCTCTCTTCTCTTTGCCCCAAAACAACCCCCATAGCAAGATCACTTGCATCACACATTACCTCAAAAGGTAATTTCCAATTTGGGGCTCTCACTATTGGTGCGGTTGTGAGGAATTGCTTCAGTTCCTCAAAACTCTTCTGACATTTCTCATCCCACAAAAACTTGGCATCCTTTACCAAGAGTTCACAAAGAGGTTTTGAAATTTTTGAGAAATCCTTAATGAACCTCCTATAGAACCCGACATGTCCTAGGAATTGCCTAATTCCTTTAACATTTGTGGGAGGTGGCAACTTAACAATTAGCTCCAGCTTTGCCTTATCTACCTCAATGCCATTCTTAGAGATTATATGTCATAAGACAATTCCTTGTTGTACCATAAAATGGCACTTCTCCCAATTTAGCACTAGGTCTTTCTCAATACATCTTTGGAGAATAGCTTCTAAATGCAACAAACACTCCTCATAAGAATCTCTATATACAGTGATGTCATCCATGAAGACTTCCATGATGCGTTCCACCATATCACTGAAGATGCTTAGCATACATCTTTGAAAAGTTGCAGGTGCATTACATAGACCAAAGGGCATCCTCCTATAAGCAAAAGTACCAAAGGGGCAAGTGAAGGTTGTCTTTTCTTGATCTTCCAAATCAATCTCTATTTGGAAGTACCCTGAGTAACCATCCAAAAAACAGTAGAAAGGATGCCCTGACACTCTCTCAAGGACTTCCTCCATGAAAGGCAATGGGAAATGGTCCTTCCTAGTCACTGAATTCAACCTCCTGTAGTCTATACACACCCTCCATCCTGAGGTAAGACGTGTAGAGACTTCCTCCCCTTTCTCATTCTGGATCACAGTAATTCCAGATTTCTTTGGGACTACTTGGGTTAGGCTCACCCACAAGCTATCTGAAATGGGATATATGATCCCTGCTTGAAGTAGCTTCAGAACTTCACCCCTTACCACCTCTTGCATGTGAGGATTCAACCTCCTCTGGGGCTGCCTCACTGGTTTTGCATCTTCCTCCATGTAGATATGGTGGGTGCACACCAAAGGACTAATCCCTTTCAGATCAGAAATTTGCCATCCAATGGCTTTCTTGCATTTTCTGAGGACTCCCAAAAGACTATCCTCTTGATCACTTGTAAGATTTGAAGAAACCACCACTGGACATTTCTCATCTTCCTCCAAATATGCATACTTCAAATCAATAGGAAGCAGCTTCAAAACAAGCTTTGGAGGGTCCTCCATAGCAGCTCCTTGTGAGTCCTCCTTATTGAACAGTGGTAAGATCTCTTCCCGTCTTCTCCAAGGAGACATGATGGCTAGCACATCAGAGGGTTCAGGTAACCCTTCTTCTGGCACTCCAAGGCTTTCATTCAAGCTCTCTTCTAAATTCTTATCACTATGCTCTACAACCAAAGTATCGATCAAGCACACCTCCTCAAATCCGTCTTCCTCTTCTGGGTGGAGATGCCTCTTGCACAGGTGGAATATGTTTAATTCCAAGGTCATGTTTCCAAATGTGAGCTGCATCACCCCATTCCTACAGTTAATGATGGCATTGGAGGTAGCTAGGAAAGGTCTCCCAAGGATGATTGGCACATAATTTGCTTCCTTAACAGTGGGATCAGTATCAAGTACAACAAAATCCACGGGATAGTAGAATTTGTCCACTTGAACTAGAACATCCTCTATCACCCCCCCTTGGGATTTTGACTGACCTATCAGCTAAGGAGAGAGTGATGGTTGTGGGCTTCAATCCTCCAAGTCCTAGTTTATACACAGAGTATGGAAGCAAATTCACACTTGCCCCCAAGTCTAGTAAAGCTTTCTCCACATGTGTCCCTCCAATGTTCACTGAAATGGTGGGACATCTAGGATCTTTGTACTTAACTGGAGACTTACTCTGAATGATAGCACTTACTTGCTCAGTGAGGAATGCATTCTTTGTCACATGTAACCCTCTCTTGACCGTGCACAAGTCCTTTAAAAATTTTGCATATGTGGGGACTTGCTTGATCATATCAAGTAAGGGTATATTCACCTTCACTTATCTCAGAACTTCAAGAATTTCAGATCAATTCTTGATTTCCTTCTTTCCGTGTAAAGCTTGAGGAAAAGGTGGAGGCATATGTTTCTTCATCATATCCTCTTTAATCATTATCCTTGGCTCATCTTCAATGCTTGATTTAGATGCATTTTTCTTCCCACTCTCCTCTTGGTTAATGCTCTCTTTAACCAAGGTTCTCTTTGACATAAGTTCTTCCTCTTGCCTCACCTTAGGCAAGGGTTGATCAACCTCCTTCCCACTCCTCAAAGTGATCACAGCTTTGACCTCCCTCAAATTTGAAGACTCCCCATCTTGGGTTTCAACTTCATGATCACCCTTTGGATTTTGGCTTGATTGAGAGGGGAACTTTCCTTTCTCATTCACTGTGTTGAGGTTGGTAAGCCTAGAGATGGAGTATTGAATATTATCTATCTTTTGATATAGATCATTTTGCATCCCATCCATTCTCTTATTTTGAGAACTCTCAACATTTTCAATCTTTTGGTGCAATTGGGAGTTGATCGCCTTTTGTTCACCCATAAAGTCACCCATGACTTTACTTAGGTTCGCAATGGCTTGCTCCACTGAAGAGGGTTGTTGAGGTGCTTGGGTTTGGTCTTGTGGTTGGTATGGAGGTGGCCTTGGTTTCTAAGAAAAATTTGGATGGTTTCTCCAGCTGGAATTATAGGTGTTTCCATAAGGTGCATTGTTGTTGGGCCTAAATTGCCCCACAACATTGGCTTGATCACCTAACATCTCCCTCATAGCTGGGATGGTTGGGCACTCATCTACCACATGATCACATGATTGGCAAATGGTGCATGGCATGACATGGGCTTGTGTCTCGGAAATGGCTTGGACTTCATGCATTTTTTTCAACTCAAGTTCTTCCAACCTCCTTGCCATTGTTGCAACCTTAGCTTTCATGTCCATATCTTCACTTAACATGTACATTCCAGCCCTTGGATTTTGGGTTGGTTGAGAGGGAAGCTTTCCTTTCTCTCTTGAGTTGGGTTCATCCCATCCTCTTGACACCTCAGACACATAACTTAAAAAGTCCATGGCTTCTTCCAGATTCTTACTCATAAAATCTCCCCCACACATGGTTTCAAGAATTTGCTTCATGGAGGAAGACATCCCATCATAAAAAATAGCTCACCAAGAGCCATGTATCAAAGCCATGATGAGGACAAGCATTGATGGCCTCCATATACCTTTCCCAACATTCATAGAACTTCTCATTTTCTTTGGCAGAAAAGTTTGAGATTTGTCTCTTCAACCCATTGGTCCTATGGGTGGGGAAAAATTTCTTTAAAAATTCGGCCTGAAGATCAACCCAATTCCTTATGCTCCTTGGCCTTAAAGAATTAAGCCATATTTTTGCCTTGTCCTTCAAAGTAAAAGAGAATAGCTTGAGTCTCATCAAGTCTATTGAAGCTCCTCCCTCTCTAAAGGTATTGCACACCTCCTCAAACTCCTTGATGTGGGCATATGGGTTCTCACTCTCCATTCCATGGAAATTTGGTAGGAGGGGCACAATATGGGGCCTTATAATCAGCTGCTCAAGAGGAGGCACGATGCATGAGGGTGCACTCATCCTTGGTGGGTGCATTCTATCCCTCATGGATAGATATGCATTTGGATTACCCTCTTGACCGTGTTGAGAATTCTGATCCTCGGTTGGAGGGTCCATGATGTTTACACAGATATCCAACTCTGTGTCTTGAGGATTCTCTATCCTTACTAGCCTTCCCTCTTGGTCTCGAATCCAATAGGGCATGCACAAGTTACAACTTACCTGAAAACAAAACAAAAACAACAAAAACAAAAGAAAGCTAGAAGAAAGTTAAGGTTAGAAAAATTGACAATAAACTTAACAAAGGAAATTCTACAATTAAAAGAGAGGAAATGAAGTTAGTGAAAAAGGAATTCATCAAACTTGTGATGGAAATCACAAGTGTTCTCATAAGATCATATCACTGCAAAGTGGCACCATCCCCGGCAACGGCGCCATTTGATTCGTGCCCAGTTGAGTATTTTAATAAAAAATATTTATAAATCCTATGACCTTATACTGGCGTAGCAAAGCTACTATAGTATAGCAGCTCTAGGGTCGAACTTAGGGATGGGTTTTCACTCTACCAGTGATAGACTATAGATTAGAAATTGAGTCTGATGATTTCCTTTGTCAAAAACTTAAAGTTTAAAAGAAAATAAGATTTGTTTTGAAAGTGGTGCTTGAAACTAAACTAATATAGAACTAAGTAAAAATGGAAGAAAGAAAGTCTCTTGGAGCTAGAGGTTGCTAGGATCAAGTTCAGAATGCAAAGTGGGAAACTCTGGATTTTTCTCCTCGCATTGGGGATTTAACCTATAGTTATTTCCCGAACCGGTATAGGTTTAACAATGAAGATTTAATCCATAAAAAGTCAATAGAAGTGGTAGTCAAGTTCCATTAATGGCTTTAGACACTATGGGTCTTCACCTTGAACCACTTTCCAATGGCTCGTACATGATAACTAATGGACTGATATGGATCTAGCAATAAGCATCCACAGAGACCTGAAGCTTACCATGTATTGGCCATTCAAAGTGATTCAAAGGGATTTAAAGCAAAACTTTAGATTTAAAAGCCATTTATGAACTCCAACTACCTGTATTTAATGCACGAGAGTTTTCCACTTTAGCATCTGGACTTTTCACCTAGCTTCCTTCACTCCAAGAAACCAAAAGTTTAGCCTCTCATCCTCTGGGAAAACATCCTCAGAGGTTGTTTGGCTTCCAAGAAAATGAAAATAGTAGAAAGAAAAAGAAAACAAAAGAGATCTCTGTATTTCACTAAGTGTAAAATATACATAAGTTTGTCTCCTGGAGAAAGCTCTCCGAGAGTCCTCTTTTTAGTGTTTACAAGAGAGTTTATATAGGAAGGTAATTTACCCTTCCTTGGAAACTTCCTAGCTAAGGAATTATATGAGTGGCTGAATACAAGGAGAAAATGGAAATTTAGACACAAAAATCTAAAGAAAAATATCTCAAAGTGTCGGTTGCACATATCGGGAAGCACTAAGGACCATTTCACAGGTGAAAACGAGGTCTGCGAGATTTCGTAGATGATTCGACTCATGGTAGCTTAGCTTTAAAGGCGTATCAACAAAATTTATACCTTAAATACTATTACTAAAGTAACTGAGCTACTATAGCATAGTGGTTCTAGGATCGTTCACTGGGAAGGGTTTTCACAAACACAAGTGATATTCAAATTAGGAAAATAGGTGATTTTCTTATGGATGTTAGCTTTAAAAGAAGATGAAAATGTTTTAGAGAGATTTAAACTAATTTAAGCTAACATTAAAGACTAAAATGAAAGGGTGTAAAAACAAGTTTCTCAAAGATAGGATAGCTATGCTCTGGCTCTTATGCAAATTGGAAATCTCAGGATAGGCTCCTCGCGTTGGGGTTGCAACTATGGTGATGCTTGCTTCCCGAACCGGTATGGATTTAGCAAATCAAGTTTTAATCCTTTAAAATGGCAAAACAGATGGTAGTGAATTTCATCAATGGTTATTCACCTTAGACTTCCTTTGAATGGCTCGTAAGAGATAACTAATGGTCTAAAGCCAAAAGCTTACCAAATATTGGCAACTCAAAGTCATTCCAGGTGATAAACTCACCTTTCAATGGCCATTGAAATTGGTTCTAATGGATTAATGCAAAACTTGGAATTGAAAACCTCACCTTCCAATAGCTCGTAGGAGATAACTAATGGATAGAAATCCAAAAGCTTATCAAGTATTGGCCGTTGGAAGTTGTCCAAAGGAAATAAAAACCAAACTTTGCATTAATGAACCATTAATGAAAAACGACTACCTTACCTTCCAGGTGTGAGAAATTTCCATGGGATTGCATCCAAGCCATCACATAACATCCATACTTTGAGAAACTTAAAGGTTTTAGCCTCTCATCCTTGGGGATTTCATCCTCCAAGGATGTTTGGCTACTAAGAAAATGAGAAAGAAAAGAGAAAAGAAACGTATGAACAAAAGTGCTCTTATAACTTATAAGGTTACAGGTTACAAGATTTTTCTGTCTGAGGCTCTTCACCTCTATTTAAAGACAATAACAAGCTAAAATTACAAGATAAAGCCTTATGTCGGCTGAATACAAGGTTACAAAAGGAATTTACATGAGAAAATATCAAGCTAAAAATATCTGGGAAGTCGGTGGTGCGTGCGTGGAGAAACAGAGGAAATTTGGCATTTTCGCAAGGTGCCTAAATCCTCCTTGCGAAATTTCGCAAGGAGAAATTCACCTTGCGAAATTTGCGCAAGGTTTGATGCAGTTGTCTTCCGAAGGCCATATCTTCCTCATTTCAGCTCCAAATTGTACACGGTTTGAAGCGTTGGATTCTTGACTTCCTGAGATTTGAAATGGTATATAGTATGTAGAAAATGGACTTCGGAAAGTGCCCCAAAAGTGCGAAAGAAGACTGCAGCTGCTGTCCTCTATTTTCCTCTTCTCCATTGTTCTTGTTTGTCCTCGTGTTTCCACTTGAAATTCAAGCCTGTAAACTTCCAAAATCCTTGCTTTAACTTGTCCAATTAGCTCCTCCATCATTTGGCATGCTTGAATTGATTCATAAGCTGATAAAAACATGTAAACTTGCCACAAAATGGTTAAAACCAATTACTAAGGACCTTAATGAATTAATTGGGTTAAATGAATATGATTACTACACAAAGGTGCTTAAAACCATTATAATTAGGTCTACAAAATAGCACTTTTTGGTAGTAATCAGCATACGCACAAAAAGGGCTGCGAAATCACTTCGCAGCAAAAGGCTGATTTCGCAGCGCTGCAAAGTTGGCTTTCAGCTTGCGGTGATTGGCTTCCAACGGCTGTAACTTCTTCATTTTAGCTCCAAATCGTACATGGTTTGAAGCGTTGGATTCTTGAATTCCTAAGCTTTGAAATGGCATATAGCATGTAGAAAATGGACTTCGTGAAGTGCTCCAAAAGTGCGAAGGAAGACTATAGCTGCTGTCCTCTATTTTCTTCACTCTGTTTTCCTCTCTCCATTGATTTTTCCTTGCATACTTTGAACGGCTAAGGCAAAGGACTCTGAGGCTCCAAAGCTTGGTTTCTTCATGAATTTGGGCTTCCAAAAGCTTTGCCATGAACTATATACAGCTCTCCCTCATTCTTAAATTGCTTTGGTGAGCAAAAAGCTATCAAAAACACCAAAACTTAACACAATTTGATTAGAAACGATTGCAAGGGTCCTTAACATGCCAATTGAGTTAAAAGGTAATAATTACTACTCAAAGGTATTTAAAAGAGCTAATTACAAGCCACAAAATAACATGTTTTGAGTAGTAATCAGACAACTACATGATTGATCGTACATATGCGATCTACGCAAAAAAATGAAACTGAGCTATCATGACTGGTCAGATTAGGTTCAATATGTGATAAAAATCAGATAGGGCAATGACAGGACTGATCATATAAGTCTAGTCTATGCTGAAACTAAAATTGAATTGTTGGGACCTATTTGACCGGGTGTGGTCTCTGATGAAAACTAGATAGAACAACGATGTGATTGATTGTACAAGTGTAGTCTCACCGAAAATGAAACTAAGTTGTCATGACTGATTGGACGGGGTGTCATTTGAGATGAAAACCAAATAGGATAACGATGTGACCAATCATATAGGTGCGGTCTATGCCAAAAATGATACTAAATTGTCGTGATTGATTGAATCGATTGTCAACTGTGACAAAAACCAAATAGGAAACAACATGACTAATCGCATAAATGCAATCTATGTTAAAAACGAAACTAACATGGTGTGACCGATCGAATTGGGTGCAGACTGTGACAAAAACCAAATAGGACAATGATGTGATTGATCGTATAGATGCGGTCTATGCCAAAAATAAAATTGAGTTGCCATGATCGATCGAATCGGGTTCAATCTTTGATCAAAAGCAGACAAAACAATGACGTTACCGATCACATAGATCTGGTCTATGTTGAAACCAAAATTGAACTATTATGACCTATTTAATCGAGTGCGGTCTATGATGAAACCAAGATAGGACTACGACTTCACCAATCATGCAAATGCTTTTTACATCGAAAATGATACTTAACTGTTGTGATTAATCAAATCAGGTGCCGACTCTGATGAAAACTAGATAGGAGAACTATGTGACTAATCGTACAAATGTAGTCTACCCCAAAAACAAAATTGAGCTACCGTGATCGATCAGACCATGTTTGATTTGTGACAAAAACTAGAAAAGACAATGACATGACTGATCGTATTGGTCTAGTCTATGCCGAAACTAAAATTGAACTATCATGACCTATCTGATCATGTGCAGTTTATGATGAAAACTAGATAGGAAAACAACATGATTGATTATACAGATGTGGTTTACATTGAAAATGAAACTGAGTTGTCATGACTGATCAGACCAGGTACGATCTGTGATGAAAACCAAACTGAACATCGACATAATTGATAATATAGGTCATTTCTACACTGAAATCGAAATTGAACTGTTAGGAACTATCTGACCCTCTATGATCTATAATGAAAACCAAAGAGGTCAATGTCATGACTGATCGTATAGTTGCATTCTATGCTAGAAACAATACTAAATTATTGTGACTAATAAGACCTGGTGCAGTCTTTGATGAAAACTAGACAAGACAATGAAGTGACCACTCACACAGAAGTAGTCTACATTGAAAATAATACTAAACTGTCGTGATTGATGGGATCGGGTGTCAACTATGACAAAAACCAAATAGAACAATGATTTGATTCATCGTGTAGATGCGGTCTATGTTGAAGATAAAACTAAGCTCTCATGACCAATTAGATTGGGTACGATCTATGACGAAAACCAGACAGGATAATGATGTGACCAATCATATAGGTCTGTTCTATGTCGAAATCGAAACTGAACAGTTAGGACCTATTTGATCAAGTGCGGTCTATGATGAAAACCATATTAGACAACGATGTGACCGATCATACAAGTGCATTCTATGTCAAAAACAATATTGAATTGTCATGATCGATCATACCCGGTGAAGTCTATGACGAAAACTAGATAGGACAAGGATGTGACCAATGGTACAGGTGTAGTCTTTGCTGAAAGCAATACTGAACTGTCATGACCAATCAAATCGGGTGTCGACTGTGATAAAAACCAAATAGAATAACTATGTGATTGATCATACGGATGTGGTCTACATAAAAAATAAAACTGAGTTGTTGTGACTGATCGAACTAGGTCCAGTCTGTGACAAAAACTAGACAAGATAATAATGTGATAAATAATATAGGTGTGATTTACATCGAAACCAAAATTGAATTGTTAGGACCTATCAAAACAAGTGTGATCTCTAATGAAAATCAAACAAAAAAAACGACGTGATCGAGATCATACAAGTGTGGTCTACATTGAAAAAAATTGAGTTGTCATGACTGATCAGACTAGGTGTCATATATGATGAAAACCAGACCGATCAATAACATGATCGATTGTATAAGACAGTTTACATCGAAAACGATATTGAACTATTGTGACCGATCGAATCAATTGTCGAATGTGATGAAAACCAGATAGGAAAATAACATGATTGATCATATAGATGCAGTCTATGTCAAAAACAAAACTGATATGTTATGGTCGATCAGACTAGGTATGGTATGTGATGAAAACTAGACAAGATAGCGATGTGATCGGTCGTATAGGTCTAGTCTACGTTAAAATTGATATTGAATTGTCATGACCCATTTAACCAAGTGTAGTCAATAAGGAAAACTAGACAGAACAACGACATGACCGATCAAAAATGTGCAGTTTATGCCAAAAATGAAATTGAGTTACCATGACCAATTGATCGGGTGGAGTTTGTGACGAAAATAATACAGGAAAATGACGTAATCAAATGGACTGATGCAAGTTGCATTGAAAATAAAATAGAACTATTGTGACCAATCGAATTGGGTACCGTCTATGGCGAAAACTAACAAGAAAATGATGTGATTGGTCGTAATGATGTGGTCGACCCTAAAAATGATATTGAACTTTCATGACCAATCAAATCAAGTGTCGAGTGTGATGAAAACAAGATAAGGCAACTATATGATTGATCGTACATATGGGGCCCACACTAAAAAGGAAACCAAGATGTCTTGACCGATCATATCATATTCCATTTATGGTGAAAACCAAACAGGACAATGATGTGACCAGTCATATAGGTTTGGTCTATATTGAAACCCAATTTGAAATGTTGGGACCTATCTGACTGTGTTAGTATATGATGCAAACCATATAGGAAAACGACAAGACCAATCGTATAGGTGTGTCTATGCCGAAAATGAAATTGAGCTACCATGTGTGATCGAACTAGGTGCAATCTGTGACGAAAACTAGACAAGACAAAAACATAATCAATCGATAGGTCTGGTCTATGCCCAAATCAAAACTAAACTTTCAAGACCTATCTAACTAGGTGCGGTCTATGATGAAAACTAGACAAGACAATGATGTGACCAATTGCACAAGTGTAGTCTACATCGAAAATGAAACTAAGATGCAGTCTACACCAAAAATGAAACTAAGCTGTTGTGACCGATCGGACCGTCTTAGGTCAAACCATATCTAGTCTGTGATAAAAACCAAACAAGAAAACGATGTTATTGATCGTATAATCTGTACGACTAGTCGCGTTGTTATCTTGTCTTATTTTCGTCATAGACAATTTTGGATTCGATCAGTCATGACTATTCAATATCGTTTTTAGCGTAGACCGCAACTACTTGTTCGGTCCTGTCATAGTTTTGTCTGCTTTTCATCATAAATTGCACCCGATCAGATTGGTCCCAATAGTTAAGTTTTGGTTTTGATGTAAAAAAAAAAAAAAAAAAAAAAAACCTATAGATTGGTCACATCATTGTCCTGTCTAGGTTTCATGACAGATTGTACTAGATCCAATCGGTCACAACAACCCAGTTTCATTATCAGTGTAGACTACATTTGTACGATCAATCACATCGTTGTCCTATCTAGTTTTCATCATAGACCGCATCTAGTCAAATAGGACCCAACAGTTAAGTTTCAATTTTGGCGTAGACTAGACCTATATGATCGATCATGTTATTTTCCTGTTTGGTTTAAGTCAAAAATTGGACACTGTCCAATTGGTCACAGTAGGTCAGTTTCATTTTCGACATAGACCGTATCTGTACAACTAGTTATGTAGTTTTTATCATAGTCGGCACTCGAGTTGATTAGTCACGACTGTTTAGTATCGTGAAAACGTAAACCGCACCTATATGATCAATCATGCCATTTTCTTGTCTGGTTTTCATCACAAACTATACCCGATTTGATTAGTCACAATAGTTCAATATTATTTTCGACATAGATCACACCTACACAATCAGTCAAGTCGTTGTCTAGTATGGTTTTCATCACAAATTACACCTAGTCAAATTGGTCCTAACAATTCAATATTGGTTTCAACGTATACCAGACCTATATGATCGGTCATGTCATTGTCTTGTCTGGTTTTTGTTATAGACCGGACCCAATTCGATTGGTCACAATAACTCTATCTTGTTTTGGGCATAGATCGCATCTGTACAATTGGTCATGTAGTTGCTTATGTGGTTTTCATCATAGTCGGCACCCAATCTAATCAGTCACGATAGTTCAATATGGTTTTGGATGTAGACTGCACCTATACTTTTCGTCACATCATTTTCCTATCTTGTTTTCATAAACCTGGTTAGATCGGTCATGCCAACACAATTTCATTTTCAACGTAGACCGCACCTATACAATCATGTTAGGATAGAGCACTTGAAAGCATGATATGATGTAATAAACTCTTGGTTTTTATTATTTATTTAATAAAGTTTCATCTCACTTTTATATATCATTTTTCCATGCATTATAATTACTAAGCATTCTGACCTGCATCTTTTTCATTGTATGTGACTTGGGTGTATTAGGAGTTGCATGGAAGATTCAAGTCATGGGTTCCTTACAAATAGATGACTTGTTCATAGTCAATTCATGGGTCTAGGTAACCAATTAAAGGTTGTAGTGCACCATCTCTTAATTGGAGGGATGGCTGGTCTTGGCTATTGATTACTACTTACAAAGTGCTATTTTATAGCTTGTAATTAACTCTTTTAAACACTTTTGAGTAGTAGTTATTACCTTTTAACTCAATTGGCATGTTAAGGACCCTGACAATCGTTTCTAATCAAATTGTGTTAAGTTTTGGTGTTTTTGATAGCTTTTTGATCACCAAAGCAATCTAAGATGAGGGAGAGCTTTATATAATCCATGGCAAAGCAAATGGAAGCTCATTTACATGAAGAATCCAAGATTTGGAGCTTCATAGTTCTTTGCCAAAGCCAATCAAGAATGCAAGGAGGAAAAACAGAGGAATCTAACATGAAGAAATTCAAGAAGATAGCACCTGTTGAACCTATTTTTAGTACTTCTTGAAGTCCATTTTATGCATACTATATGTCATTTCGAATCTTGGGAAGTCAGCAGTCCAACGCTTCAAACGGTGTGCAAATTAGAGTTGAAATGAAGAAGTTATGGCCGTTTGAAGACAACCACATCAAGCTGTGCGAAAATTTCGCAGCTGTGAAATCAGCTGCGAAAATTTCGCAGCTGCGAAATCAACCTTTCGTTGCGAAATCCACCTGTGCAATCTCAGATATTTGCCACCGACTCAGTTAGATTTTTTCTCAAGATATTTTGTGTAAATTTCTATTTTCTCCTTGTAATCAGTCAAATATATTATTGGGATATTTCTTAGAAAATATCTTCTCTATATATATCTTTGAACCAATGTAAAAAACCAATCATATATGCTAGATCATAGATGTAATCCGACGATAGTAAGAAATATATTTTACAGAGCACTTGCTCTATTTTTCCTTCATATTTTTGTTTTCTCATTATTTTTATTTCTAGCAAATCAAACTTTGAGGATGTTTTCTCAGAGGATGAGTGGCTAGGCTCTTTGTCTCTTGGAGTGAAGAAAGCCGAGTAAGTTTCCACATGCAAAAATTGAAAGTTTTGTTGTTTCAGCTTCTAATGAAAAGAAAGTGTGACCCGTTAATGGTTTTTATCTTTTTAGTTAACTTAAAACGCCTTAAAATCACCTAGGCCAACACTTGGTAAGGCAAGTGGTCTCCGTCCATTGAGATACACTAGTTTATCTCTTGCGAGCCTTTGGGAGGTGGTTTAAAGGTAGGATTTTCTAGAATAGCCAACACTTGGTAAGCTTTTAGACTCTAAGGAGACATCCATTAGTTATCTCTTGTGAGCTTTTGACGGGTAATCCAAGGTTAAGATCACCTTGAATGGCCAATACTAAGTGAGAGGTATGAACCATTACAAGATGCATCAGTGAGAGGGATTTAGTGTTTGAACCCATTAATGGGAAGCATCTGTACCACATTGGTTTTCGGGAAATAACTATATGTTAAATCCCCAATGTGAGGAAAAGAAACAAGTGACCGGAACTCTCTTTTTATATTAAGAACTTGAGCCTAGTTATCTGAAACTCCAAGAAACACTTTTCTTTGTAATAAAAAATCAGTTACTATTTTTAGTTAGCTTAAAACCAACCTTTTCAAACATCTTTATGTTTTCTTTTAAAGCTAACCTTGAAATGAAAAAGCACCAATTCAGCTTTGAATTAATATCAATTATGGAGTGAAAACCCATCCTAGTGAACGATCCTAGAGCCACTATGCTATGCTAGCTGAGGCTATCCTAGTACATGGTGTAATAGGTTATAAATTTTGTTGATTACTCCCGTCTGAGGACCACAATCAAGGAACACCAACTGGACACGAATTAAATGGCACCGTTGTCAGGGACCATTGAGAGGACATGAATCAACTGATACACCAATTGGGAATGAATCAACTATTGGGATGGGTTTCCCATGGTGAGTGCACTAGTGTATGTGATTGCACATTAGATAAGACCTATGGTGAGTTATGACTTAAGGTTATCAAATAGTCATGACTTCACCAAGTTGCTTCATTGTGTTGTCTCTAAACCTTGAGAGAATATTGAGCTTGTGCTGAAGTTACTAGTGACTTTGAGCTATAAGTGAGATCGTAAGTTGATCGTATATTCCCTTTGGATTGAGTCACTATTGATAGAAGTTGGTAGCAATAGGTATTCTTAATAAAGTCACCATGATATCTCTTGGGATTGAGATAATGTGCCCCCTTGAGTGATCCTAAGGTGATGTGTTCATAGAAACTATGACCACGTTATTTCCTTAAGTGGAACTTGACATAAGCTCTTTGGGAGCTAAGATATGTTAATTGAACACACAATAGAAGGATTTTTAACTCAAGAATGGTAGAGGTAGTCTTGAAAGGCTGATAGCTTTCATCTTATTAAACTACGGACACTAGTTCATGGGGAGACTGAACATAATGGATAACATGTCATGGGACCCAAGCACTTGGTGTCTTATTGTTATAGGATCGATCATGTTTTTGTCCTGTCTAGTTTTCATCATAGACTGTACCTAATCTAATCGGTCACAACAACTCAGTTTCATTTTTGGTGAAGACCGAATCTGCACAGTTAGTCACGTAGTTGTCTTATTTAGTTTTCGTCAATGTCGGCACCCGATCTGATCGATCACAATAGTTCACTATCATTTTTGCCATAGACCGCACATGTATGATTGATCATGATAGTTCTATGTCATCAATTTCGTTTTTGACATAAACCGTACCATTACAACTAGTCATATCATTGTTCTGCCTAGTTTTCATCACATACCACCTAGTCTAATCGGTCACAGTATCTGTACAATCAGTCACATAGTTGTCCTATTTGGTTTTTGTCATTGTCGGCACCTAATCTGATTGGTCATTATAGTTCGGTATCGTTTTCATCGTAAGTCGCATATGTATGATCGGTCATGTTGTTGTCCTATCTAGTTTTCCTCATAGAAGGTACCCAATTCGATCGGTCATGATTACTTAATTTCATTTTCGGTGTAGACCGCACCTATATGATTGATCACGTTGTTGTCCTGTTTGGTTTTCATCACAAATTGCACCCAATCAAATAAGTCTCGACAATTAGTTTCTATTTCAAAGTAAACCAAACCTATGGAATGTTAATATCGTTGTTCTATTTAGTTTTCTTCATAGACTATACCTAGTCCAATTAGACATGATAGCTCAGTTTCGTTGTCAATGTAGACTGCATCTAAATGATCAGTCATGTCATTATCCTATCTAGTTTTCGCCACAGACTACAACAGGTCTGATTGGTCATGATAACTCATTTTTATTTTTGGCAAAGACTTCATTTGTACGATTAATCATGTAGTTGTCCTATCTAGTTTCCATCACTGTCGGTACCTGATATGATCGATCAAGACAATTCAATATCATTTTCATCATAGAACACACTTGCATGATTAATTAATTCGTAGTTCTATCTAATTTTAATCATAGACCGCACCCAGTCAGATAAGTCCTAATAGTTTAGTTTTGGTTTCAACAAAGGCCAAATCTATAAGGTCGGTCATGTCGTTGTCTTGTCTAGTTTTCATCACAGACTACCCCCCTATTTGATTGGTCATGACAACTCAGTTTTGCTTTTGACATAAACCAATTTTGTACAATTAGTCACGTTGTTGTCCTATCTGGTTTTCATCATAGTCAGCACCCGATTCGATCGGTCACAATAGTTTAATATCATTTTTGGCATGCACTGCACCTGTACGATTGGTCACATCATTCTCATGTCTTGTTTTCATCATAAATAACACCCCATCTAGTTAGTCACGATAATTCAGTATCGTTTTCAACGTAGAAGACACCTGTACAATCGATCACATTATTTTCCTGTCTAGTTTTCATCATAGAGCACGCCTTAGTCAAATAAGTCCTGATAGTTTAGTTTTGGTTTCACCGTAAACTAGAGCTATAAATTGGTCACATCGTTATCCCATCTGGTTTTTTCACAAACCATACCTAGTTCGATTTGACATGGTAGCTAAGTTTCATTTTCACCATAGACCACATTTATACTATCGATCATGTCTTTGTCATATTTGGTTTTCATCACAGTTAACATCTGATATGATCGGTCATGATAGTTCAATATCATTTTCGGTGTTAACCCCACCTATACATTCAATCATGTCATTAGTCTATTTGGTTTTCATCATAGACAACACCTGGTTGGATCATTCACGACAACTCCGTTCCATTTTTTATATAGACCAAACTTATACGATCGATCACATCATTGTGCTATCTTGCTTTTGTTGTAGATTGGACTTGGTTTGATTGGTCAAGGCAGTGCAGTTTCATTTTTTACATAGACTGCATCTAAACGATTAGTCACATATTTGTCCTATTTGGTTTTCGTCATAGATGGCACCCATTCGATTGATCATGAAAGTTTAGTATTGTTTTCTACATACATCGCACCTGTACAATCGATCACGTTATTGCCATGTTTTTCTTTTTCATCACAAATAACACTCTATCTTATTGGTCACGATAATTTATTATCATTTTAGGCATAGAACATACCTGTATGATTGGTCATGTCTTTGTTCTGTCTAGTTTTCATCATAGAGCACACCCGCTTAGATAGGCCTCAAAAGTTTAGTTTTAGTTTTAGCGTAGACCAAACCTATAGATTAGTCACATCATTGTCCTGTTTAGTTTTTATCATAGACCATGCCCGATCCAATCGGTCATAACAACTTAGTTTATTTTGGGCATAGATCGCACTTGTATAATCGGCCACACCGTTGTCCTATTTGGTTTTCATCATAGACTACACCCGATTAGATAGGTCCCAATAGTTCGACTTCTATTTCAGCCATACTAGATTTATACAATTTGTCACGTTGTTATCTTATCTAGTTTTCATTACAGACGACACCCAATCTGATCGGTCATAAAAGTTCAATATTGTTTTGCATAAACTACATTTGTATGTCTAGTCACATTATTGTTTGGTCTGGTTTTCATCACAAATAATACCAATCATGGTCGATCACGATCGCTCAATTTTGTTTTCGATGTAGACCATACCTATATGATCGATCATGTTATTGTCATGTCCAATTATCATAACAGATTGAACCCCATTCGATATGTCCCGATAGCTCACTTTCAGTTTTGACATACACCAGACCTAAACTATTGGTCATATCATTGTCCTATCTGCTTTTCCTCATAAATCAGACTTGATTTGATCGATCACAACAACTCTATTTTGTTTTTTATGTAAACTGTATCTGTACGATCAGTTACGTAGTTAGCCTATCTAATTTTCATTATAGTCTACACCCGGTCTGATTGGTCACAATAGTTTAGTATCGTTTTTTATGTAGACCACACTTGTATGATCGGTAATGTTGTTGTCCTCTCCAATTTTCATTATAGACTCCACCCGGTCCAATTGGTCATGATAGGTCATTGTCATTTTCACCATAGACTGCACCTATATGATCAGTCACCTTGTTGTCCACTCTAGTTTTCATCACAAACCGCACTCAATCATATAGGTCTCAACAATTTAGCTTCGATTTTGGCATAGACCACACTTATACAATCGATCATGTTGTTGTCCTATTTGGTTTTAATCACAAAATGTACGTAATCTGATCGATCACGACAACTCAGTTTTGTTTTTGGCATAGACCACATCTATACAATCACTCATGTAGTTGTCCTATATGGTTTTCATCACTATCGGCACCTGATTTGATTGGTCACGACAGTTCAATATCATTTTCAGCATAGACTAGACTCATATGATTGATCACGTCGTTGTCCTGTTTAGTTTTCATCGTACAATGTATGCAGTTCGATTTATCACAACAGCTCAGTTTCATTATTGATGTAGACCGCATCTGTACAATCAATCATGTAGTTGTTCTATATGGTTTTCATCATAGTTGATACCCAATCCGATTAGTCCGGATAGTTTAGTATCATTTTTTGGCCTAGACCACACCTGTATGATCAGTCACATTGTTGTCTTATTTAGTTTTCATGACAGATGACACCTAGTCCGATCGATTATGACAATTCAATATAATTTTTGGTGTACACTACACCTCTACGTCTAGTTATGTTGTTGTTTTCGTCACAAACATCACCTAGTATGCTAGTCACAATAGCCCAGTTTCGTTATTAGTGTACAATGCACCTCTATGATCAATCATGTCATTTTCTTTTCTGATTTTCGTAAGAGACTACACCTAGTTTAATAGGTCTTGACAACTCAGTTTCAATTTTAGTGTAGACCAAACCTATGTGATCGGTCATGTCGTTGTCTTATCTAGTTTTAATCATATACCACACCCAATCCGATCAATCATGACAACTCAATTTTATTTTGACGAAAACCACATATGTATGTCTAGCCACATTGTTCTCCGATCTGGTTTTCGTCATAAACAGTACCTAGTCTAATCAGTTTCAATCACTTTGTTTTGTTTTTTACGTAGACTATATCTATAAAATCAATCATGTCATTGTCCTATCTGATTTTTGTAATAGATTACACCTCATTCGATAGGTCCTGATATCTCAGTTTACGTTTTGATGTAGATTAAACCTAAACGATTGATCACGTTGTCGTCCTATCTAATTTTCATCATAGATCGGACCTAGTTCGATCGGTCATGACAACTTTATTTTGTTTTCAACATAGAGCACATCTATATGATTAGTCATGTAGTTGGCCTATTTGGTTTTCATAACAGTCTACACTTGTTTTGATTGGTCACGACAATTCAATATCATTTCTAGCATGGACACACCTGTATGATTAGTCACATTGTTATCCTCTCTAGTTTTCGTCACAAACTGCACTAGGTCTAATATATCATGATAGTTCATTATCATTTTCACCATAGACCACACCTATACAATTGGTCACCTTATTGTCCACTCTAGTTTTCATCACATATCGCACCCGATCAAATAGGTCACGACAGTTCAGTTTTGATTTGTCGTAGATTAGACTTATATGATCGGTCATGTCATTGTATTGTCTAGTTTTTGTTACATAACGTACATAGTCCAATTGATCACGATAACTTAGTTTCATTTTTGGCATAGACTGCATCTATACAATCAGTCAGGTAGTTGTTCTATCTAATTTTCATCATAGTCAACACTCGAACTAATTGGTCACGTAGTTCAATATTGTTTTCGGCGTATACCACACCTATATGATTGATCACATTATTGTCCTATCTGGTTTTTGTTAGAGACGACATCTGGTCTATCGATTATGATAGTTTAATATTGTTTTCAACGTACACCGTATCTCTACATATGGTCACATCATTGTTTTCATCACAAACAATACTTGATTATATTGGTCATGACAACCCAGTTTCGTTATTGGCATATACCGCACCTATATAATCGATCATGTTGTTATCCCTTCTAGTTTTCGTAAGAGACTACACCAAGTTCAATAGGTCCTGACAACTCAATTTCATTTTCAATGTAGACCAAACCTATTTGATCAGTCATGTCGTTGTTCTATTTGGTTCTAATCACATACTACACACAATTCGATCGATAATGACAACTCAGTTTCACTTTCAATATAGACCGCACTTGTTCGATAAGTCATGCCATTGTCCAATCTGGTTTTCATCACAAATTACACCTAGTTCGATTGATCATGACACCTCAATTTCATTTTTTTCGTAGATCACACTTGTACAATAAAACACGCTATTGTTCTGTATGTTTTTCCTCACTGACCACACCCGATCAAATAGGTCCCGATAGTTCAGTTTCAATTTCGGCATAGATCGTACCCACTCTAATCGGTCATGACAACTTAGTTTTGTTTTTGGCATAGATTGCACTTGTACAATCGACCACGTTGTTATCTTATTTGGTTTTTGTCACAGATCGTACACAGTCAGATAAGTCCCAACCATTTATTTTTATTTTGACGTAGACCAGACCTATACGATCTATCATGTTGTTGTCCTATTTGGTTTTCATCACAGATCGGACACGGTTCAATTAATCACAAAAGCTAAGTTTCTTTTTCAATGAAGATAACATCTGTATGATCAGTTACTTAGTTGTTCTATCTGTTTTTTGTTAAAGTTGTCACCTAATTCAATCAGTCATGATAATTCAATATCATGAAAATGTAGACCACAACTATACAATCAGTCACGTCATTGTTATGTCTGGTTTTCATCATAGATGGCACCTGATCTGATTGGTCATGACAACTCATTTTCATTTTTGATGTGGACCGCACGTGTATAACCAGTCACATCATTGTCCTGTCTAATTTCATCATAGACTAGGCTCGGTCCAATTGATCATGGTAGTTTAGTTTCGTTTTTGACATAGACTGCATCTATACAATCAATCATGTAGTTGTCCTGTCTGAATCACAGTCGATACTCGATCCAATTAGTCATGACAACTCAGTTTCATTTTCCCGCATTTATATAATCAATCACGTCATTGTCCTATCTGGTTTTCTCATAATTAGCACCCGATTCAATCGATCATGATAGTTTAATATCATTTTCGGCGTAGACTGCATCTATACAATCAATCATGTCGTGGTCTTATCTAGTTTTCATCATAAACCACACTTGGTCAAATAGGTCCTGATAGTTCAATTTTGGTTTCGACGTAGACCATACCTATATGATCAATCACATCATTCTTATGTTTGGTTTTTCTCAAACATCGTACTCGATCTAATCGGTCATGCTAGCTCAATTTCATTTTTGTCATAGATCGCATTTGTACAATCAATCACATAGTTGTCCTATATGGTTTTCTTCATAGTTGGCACCTAATCCGATTGGTCGCGATAGTTTAGTATCATTTTCAATGTAGATCACACTTGTATGAACCATCACGTCATTGTCTTGTCTAATATTCATCTAGATTGCACCCGATTTGATCGATTATAATAATTCAGTATCGTTTTCAATGTAGAACGAACTTGTACGATCCATCATGTTATTGTCTTGTCTAGGTTTCATCACAAATCGCACCTAGTTGATAGGTCCTAACTATTAAGTTTCAATTTCTATGTAGACCAGATTTATACAATTGGTCACGTCATTGTCCTGTCTTATTTTCATAACAGATCTGCTATGATCTGGTTGATTATGACAACTGAGTTTCATTTTTTATGTAGACCGTATTTTTACAATCAGTCATGTAGTTATCCTATTTGGTTTTCATCATAGACGGTACCCGATCTGATCGATCACGATAGTTCAGTATCATTTTCAGTGTAAACCGCACTTATGTGATTGGTCATGTTGTTGTCCTATCTGGTTTTCATCATAGACTGCACCCGATGAGATTGGTCTCAATAATTCAATTTCGATTTCGATGTAGACCAGACCTAAACAATCAATAATGTTATTGTCCTATTTGGTTTTCATCATAGACTATACTTGGTCCAATTGGTAATGGCAACTTAGTTTTGTTTTCAACATACTATATCTATACGATCAGTCACGTCGTTGTCTTATCTGTTTTAGTCACAATTGACACCCGATCTGATTGGTCATGATAATTTAGTATCGTTTCAGACGTAGATCGCACTTGTATGATCAGTCACATTGTTGTCATGTCTGGTATTTTTCATAGATTACAACCGGTCCAATCGGTCATAATAGTTCAATATCATTTTCTACGAAGAAAGTACCTATATGATCAGCCACGTCGTTGTCCTGTCTGGTTTTTATCATAGATCACACTCGATTATATAGGTCTTAACTATTTAGTTTTGATTTTGATATAGACTAGAACCATACAGTTGGTCACATTATTGTCTTATCTAGTTTATGTCTGATCGGTCATGATTGCTCAGTTTCATTCTCAATATAGACCACATTTATATGATTAGTCAGGCAGTTGTCCTGTCTGGTTTTTGTCAAAGTCAACACTTGATCTGATCAATCACAATAGTTCAGTATCATGAAAATGTAGACCACACCTATAGGATTGATCGTGTTGTTTTCTTGTCTGGCTTTCGCTATAGATTACACCCGGTCTGATCGATCATAATAGTTCAATAACATTTTTGGCATAGAACACATGTGTATAATTATCCACGTCGTTGTTGTATTTGGTTTTCATCATAGATCGTACCCAATTTGATAAGTCTTGGCAGTCTAGTTTCAATTTTGGTGTAAACCATACCTTAAGGATCAATCACATCATTGTCCTATTTGATTTTTGTCATAGATCATACCCGATTTAATAAGTCTGGCATCTCGTTTCATTTTTGGCGTAGATTGCATCTATACGATAAGTCACATCATTATCCTATCTAGTTTTTGTCATAGTTGGCACCTGATCCGATCGATCACAACAGTTCAATATCATTTTCGATGTAGATCGCACCTGTATGATTGGTAACATCGTTGTCCTATATGGTATTAGTAATAGACTACACCAAGTTCGATCAATCACTATAATTTAGTATCGTTTTCGACATAGAACGCACTTGTACGATTGGTCACCTCATTTCCTTTTTTGGTTTTCAACATAGACTCCACCCGATCAGATAATTATCAATTGTTCAATTTTGATTTCAGCATAGACCAAACCTATACACTCAGTCACGTCGTTTTCCTTACTAGTTTTCATCAAAGACTGTACCTGATTTGATTGGTCATGGTAGATGAGTTTTGTTTTCGGTTTAGACTACATTTGTACAATCAGTAACGTAGTTGTCCTATTTGGTTTTCATCAATGTTGGTACCTGATATGATCGATCATAACAATTTAATATGATGAAAATGTAGACCACACATGTACGATCAATCATGTTGTTGTCCTTATTAGTTTTCATCACAAACCATACTCGATCTGATCGATCATGGTAGTTATGTTTCTTTTTCAGCATAAACCGCATCTATACAATCAGTCATCAGCATAAACCGCATCTATACAATCAGTCATGTAGTTGTCCTATTAGGTTTTTGTCAATCATGACACCCAATCCAATTGGTCATGACAGTTTAGTATCATGAAAATGTAAGTCGCACCTTTATAATCTGTCACATCGTTGTCTTGTTTGGTTTTTGTCATAGACTGCACACGACCCGATCAGTCATGACAATTCAATATTGTTTTCGACGTAGAACACACCTATATGATCGATCACATAGTTGTCCTTTCTGGTTTTCATCACATACTGCACCTAGTCAGATAATTCCCGGCAATTTAGTTTTGGTTTTCGTGTAGACTACACCTATACATTCGGTCACGTCGTTGTCCTCACTGGTAATCATCATAAACTATACTCGTTCTCATGTCTGGCTTTTATCAAAGACCAAACCTCGTTTGATAAATCATGATAACACAGTTTCATTTTTAGCCTAGACCGCACTTATACGATCGGTCACGTCGTTATCTTGTCTGATTTTCATCATAGAATCCACTAGGTTTGATCGATCATGACAATTTAGTATCATTTTCAGCATAGAACACACTTGTACAATCAGTTACATCGTTGTCCTGTCTGGTTTTCCTCATAAACCACACCCAGTGAGATAGGTCCCGCAAGTTGAGTTTCGATTTTCGGTGTAGACCAGACCTATATGATTAGTCATGTCATTATCCTATTTGGTTTTCATCATAGACTGGACCCGGTCTAATTGATCGCGACAACTCAGTTTTGTTTTCGGCGTAGACCACATCTATATGATCAATCATGCAATTATCCTATCTGGTTTTCGTCACATTCGAAACCCAATTTGATCGATCATGATTATTCAGTATTGTTTTCGACATAGATCGCACCTGTAGGATTGGTCACGCCATTGTTCTTTCTGGGATTCGTTAGAAACTACACTCGGTCTGATCGGTCATGACAATTCAACAAGAGCTCAAATATAACTCAAATGCTAAGATGAATAACAAAGGTGAACTAAGGAATATGCAAGAAGAGGTTTAATACACCAGAGAAAGAATGAGAGCTTTTGAGGCAAGAACAAGTAGGTAAAAAAATAAATGCAGGTGTTCTTATACTCAAAAATAAAGTGGAGTTCTCAATTTATAGGTTTCTAGCCTCAGAAGCCAAAATGACAAAAAACAGGTTTGATTGGTTAGGTTGGGGGTTGATAGGTTGATTAGCTGTTGGGCAATAAATGCATGGCAAGTGATCATTAAGCCTCTACCAAGACTCGACTAGACCTTAATCAAGAAGGCATAGCCATCAACTGAGAATGAAAGGCTATTGGAAAAGAGAGAAGATTTTTGCATCTCTTGATCAGACCTCGATCGAGAAGGTATTACCAATCAACCGGTACCCTAGTTAGTTGACTAATGCCTCGATCAATTCACCATTTTTAGCCCAAAACATATATTTTTATGTTCTTTTCCCTTCTAACACTTAGGTAGGGTCTTTAAGTAAATTAATATGCCAATTTTGAAATGATTTGCCTAAGGTTCATTTGATAAAACTCAGATTTTGATGAAAATGTGACTTTAATGCATAAATGAAGTTTTTAAAGATGCATGAAAAGATATGAAAATCCTAAGTGCACCTATGCATTCATCTTGCATATGTTTCCTATGATTAATAGGTCTTCTAATTATCTTGATCTTGCATCCATTAGTTCCTTTGATGAATCTCCAAACTAACACCTAAAATTCTTTTTAATTCAAAATGATTAACAACTTAACCATGGTTTGTTATCATCAAAACACGATTAGGAGAACCCTTGGGCTAACAATCTCCTTTTTTTTTATGATGACAAACCTTGGTTATCTAGGAGGAAAAGAATCTCCCCCTCAAACCAATCATGGATTAACAATTAATATTTAAGAAGTTAAAACAAGATGATCAAGACATATTAGAGAGTATTGCAACAAGGAACATCCAATGTAAGTCATCAAATACATAGGCATATCATATGTCAAATGTATCAATCAGTACATAATATGTCCAACAAGCTAAAGTAACTAAAGATAAGAAATATACAATCTAAAAAAATAAAATAAAATGGTATGCAAGTACAATCAGTCACGTAGTTGTCCTATCTGGCTTTTTTCATAGTTGACACCTGATCCGATAGGTCATGACAATTCAGTATCATTTTTTATGTAGAGTGCACTTGTACGATTGGTTATGTCGTTGTCTTATTTGGTTTTCGTCAAAGATGGCATCCGATCTGATCAATCACAATAACTTAGTATCATTTTTAGTATAAACCCTACTTGTATGATCGGTCACAAGAAGGGAAAAAACCAGATCTATCCATTTCCCAAGTCTGGATCAGGTTAGGAACATGCATAAGTATCCTGGGTTTTTTCTAAATCCTATGCACAATGGAAAAATAACATTTTTATACTTTAAAAGGATTCAAAAAGTGCTAATGAAAACCATACCTCATACTTGAATGTTCTTGAATCAAATCCATGTAGTGAAGATGAAGAACGAAATCGCAGAAGTCTCGTAAACTCGAAGTCTTCTACTCAATGACTAGAACCTTGATCTTGATAGACTTCAACTAGGGATGGAAGGGAGTGTGGAGGCTATGACTCTTTTTTTCTCTCTCTCTAAAGATGGAAGATGGCTCTCTAGAAAAACTATGGGAACCTGAACCCCTAAGGGGGTATTTGTAGGGTTTCCTATTGGGCTTAAGTGACATGAGCCCACTAAGGGCTTGGGTTACTTAATCTAGTCCAAAACAGGGTCCTAATTGATTAATTAGCCCAACAGGACCTACTAATTAATCAATTAGCTCAATTTAAAGACGTTATTCACTTACCTTTACCATCCTTGAGTTATAGATCCTCCTATTGTGTGTTCAATTGACATATCTTATCTCTCAAAGAGCCTATGTCAAGTTCCATTTAAGGAACTACTATGGCCATAGTTACCATGAACACATCTTACAATCTCACGGTGCTTCTATTTAGAATATCTATTGCTACCCACTTCCATCAACAATTACCCAATCCATAAGGAATATATGATCAGCTTACAATCTCACCCATAAGTCAAAGCCACTACTAACTTCAGCACAAGCTAAGTATTCTCTCAAGGTTGACAGACAATACAATGAAGCAGCTATACGATCGGTCACATCATTGTCCGGTTTGGTTTTCATCATAGACCGTACTCGGTTAGATATGTCCAAAAAATTCAGTTTTGATTTCGACATAGACCGGACCTTTACGATCAATCATGTAGTTGTCCTATCTGGTTTTTATCATAGATTGGATTCATTCTAATCAGTCATAGTCATAGCAGCTCAGTTTCGTTTTAGGAATGGACTGCATCTGTATAATCAGTCATGTAATTGTCTTATTTGGATTTTGTTAGAGTTGGCACTTGAGCCAATCAATTACAACAGTTTAGTATTGTGAAAACGTAAATCACACCTATACGATCAATCACGTCATTTTTCTACTTGGTTTTCATCACAAATTGTACCTGGTCTAATCAGTAATGACAATTTAGTATCACTTTTAGTGTATAATGTACCTGTATGATCAATCATGTCATTATCTTGTCTAATTTTCATCACAAACCACGCTCGGTCTAATAGGTCCCAATAGTTCAGTTTCAATTTTGTCACATACTACAACCAGTCTGATCGATCGTGGCAACTCAATTTTTTTTTTGACGTAGATTGCATCTGTATGATTAGTCACATAGTTGTCCTATCTAATTTTCATCACAATCAGCACTTGATACGATCAATCACGAAAGTCCAATATCGCTTTTGATGTAGACCGCACTTATATAATCAGTCATATCATTGTCATGCCTTGTTTTTTCGCCATAGACGACACCTAGTTTGATTGGTCCCGATAGTTTAATTTCCGTTTCGAAATAGGCCAAACCTATACAATTAGTCACGTCATTGTCCTCATTGGTTTTCATACAAAATTTTGCTCGGTCAAATTGGTCATGATAGCCTAGTTTTGTTTTTGGCATAGACCACATCTATATGATCAATCACATAGTTGTTCTATCTAGTTTTTGTCAAAATAGGCACCGAATCCAATCTGTCATGTCGTTGTCTTGTCTGGTTTTTATCATAGACTGCACTCAATCCGATCAATCATGAAAGTTCAATACATTTTCAGCATAGAAAGCACCTGTATGATTGATTGCATCATTGTCCTGTTTGGTTTTCATCACATACTATAGACGGTCAGATAGGTCCCGATAGTTTAGTTTTGGTTTTGGTGTGGACAGACTTATAGGATCAATCACGTAATGTTCCTTTTTAGTTTTCATGATAAACCGTACTTGGTTCGATTGATCACAACAACTCATTTTCATTTTTCGCATGGACCGTATCTATATGATCAATCACATCATTGTCATATATGGTATTTACCATAATTGGCACTCAATCCAATCGATCATGATAATTTAGTATTGTTTTCAGTGTAGATCGCACCAATACGATTGGTCACATCGTTGTCCTATCTGGTTTTTGTGACAGACTGCACCCAATTTGATTGGCCATGACACTTTAGTATTGTTTTCGACGTAAAATGCACCTAAACAATCGGTCAATTTGTTGCCTTGTCTGGTTTTCATCACAAACCGTACCAAATCAAATATGTCCTAATTGTTCAGTTTTGATTTCGACGTTAACCAAATCTTCACGATCTATAGTGTCATTGTCTGGTTTGGTTTTTATCACAAACTGAACTTGGTTCGATTAGTCATGGCAGCTTAGTTTGGTTTTTAGCATAGACCACATCTATACAATCAATCACGTAGTTATCCTATCTAGTTTTTGTCATAGTCGACACCTTATTCGATTAGTCACAATAGTTTAGTATCGCTTTTGGTGTTGAATGCACCTAGATGATCGATCAAGTCATTGTCTTGTCTAGTTTTCATAACAGACTACACTCAATTAGATAGGTCCAAATAGTTTGAATTTCGGTTTCGACGTAGACTAGACCTATATGATCGATTACGTTGTTATGTTATCTGGTTTTCGTCACAGACCAAACTAGATTTGATCAGTCATGATAAATCAGTTTGGTTTTTGATGTAGATCGCATTTATATTGTTAGTCACATAGTTGTTCTATTTGGTTTTCATCACAATTGACACTCGATCTGATTGATAACAATAGTTTAATATCATTTTCGACATAAAACGCACTTGGAAGATCAATCAAGTCATTGTCTTGTGTAATTTTCATCACAGACCACACTTGGTCAAATAAGTCTTGACAATTCAGCTTTAGTTTCAACATAGACTAGACTTATACGATCGATCATGTTGTTTTCCTATCCAGTTTTCATCATAGACGAGACTCGGTTCAATTGGTCACGGTATCTTAGTTTCATTTTCGACGTAGACTGCATTTGTACGTGAATCACATAGTTGTCTTATTTGGTTTTAAACACAGTTGACACCCAATCCAATCAGTCATGATAGTTTAGTAATGTTTTCAATATAGACCACACCTGTACAATCGATCACATCATTGTCTTGTTTGGTTTTCGTCACAGATGGCACCAGGTCCGATTAGTCAAGACAACTCTGTTTTGTTTTAGATATAGATCGTATCTATACGATTAGCCACATAGTTGTTTTATTTTGTTTTCACTACAGTTGGCATCTGATCCAATCAATCACGACAACTCACTTTCATTTTTGGCCTAGATCACACCTGTATGATCAATCACATTATTATCCTGACTGATTTTTTTCATAGATCGTACCCGGATCGATCGATCATGGCAGCTTAATTTCATTTTTAGCATAGACAACAACTGTATGATAGGTCACGTTGTTGTTCTGTCTTGTTTTTAATATAGTCTGCACTTGGTCAAATAGGTCTCAATAGTTCAGTTTTAGTTTCAATGTAGACCAGACCTATATGATCGGTCACATCATTGTCCTATACGGTTTTCTTCATAGACCGAACCTAGTCCAATTGGTCACGATAGCTAATCTTTGTTTCCAACATAGGCTACATCTGTATGATCAATGACGTGTTATCCTATATGGTTTTCGTCATAATTGGCACCTGATCCAATTGATCACAAAAGTTCAGTATCTATTTCGGCATAAAACGCACCTATACAACCGGTCACATCATTGTCTTATCTAGTCTTCGTTATAGATTGCACCCAATCTAATTGTTAACGATAGTTCAATATCATTTTCAATGTAGAAGGCACCTAGATGATCGGTCAAGTCATTATCCTATATGGTCTTCATAATAGACTGTACCTTGTTAGATAAGTCCTGATAGTTTAATTTTGGTTTCAATAAACATCAGATCTATACGATCGGTCACATTGTTGTCCTACATGGTTTTCATCACATACTGCACCCGATCCAATCGGTCAAGAGTGTTCAGTATCAATTTCAGCATAGAACCTAGTTGTACGATTGACCACATTATTGTTCTATCTGGTTTTCACTATAGACTACACCTATACGATTGGTCTCATCATTGTCCTGTCTGGTTTTCATATCAATTTCAGCATAGAACCCAATTGTATGATCAACCACATTGTTGTCCTATCTAGTTTTCATCATAGACCACACCCGGTTAGATAGGTCTCGACAATTCATTTTCAGTTTCAGCATAGACCAGACCTATACGATCGGTCATGTAGTTGTCCTATCTGGTTTTTGTCAAAGTCAACACCCGATCCAATCAATCATGATAGTTAAGTATCATGCAAACATAGACCATACCAGTATGATCAGTCACGTCATTGTCTTGTATGATTTTTATCACAAATGACACCCGTTCCAATTAGTCACAATAAATCAGTTTCGTTTTTGATGTAAATTGCACCTGTACGATCGATCATGTTGTTGTCTTGTCTAATTTTCATCATGGACATGATCGATCATGTCATTGCCGTTTCTGGTTTTTGTCACAGACTACACTCGGTTTGATCGATCATGACAGTTCATTATCGTTTTCAGCACAGATCACACTTGTATGATCGATCACATCGTAGTCTTATCTGGCTTCATCACAAACCACACTTGATTAGATAAGACTCAATAGTTTAGTTTCAGTTTCGGTGTAGACCAAATTTATATGATCAATCACGTCATTGTCTTATTAGGTGTTCACCATAGACCATACCTATACGATCAATCATGTCGTTGTCTTGTCTGGTTTTCATAATAAACTACACCCAATTTGATTACGTAATTATTTGATTACGTAATTGTTTTGTCTTGTTTAATCAGAGGTCACACCTAGTCTGATGGGACACGACAATTCAGTATCATTTTCGACGTAGACCACACCTATACAATCGATCACATCTTTGTCTTGTTTGGTTTTCATCATAGACCGCACCCGATTTGATAGATCTAGAAAGTTCAATTTTGATTTCAACATAGACCAAACCTATATGATTGGTCATGTCGCTATCTTGTCTGGTTTTCGTCACCGACTACACTCTGTTTAGTCGGACATAACAACTCAGTTTCATTTTTCAACATAGACCGTACTTGTATGTCTGGTCATGTCTTTGTCCTATTTGGTTTTCATCATAGTCAACGCTTGATCCAATCGAACAATAAAGTTCATTATCATTTTTGGCGTAGATTGCACCTGAACGAGCAACCACGTCATTGTCCTGTTTGGTTTTCATCACAAATCGTACCCAATAAGATAGGTTCCAATAGTTTAGTTTAGGTTTTCAGCATAGACTAGGCTTATACAATCTATCACGTCATTGTTCTATTTGGTTTTCGTCATTGACCATACTTGGTTCGATCCCTTATGATAGCTTGGTTTTGTATCTGGTGTAGATTTTACTTGTGTGATCAGTCATGTCGTTTTCGAGTTCAACCCTATTTGTATGATCAGTCACGTAGTTGTCCTATCTGGTTTTCATCACAATCAACACTTGATCTAATTGATCATGTCAATTCAGTATCGTTTTCAATGTAGACCACACCTGTATGATTGGTCACGTCGTTGTCTTATTTGGTTTTTGTCACATATGGCACTCAATTTGATCGGTTACGATAACTCAATCGATGTAAACTACACTTGTAAGATTGGTCACATCATTGCCTGTTTGGTTTTCATCATAATCTAGACTTGGTTAGATTGGTCATGACGGCGCATGTCATTTTCAATGTAGACTGCATCATTATGATCAGTCACATAGTTGTCCTATCTAGTTTTCGTCACAGTTAGCACCCGATCCGATCAGTCATGATAGTTCAATATCGCTTATGACTACACTTGTACGATCAGTCACGTCATTGTCTTATTTGGTTTTCATCACAGATGACACTTGGTTTAGTTGGTTTGATTAGTTATGTGGACTGCACCTATATGATGACACCCGATCCGATCTATCATAACAACTCAGTTTTGTATTCTGCATAGACCGTACTTGTATGATCAGTCATGTTGTTGTCCTATCTGGTTTTCATCATAAATAACACCCGGTCAAATATGTCCCAATAGTTCAATTTTGGTTTCGGCGTAGACAAAACCTATACGATTAGTCATGTCTTTGTCTGGTCTGGTTTTCATCACAGATCGTACACAATCCAATTAGTCAAGGTAGCTTAGTTTTGTTTTCAGCGTAGACCACATTTGTATGATCAGTCACGTAATTGTCCTATTTAGTTTTCATCACAGTTGGCACATGATCCGATTAGTCACAACAGTTCAGTATCATTTTCGGCATAGCCCACCATTGTATGATCAATTGCATCATTGTCCTATATGGTTTTCATCACAAACCATACCCCGTCAGATCGGTTGCGACAACTCAATTTTGTTTTTGGCTTAGAGTGTACCTATACGATCGGTTAAGTCATTGTTTTGTCTGGTTTGCATCATAGAACACACTTAATTAGATAGGTCCTGATAATTTAGTTTGGGTTTCAGTGTAGACAAGACCTATATGATCAGTCCATCTTTTTCGTCTATAGTTTTTATTAGAGATCGTACCTGGTCCGGTCAATTACAACAACTCAGATTCATTTTTGGCCTAAACCGCATTAGTATGATTAGTCACGTAGTTGTCCTATCTGGCTTTCATCATAGTCGACACCAGATTTTATCGATCACGACAATTCAGTATCATTTTCGGCGTATCTTGTCTTATTTTCGTTATAAATAACATTCAATCCAATCGGTCACGATATCTCAATTTTGTTTTTAGCATAGATCGCACCTATACGATTAGTCACATAGTTGTCTTATACGGTATTCATCACAGTTAGCACCCGATCTAATTGGTCACAATAATTCAATATCGTTTTCGGTGTAGACCGCCTATATGATTAGTTATGTAGTTATCTTGTCCGATTTTAATCATAAATAGCACCCAATCCGATCTATTAAGACAAATCGGTTTCGTTTTTAGTGTAGATTGCAGCTATACAATTGGTCATGTCATTGTCTTGTCTGGTTTTCATCACAGACTGCACCCCATCCAATCGATCATGACAACTCAATTTCATTTTCGACATAGACCTCACCTGTATGATCCGTAACATCGATGCCTTGTCTAGTTTTCAACACAAACCATACTTGATCAAATATGTCTCAATAGTACAGTTTCAATTTTTGTGTGGACCACACCTATACGATCAGTCACGTCTTTGTCCGGTTTAGTTTTCATCACAGACCGAACTTGGTCAAATCGGTCATGATGACTCAATGTCATTTTCCATGTAGACCACATCATTATGACCAGTCATGTAGTTATCCTATTTGGTTTTCATTATAATCGGCACCCTATTTGATCAGTCACGACAATTTAGTATCGCTTCTGGCATAGACTTCACCTATACAATCGGTCTCATTATTGGCTTATCTTGTTTTCATCACATACGACACTTGGTCTAATCGGTCACGATAACTTAGTTTCGTTTTTTATGTAGACCACACATGTATGATGGGTCATATCATTGTCTTTTCTGGTTTTCATCATAGATTGCACCTGGTCAAATAGGTCCCGACAGGTCAATTTCAGTTTCGACATAGATAAGACCTATATGTAAGTCACGTCGTTGTCCCGTTCACAGACCATGCTAGGTCCGATTGATCACAACAACTCAGTTTCATTTTCGGCATAGACCGCATTTGTATGATCAGTCATGTAGTTGTCCTATCTAGTTTTCATCATGGTTGGCACCCGATCCAGTCAATCATGATAGTTCAGTATCGTTTTTAGCATACACCACACTTGTATGAGCGATCACGTCGTTGTCTTATCTAGTTTTTAATCACAGATGCGATTTGATTGGTCATGACAACTAAGTTTCATTTTTGGCATAGACCATACCTATACGATTGCTCACATTGTTGTTCTATTTGGTTTTCGTCGCAAACGAAACCTAGTTAGTTAGGTTTCGACAATTTAGTTTCGCTTTTGGCGTAGACCCAGACTTATATAATCGATCATGTTGTTTTCATGTCTGGTTCCATCATAGTTTGAACCCAATCCAATCAGTCAAGGCAACTAGTTTCATTTTCGGTGTAAACCGCATCTATAGGATAAATGACGTAGTTGTTCTATCTGGTTTTTATCACTATCGTACCCGATTTAACCGGTTACGAAAGTTCAGTATCATTTTCAGTGTAGACCTCATATGTACGATCAATCACATCATTGTTCTGTCTTATTTTTGTCACAAACAGTGCCTAATCTCATCGATCATGATAGTTCAATATCTTTTTCAGTGTAGATTGCACTTGTACGTTCGGTCACATTATTATCCTGTTCTATTTTCGTCACAAACTGCACCTAATCGGATCAGTCATGATAACTCAATTTCATTTTTAGTGTAGGTTGTACATGTATGATCGGTCATGTCGTTGTCCTATTTGGTTTTCCTCATAGATTGCACCCGGTTCAATCGATAATGACAACTCGTTTCATTTTTGGTGTAGACCACACATATATGATTGGTCAAGTCGTTATCCTATTTGGTTTTCATCACATATCATAGTCGATCAAATAGGTCCTGATTGTTCAGTTTCGTGTCGGCGTAGTCTAATTCTACTCAAAAAGTGCTATTTCATAGCTTGTAATTAACTCTTTTAAACACTTTTGAGTAATAGTTATTACCTTTTAACTCAATTGGTATGTTAAGGACCCTTGCAATCAATTCTAATCAAATTGTGTTAAGTTTTGGTGTTTTGATAGCTTTTTGATAACCAAAGCAATCCAAGATTGAGGAGAGTTCTTCAGAATCCATGGCAAAAGCAATGGAAAGCTCAGAAACATGAAGAACCAAAGCTTTGAAGTCCTTTGCCATAAGCAAATTCGGAATGCAAGGAGGGGAAGCAAAGAGAAATCTAACATGAAGCATTCTTGATGATAGTCATGTAAGCCACTTTTGGAGTACTTCTTGGAGTTCAATTTATGCATGCTATATGTTGTTTTGAAGCTCAGGAAGTAAAAAATCTAATGCTTCAAATGTCACATGATTCGGAGTTGAAATGAAGGAGTTACAGCCATTGCAAGCAAATCACTCCAAGCTAAAGGAAATTTTTGCACGGCTGCGAAATCAGCCTTGAGTTGCGAAAATGTTGTCCTTTTGCACAGTGTAACGAAATTTCTCCTAAAGCTTCCCGATATTTGCGACCGACCTTTTGAGATTTTTTGCTTTAGATATTTGATGTCTAAATCCCCAAACTCTCCTTGTAACCCACCTATCATAGGATTCCTTAGTCTTTAAGTAAGAACAAAGGGTGAATAACCTCTTATATATAGTTTGTGATTTTCTTTAAAGAAGAATCTCGGGAGCTTGTTCTCAGACGCATCCTTTGTACAGGTTTGGAAGGAAGTAAAATACAAAGCACTTGCTCTGCTTTTCATATATATTTTTGTTTTCTCGTTCTTTTTCTTTCTAGCCAATCAAACTCTGAGGATTTTTCCTCAGAGGATGAGAGGCTAGGCTCTTCGTCTCTTGGAGTGAAGAAATCCGGGTAAGTTTCCTCATGCATAAATTAGAAGTTTTGTTGTTTTAGTTTTTAATGAAGAGAAAGTGTGACCCGTTAATGGTTTTTATCTTTTTAGTTAACTTAAAACGCCTTTAATTCACCTGGGCCAACACTTGATAAGGGAAGTGGTCTCCATCCATTGAGATACACTAGTTTATCTCTTGCAAGCCTTTGGGAGGTGGTTTGAAGGTAGGATTTTCTAGAATAGCCAACACTTGGTAAGCTTTTGGACTCCAAGGAGACATCCATTAGTTATTTCTTGCGAGCTTTTGACGGGTAATCCAAGGTTAAGGATCATCTTGGATGGCAAATGCTAGGTGAGAGGCACAAGCCATTGCAAGATGCATCAGTGAGAGGGATTTAGTGTTTGAACCCATTAAAGGGAAGCATCTGTACCACACCGGTTAGAGAATTAACTATATGTTAATTCTCTAATGCGAGGAAAAGAAACAAGTGACCGGAACTCCCTTTTTGCATAAGGAACCTGAGCCTAGTGATCTAAACTCCAAGGAACAATTTTCTTTGTAATTAAAATCAGTTATTACTATTTTTGGTTAGCTTAAAACCAAACCTTTTTCACTCAAACATCTTTATGTTTTCTTTTAAAGCTAACCTTGAAATGAAAAGGCACCAATTCATCTTTGAATTAATATCAATTGTGAAGTGAAAACCCATCCCAGTGAACGACCCTAGAGCCACTATGCTATGCTAGCTAAGGCTATCCTAGTACATGGTGTAATAGGTTATAAATTTTGTTGATTACTCCCTTCTGAGGACCACAATCAAGGGACACTAGCTGGACACATATCAAATTGCACCACTGTCAGGGACCATTGAGAGGACATGAATCAGCTGAGACACCAATTGGGAAAGAATAAAATGGTGCCATTGCCAAGGATGGTGCCACTTTACAATGATATCACCTTTCTAGAGTACTTGTGATCTTCATCACAAGTTTGGTGACTTTTCTTTTCCTTTTACTAACTCTTTTTATTTGTTTTCTTTCTTTGTCCATATTTTAGTATACCTTTTATTTAGTTTTTAGTTTACCTTAATTTTTTTTCTTTGAATTGTTTTTCTTTTGTTTTCTTTTATTTTCTCTGTTTTAATTCACAAATTGCTAGTTGTGCATGCCATATTGAATACGAGATAGCAGAGGAACCCATGAACTTCATGAGTTATGTGGCTGAAGTTTCAAGAGGATGGGATGAACCAAATGCTAGAAATATGGGAAGAATGACGTCTCAACCTAATGCTAAGGGTGAGATGTATATTTTGAATGACGGTATAGACATGAAGGCAAAGATTGTAGCTATGGCAAGGAGATTGGAAGAGCTAGAAATGAAAAAGATGTAAGAAGTGCAAGCCATCTCTCAGACACCATTGCAAGCTATGCCTTGTGCCATTTGTCTATCTTATGAGCACTTGGTGGAAGAGTGTCCTACCATTCCAACAGTGAGAGAAATGTTTGGTGATTGCAACACCTACAATTCCAATTGGAGGGACCATCCAAATTTGTCTTGGAAACCACAGCCACCTCAATTCAAGCAACATGTTCACACACTTTTGCAAGCCTCAAACCTTGAACTAGCTATGGTGAATCTTAGCAAGGTCGTGGGAGACTTTGTTGGAGCTCAAAAATCCATCAATGCTCATCTTAGTCAAAGAATTGACCGTGTAGAGAGTTCATTGAACAAAAGGATGGATGAAGTGCAAAATGATCTATCTCAGAAGATAGATAATCTCCAATATTCAATCTCAAGGTTTGCCAACCTCAACACAGTGCAAGAGAAAGAAAACTTTCCTTCTCAACCTCATCAAAATTCCAAGGGTATCCATCAAGTGGAGGCTCAAAAGGAAGAATCTTCAATGGTGAAGGAAGTTGAAGCGGTTATCACTTTGAGGTGTGGTAAAGAGGTTGATTTGCCCACATGCAAGCTAGAGCACAAGGAAGAGAGTGAAACAGAGAAAGAAAAGAGGGAGGAAATCAAAGGAAAGAGAAAGGGGAAAAGCATAGAGAAAGGTGACTATATAGATGAAGAACCACAGAGGATAGTCATCAAGGAAGAAATTGTGAAACACATGCCTCCACCTTTCACCCAAGCTTTGTATGGGAAAATCATACAAACCAAGTCTCAAGTGAAGGATGCAAACTTCAAATGGGATCCGGGCAAGCTAAATCAGGATCAAATTTTTTGATGGACTTAGTCTTTCTAAAGACTAGCTAGTCCATACCTTTTTGTTTTACTTATTACTTGTTTTAATTTTGATTTCAATGCTTTAATTTTGATTTCAATGCTTTAATTTTGATTTCAATGCTTTAATTCTAATTTGTTTTGATGTAATATAGGTTTTTGGATGATCAAAATCAAGAGGAATGTCAAAAGAGGTGAAAGAGGAAGTTGGGAATCAAAAGGAGCTCAAAAGCAAGGAAAGAGCATGGTCTGCGAGATTTTCGCAGCCAAAAGTGACCCGCTGCGAAAATCGCCCCCTCGCTGTGAAATGATTTCGCAGCCTCCTAGCGCCCTCTGTGAAAATTTTCGCAGCTGCGAAGAGGCCCCTTGGCACACGAGTGCCATTTCGCAGCCAAGTACACCCGTTTCGCAGCTGCGAAATGGCTGCGAAACCTCCATGCCTTGAAATCCTCCATTTCGCAGCTGAGACGCCATTTGGAAGGGTGTTTCGCAGCTGCGAAACCACCCTTTGGCACACGAGTTCCATTTCGAAGCCCCGTACACCCATTTCGTAGCTGTGAAATGGTTGCGAAATCTCCATGCCTTAAAATCCTTCAGCGCGCACACCATGAAGGCGCACCCCCATTTTGGAAACTATTGGACACATTTAGATCACTTCCCGAAGTCCATTTCATGCATACCATATGTCATTTCAAATCTTGGGAAGTCAGGAGTCCATAGCTTCAAACGGTCCTCGATTTGAAGTTGAAACGAAGAAGTTATTGTCGTTTGAAAACGAACCGCGCATAGCCAAAGCGGAAATTTTTTTTGTTTCGTAGCCGCACCCCCATTTCGAAGGGTGTTTCGCAGCTGCGAAACCACCCTTTGGCACACGAGTGCCACTTCGCAGCACCCGTACGCCCATTTCGCAGCTACAAAATGGGCTGTGAAAATTGCCTTCCTCTGTGAAATCCACCCCCCGCTGCAAAAATGCTCCAAGCTTCAAAAATGGGCTGCGAAATTCCCATTTTGTTGCCAAATGATTTCCAAACTTCCAAATGGCTGTGAAATGAACTTCAAGCTCCAAAATGGCTACGAAAATGCTCCAGGCTTCAAAGTGGGCTGCTAAATTCCCCTTTGGCTGCGAAATGATTTCGCAGCCCCATAGTACCCCCTACGGAAATCCTCCATTGGCTGAGAAAATGTTTTTTTTTTCCTTTTGGCTTCGAAATGGCTACAAAATGATTTCCAAGCTTCAAATTTGGCTGCAAAAATGTTTCTCTTTTTTTTTTCCATGAGCTGTGAAAATGTTTTTCTTTTTTCCCTTTGGCTTCCAAATGTCTGTGAAATGACCTCCAAGCTACGAAATGATTTGCAAAAACACTTTGTGAAGCCAAGGGAAGTTGTGAAAATGCCAACAAAGCCTCACGACCATGCATCTAAAGAGGAGAGCCCTCTCACTGAGATCATACACATGAAGCCTCTCACTCCATTTCTTAACTCCTTAAACCATCACAGCCCATAGCTCCAACTGAGGAGACTATTTCATCTAAGGAGACTACCAGAACAAAGGTCAAAGTCCTGATCCAACCCACTCAGAAGGCCACCACAGATGTATCAGCTCCACAAGACCCTACCATTACTTGATCATCTCTTTACTTTTTTGTATTTACATATTATATTAGTATAAATAATTCCATATTTTGATGTCTTATATTCTGGGATTGGATGTATTACTGATGATGCATCATATATAGACAGCATTTTTTGTTTAAACTTGGCATTTTTCTATTTCCTCTACTCACTAACTCTTTTGTTTTTTTGAACTATGTGGTTTCTCCTATACGACCAAGACTCCATGTCACTCAGGAGGTACCACTTCCTCCCTATTTTTCAATCTCTTTTGTCATATTAAGGACAATGTTCAACTTGGTTGGGGGAAGAGTTAAGGAAGGAAGTTTTGTTATTAATGCTAAGTTATTTTGGTAATTTAGTTACTTTTTGCTTAATTTTAAAATTTTTTAAAGTTTTTATTTTACTCTCCATGGCTATTAAGGAAAAATTCTCAAAAATGAAAAGGGAGAAATTGAATTTTTGTCTTTTCACTTGACTTAGAGTTTGTATTATGCTTACTAAAGTTGATGAATTGTTGAAGCTTCTATTGAATTCAACCTTAGTTCTTCCACTTTAAGCTATCCACACACTGTGCACAATAGGTTCCAAGTATAAGATGAAAAACTATTTCCCTCTTAATTTAGGAAAATTTTAGACTTGGTACCTTTGACCTCATTTAATAGTGTTGGGACACTTTATAAAAGGCCAACGAGTCTTTGAAAAAAAAAAAAAAGAAAGAAAAATGTTTGCTTGCCTTGAAACCCGAGCAAGGTCTGAGGGGTATATGGTGAAAATCTTTAAAACTTGGTGCCCTAAGCCTTCATTGGTTGGGAGTCACCGACCTCAATGCTCGTTACAAGGGTTGATAGGTGGAGTTTAACATACCGTAGGTGCTTGGGTATTAAATTCATTCTCAAAAGTCTGGGATAAAATCCGAGGAGTTAGTAGTTGAAAGATCCTTAAAACTTGATGCCCTAAACCTTAATTGGTTGGGAGTCATCGATGGACCCCCGTTACATGGACAATTTAGAAAAGAATACCTTTAAGCCTTGTACTCCTACAATGAAAAAAAAAATTGTGAAACAAGAGGTGCGTTCTTAGCCTATTGGAGGTTGATCAGTTTGCTAAGCTTTGAAAAAGAACTAGGTTGGGAGGAGAGATTAGTTCAACATACTATATTCGGAAGCTAATAAATAACACTTAGATTTTTGTGGAAGAGTAAGGTTTGACCCTTTGGGAGTGGAAACTCTTTTAAAAGATTAAATTTGAATAATGCCTTCTCTTTATGAATTGTGATTAGACAAGTTATTTGATAACTCTTGTTGAAGTTTGAGTTTTTATTTCTTTAATGTTCCATGTGAGAGTTAGATCATCATGCCACTTGAAAATTGTTTTTTAATCAGCATGATGTTGTAAATTATAGTATTGTTTATTTTTATTTTTCTCTCCTTCATTGCTAAGGGACTAGCAATATGTCGGTTGGGGGGAGTGATTACTACTCAAAAAGTGTTATTTCATAGCTTGTAATTAACTCTTTTAAACACTTTTGAGTAGTAGTTATTACCTTTTAACTCAATGGGTATGTTAAGGACCCTTGCAATCAATTCTAATCAAATTGTGTTAAGTTTTGGTGTTTTGATAGCTTTTTGATCACCAAAGCAATCCAAGATTGAGGAGAGTTCTTTGGAATCCATGGCAAAGCAATGAAAAGCTCAGAAACATGAAGAACCAAAGCTTTGAAGTCCTTTGCCATAAGCAAATCCGGAATGCAAGGAGGGGAAGCAAAGAGAAATCTAACATGAAGCATTCTTGATGACAGTCATGTAAGCCATTTTTGGAGCACTTCCTGGAGTTCAATTTATGCATGCTATATGTCGTTTTGAAGCTCAGGAAGTAAAAAATCCAATGTTTCAAACGTCGCATGATTTGGAGTTGAAATGAAGGAGTTACAGCCATTGCAAGCAGATCACTCCAAGCTAAAGGAAATTTTTGCATGGCTGCGAAATCAGCCTTGGGCTGCGAAAATGTTGTCCTTTTGCTGCGAAAATTTCGCAGCCATTTTGCACAGTGCAACGGAATTTCTCCTGAAGCTTCCCGATATTTGCGACCGACCTTTTGAGATTTTTTGCTTTAGATATTTGATGTCTAAATCCCCAAGCTCTCCTTGTAACCCACCTATCATATGATTCCTTAGTCTTTAAGTAAGAACAAAAGGTGAATAACCTCTTATATATAGTTTGTGATTTTCTTTAAAGAAGAATCTCGGGAGCTTGTTCTCAGACGCATCCTTTGTACAGGTTTGGAAGGAAGTAAAATACAAAGCACTTGCTCTGCTTTTCATATATATTTTTGTTTTCTCGTTCTTTTTTTTTCTAGCCAATCAAACTCTGAGGTTTTTTCCTCAGAGGATGAGAGGCTAGGCTCTTCGTCTCTTGGAGTGAAGAAATCCGGGTTAGTTTCCTCATGCATAAATTGGAAGTTTTGTTGTTTTAGTTTTTAATGAAGAGAAAGTGTGACCCGTTAATGGTTTTTATCTTTTTAGTTAACTTAAAACGCCTTTAATTCACCTGGGCCAACACTTGATAAGGGAAGTGGTCTCCATCCATTGAGATACACTAGTTTATCTCTTGCGAGCCTTTGGGAGGTGGTTTGAAGGTAGGATTTTCTAGAATAACCAACACTTGGTAAGCTTTTGGACTCCAAGGAGACATCCATTAGTTATCTCTTGCGAGCTTTTGACGGGTAATCCAAGGTTAAGGATCATCTTGGATGGCAAATGCTAGGTGAGAGGCACAAGCCATTGAAAGATGCATCAGTGAGAGGGATTTAGTGTTTGAACCCATTAAAGGGAAGCATCTGTACCACACCGGTTAGAGAATTAACTATATGTTAATTCTCTAATGCGAGAAAAAGAAACAAGTGACCGGAACTCCCTTTTTGCATAAGGAACCTGAGCCTAGTGATCGAAACTCCAAGGAACAATTTTCTTTGTAATTAAAATCAGTTATTACTATTTTTGATTAGCTTAAAACCAAACCTTTTTCACTCAAACATCTTTATGTTTTCTTTTAAAGCTAACCTTGAAATGACAAGGCACCAATTCATCTTTGAATTAATATCAATTGTGAAGTGAAAACCCATCCCAGTGAACGACCCTAGAGCCACTATGCTATGCTAGCTAAGGCTATCCTAGTACATGGTGTAATAGGTTATAAATTTTGTTGATTACTCCCTTCTAAGGACCAAAATCAAGGGACACCAGCTGGACACATATCAAATGGCAGCATTGTCAGGGACCATTGAGAGGACATGAATCAGCCGAGACACCAATTGGGAACGAATCATAGTCCATGCCTATGTGATCGGCAACATCGTTGTCTTATTTGGTTTTTGTCACAAACTAGACATGGTTTGACAAAAGACGGTCCGATGAGTCATGTCAACTTAGTTTCGTTTTTGGCGTAGACCATATAATTACGATTAGTCACGTAGTTGTCCTATATGGTTTTCATCATAGTTGACACTCGATTTGATCGGTCATGACAACTCGGTTTCATTTTCGACATAGACCACACCTATATGATTGGTCACTTTGTTGTCTTGTCTTGTTTTCATCATAGACCACACCTGGTTAGATAGGTCCCAACAATTCAGTTTTGGTTTCGGCATAGACTAGACCTATTGATTGGTTATGTTTTTATTTTGTCTATTTTTCATCATAGACCGCACCTGATCTAATCACACACGGTAACTCAGTTCATTTTCGGTATAGATCACACTTGTATGATTGGCCTTATTAGTTTCCTATATGGTTTTCATCATAGACTGCACACAATCAGATATGTCCCGACATTTTAAATTAAGTTTTGAAGTAGACCAGACCTATATGATCGATCACATCATTGTCCAGTCTGGTTTTCGCCACATATAGCACACGGTCTAATCGGTCACGATAACTTAGTTTCATTTTCAGTGTAAACCCTATCTATACGATCAGTCACATAGTTGTCCTATCTTGTTTTCGTCACAGTCGACACCTGATCCAATCGATCACAAAAGTTCAATATTGTTTTAGGTGTAGACCGCACCATTATGATCAGTCACATTGTTTTCTTGTTGGTTTTCATCACAGACGGCACCCGATCCTATCGGTCACGACAACTCAATTTTGTTTTCAACGTAAATCGCACCTGTCCGATCAGTCACGTTATTGTCCTATTTGGTTTTCCTCATAGACTGCACCTGATCAAATGGGTCATAACAATTCAATATCAGTTTCGATGTAGACCAGACCTATACGATCGGTCACATCGCTATCCTATCTGGTTTTCGTCACACACCATACCGAGTTCAATCGGCCACAACATATCAGTTTCATTTTTTTACATATACCACATCTATATGATCAATCACATTGTTTTCCTATATGATTTTCATCCTAGTCGACAACCGATTTGATTCGTCATGATAGTTCAATATCAGTTTCGATGTAGATTGCACCTTTATGATTAGTCATGGTATTCATCTATTTGGTTTTCATCACAGATGGTACTCAGTCTGATAAGTCATTGTTAACATAGAGCCCTTAAAAGTATGACATGATGTAATAAAATTGGAATTCATTATTTATTTAATGATGTTTTAATTTCACTTTTATCTATCCTCATTCCATATATTATACTATGAGCATTGTTACCTGTTTTTTTTTAATTTTACATGACTTAGGTTCATTAGAAGTTTCACAGAAGATCTAAGTCATGGGTTCCTTGCAAATTGATGACTTGTTCATAGTCAATTCATGGGCTTAGGCAACCCATTAGGGATTGTAGTGGACCACCTCCTAATTGGAGGGATGGTTGGTCTTGGCTATTGGGATAGGTTTCTCATGGTGAGTGCACTAGTGTGTATGGTTGCACATTGGATAGGACCTATGGTGAGTCATGAGTTAAGGTTATCAAGTAGTGATGACCTCACCATTCTGCTTTCACCTTGTTATACCATGGATACTAATTCATGGGAAGGCTAAATAGAATGGATAGCAGGTCACAGACCCTAGCACTTGTTGTCTCGTTGTTATTTACATAGGATACTAAAGTTCAGTTGATTCTTTATAGTGGGATGTTGCATCAACTTTAGAATTGGAATTTAAGGGAGCCAGTATTTCTATAGGTCCCAGTGGTCCCCACTTTGAGCTCATATAAGTTGTTGGCATGGGTTATAAGGGTCGAATTGGCTTTATGTTCACTTTTGTGCATAAAGGCATTTTGGTAATTATGCAAGATTGCATAGCAATAAGGAAACAAGGTCTCTGGATTGGGTTAATTGATTAATTAATAAACCTTATTGGGTTAATTAATCAATTAGAACCCAATTTGGGCTAGATTAAGTGACCCAACCCCATGTGGGCTCAAGTCATTTAAGCCCACTAAAAAACCCTATAAATACCTCATAGGGCTTAGGGTTTCCATAACTTTTGTCTTCCACCATCTAGAGAGATTGAGAGCCATAGCCTCCACCCTTTTTTTCTCTCCACCAGAAGTGTGTCAAGATCAAGGTTCGAGTCATTGGGTGAAAGACTTCGGGTTTATGAGACTTTTGCAATTTCGATCTTCATCTTCAACATGTGGATTTGATTCAAGAATATCCGAATCTAAGGTATGGTTTTTGTTAGCACTTTCTAAATCCTTTTAAATTATTAAAATGCTATTTTTCCACTATGCATAGGATTTAGAAAAAGTTTAGAATAGTAATGCATGTTCCTAACCTGATCCGGACTTGGGAAACAGAGAGATTTGGGTTTTTCCCATCAACTGGTATCAAAGACATAGGTTAGTAATTGTTTTCGAACCATTCTAGGGAGTGATAACTTGGTTTTTCAGAGTTTTTGTTTATCCCATGACCCCAGAGATAATTAATGTGCGTTCTTTGTTATGATCTTGTTATAATATGATGGTTATAATTGTGATTGCTTTTATTGGGATGTAATAATTATTTGGATTGTTGTTTACTTTTCCTAGATGGGTTGTAAGCCTCATAAGAGGCATAGTATTTTTGTTCTTTTGTAAAAATACCATTTTTATCTTAGAATGATATGTAAACTCCAAAACTTTGGAGTAAGGATTTTGTTGTAAAAATCCATTTTTTTTTATCATTCTTTGTAACCTATGGAGGGTATGGAAGCAACCCGAAGCATCACAAAGTGTTAGTGCACATTCCCTTTCTAGAAAAGAGAAAAGAAGGCTTCTTGAAGTTTTTTTGCATCAATTCCTATGCTTATTTAAGGGAATAGAAAGAATCTTGAAAGTTCTTAATTTGAGATTCTTGGTAGCACAATTTCGTCATCTTTAACATAAAATTAGGATGACTTTTTTTTAGTTCCTTGGAACAAAAAGCCCATGGTTCTGAAGCTCAAGAAGTCAAAAATCCAAGGCTTCAAAAAGAGCGCAATTCAAAGTTGAAACGAGAAAGTTATAGCCGATTGAATCAAGGCTGAATAGAGAGCATTGCAGCATGGTGATGCTGACTTCAACTCAAAATCAGGGCTACCTCCTTTGAGGTTTTTGGGGAAAACCATATATGGTTTTGAAGATTAAGAAGTTAAGAATCCAATGCTTTAAATGGATTTCAATTCAGAGTTGAAACGAGGGAGATATGGTTGATTGAAGCATGACTATGCAAAGGGAATGCAATTATGGGATTGAGTTCAAGCCAAATTGTTTTTAGTTGTTTGGGCTCAATTTTTGGGCCTCTTTTTGTGGAAATTGGTCCCGTTGGGTTTTTCATTTTTCACTGCCCCTATCTTTGATTGCAGGGTTTTTTTGGTAATTTGGATTTTATCCAAGTTTTAGTTACCAAATTTGCAATAAGATCTCTAATGCCATGGGAATTATTTATTTCATTTCCTTTTATGTCTTTTATGCTTTTTTTATTTTTGCCATAGAATGTATTTTAGTATTCTTAAGTTAATGAATTTTTATATTTTTCCTTGTTTTAGATAATTTATTAAATTGGAATGTGCTAGGAATTAGGAAATTTTTATTTTAGATAAAGACAAGTTGAAAAGAAATAAGGAATTTACTTCCTTTTCAAAATTAAACTCTTGGAGATTTTTTTTGAAATAAATCTTTTTAGATTTTAGATCTCTAAGAATCTTTTTATTTTAAGGAAGAATTTTTATTTTAAGTCTTTATGAAATCAAATCTTACTTATTTAGCACAAGATTCTAATTTAAATAAATAAATTATTTTTGAAAAAATATATGATAGATAATTCATGATTAAGATAGCTTACCAAGATATTGTTTCAAATAAAAAAAATTCAAATGATAATTCTGAATTTTCTTAAAAGAATAAATTTTCATGAGTTTTATTTCTATTATTATTTATTTAAGAAATTGGTTGTTGTCATTTGGAATTTCAAATTCCTTTTGGGACTTTCCTTTATTTGGGTTAGGTGGTTCTCCAGGCTCTCCCCTCCAGAGAGAAGGACAATGACACCTAAATTGGTCCTCCAAGCTCTCCCCCCCTGAGAGATGGAGGAAACTGTTTAGTTTGAAAAAGAAAGTTCATGGATAAGAAATATGAAAGATATCCCTATTTGGCACAACAGTCCCAATTCAAGTAATAAATAAAAGTTTTAGAAATTCTTATGATAGATAATTTATTTTAAGATAGTTACTAAAATTATCTTAAAGTTTCTCTTTCAAAATATTAAGTGGGAGTGAGCCATAGGCAAGCCCATAGCCTCCAATATCGAGGCCATCTTGATTTTAGGCCCATTACCATCCTAAAGATGGGGTGGCCCAAGGAATCAAGGGATATGAACTATTCTTTATGGACAAGACTATATATGTTTGTAGTGGGAGTGGCCAATCTTAAAGATGGAACTCTTCACTTGGTAACATTGATATCAAGGATCTTGGTTACATATTTAACTTAGACATGAAGTGGTAGAATCACTTAAAGTGGTCCCCACTTACATGGGCTAAGGACTAAACATAAAGGTATATTGATCAATGCCTTAGGATGACCTTTGGAGGTTTAAGACAAGTTGATCAATTAGAGAGGGTCTTTACCTTAGTAATAATAGTCATGACTTGCCTAAAGTAGGCTTGATTTTTATGATACTAAGATACCTTGCTTGGATATATGTAGTTTGAGAGCACTATATTTTTGCTAAATTAATTACCAACTTGCCTTGAATGCTTAATTTCTATTTTTTTATACATGGAATTATTATATTTGTTACATATATCATGTCTTTAACCTGCCACCTATTATTTTTTGTTTAAATTGGACCTAATTATATATTGAAAATAATTTGGATATAGTATTTAATTGCATAGAAGCTGATTTTTGTAGAGTTTGTTATTTCCTTTGAACAATCCTATTATAAAGTAAGAGAAGCATATCAAAGGTGGCATAAGATAGATCAAAAGACTAAGTCTCTCATACTTGGATCTTTAGATAATGTGTTGCAAAAGCAACACATGACTATTTCCATAGTCTATGATATTCTCTTTAAAGTTGCAAAGGTTATTTGGTGATAAGGGCAAGTCAACTAGACAAGTTGCCCTGAAGACTATTATGAACACTAGGATTCAAGTTATCTTAGAGATCTTACTAGATTCCTTTAGGATGGGTAAGAAGAGGCATAAAGAGTAAAAGGTTGTACATATAGAAGTTAAGATTCTTAAAGAGTAAAAGGGTGTACATATAGAAGTCAAGGTTCTTCAGGCTTTTCTACTAAGAAGAAGAAGTATAAGGAATCCTATATTACACCATTCCCATGCCCTGGATCGTGTAGGGTGCATGCAAATCTATCATAGGCTTTCTAAATCTATCACAATGGATAAACAGGTATTCAAAAACAATAAGAATACCATAGAAAACATAGATCTAGAGAATAAAGCCACATACCTTTGATATGAATGCTCCCGGATTGATTCTAATCGATGTAGATAACTCCAAAGTCGTAATAGATTTTGTAAACACCATGATCTCCCACCTGATGACTCAAACCTTGATTTTAGAATACTTCCGATGGGGAGAAAAAGAGGGTGGAGGCTATGGCTCTCAATCTCTCTAGATGGTGGAAGACAAAAATTATGGAAACCCTAACCCCTAGGGGATATTTATAGGGTTCCTAAGTGGGCTTAAGTGACTTAAGACCACATAGGCTTAGGTCACTTAATCTAGCCCAAAATGGGTTCTAATTAATTACTTAACCCAATAAAGCCTACTAATTAATCAATTAACCCAATCCAAAGATTGTGTTCACTTACCCTTATGCAACCTTGCATAATTATCAAAATGCCCTTATGCACGAAAGTGAACCTGAAGCCAGTCCAACCCTCATAATCCGTGCCAACAAGGTATATGAGCTCAGAGCGGGGACCATAGGGATCCATAAGAATACTGGCTCCCTCATAATATAATTCTAAAGTTGATTCAACATCCCATTATAGAGAATCAACTGAACTCCAATATCCTATGTAAATAACAACGAGACACCAAGTGCTCGGGTCCGTGACTTGCTATCCATTATGTTCAATCTCCCCATGAACTAGTGTCCATAGTCTAACAAGGTGAAAGCAATCAACCTTTCAAGACTACCTCTACCATCCTTGAGTTACAGATCCTTTTCTTGTGTGTTCAATTGACATATCTTAACTTTCAAAAGAGTCTATGACAAATTCCACTTAAGAAACTACTATAACCATAGTTTCCATGAACACACCTCCTTAAGATCACCTGATTCATGCCCAGTTGAGTATTTTAATCAAAAATATTTATAAATCCTATGACCTTATACTGGCGTAGCAAAGCTACTATAATATAGCAGCTCTAGGGTCGAACTCAGGGATGGGTTTTCACTCTACCAGTGATAGACTATAGATTAGAAATTGAGTCTGATGATTTCCTTTGTAAAAAAATTAAATTTTAAAAGAAAATAAGATTTGTTTTGAAAGTGGTGCTTGAAACTAAACTAATATAGAACTAAGTAAAAATGGAAGAAAGAAAGTCTCCTGGAGCTAGAGGTTGCTAGGATCAAGTTCAGAATGCAAAGTGGGAAACTCCGAATTTTTCTCCTCGCTTGGGGATTTAACCTATAGTTATTTCCCGAACCGGTATAGGTTTAACAATGAAGATTTAATCCATAAAAAGTCAATAGAAGTGGTAGTCAAGTTCCATTAATGGCTTTAGACACTATGGGTCTTCACCTTAAACCACTTTCCAATGGCTCGTACATGATAACTAATGGACTGATATGGATCTAACAATAAGCATCCACAGAGACCTAAAGCTTACCATGTATTGGCCATTCATAGTGATTCAAAGGGATTTAAAGCAAAACTTTAGATTTAAAAGCCATTTATGAACTCCAACTACATGTATTTAATGCACGAGAGTTTTCCACTTTAGCATCTGGACTTTTCACCTAGCTTCCTTCACTCCAAGAAACCAAAAGTTTAGCCTCTCATCCTCTGGGAAAACATCCTCAGAGGTTGTTTGGCTTCCAAGAAAATGAAAATAGTAGAAAGAAAAAGAAAACAAAAGAGATCTCTGTATTTCACTAAGTGTAAAATATACATAAGTTTGTCTCCTGGAGAAAGCTCTCCGAGAGTCCTCTTTTTAGTGTTTACAAGAGAGTTTATATAGGAAGGTAATTTACCCTTCCTTGGAAACTTCCTAGCTAAGGAATTACATGAGTGGCTGAATACAAGAAGAAAATGGAAATTTAGACACAAAAATCTCAAGAAAAATATCTCAAAGTGTCGGTCGCACATATTGGGAAGCACTAAGGACCATTTCGCAGGTGAAAACGAGGTCTACGAGATTTCGCAGATGCATAAAAAGGGCTGCGAAATCACTTCGCAGCAAAAGACTGATTTCGCAGCGCTGCAAAGTTGGCTTTCAGCTTGTAGTGTTCGGCTTCCAACGGCTGTAACTTCCTCATTTCAGCTCCAAATCATACACGGTTTGAAGCGTTGGATTCTTGACTTCCTGGGATTTGAAATGGAATATATCATGTAGAAAATGGACTTCAGGAAGTGCTCCAAAAGTGAGAAGGAAGACAGCAGCTGCTGTCCTCTGTTTTCTTCACTCTGTTTTCCTCTCTCCATTGATTTTTCCTTGCATACTTTGAATGACTAAGGCAAAGGACTATGAGGCTCCAAAGCTTGATTTCTTCATGAATTTAGGCTTCCAAAAGCTTTGCCATGAACTATATACAACTCTCCCTCATTCTTAAATTGCTTTGGTGAGCAAAAAGCTATCAAAAACACCAAAACTTAACACAATTTGATTAGAAACGATTGCAAGGGTCCTTAACATGCCAATTGAGTTAAAAGGTAATAATTACTACTCAAAGGTGTTTAAAAGAGCTAATTACAAGCCACAAAATAACATGTTTTGAGTAGTAATCATCACCCAAAGAGAAACACTGTCTCAATCCCAAGAGATATCATGGTACCTCTATTGAGAATACTTATTACTACTGGCTTCCATCAACAATGACCCAATCCATAGGGAATATATGATCATCTTACGATCTCACCCATAGGTCAAAGTCATTACTAACTTTAGCACAAGCTCAATATTCTCTCAAAGTTGAGAGACAACAAAATGAAGTAGCTTGGTGAGGTCATGACTACTTGATAGCCTTAATTCATGACTCATCATAAGTCCTGTCCAATGTGTAACCGTACACACACTAGTGCACTCACCATGGGAAACCTATCTTGATAGCCAAGACCAGCCATCCCTCCAATTAGGAGGTGGTTTACTACAACCTCTAATGGGTGCCTAGACCCATGAACCGGTTTTGAATAAGTCATCTATTTGCAAAGAACCCATGACTTAGATCTTCTGTGCAACTCTCAATGCACCTAAGTCATGTACAAAGCAAAAAATGCAGGTAAGAATGCTCATAAAGTATAATACATGGAATAAGGATAGATAAAAGTGAAACCAGAACATCATTAAATAAATAATGAATTCCAAATTTATTATATCATGTCATGCTTTTAAGGGCTCTATCCTAACATCCTCTCACTAGCCCTCAAAGCATCATGCCTATAAAGCCTGTCGAATACTCATCTATAACCTAAGTTATCCTTATGACCAACAAAGACTCTCCCTATTAATCTCTTGGTGAAAGGATCTACCAGATTCTCTAGAGAAGGTATCTTGTCAACCATCATGTCACCCTCTAAATTATCTCAACACTTTAGAGCACAAACACATAATCCCTTATTCTTCTAAGATACTTGAGTATATGCTTGACAAATGTCTAATGTTTTGGACCTAGATTAGATTGATATCTACTCACCATACCCACTGCAAAGTAAATATCTGACTTAGTACATAGCATCACATATATAAGCCTACCCACTATAAAGGCATAAGGTACTTACTGCATGCGCTCTTTCTCCTCATGTGTTTTAGGACATTGATCCTGAGAAAGAGGAATTTCATGCCTAAAAGGTAACAAACATGTAGACTCTCTATTTTGTCCTATTAGCCCATGTCCTATTATATGTCTATTTGATACTTTGCAATAATTCCCTGATGACCCATTGGGCACCACCTTTGGCCCACTTTGGCACCCTAGGCCCATTTAGATGCACTTGGCCCATTAGGTACACTCCTAGGTCACTTGACACATTTCAAATCACCCTACATCACTTAGGCACTTTTCTAAACCTTCTAGGTCAATTAGCACATTTTTTATCACTTAAACACCTCCTTAGTTTAATTTCCACCTAATTCACATTGACACTTTCCACTTAGGTCACTTAGGCACTTTTTCACCTAGGTTACTTAGATGTTTTTTTTTGGCTTCATTCTCTTAGATTGATTTCTTGATTGCTTGATTTTTGAGATTGGAAGAGGAGAAAATAGAGAAAAGAGAGGGGAAAACAGAGTAAGCAATGGCATAAATCTGGTTTGAAAAAAAAAAAAACTAAGAGGGAAGGAAAACCGAGCAAAGGATTGATTAAAAAGAAGACAATGGTTGCTTTGTTGAAGATCAGAACCGATTCCAGTAGAAAGGGAAGCTCTCTGTACTCCTGTTTTTTTCTTCTCTTGATTCTCATTCTTCCGCTTCTTTAGCACTCTCTTACACTCTTACTTCTTCTTCATTTCTATTTTTTTTTTTTTCAAAAGCTTCAAATCTTAACTTTGATTTCTTCTTGTTGACCATTGAGGGTTTTGAGTTTACTTTTGATTTGGATTTTAATTCTAGATAACATCTCATGCTACATTCTGGATGATTCTGGGATTGGTTAAAGGGCGTCTGTGAAAGAGTTTATCACTTTGGTAGCTTAATTCGTGATTTTTTGTGTGTTGTTGTTGTTTTGATAACTGGTGAGAGGGCGCTGAAAAAAGAAAAAGAAAAAGGATGCTTTGATTTCCAGAGGTGGATGAGTTTTGGGAGTAGATTTTAAAAGCCAAAAAGAAGAAGCAAAAAGGCCATGAAGAAGAAATATGGGATGGTGAGAAAGAACTTGTTTCTGACAAAGAATTCATTGGGGACTCTAGTTTCCGATGCATATGGGGAAGTCTAGACAACATACACAATTCATTTTAAGGAGGACTTCCTACAGCCCACATAGGTTGAGGGACAACCTGCACTCCTAAGGAGACCACTACTAACAGCAACCACAAGGTCAAATGATTGCACGGTTAGCTACATCTTGGGGAAGACGACCATCACTTCGCCACGGGTTAGTGGTACATGCTAGAATTTGAGGAAGGAGGAGCAGCCACCTTTTCTCCATTGATCATCAACACGCACCAGGTTGTTTTTTTCTCATAGGCTCACATGGGTATCATCCAAAAGTGCACTAAGAATTGAAAGCCTTCAAGGCCAGGTTTTGGCTTGAATTCTCCATACTTTTGTAGAAAAGATGGCATTGTTCTTCCCTGTCTACATGTCAAGGAACCTCCTTCACTCTGAGGCAATCCTTTTTTTGCCACTACCTTTTGGAAGCCTTGTGCTGAGCTTTGCAATGGTGGAATATCAGATCTTCCTCTTGAGAATGAAACTAGTGGCTATATATTTATCCATGTAGCGGGTGGATCTATTGAGAAGCGTAAAAAGAACAGTAGGCCACACGAGTAGTCAGTTTATAGATCGCCAGAGGGAAGGCCTATTCGTGAATATCCTAAGGCTTGGAGATTATGTGGTAAGAATTTATTTGTTGATAGATACATTTTGGTACAAAAAATAATATTGTTTTGGTCATGGAAGAATGTGGGTTGCATAAAAAATCAGTTTGCATAGAGAGGTCTTCCAACTGGGATTTCTGTTTCTTCTTTGGCCAGTGGAAGTACATTGACTGTTTTTTAAGGGACTTATGATATGGCTGATGAAAAAAGGTGAGCAATTTGTTGTTGGAAGACCCTTGAAATTTTGTCAACATGCATAGAAAGGGGTGGTGAGGACTCTGAAGGGGATTTAAATATATATGGCTAATGAAAAGGGTACGTGTTCAATAGATACTATGGCTACATATGAAAAATAAAAAGGTGGCACCCACTTTGACTATGTTTCATAGTGGTGGAAAGATGCACTGTGAAAATTATAAGTTGAGGGGAATCTTGGAATTTTCTTAATATGAATAGTGTCGGGTCAACTCACCACCAACAAGGCAGCCACCTTGCACCCCGGGTCACACTTCTACATGGCCATGCATGGTCACCCTCTAATGCACCACTCAAAGACCATACTTCATCATTTTTTTAGTCTTCATCTTTGATATCAAAACTTAATGTTCCAAAATTCCAATTTTTTTTTCCAGAACTCCCTTCTCGAAATTCCAATTCTCAAAATTCCAATTTTAAAAATTTAATTTTCCGAAATTCCATTCTCGAAATTCCAAAATTTCCAAAATTTCAAACTTATTTTTTTAAGATTCCATTTCCAAAATTTCCAAAATTTCCAAAATTCCAGATTTAATTTTTTAAGTTTCCATTTCCAAAATTTCAAAAATTTCAGATTTAATTTTTTTAAGTTTCCATTTCCAAAGTTTCCAAAATTTCAAAAAATTCTGGATTTAATTTTTTTAAGTTTCCATTTCCAAAGTTTCTAAAATTCCCAAAATTCTGGATTTAATTTTTTAAGTTTCCATTTCCAAAGTTTCCAAAATTTCAAAAATTCCGGATTTAAATAATTCAAGTAAGTTGTGCGCTCGATTTTGTTTGATTTTGATTTGGTTTTGTATGAGATTTTTTACACTTGTCATTGTATACTAACCTTGTTTTCATGATGACGTTTTATTACCTACTACTAAGGTACACTCTCACTTTGTTTATTATTTCGTTATCATGACATATTTATGAACTATGATCATTTTGGTATCCATTGATCTCCTAGTTAATTCCATGTATGCTTCACCTTATTTAGTAGAGACCCATTTTTTAGGGGCTTAGAGGGGTACTACGGTCTTTACCATACTTTCCAAATAAGTAACTTAATCCTCGGACCCAAACTTAGGTTTTTCATAGACAGCTTTTCCAAAAAAATCAGGAGTCCATTTAGGGGATTTAATCTTACTTGTTTTCCCCTTTAAAAATAAATAAAAGTAAGGGGCAACTCCAAGTCTTTTCTAAAAATCATATTTTTCACCAAATAAACGAAAAGCGAGTCTCGCCAATTGAGTGGGAACGCATCATTAAAAATCGAGGTCCACAAATTGGCGACTCCACTAGGGATCGAACCTAGAATATGTGGTTTCGTAGAAGATCAAGCTCGAACTTAAGTTGAGGCAAATATGACGTTTGATTAGTTGATTGATGGATACCTTCTCTTTGTGCTTTTCTATGATTGAGTGTTCATAGCACACTGAGAGTTTGATGTGATGATTTCCCGTGCTTAACTATCATATTCATTTGGTACATTAACATGTTGATGACATTGATTGATTCTCTTTATTGTCTTAGCATATTGATTTTTCTCTTGCCATGATTATTCTCCTCACTTTGACTTATATGTTCACTTTGTTGTATCTTTTGTTTGTATTAATGTTGACTCTCTTGCTTGTATATTGTCATGATTATCATGGAGAATGCTATCCTTGATATATATCCATCTCGATTATCATACCTTTTGCTTGGCTTGTGTGTTTACTCGGATGATATATACCTATTTTGCATGAGAGCTTGGTGCCTGATTACTCTTCTTCTATGTGACTGCATGCGTTGCTTGTCTATGTGGGTTGCACATATATCCCTTTACCTCCAACCCTCTGGTTTTGGTCATTTCCTTCATCTCGGCTCTTACTTTTGCAAGTGTGAGGCCTTGTGTTTGTTTCTTTGATCGAGCTAGTGGTTAGGAGTAGGGTTTAGCGACAGGCTATATCGATGTTTGGGAGCATATTGGAGGAGGCTGACACACTAATGCTAATTGGAGTCCGATCTTTGAAGACATCTATAGCCCAGAGTTAGGTTTCATGGATATTTATACGACCGGTGTGTTTCTGTTTATGTTTTAGCTTCATAGGATTTTCAGATGCACCCGCACCACTCACTATGAACTTTAGTTGACTATTGAGTGCTAAGAATTACAAGAACTTTTACCATAGGAAATCCCCTGGGATGTCAAGGTAGTGCATGTGTGGAGGTGATGACCACCTTACATAGAAATGCCCCGTCTCTTCGGAGGCATACAGAGGGTTGCGTACCACTAGAGGGTATGATCGCTTCTACTAGGTATTGCTTTAACCCACCCTGTTATTTTCAAAGCCACCTTATCCTTATAGGCTAAGCTTAAGCCCTATTAGGATTCCCTTCCTACATGTGGGTACATCTGTGGGCCTTAAGAGCCAGGTTAATAGTGATAGGTTTTGTTACCTTCGTAGTAGTCTCTTCTATATTTGCTTAGAATTGGATATCAATCTGAGTATTTCCAAGTTACCTTCTCACACAGTTGATAAACGTTCCTTGTAGAGTTTCTCTTACACCATATCTTATCTAGTGTTTCCACTATTGTAAGTGTATCGGTACGTTCGATGTAGGTTTAGCTTGTTGGATTAGAGTTAGAGGTAGATTGATCAGAGTGTCAGACCAGTCAGATCAGACAAATATAGATTCATAGGTGGTTACAATTGATCAGTTCGTTATTGCTATGGCTTCAATCTAGGAGGCCATAACTAGTCTTGGTCATAGGATGGATGGGTAGCAGGCCCAACAGGTTCTAATTAAGGAGAGTGTGTAATATGATCCTACTATCTCGTCACCTCTCCTGCCTAGTCAGATAGCTTCATAAGATACTCAGATACCACCACCTCCCTCACTTAGTTAGATGGTTCCATAGCCTACACCATTTACTTTATAGAGTTAAACTAAGGTTGTTGCACCGCCTGCCATGGTGGTTATTCCGACCTCGGAGGATGCCCATGCATGCATGGATAGGCTTGAGCAGAGGATGAGACAGTTGAGAGTATAAGATGAAGGGATGGTATGGGATGATTTTGATGGACTATCAATGGCCAATCTGCCGGCCAACTTCAGGATGCCAAAGATTGAGCGATACACGAGGATTGGATGCCCCCACATTCATTTGAGACTATATAGTATTATGATGAGGGCCCATGGTTTGAATGAGGCTTAGATGATTATACTATTCACCATATTCTTGAGTGGGGTGGCCCAGTGTTGGTTTACTTCCTTGGATGTGTCACACCGTTGTACATGGGTTGACTTAGCCCAGGAGTTTTTACGACACTTTGCATTAAACACTGTTATAGATGTCTCATGGAGGGAGTTGAAGACCATGAGGCAGAGGCCCAACGAGACACTCACATCATTCATCTCTCATTGAAGGGAGAAGATTGCCCAGATCATTGATAGGCCATTTAAGAGAGATTAGATCAACATGATTATGAGGAGCTTGTAGCCTCGATTTTCTAAACATTTGATAGGGTTCCCACACGTGGACTTTGGATCTTTGGTGAAGGCATTATATGGTATTGAGGGTGTTGCTAGAGGATTGTGGCTTGATTCTTCCCCTTCAGACTCAAATGGGAAGAAACCAACTATTGGACAGAGACCAGGGGACGTCAATGCCATCAGTGTTGCCAGACCGAGGCCCCCTAGATATTATCAGACAGTTGGGCAAACTTTCAGAGCTTATTACTCACCATCACCCTAGGTGCAATATAGGACACCTATTCTTTTTAGACTTATGTCTCCCACATATCTACACTCAGCTCCACAGCTAGTTTATGCTACTCAGGCCACACAAGCCACCTGCTCATTATCCCCAGCCTAGGGCTCCACCAACACAAAGATCGATGCGGTAGTTTTCCTAGTTGGGAATGCCTTTGAGTAGAGCTTTCCATAAGCTCGTAGAGGGAGGATTGCTAACTGCATTAGCATTGAGACCACCACCTCAGCCTATGCCACCTCAGTTCAGGATGGACTTTCACTATGCTTACCATCAGGGTCTAAGACATGACACTGATCATTGCTCTACTTTGAGACGTGCTATTTAGGACTTGATAGATCGGGGTCTGGTTAACTTGGGATAGCCAAGTGTGACCACGAACCCTTTACCTACTCACGTTACACATTCACTGCCTCCGCCTATTGGTGGTATTCATCACATGGATTTTGTTTAGGATGATGTCATACACATGCTGAGTTGGGATGACGAATTGCCTAAGATGATCATTTCAGACGAAGGTTATGAGATTATAGGAGTTACATCAGATTTTTCGATCCCTACACCATTCAGTTTGATCTCGAATAGAGTGTTATATTAGTTTATTCCTTCTAACTATCAGATGTCAGGCATGGGAGCATGTTTGCTCCATTTATTCTATGGCTTGAGAATGTTGATGTGGATGTACAGGTTATGACTCATAGTGGGAGGATAGCTCAGGCTGCACCTCTAGTTACTAGACCATTTGGTGGTACGGACTCTCGTGAGGAGGTCAGAATGGAGGATGATGAGATCTTGAGACAACTGCAGAGTCAGATATCCATTTGAAGTTTGTTAGTTACTTCTAGTGCCCATAGAGATGCACTTATTTGAGCCTTAAGTCAAATACATGTTGAGACCTTGACTACTTTAGAGGGATTTATTCATATGATGACAGTTGATAGGGCTACTTACATTGTGTTTTCTACTAATAATCTACCACCGGAGGGTTTTGACCATACTCGCCATCTCTATATTACAGTTTTTTGTTCAGGCCACAGAGTCTCATCCGTCTTGTAGGAAAATGGTTGTTCCCTGAATGTTTGCCCATTAGCCATTGTTGTAGCCCTTAGCTTTGCATCCTCAGATTTTGGTCCCTCCACACAGACAGTAAGAGCTTATGACAACACTCAGAGGAAGGTCATGGGCACATTGACTATAGATTTATTGATCGGCCCAACCATATTCTCTATATTATTCCAGGTTTTGAGGATTCTTACATCTTTTAACCTACTTTTGGGCCGACCTTGGATTCACCAGGCTAGATTTATTCCATCTTCCCTTCATCAGAAGGTGAAGTTTATCCATGATGGGCAAGTTATCATAGTACAGTCTACCAAGGACATGATTTCATCCGTTGAGCCAATATTGCAGATCAGTCATAGTGATGATGATTTTTTTCTGACAGGATTCACATTTGATGAGACACAGACCCTTGAGATTTGGGATTTTTGCAGAGATTTCATGACCATGTCATTTGACCAACATAATAGTACCCATGTTCTTGAAATGATGAGAGACATGTCCTTTCTATCTGGTTTTGGGTTAAGACAATGCCAGCATGGATTTAGCGAGTTTGTGACTACAGTTGATCATGACACTCCTTTTGATCTTGGTTTTGTTCCTACAAAGGCTGATTACAGATACATGACACTTTTGCGCAAGGAGAGACTTAGAGCTCAATTGCTCCACATGCCATTTGACTATCTTATTTTCCCATACAGGATGAGCTTAGTAGATTATTTTTTGAGGACACTAGAGGGCGCTGCATTGTTGATGGATCTTGATGGAAAACGATTTTCAGAGCCGACCAATGTAGAATAGCTGAAGAAGCATTATGTTTGAGACCATGGTTTCAAGATGGGTGGCCATCACTTCGGTTAGCCACATACCTTGTTATACCTTTTTGACATACAGACCATTGCTAGCCCATTAAGCCTCGCATTTGCATCAAAGCCTTTCTTTCTTATTACCTTGCTTACACTTCTACAACAAGATAGGGGCCTTTTAGTGTATGCATGCTTCATTTAAGAGTTTCATGAACCTTGGACCTACATGCGCATATTTCTCTCATTATTTTTCCTACTGTCATACTATTGCATTCCATCATATCTCATTGGTTGTGTTTTTCATCTTTTTTTATCTTATTTATTACTTGTTCTGCTTCATCTTTTCTCCACCGTGAGTGGTGACCCTTCTCAGTTCATTACATGGAGTATAATCACATCATTTCCACTATCTATCCCATAAGCACTTATTCAGAAATCCTTAGTTTGAGAAGGTCATCTCGTCAGAGAGAGTTTATGTTACTTTAGCACTTGAGAGTGTGTCTATCCATTATTGATATCATATTTAGGGCTTATTTTGTTTATGTTTAAGGTATGTACATTTGTATATATGCAAAAAAAAAAAAAAAAAGGATTAAAAAATGAAAAGAGAGAAAAAAAAAACACGTGTGTACGTGCATAGTATTCTCCATCATTGAGCATGTATATTGATATTTGATGGTCATTTTATCGAGTATGTTTGCTGGTGAAAGTTCATATGTGAGCTTGCCGAGATTGTTTGTCACATCTTTTCTTTGAGAGTGAGATGAGTGACCTTTTCCTAAGGCCTTTGGGTCATTATCCTTTCCATCATTACATTCATTGTTGATGTGACTTCACTTCATGTTTGATTTGAGTTGATCATCAATTTTTCTTCGTATATTCATTGTTTCGCTATCATCCTCGTTATTACTTTTGATTCACCCCCTTCGCTTCACCCCCTTGTTCTTTACTTACACTGACCTATTCCAGGTTTGATATTTCCCTTGCATTATTCTTACACATCTCATTATTAGTTTGATTTGCTTCATTGTCTCATTATGGATATTTTATTCACAATGGGCACCCTCAAGTCCATGGCTCACGAGCTCTTCTATACATGTTGCATTTTATACACAAGGGAATGGCTTTTTTATCATTAGGTATTTGGGCTTAGTTTCCCTTTATTTCTATTACCCTATCACCCTAGCCTACGTTATGTCCCGAGTCTTAAGACCACCCTCAAGCCATGGGATCAAATGTCGTCTTCGATAGACCCTACATAGACAACCATTTGAGATTTGGTTGATATTTAGATATCATCATGCTTCTTCTTTTGGGAGATGCCTTTGTGATGTTTGAACCGGATTCAGTTGTGGATATGGATGACTGGGATTACACATTTGATGATAGATGATCCGATGTTGTCTGATTTTTTGATCTACCATATATTTGATGCCATACTGGGGCATACTTCCCTTTCGGTTGAGATTTATAAATCTTCATGGAGTTACATGATCATCTCCACTTACGAGATAAACACCGAGATGATGACCTGTTTGTTATCTTATCATAATCCCTTAGTGGAGCTGTAGACCCTTAATTTTGTCCCTTTAGCACATGTCTTTAAAATTCGTTTTCAATGCTCCACAATAGTTCCTTGGTGGCCCATGGCTACTCATACCACTTACCTTTTTCTGAGTCACCTCGGAGATTTTGGTTGAGGGATTATTTGATCCCTTATTGTGACCCTTGGCAACCCTAACTTAGACTTAGACTTTTCTTGTTTTTTTTTTAGGATAGCTTTTAGACACACTTGGCCCATTAGGCACCACCCTAGGCCCACTTAGTCTCATCATAGGCCGTTTAGGCACACTTGGCCCATTTGGACATTTTTAGCGTGACTTGTATGACTTGCATGGTTACATGGCTTTTGAGCTCGGCTTTTGTTTATTGGTTTATTTTTATTTTATTTTATTTTATTTTTTAGTTTTAGTTTTATGATTATCATTCACTTTTTATTGGTTATCTTCCTCTTTATATTTTTTTCCTTAACTTATTTATTTATTTATTATTTATTTTCGTTTATTTATTTATTTATTTTTACCGTTTCCTAATTTATTTACTTGCTTATCTATTCATTCAATTATTTAACTTAAAAAATTTCATGTTTTTTTGCAAGGAAACTTACCATTGGAGTTTAAGGAAGATGGGACTCTCCTTGGAAGGTTTTGGAGGGGAATTTGAAATTGGGAAGATTGCTTTTGATTGGAAGATTTAAAAAAAGAAGAGAAGAAGAAAGGAAATAGGAGAATTTTCCTTTTTGGAAACAAATTTAGGTCTTGAGGGGTGATATATATAGAGGAGAAAAGGAAAAGAATAGGGGGCAGCACGTATTGGAGTTTTGGTAGGGAGAAGAAGGAAGATAGCAGGAAAGGAGATTTTTTTTAAGAAAACTTTCAGCACGCATTGGAGAAAGGAGAAGGAGAAAGGAGTATTCTTTTGGGGGATTCCGAGATTGTCTTGAGGAGAAGCACAGAGGGAAGGAATGGCAGCACGCATCCTCATCTCATTTGAAGCCGAGCAATTCTTCTCAAAGATTGTTTCTTCCAGGTATGGTCATGTGAAATTTGCATTCTCTCATCTCTATATGATCCTAAACATTATTCTGCAAGTCCCAGTGTTATCTTATTGATTGTTGTGGAGATTTGGGACTGATCTTTCTTTTGCTGAATATATTTAAGCATGAGCATGCTCTGTTTTGGCTTCTATTTTTAGTCTTTTAAATTTCTATTGTTAATGGCTGATGGAGGGGATTGTCATTGATATTGATATCCAAGAATCGTTCTCTTATTCTTTGATATCCCCACCTATTTTTTTTAAGCCCATTGACAAAACGATGGAATGTGACTTGGCACTTTTTCTCTTTTCTCATCTCTACTCTGTTTTCTGGAGTTCCTTTTCTTTTCCTTGTATTCGTTTCTTCCTTTTCTTCCAGGCGATAAATTTTGGGATTCTTGGAATGAGAGACTTTAGATTGTCTAAATTGGAATGTCAAGATGCAGTGTTGATATCTTAACTGAGGTTTGCTGGATCCAGAAGCTTCACCATTACAGGTCACTCTCAAATGAATATTGGTATAAAAGAATTGCTGCAGCCTTTTAACACTGAATTTTTTAAGTTTGATATTGGTGATAAACATTTTGATGATGAGAGATTGAAGCAAACTAAAGTATCTGCTTCAAACAATTTGTCAAATTTGCCTTTTGGACATGAAATTGTATGTTGAGATGGGCACATTCGCAGAAGTGGCCGTGACTGCGAGACCTCCATTGAGTGTTTGCCTAAAATATCTTCTAAGAACCTTGAAGGTTGGGATGGTGCTACTGGCGCAACACTTTCACAATTTAAGAATTGTGGTGGTAGAGATTAGGGGGATGATACTGGTTTGTTTGGGACTCACATTTCAGTATCTGCAGATGTCAACATGAAAGCAAAACCTGTGGAACTTATTGGCGTGACCTTCCACCAGAAGCCTCCCACTGTAGACTGGATGGATGGAACTTTTGATAAGGCCTTGTTGTCACCTGCTATCCCCAATTGCTCCTCTTGAGAATGAGGAAAGTTGTAAAGGGAAATCAGTTCAAGGCACAATTCTGGATGAATTCACCCCATATGTTTTTTTGAGGACAAGCGATAAAAAAATTTAATGGTGGACCAAGGTAAGACTTCATGAAATACCAGTGTTGTCTTGATCCCACAATTGAACATTATACTTGCATCGTTGATCTATTGGGTAGATTTGGAATTATAGATGAGGCAATGAGCCTTTTAAGACAAATGGGAGCAGGCCTGTACAAGTCAGGTGGATTAGGAACAGAGCAGGTGTCACTTGTTAGTGCTTCTGCTGATAATATAGGGGCCTCTTCTGGAAGTTCTGGTTCTTTGATTGAGAAGACTAATGGTGGATCAGGTTCTTTTTTTGGGCAGTTGGGGCCTATCCTGCAAGAGAAAGGCCTTTGAAGGTACTTCTGGACAGTTTTATCCTGGTAGAAGTTCAAGGTGTTCTCCACAAGCTGAACCCATTGCGTAGCTTGCTGTTCTCTGGTTTCAAATGAAAATCAAAGGAGAATTGTAGGCAATAGCTTCCAGGTTAAAATCTTCCAACGTTACATCTGTCCAGAATGAATCATGCTCTGAGAGCAACCTGAACACCGATACCAATTTTGTAAACACTGTGCAAGCAAAGATTGTGGTATCCATTGATCCCGAGAATATTAGATCTTCTAAAGAGAGTTTATGGTTGTTCCGACAGATAATTTTCTTTCATCAAAACTGCTGGTTAAAATTTTAAACGAACACCCCCAAGAGTTCAATGAGATGTGCCTTTACCCGTCTCGGAGCCATGAACGAAAGCCCCCATGCTATTCAGCAAATGTTTCTCGAATGTCATAGTCCTCTTTGATCCAGCATTCAGCTTTGAGTGATCCTCTTCATAGGAAAGAAAAAAGGGAAGTGACAATTCAGCTTCTTTTGGTATGAATGAAGATGAGGATTCTGGTATTCAGATGATATTCTCGGATAATGACCATCCGGAATTTGACTATGATGTTTTATCATGTTCTCATAATGGTTTGAATGAAGATTGTGATATCCAAACAAAGGGTAGTTCGCAAGCAGAATCCATTTGCCTTCTACAAAGTTCGGAAAAATTGTGTTGAATAATTTAAGGGCGGAGGATAATATTGATGAGTTTCTAACAGAAGCAAGCTCATCACCTTCAGCATGGAGTAAGGTATCTCAGAATGTGCTGCGGACTGTGATGCGTACATGCTGTGAAGCATACAAGCAGACAGATGTTCTCCAGTTTCATTGCAAGCATGATCTAGATCGAATATGGACACATGTGCAATCTTGAATGCTGATATGTAATAGCATCTATTATGCCATTAGCCAATTACCGAGACAGAAAACTCATCAGTTATCCACATGGACGTAGATAAAAGCTTCTTGCCATTTCCATCTTCAGTCAAGGCTTCTATCTTCGAGAGTTTTTCAAGACAGAACATGGCTGAGTCAGAAACTGATATCACCACCAGCATCAGACAATTTATTAAGAGCAACTACGGGTTCCCAACAAGTAGTGGAACAGAATTTATATATGCGGACTGCTCACTAGCCCTTTTCAATAAGCTGGTTCTTTGCTGCATCCAAGAAGGTGGTACCTTGTGCTTCCCAGCTGGCTCAAATGGGAGGTCCTATTAATATTTCGTATTGTATTCAGGATGACAGAGTGCTTGATGCTCCTGGTGACGCATTGGCAGAATGGTTATACCAAGATAGTTAGAAGTGGGTTTCTTCCGGTTAAAAGGAAGAGTGAGGCAATGAGCAGCAGTATCTATACTGCTAATAAACCTCTAGTTCGAAAGACACCAGCCAACGAAGCACAGAGTATAAATTTCCAAGTGGCAAAGCTCGCCTTGAGGGTTTATATGCAATAAACTCAACATACTTGATTCTAAGAAGAAAGTTGAAAGCACCTGAGGCTGCACTCCTAGTTACACTATCAGCCGTCTGCTTCAAATATCATAGTTAGCATCCATTCCAATCCTTAGAACCATGGATATTTCCCCAAGTTGATTGGGAGGTCTGGTTCCTTTAGACAAAACCATAACCGCTAGTGATTTTATGAAGAGTCCAGAATTTTAATACGTTGACGATCATGTTGCTCTTGTAGTTTGTTTCTTTGAGATGAAGAAAGGCCCTAATTTCAACCTTTGGAAGCATTGGAAGAGAGCCAGATTTATCAAGAGATGACATAGGAGGCAGACATGACTAAGTTCTCTGGAACACTTAGAAGTGTAAGTCAGAATTTCAGCCTTGCTGCAATATATGACGCCGAAATTGCCGACAATTCCGCCAACCTACAGAAAATTCCAATGTTTGATTTGAATGCTGATGAAAAACACATTGCTTTTGCGAAGTTCTCAGAGAAGCACTGATTGTTCCATCTATTGTACGTGTGCGGCATGAAGTCCAACGACAGATTCGCTCCTCGAAGATGGCATGATTGAAATGAGGATGATGATGCTTTGGCTAGTGGGAACATTAAATCATTAGTTCTAAAGAAATCAACTAGGTAAAAGTTTGATTGATCTTGCTAAGTTCGAGACAACTTCCAGTGCTAACAGCATGTATCAGGCTGAACCTTTCTTCCCAGAGTCCATTGGGTTGGTGGATTTTGAAGACGATTTTACTACTTATAGTAAGTCAAAGCAAGTCAAATCCAGCAGTAGTGATGTTGGGACACAATGCAAATCAATTAGTTCCTTGAATTTAAATAGCAAAGCTGCAATCAAATATCCACTCTTCCTAATCCTTTACCAGCACCAAGCAGTTAATGGATTGACCAGAACGCAAAAGATAACCCTCTCCCAGGAAATGCAAGTCTCAAGAAATGAGGAACTGCCCACAGAATCGGGTAAGAATCGGGGCTTGCCACTGCCAGTAACTCTAATGACGCTGCTGATTCTGGATTCAGGTTAAAAGATTTAAATTTGAGAGTAAACATACTGTTACTCAGTTCAACAGAACACATCAACAAGCTTGCTTAGTTCAACGGAACATACCAACAGAGGTGGCAGGTCCAAGTATTAGATGGAATGGGGTAACTTAGCAATGAGAACAAGTGAAGAATCTACAGATTGCCCAAATGTTTCAAAGATTACTCATAGATACGTTCCAGATTCTCAAGGATCCCTTCAACACTGTCGAGCTTGTCAAGAAGTAGGAGGGACTGCAGTAACTTCAAACCTTTGCACATAATGAACACCTGCAATTTGTCAGAGCTGAGATGACTCCCTAGAACTTGCAAAATTTATACTCTCAAATGCAGTAGGAACAGAAAGTTGTACCCTCAGATCTGAAATTGAACCTCAAAGATCGAAATAGGTGATGATGTCCAAACACGACTCAAAAATAAAAAAAAAATAATAAAGCAAGGAAGTTAAAGAATTCTAATACAAAATTACAGCTGGAGAATTCTGATTTGCAAGTTTTGTTCTGAGGCAGAAGAAATAAAGAAATTGAACCATAGTTTGAGACACGGAAAATGGAGTTTTGTCAAAGAAATTGGGCAACTTCAAGCAGATCAATGTGTTGACGTGAAAAGACATAGACAACTCCCTGCACCATAAACTTGAGGAGGAAGTCAGGCTGCTAACAGATGAATATGAAGGTACAGAAAGGCTTGAGGAAAAGGAAATCGCCTTCATTTTCGACTAGGATCTATGATCACCCTCCAAAGCTGAAACCAATTGGGGAATTAATGCCAAAACTCTTGGAAGTAATTCTGAATGTAGGGGATTTCAAGGAATCAGAAAAGACCTGGGGAATGCAGTGATATAAGGAAGCCCCAGAAAGCGCCAAGAGAGAGAGCAGAATGTATTTGGGGATTCAACACCAGCGAGACAGTCTTAAATCTCATTCCCAGGCTCTACCTCACTTCATGACAACCTCGCTATACACACCTTCTCCTCTATTTGCTTCTTTGATTGGGAACTTACTGTTTTAAATTGAATTTTTGAACCATTGTTCAACTAAACATTCTCAACTTTGAAAAATTCATCTTTAGATCTTCTCTAGGCAATAAAATCCAGATTTCAACACCCTTTTGCTGCCATTTTCCTTCCGACACGCATTTTCACTATTTTATTTGATTTTCAACTGATTTTCTCGATTTTTTCTAAGCATGAACAAACTTCATGATTCCAAACAATGGAATTCATTGAATCAATTCATGCAAAAGTAATATGGACTTTGGTGGGGGGTCCTACATTCTTGATATCTTCACTAATATTGATTTTAAAGATGATTGTTTGGTATTTAATTGATTTTGATTCCTCTTGGAGATATGCTTGAACTTGTTTTATATTTGTTATTGGGCTAACCTTGCTTCCCATAAAGGCGCTTTAGCTTGCTATCTAGGTACGCTTCCTCTCATATTTTTTTTCGAGAATTCTATGGACACGTATGTGATTAGTGACCATATCCATGCATGATGTGATTCTTGGGTGTTTAAATACATACTTGATTTGCTCGGATAAGACACATGTTGTGTGATAGATTCCCAAACTAATCTCTTATGTTTTATGATAGCGCTTGAGAAGCCGTTCAGGTACGCACTTTGACTCCCTCTTATGGTTGGTTTTCTTGTTAGGCATGCAATATCCGAAATCACCTAGCCTACTTAGGTATCCATAATTAACCGATTAATTGCCACGTTTCCCTCAATTTAGTCAGTAGAGACCTTTTTAGGGCTTAGAGGGGTGCTACTTCCTAGAGGTACCTTCCCAATAAGTAACCTGATCCCCGGACCAAGACTCGGGTTTTTCAAAGACATGCCTTTTTTCCAAAAATTATGGAGTCACATTTTAGGGTTTTTCTTTCTTATTTTATTTTCCCTTTAAAATAAAAATAAAATAAGTGGCGACTCCAACTTTTTTCAAAAATTAATTTTTCACAAATAATAAAAAACGAGTCTCGTCGATCGAGTGGGGACGCACGTGAAAAATGCGGGTCCACAGGAGCCTCTTTTGGGTCATTTAGTTAGGCCCACACTTTTTGATATTTAGATGTCCCCATGCTTCTTTTAAAAATTGCCTTTTGATATGTGGATTTGATTCATCTGTGGACATGAATGACTAGGATTAGACACTTGGTGATGGACGATTTGGTGCCATCTGATTTTTCAACCTACCACACATCTGATGCCATATTGGGGCATATTTCTGTTTTGGTTAAGACTTGTAGATCTTCATTGATTTGCATGATCATCCCCAGTTAAGAGATACATGTCGAGTTGATGATCTGTTTTTATTTTATGATGATTCCCTAATGAAGCCTTTCTTGAGTCATTCAGTTAGGCTCGTACTTTATGATATTGTCATGATTCTTTGATGGAGTTATCTCATACGCATAGACTCCCATATCATCATTTTAGTAGAGTCCATATCAGATCTCTCATACATCCTTATTAAGTTATTCTTGAGTCATCAGGATAAACCAGATGTACTAGTTGCTATACTATGGCATATTTTCTCGGTTACCCACATGGCAGGATGCGTCAGTTGCTATATTGGGGCATATTTCACTTTTTTTTATATTGTGGAGATGATCGTCTTCTCATGGAGCTGTTACCATTCTTTATTCAACTGAGGGATATTTATTCGTATTACTGGTCACAATATCGATGATTTATGTAGAGATGAGCCTTTCGAGGAGCCTGAACTTTGGGTTTTGACTGTCTCATTACCTATGACTCTTCATTAGATTGTTATGTTGAGGTAGTGACAAATGAACCCCTAGTGGACCATTTTTCTTGACACCCACTAGTGTATCGTTCCTTTGAGATGACGACAGATTCCTCTAGCAGGGTATCTCGAGTTAGAGGCATCTGGATTATTATGACACTTTGTCAGGTCTCATGATTTAGTCAGATGGGTGTGAGACTTTTATAGCTGATTTGACCATTCCTACTCGTCATCGGAGCATTTTTTGAGACTCATGGAGTCTCTTTTAGACCCTTTCAATGGATTGAGAGTTGTGGTGGCATGCTACACTAGGGCATATTCCCCCCCTCATCATCTCCTCGTAGCTCGACATTTAGAGCCGTTGTCTTAGTTTGGTGTTCAGAGCCACCGTCTCATCTCAGTTATTGCATTCAAAGTCGTTGTCTCAGTTTCGTGTTCAGAGACTCCATCTCTTTCTAGTTTTGGCTTTTAGAGCCACCATCCTTCTTCAGTTATGGCATTTAGAGCCACCATTTTTTTTATTTGGCATTCAGAGCCACCATTTTTTTTTTAGTTTAGCATTCAGAGTCATAACATTCAAAGTCGTTGTCTTAGTTTGGCATTTAGCCACCATTTTTTTATAGTTTGGCATTCAAAACTGTTGTCTTAGTTTGTCGTTCAGAGCCATTGTCTCATCTCAGTTATTGCATTCAAAGTCGTTGTCTGAATTTGGTGTTCTGAGCCACCATCTCTTTCTAGTTTTGGCGTTTAGAGCCACCATCATTCCTTAGTTATGGCATTCAAAGCCGTTGTCTCAGTTTGGCATTCAGAGCCACCATTTTCATAGGTGTTCAGAGCCACAATTTACATAGGCGTTTAGAGCCACCGTTTGCATAGGCATTCAAAGCCTGATTACTACTCAAAAAGTGCTATTTGATAGCTTATAATTAATCCTTTTAAACACTTTTGAGTAGTAGTTAGTGCCTTTTAACCCAATTAGCATGTTAAGGACCCTTGCAATCAATTCTAATCAAATTGTGTAAGTTTTGGTGTTTTTGTTAGTAATTTGATCACCAAAGCATTATGAGATTGAGGAGAGTTTATGGAATCCTTGGAAAAGAATGGGAAGCTTAGAGGCATGAAGAATCAAAGCTTTGAAGCACTTTTGCCATGAACAAGTCTGGAATGCAAGGGAAAGCAAAGAGAATCCAGCCATGAAGCATTCTTGATGATAGTCATTTCAGCCACTTTTGGCCCTGATGTCCAATTTATACATGCTATATGTCATTTGAAAGCTTAGGAAGTCAACAATCCAATTCTTCAAATCGTGTGCAATTCGGAGTTGAAATGAGGAAGTTACAGTCTTTGGAAGACAATTGCTCCAAGCTGAAGGAAGGATTCAGAAAAGTGTTGCGAAATCAGCCTTTTGTTGCGGAATGATTTCGCAACACTTTTGCACAGTGCTATGGATTTCCCCTGAAGCTTCACGCCGCGATGGAAGCCAAACACCACAAGATGGAAGCCAACTTCGCAGAGGTGTTGAATCAGCCTTTTGCTGCAAAGAAATTTCGCAGCCCTTCTTATGCACTTGGGAAATTTCGCAGACCTCATTTTTCACCTGCGAAATGGTCCTTAGTGCTTCCCGATATTTGTAACCGACACTTGGAGATATTTTTCATTAGATTTTTGTTGTCTAAATCCCCAAATTCTCCTTGTAAGCCACCAATTATAGGATTCCTTAGCTTTTAAGTTAGGAATTTGGCTAAATATCTATGTAATAGCTGTTAATGTAATTTTGATATAAATATAGCCCGAGGAGCCTGTTCTGAGGGTGATGAACCTTTTGTAAAAGTTTCAAAGGAAGAAATATACACAGCTTGAGCTCTGCTTTACCTTCTCACTTTGATTGTGTTTTTTATTTATTTACTAAGTTATGCACTCTCTGAGGAGCTTTACCCAGAGAATGAGTAACTAAACCTTTTAGTTCCTTGGAGTTAAGGTTGCCGGGAAAGGTTCCAAGTGCAAGAATCAAAAGCTTTGTGGTTTCAGCTATGAATGAAGAGAAAGTGTGTCCCGTGAATGGTTTCTAATGTTTTTAGTTAACTTAAAACTCCTTGGAGTCACCTGGGCCAACACTTGGTAAGGCAAGTGATCTCTAACCATGGAGATGCACTAGTTTACCCCTTGCGAGCCTCTGGTAGGTGACTTGAAGGTAGGATTTTCTATAATAGCCAACACTTGATAAGCTTTTGGACTCTAAGGAGACATCCATTAGTTATCTCTTGCGAGCTTTTGACGGGTAATCCAAGGTTAAAGATCACCTTGAATGGTAAAGGCTAAGTGAGAGGCTCGAACCATTGCAAGTTGCATCAGTGAGAGAATTAAAGCTGAAATCCAATTGAGGGATGCATTTGTGCAGCACCTGTTAGAGAATTGACTTTATGTTAATTCTCTAATGTGAGGAATTGAACCAACTGACCGGAGCTATGCTTTTGCATGAGGAACCTCCCCTGTATACCTGAATCTCCAAGGAATGCTTTTCTTCTTAAGTAATTTTCATCACTTGCCGTGTTGTTAACCTAAGCTTAACCCTTTTTCAACCAAAGTTTGTGTTTTATTTCTTAAGCTAATCTTGAAATGAAACAGCACCAATTCACTTTGAATTGGTATCATTTTCAATTGAGTACCCTTCCCAGCGAACGATCCTAGAGCCACTATACTATAGTAGCTTTTTCTTTGCTACCCTAGTTCATGGTGTTATAGGTTAAAAATTTTGTTGATTACTCCCGCCATCAAGGAGCACCAGCTGGATACAAATCAGCTGAGACACCAAGTAGGCATGAATCAAAGCCATCATTTTCATAGGTGTTTAGAGCCACCATTTCCATAGGCGTTCAGAGCCACCACTTGCATAGGCATCCAAAGCCATCATTTGCATAGGCATTTAGGGCCATCATTTTCATAGGCGTTCAAAGCCATCATTCTCATAGGCGTTCAGAGCCATCATTTTCATAGGCGTTCAAAGCCATCACTTACATAGGTGTTCAAAGCCACCATTTGCATAGCTGTTTAGAGCCACCATCATTTACATAGGCGTTCAAAGCCACCATTTACATAGGCGTTCAAAGCCACCGTTTTCATAGGCGTTCAGATCCACCACTAGCATAAGTGTTTAGAGCCACCATTTTCATAGGCTTTCAGAGCCATCATTTGCATAGGCGTTCAAAGCCATAATTTGCATCGGTGTTCAGAGCCATCATTTTCATAAGCGTTCAAAGCCACCACTTATATAGGCATTAAGAGACATCATTTACATACGCGTTCAAAGCCATTATTTTCATAGGCGTTCAAAGCCACCATTTTCATAGGCTTTCAGAGCCACCACTTGCATAGGCGTTCAGAGCCATCATTTTTATAGGCGTTCAAAGCCACCATTCATAGGCATTCAGAGCCATCATCATTTTCTTTAGGTGTTCAGAGCCACCATTTCCATAGGCGTTCAGAGCCACTACTTACATAGGCATTTAGAGCCACCATTTGCATAGGCGTTCAAAGCCATCATTTTCATAGGCGTTCAAAGCCATCATTTGCATAGGTGTTTAGAGCCACCATTTTCATAGGCATTCAGAGCCATCGTTTTCATAGGCATTCAGACCCACCATTTGCATAGGTGTTCAAAGCCACCATATTCTTTAAGCATTTAGAGCCATCATTTGCATAGGCATTTAGAGCCACCATTTTCTTTAGGCATTTAGAGCAATCATTTTCATAGACATTCAAAGCCACCATTTTCTTTAGGCATTCAAAGCCACCATTTCCATAGGCATTCAGAGCCACCATTTTCTTTAGGCATTCAGAGCCACCATTTCCATAGGCGTTCAGAGCCACCATTTCCATAGGCGTTCAGAGCCACCATTTTCTTTAGGCATTCAGAGCCACCATTTCCATAGGCGTTCAAAGCCATCATTTGCATAGGCGTTCAGAGCCACCATTTTCATAGGCGTTCAGAGCCACCATTTGCATAAGCATTCAAAGTCATCATTTTCATAGGCATTCAGAGCCACCATTTTCATAGGCGTTCAGAGTCACCACTTGCATAGGTGTTTAGAGCCATCATTTTCATAGGTGTTTAGAGCCACCATTTACATAGGCGTTCAAAGCCACCATTTGCATAGGCATTAATAGCCATCATTTGGATAGGTGTTCAAAGCCACCATTTGCATAGGCATTCAGAGCCACCATTTGCATAGGTGTTCAAAGCCATCACTTGCATAAGCGTTCAGAGCCACCATTTGCATAGGCGTTCAGAGCTATCATTTGCATAGGCGTTCAGAGCCACCATTTTCTTTAGGCATTCAAAGCCACCATTTGCATAGGCATTAAGAGCCACCATTTTCTTTAGGCGTTAAGAGCCACCATTTTCATAGGTGTTCAAAGCCATCATTTTCATAGGCGAACAGAGCCACCATTTTCGTAGGCTTTCAGAGCCACCATTTGCATAGGCGTTCAGAGCCATCATTTTCATAAGCGTTCAGAGTCACCACTTGTATAGGCATTCAGAGCCACCATTTTCATAGGCATTCAAAGCCACTATTTAGATAGGTGTTTAGAGCCACCATTTTCATAAGCATTTAGAGCCACCACTTGCATAGGCATTCAAAGACATCATTTTCATAAGCGTTCAGAGCCATCACTTGCATAGGCACAGAGCCATCATTTTCATAGGCGTTCACAACCATTATTTTGTATAGGCATTCACAGCCATCATTTTTAATAGGCGTTTAGTGTCACTTCCTATAAACCTCTTATTTCGGGTATTTCTTTCCTTGTATATGGTTTATCTTGGAATTTATTGCATCATGTGCTAGGACAAAATTTCTGGTCTTTCTTAGTTCTTTGGTATAGTTCATTTCGTTCCACTCATTAGTCAAGTTTCCACTCATATTCCCTACACTCATGATCTCTATCGAAGAGGGATATATTTATAGATCCTCTATTTTATCCTACTATCTCATGTTCATTTTACGTGTCTGTTTGATACTTTACAATAATTCCCTGATGACCCATTGGGCACCACCTTAGGCCCACTTTGGCACCATAGGCCCATTTAGATGCACTTGGCCCATTAGGTACACTCCTAGGTCACTTGACACATTTCAAATCACCCTACATCACTTAGGCACTTTTCTAAACCTTCTAGGTCACTTAGCACATTTTTGATCACTTAAACACATCCTTAGTTTAATTTCCACCTAATTCACCTTGACACTTTCCACTTAGGTCACTTAGGCACTTTTTCACCTAGGTCACTTAGATTTTTTTTTTTTGGGCTTCATTTCCTTAGATTGATTTCTTTCTTGCTTGATTTTTGAGATTGGAAGAGGAGAAAACAAAGAAAGAAGAGAGGAAAATAGAGTAAGGAGTGGCAGAAAACTGGTTTGAAAAAAAAGAACTAAGAGGGAAGGAAACCCAGGAAAAGGATTGATGAAAGAGAAGACAATGGTTGTTTTGTTGAAGATCAGAATTGATTCCAGTAGAAAGGGAAGCTTCTCTATACTCTTGCTCTTTTCTTCTCTTGATTCTCATTCTTCTGCTTATTTAGCTCTCTCTTACACTCTTACTTCTTCTCCATTTCAATTTTTTTTTTTTCAAAAGCTTCATATCTTGACTTTGATTTCTTCTTGTTGACCATTGAGGGTTTGGAGTTTACTTTTGATTTGGGTTTTAATGCTAGATAACATCTCATGTTGCATTTTGGATGATTCTAGGATTGGTTAAAGTGCGTTTATGAAAAAGTTTATCACTTTGGTAGCTTAATTCATGGTTCTTTGTGCGTTGTTGTTGTTTTGATAACTGGTGAGAGGACACTGAAAAAAAAGAAAAAAGAAAAAAAGGATGCTTTGATTTCTGGAGGTGGATGAGTTTTGGGAAGAGATTTTAAAAGCCAAAAAGAAGAAGCAAAAAGGCCATGAAGAAAAAGAAATATGGGACAGTGAGAAAGGACTTGTTTCCAACGAAGAATTCATTGGGGACTCTAGTTTCCAACTCATATGGGAAAGTTCAGACAACATACACAGTTCACTTTGAGGAGGACTCCCTACAGCACGCACGGGTTGAGGGACAACCTGCACTCCCATGGGGACCACGCACTAACAACAACCACACGGTCAAAAGATTACATAGTTGGTTGCATCTTGGAGAAGATGACCATCACTTCACCATGGGTTAGTGGTACATGCCAGAATTTGAGAAAGAAGGAGCAACCACCTTTTCTCCATTGATCATCAACACGCACTAGGTTGTTTTTTCTCATAGGCTCATGTGGGTATCATCCAAAAGTGCACTAAGAATTGAAAGCCTTTAAGGCCAGGTTTTGGCTTGAATTTTCCATACTTGTGTAGAAAAAATGGCATTGTTCTTTGTTGTCCGCATGTTAAGGAACCTCTTTCACTATGAGGCAATTCTTTTTTTACCACCACCTTTTGGAAGCCTTATGTTGAGAGTCGCAATGGTGGAATATCAGATCTTTCTCTTAAGCATGAAACAAGTGGCTATGTATTTATCTATGCAGCGGGTGGGTCTACTGAGAAGCGTAAAAGGAATAGTAGGCCTCATGAGGAGTCAATTTATAGATTGCCAGAGGGAAGGTCAATTCGTGAATTTCCTAAGGCTTGGAGATTAGGTGATGAGAATTTATTTGCTGATAGATACATTTTGGTACAAAAAAATAATGTTGTTTTGGTCATGAAAGAATGTGGGTTGCATAAAAAAATCAGTTTGCATAAAGAGGTCCTCCAGCTGGGATTTCTATTTCTTCTTTGGCTAGTGGAGGTGCATTAACTATTTTTTAAGGGACTTATGATATGGCTAATGAAAAAAGGTGAGCAATTTAGTGTTGGAAGACCCCTAAAATTTTGTCAACATGCATAAAAGGGGGCAATGAGGAATCTGAAGGGGATTTCAATATATATGGCTGATGAAAAGGGTACGTGTTCAATAGATACTATGGCTGCATATGAAAAATCAAAAGGTGGCACCCACTTTGAGTATGTTTCATAGTGGTGGAAAGATGCGCTGTGAAAATTATAAGTTGAGGGAAATCTTGGAATTTTCTTAATATGAATAGTGTCGGGTCAACTCACCACCAACAAGGCACCCACCTTGTACCCCAGGTCCCACTTCTGCATGGCCATGCATGGTCACCCTCCAATGCACCACTCAAAGACCACATTTCATCCTTTTTTTTTAGTCTTCACCTTTAATATCAAAACTTAAATTTCCAAAATTCCTTTTTTTTTTTTCATAACTCCCTTCTTGAAATTCCAATTTCCCAAAATTCCATTCTCAAAATTCCAAAATTTCCAAAATTCCGAACTTATTTATTTAAGATTCCATTTCCAAAATTTCCAAAATTCCAAAATTCCAAATTTAATTTTTTAAGTTTCCATTTACAAAGTTTCCAAAATTCCCAAAATTCCGGATTTAATTTTTTAAGTTTCCATTTCCAAAGTTTCCAAAATTTTAAAAATTCCAGATTTAATTTTTTTAAGTTTCCATTTCCAAAGTTTCCAAAATTTTGAAAAATTCCGGATTTAATTTTTTTAAGTTTCCATTTCTAAAATTTTCAAAATTCCCAAAATTCCGGGTTTAATTTTTTAAGTTTCCATTTCCAAAATTTTGAAAATTCTGGATTTAAATAATTCAAGTAAGTTGTGCACTTGATTTTGTTTGATTTTGATTTGGTTTTGTATGAGATTTTTTACACTTTTCATTGTATACTAACCTTGTTTTCATAGTAGTGCTTTATTACCTACTACTAAGGTACACTGTCACTCTTACTTTGTTTTTTATTTCATTATCATGACATATTTTTAAACTATGATCATTTTGGTATCCATTGATCTCCTAATTAATTGCCATGTCTGATTCGCCTTATTTAGTAAAGACCTATTTTTAGGGGCTTAGAGGGGTGCTACAGTCTTTATCGTACCTTCCAAATAAGTAACATGATCCCCAGACCCAGACTCAGTTTTTTCGCAAACAGCTTTTCCAAACAAATAAGGAGTCCATTTAGGGGTTTTATTCTTACTTGTTTTCCCCTTTAAAATTAAATAAAAGTAAGTGGCGACTCCAAGTCTTTTTCTAAAAATAATATTTTTCACCAAATAAATGAAAAGCGAGTCTCGCTAATCGAGTGGGAACGCATCATTAAAAATGTTGGGTCCATAAAACCTTTCTTGGAATCCTACATCACATACTTGATCAAAAGCTTATCTATGTAGGTAGCTTGAGTTAGTGTGAATTTCCTATTCTTGTGGTCCTTAAGGACCTTAATCCTAAGAATATACTGCGCTTCTCCTAGATTTTTCATCTGGAACTAAGTAGACAACTAGATCTTAACTGATGACAATAATCCTACATCATTACTAATGAGTAGAATATCATCAACAATAAGATCATAAAGACCATCATGCTTCCCTACACCTTCTTGTACATGCAAGGCCCTTTGCTATGTAAATACTTGATTACATCATATAGATGCTAATATCAAGATAATGTTTAAGAACACTATCTTCACATCCTATTGCAATATCTCATAAATAAGATATATTGTAATGGGTAGGAGTATTCTATTGGATCTGAATATGGCTACTGGTGAAAAGGTTTCCTGTATTTGAAACAATGTTTCGAATTATAACCTTTAACTATAACCTAGCCACATAAATATTAACTTTTCCACCTACTGTATTCCTCCTATAGACCAACTTACACTTATGGGTTTTATCCCTTCAAGTGCTTCTATAGGAACCCATACTACATTAGAATCACAAGGATTCCAACTCTACCTCCATAGCTGTTTGCCAAAGATGTGCATCCACATCACTCATTGCTTTATTATAGTCTATGGGATCGATTTCATGTTCCTTTAGAATGGCCTCGAAAGACTTTCCCAAATATATGAATTGGTCTGGTTGTTTAACAACCCTCCCATTACAATAAGGCATTAGTGTACGAGAATTGGGAATGGTTGGTATTAGATCCATAGTATGTTATGTATAACAGGACTACCCTGTAGTATTCTCTAATCTATATCATTGTTTGCCTTATTACATATCATATAGTCTTCATCAGAAATCTAGTATTCGTAACAACAAACACCTTCTAATAATCCTAACTATAAAGTAATAATCCCTAAATCATCTTGGATATCTTATAAAGTGATACACCACTTTAGAAAAAGAGGTATTATACATCCTTTAAGATATATCCCCAAAGAATATGGGAAGTAATAAGAAACCAATCACCGGTCTCACTATGTCTATCAAAGTTCAATATCTTCATTCCATTACTCAATTTACACTAGAGTCCTTAGCGCACACAACTAGGATATCATCTCATGCTCCATATGGAAAGGATTAAACCTACTAGACACATTCCAAGATCTAATCGTCTTTGATATGTTTACCCAATAGGATATATGATTCCACTTTAAATTCAATGAATTTATCAGAGGCATCAAATTTCCTATCTATATATCCAAACCTAGAGTATTTATTAGTAGAGTAATCAAATACCCATACTTTCCATATATCAACACAAAAAAGTTCATACACATGAGTGTGCACTAAATTCAAACATTCCTTGGTTCTATGCCCTTTAAAAATAAAGGTGCCTCTTTTTCATTTTACCATCTATACAGGATTTGTAGACTAAAAAATCTTCTGGAATGAGAAGGTCGAAACTTAATTAGTCTTTGGATCCTATTTAGATTAATATGACCTAAGCATTAGAAGCCAAATGTTTGATTAGTGCTAGGTTCTTTCTTTTAGTGATATCTGACTATTCTCATTCCTTGGCAAAGTGATAATGGAGTCTCACATAAAAAGGTAATACCTCTCACTAATTGAGCTAAGTACAATCCCATCATGTGACCTTCTCACTTGTTGAAACTATAAAGAACTACAAATAATGGGCCTGAAATCTATCCACCACTATGTATTCAACATTAAGAACATGATGAGTACTTGCCTATCTTTAGGCACTCCAAGCATTCCTTTTTTAAGTGTCTTAAAAGGTCATAAAGGAATCATTTCCCATGAGTTTGTTCTCTCATTCCTTTTCTTGAACTTTCCTTATTTGGTGTTGTTGTTCTTCTTCTTGGCAAAAAGCCTAAAGAACCTTGACTTCCATATGTACACCCTTTTACTCTTTGAGAATCTTCTTACCTACCCCAAAGGAATCTAGTAAGATCTCTAAGATAACTTGAATCCTAGTGTTCATAATAGTCTTAAGGGCAACTTGTCTAGTTGACTTGCCTTTATCACCAAATAACCCTTACAACTTTAAATATCATAGACTATGACAATAGACATGTGTTGCTTTTGCAACACATTACCTAAAGATCCAAGTTTGAGAGACTTAGTCTTTTGATCCATCTAATGCCACTCTTGATATGCTTCTTTTACTTTATGATAGGATTGTTCAAAGGAAATAACATCCTCTACCAAAATCAGCTTCTATACAATTAATACTATATCCAGATTATTTTCAGTATATAATTAAGTCCAATTTAAACAAAAGATAATAGGAGACAAGTTAAAGACATGATATTTGTAACAAATATAATAATTCCATGCATTAATAAAAAGAAACGGAGCATTCAAGGCAAGTTAATAATTAATTCAGCAAAAATATAATGTTATCAAACTCTATATATCCATGCAAGGTATCCTAGTATCATAAGAATCAAGCTTAATTTAGGCAGGTCGTGACTCTTATTAGTAAGTAGAGACCCTCTCTAATTAATCAACCTGCCTTAAACCTCCTAAGATTATCCTAAGGCATTGATCAACATACCTTTATGTTTAGCCCTTAGCCCATGAAAGTGGGACCACTTTAGGTGATTCTACCCCTTCATGTCTAAGTTAAGTGTGTAACCAAAATCCTTGATATCAATGTTACCAAGTGAAGAGTTCCATCTTTAGGATTGACCACTCCCACTACAAACATATATAGTCTTGTCCATAAAGGACACTCCATATCCCTTGATTCCTTGGGCCACCCCATCTTTAGGATGGTGATGGGCCCAAAATCAAGATGGGCTTGATATTGGAGGCTATGGGCTTGCCTATGGCCCGCCCCTACTTAATATTTTGAAAGAGAGACTTTAAGATATTTTGGTAACTATCTTAAAATAAACTATCTATCATGGTAATTTCCAAAACTTTTATTTATAACTTGAATTAGGACTCCTATACCAAATAAGAATACCTTTCATATTCCTTATCGTTGAACTTTCCTTTTCAAACTAAACGGTTTCCTTCTTCTCTCAAGGAGGAGAGCTTAGAGGACCAATTTGGGTGTTATTCTCCTTCTCTCTTGGGGAGGGGGGAGCTTGGAGAACCACCTAACCTAAACAAAGGAAAGTCCTAAAAGGAATTTGAAATTCCAAATGATAATAACCAATTTCTTAAATAAATAATAATGGAAATAAAACTCAAAAAAAAAAAATTATTAATTTAAGAAAATCCAAAATTACATTTTTAATTTATTTCATTTGAAACAATATCTTGGTAAGTTCCTTAATCATGAATTATTAGTCATATATTTTTCAAAAAATAATTTATTTCTTTAAATTAGAATCTTGTGCTAAATAGGAAAAAATTTATTTCATAACGACTTGGAAAAATAAAACTTCTTCCTTACAATAAACATATTCTTAGAGATCTAAAATCTAAAAAGATTTATTTAAAAAAAAAAAAAAATCTCTAAGTGATTAATTTTGAAAAGGAAGTAAGTTCCTTATTTCTTTCCAACTTGTCTTTACCTAATATAAAAATTTCCTAATTCTTAGCACATTCCAATTTAATAAATTATCTAAAAAAAGAAAAAAATATGAAAATTCATTAACTTAAGAATACCAAAATATATTCTATGTCAGAAATTAAAAAGCATAAAAGACTTGAAAGGAAATTAAATAAATAATTCTCATGGATAAAATCCAAATTACAAAAATAACCCTGCAACAAAAGATAGGGTTAGTGAAAAAAACCCAATGGGCCCAATTTCCATAAAAGAGGCCCAAAAATTGAGCCTAAACAAGCAAAAACAATTTGGCCCAAACTCAATCTCGTAATTACATGCCCACACAGTCTTGCTTCAATCAGCCATATCTCCTTCGTTTCAACTCGGAATTGTGATCCATTTGAAGCACTGGATTCCTAACTTCCTTAGCTTCAAAACCATAGGTGGTTTGTATCAAAAAGAACCCAGGGCATAGCCCCGATTTTGAGTTGAAATCAGCATCACTATGCTGCCAGGTTCTTTGCGCAGCCTTGCTTCAATTGGCTGTATTTCCCTCATTTTAACTCCAAATTGCAATCTCCTTGAACCATTGGATTTGTTACTTCCTAAGCTTCAAATATGTGGTTACACCAAGAAAATACTAGGAGGTAATGCTGATTTTGAGTTCAAGTCAATGTCATTGTGCTGCCATGGATCTTAAACGAAGAACTTCCAAGATTTCTTCTTTTTTCTTTAACTACCATTGAATCTCAAAAAGAACTTTCAAGATTTCATCTTTTCTCTTAGGTCACCATAAATGGATAAAAAAACTGAATTTTTTTACAATAATAAAAAAGCCTATGCTGCTATAAAGGAGCTTACAACCCATTTATTAAAAAGCAAAGACTTTTACAACCAAATAAAAATCCTATACCTCTTATGGGGTGTGCAACCCAAACTAGAGAACAATAATCAAAGATTATATCAAAATTATAAAACGAATCTAACATGATAGAACCTACCCTAGGGATCTGATACCAATTGTTGGGAGCCCCGGATTACACTGTTGCCATGCCTTGGATCGTGTAGGGGTGCATATATATATATATATATATATATCATAGGCTCTCTAAATCTATCGCAATGGATAAACAGGTATTCAAAAACAATAAGAATACCATGGAAAACATAGATCTAGAGAATAAAGCTACACACTTTTGATTCTAATGTTCTAAAATCGATTCTAATTGATGCAAATAACTCCAAAGTCGCAATAGATCTAGTAAACACCATGATCTTCAATCTTATGACTCGAACCTTGATCTTGGCATACTTCTGGCGGTAAGGAAAAAAGAATGGAGGCTATGGCTCTCAATCTCTCTGGATGGTGGAAGAAAAAAGTTATGGAAACCCTAACCCCTAGGGGTTATTTATAGGGTTCCTAAGTGGGCTTAAGTGACTTGAGCCCACATGGGCTTGAGTCACTTAATCTAGCCCAAAATGGGTTCTAATTGATTAAAACCCAATAGGGTTTACTAATTAATCAATTAGCCTAATCTAGAGACCTTGTTCAGTTACCTTTATGCAACCTTGCATAATTACCAAAACACCCTTATGCACAAAAGTGAACTTATAGCTAATCCAATCCTCATAATCCATGCCAACAAGGTATATGAGCTTAGAGCGGGGACCATAAGAACCCATAGGAATATTGGCTCCCTCATAATACAATTCTAAAGTTGATCAACTTCCCACTATAGAGAATCAACTGAACTCCAGTATCCTATGTAAATAACAACAAGACACCATGTGCTTGGGTCCGTGACCTACTATCCATTATGTTCAATCTTGCCATGAACTAGTGTTCATAGTCTAGCAAGGTGAAAGCTATCAACCTTTCAAGACTACCTCTACCATCCTTAAGTTACAATCCTCCTATTGTGTGTTCAATTGACATATCTTAGCTCTTAAAAGAGCCTATGTTAAGTTCCACTTAAGGAACTACTATGGCCATAGTTACCATGAACACACCTCCTTGGGATTACCTAAGGGGACACACTGTCTCAATCCTAAGAGATATCATGGTGCCTCTATTGAGAAAACCTATTGCTACCGGCTTCTATCAACAATGACCCAATCTATAAGGAGTATATGATCAACTTAGAATCTCACCTGTAGGTCAAAGTCATTGCTAACTTTAGCATAAGCTCGATATTCTCTCAAAGTTGATAGACAACACAATGAAGCAGCTTGGTGAGGTCATGACTACTTGATAGCCTTAAGGCATGACTCACCATAAGTCCTATCCAATGTGTAACCATACACACACTAGTGCACTCACCATGGGAAACCCATCCTAATAGCTAAAACCAACCATCCCTCCAATTAGGAGGTGGTGCACTACAACCTCTAATGGGTTGCCTAGACCTAAGAACCGATTGTGAACAAGTTATCTATTTGCAAGGAGCCCATGGCTTAGATATTTTGTGCAACTCCTAATACGCCTAAGTCACGTACAACGCAAAAGATGCAGACAAGAATGCTCATAAAGTATAATACATGGAATAAGGATAGATAAAAGTGAATCTGGAACATCATTAAATAAATAATGAATTTCAAATTTATTACATTATGTCATACTTTTAAGGGCTCTATCCTAACAAAAAGAACAACAACAAATAAGAAAAGTTCAAGAAAGGAATGAGAGAACAAACTCATGGACAATGATTCCTTTATGACCTTTTAGGACACTTAAAAAGAAATACTTGGAGTGCCTAAGGATAGGCAAGTACACATCATGTTCTTGTTGTTGAATACATAGTGGTGGATTTCACCAATTGTGGTGGATAGATTCTAGGCACATTATTTGTAGTTCTTTATAAGGTTTTCAACAAGTGAGAAATTCACATGATGGGATTGTACTTACCTTAGCTTCAGCTGCAAGATTAGTTGTGCAAGTTAGTGAGAGGTATTAACTTTTTTATGTGAGACTCCATTATCACTTTGACAAGTAATGAGAATGGTTAAATCTCACTAAAAGAAAGAACCTAGCACTAATCAAACATTTGGATTCTAAAGTCTATGTCATATTAATTTATATAGGATCTAAAGACTAATTAACTCCATTCCTTCTTAATCTAGAAGATCTTTCAGTCTATGAATCCTATATAAATGGTAAAATGACTAAGAGACCCCTTTATTTTTAAAGGACTTGGAACCAAGGAATGTTTGGAGTTAGTGCATACTCATGTATATGAACCTTTTTGTGTTTATGTATGGAAAGTATGGGTATTTGATCATTTTATTGATAAATACTCTAGTTTTGGTTATGTAGATAGGAAATCTGATGCCTTTGATAAATTCATTGAATTTAAGGTGAAATCAGATAACCTATTAGGTAAACATATCAAGATACTTCAATTAGATTAAGGTAATGTATCTAGTAGGTTCGATCCTTTCCATATGGAGCATGAGATAATATCCTAGTTGTGTGCACCAAGGATTCCATTACAAAATGGAGTAATGGAAAAAAAAATATTAAACTTTGATAGACATAGTGAGATCGATGATTGGTTTCTCATTACTTCCCATATTCTTTAGGGATATATCTTAAGGAATGTATAATCCTCTTTTTCTAAAGAGGTGTATCACTTTATAAGATATCTAAGAGGATTTAGGGATTATTACTTTATAATAAGGATTATCAAAAGGTGTTTGTTGTTACAAATACCATATTTTTTATGAAGACTATATGATATGTAATAAGACAAACAATGATATAGATTGGAAAATACTAGAAGATAGTCTCACAATACACAAGATACTATGGATCCAGTACCAGCCATTCCCATTTCTAGTACACTGATGCCTTTTCGTAGTGGGAGGGTTGTTAAACAACCAAACCAATTCATGTATTTGGGAAAGTCTTTCGAGGCCATTATAAAGGAACATGAAATTGATCTCATAGATTATGATAAAACAATGAATGATGTGGATGCACATCTTTGGCAAAAATTTATGGAGGCGGAGTTAGAATCCTTGTGATTCTAATGTAGTCTGGGTTCCTATAGAAGCACTTGAAGGTATAAAACCCATAGGTGTAAGTTGGTCTACAAGAGGAACCAAGGAGTAGATGGAAAAGTTAATATTTATGTGGCTAGGTTATAGCTAAAGGTTATAGTTTGAAACATTGTTTTGAATATATGAAATCTTTTCACCAGTAGCCTTTTTCAGATCCATCAGAGTACTCCTACCCATTGCGATGTATCTTATTTATGAGATATTGCAATAGGATGTCAAGATAGTGTTCTTAAATGATTATCTTGATATTAAAATCTATATGATGTAAGCAGATACTTTCATAGCAAAGGGCCTTGTGTGTACAAGAAGATGTAGGAAAGCATGGTGGTCTCTATGATCTTGTATGTTGAATGTAGCACTATTATCATTAGTCAAGATTTGGTTGTTTATTCAATTCCAAATGAAGGATCTAGGAGAAGCATAGTATATTCTTGGGATTAAGGTCCTTAGGGGCCACAAGAATAGGAAACTAGCACTATCTTAAGCTATTTACATAGATAAGCTTTTGGTCAAGCATGTGATGTGGGATTCCAAGAAAGGTTTGTTACCTTTTAGGCAAGGAATTTCCCTTTTTTAGGATCAGTGTCCTAAAACACTTGAGAAGAAAGAATGGATGCAGTTAATACCTTATGCCTTTGCAGTGGATAGTCTTATGTTTACAATGCTAGGTACTAGGCCAAATATTTGCTTTGTAATGGGTATGGTGAGCAAATATCAGTTTAATCTAGGTTACTGTCAAGCATATACTCAAGTATCTTAAAAGAATGAGAAATTATGTGCTTGTGCTCTAAAGTGTTGAGATGATTTAGATGGTGACTCATGGTTGACAAGATACCTTTTGTGGAGAACCTGGTGGATCCCTTCACCAAGACCTTGATAAGAAAAGTGTTTGTTAGTCATAGGGATAACATAGGTTTCAAATGAGTAGCTGGCATGCTTTATAGGCATGATGCTTTGAGGGTTAGTGGGAGAATGTTAGGATAGAGCCCTTAAAAGCATGACATGAAGTAATAAAATTAGAATTCATTATTTATTTAATGATGTTCTAGTTTCACTTTTATCTATCCTCATTCCATGTATTATACTTTATGAGCATTGTTGCCTACATCTTTTGTATTGTGCATGACATAGGTGCTTTAGGAGTTGCATAGAAGATCTAAGTCATGGGTTCCTTCTAAATAGATGACTTGTTGACAACCAGTTCATGGGTCTAGGCAACCCATTAGAGGTTGTAGTGCACCACCTCCTAATTGGAGGGATGCTGGTCTTGGTTATCAGGATGGGTTTCCCATGGTGAGTGCACTAGTGTGTATGGTTACACATTGGACAGGAACTATAGCAAATCATGACTTAAGGTTATCAAGTATTCATAACTGATTCATGCCTAATTGGTGTCTCAGCTGATTCGTGTCCAGCTGGTGCTCCTTGATGGTGGGAGTAATCAACAAAATTTATAACCTACAACACCATGAAATAGGGTAGCAAAGAAAAAGCTACTATAGCATAGTGGCTCTAGGATCGTTCACTGGAAAGGGTTTCCAAGCTGAAAAATGATACCAATTCAAAGTGAATTGGTGCTGTTTCATTTTAAGATTAACTTAAGAAATAAACACAAACTTTGGTTGAAAAAGGTTTGGACTTAGATTAACAACACAGCAAGTGATGAAAATTACTTAAGAAGAAAAGCATTCCTTGGAGATTCAGGTTTACAGGGGAGGTTCCTCATGCAAAAGCATAGCTCCGGTCAGTTGGTTCAATTCCTCACATTAGAGAATTAACATAAAATCAATTCTCTAACAGGTGCTGCACAAATGCATCCCTCAATTGGATTTCAGCTTTAATTCTCTCACTGATGCAACTTGCAATGGTTCAAGCCTCTCACTTAGCCTTTGCCATTCAAGGTGATCTTTAACCTTGGACTTCCTTTCACAAGCTCGTAAGAGATAACTAATGGATGTCTCCTTAGAGTCCAAAAGCTTACCAAGTGTTGGCAATTCTAGAAAATCCTACCTTTAAGTCACCTACCAGAGGCTCGCAAGGGGTAAACTAGTGCATCTCCATGGTTAGAGATCACTTGCCTTACCAAGTGTTGGCCCAGGTGACTCCAAGGCGTTTTAAGTTAACTAAAAACGTAGAAACCATTCATGGGACACACTTCCTTTTCATTCATAGCTGAAAGCACAAAGCTTCTGATTCTTGCACTTGGAACCTTTCCCAGCAACCTTAACTCCAAGGAACTAAAAAGTTTAGTTACTCATTCTCTGGGGAAAACTCCTCAGAGAGTGCATAACTTAGTAAATAAAAAATACAATCAAAGTGAGAAGGTAAGGTAGAGCTCAAGCTCTGTATTTTACTTCCTCTGAAACTTTTACAAAAGGTTCATCACCCTCAGAACAGGCTCCTCGGGCTATATTTATACCAAAATTACATTAACAGCTATTACATGGATATTTTGCCAATTTCCTAACTTAAAAGCTAACGAATCCTATAATTGGTGGCTTACAAGGAGAATTTGGGGATTTAGGCAACAAAAATCTAATGAAAAATATCTCCAAGTGTCGGTTACAAATATCGGGAAGCACTAAGGACCATTTCACAGGTGAAAAAGAGGTCTGCGAAATTTCGCAGACAAATAAGAAGGGCTGCGAAATTACTTCGCAGCAAAAGGCTGGTTCCTCACCACTACGAAGTTGGCTTTCATCTTGTGGTGTTTGGCTTCCATCGCGGCGTGAAACTTCAGGGGAAATCCATAGCACTATGCAAAAAGGCTGCGAAATCATTCCGCAACAAAAGGGTGATTTCGCAACACTTTGCTGAATCCTTCCTTCATCATGGAGCAGTCATCTTCCAAAGGCTGTAACTTCCTCATTTCAGCTCCAAATCGAACACGGTTTAAAGCATTGGATTGTTGACTTCCTAAGCTTTCAAATGAAATATAGCATGCATAATTTGGACTTCAGAAAGTGCTCCAAAAGTGGCTGAAATGACTGTCATCAAGAATGCTTCATGGCTGATTTCTCTTTGCTTCCCCTCCTTACATTTCCACTTTGCTTATGGCAAAGGACTTCAAAACTTTGGTTCTTCATGCCTCTAAGCTTCCCATTCTTTGCCAAGGATTCCATATAACTCTTCTCAATCTCGGATTGCTTTGGTGATCAAATTACTAACAAAAACACCAAAACTTACACAATTTTGATTAGAATTGATTGCAAGGGTCCTTAACATGTTAATTGGGTTAAAAGGCAATAACTACTACTCAAAAGTGTTTAAAAGGATTAATTACAAGCTATCAAATAGCACTTTTTGAGTAGTAATCACTCCCCCCAACCGACATATTGCTAGTCCCTTAGCAATGAAGGAGAGAAAAATAAAATAAAATAACCATAATTTACAACATCATGCTGATCACTTCCAAAAAAATATTTAAGTGGCATGACTGACAAACTCTCACATGGAACATTAAAGAAATATAAACTCAAATTTCAACAAGAGTTATCAAAAACTTTGCTAAATACCATTGATCAAGGGAATGCATTATGCAAATTGAAGTTTTAAAATCATTTTCACTTCCAAAGAACCAAACTTTATTCTTCCACAAAAATCTAAGTGTAAGATGATAGACTCCGAATATAGCATGCTAAACTAATCTCTCCCCCCAACTTATCTCTTTTCAACACTTAGCAAACTGACCAAATTCAATAGACAGAGAACACACTTTTTTTTTTTTTTTTAAGAAGGTACAAGGCCTAAGGGGCATTCTTTTCTGTTTTGTCCATGTAACGGGGGTCCATCGATGACTCCCAACCAATCAAGGTTTAGGGCATCAAGCTTTAAGGATTTTTCAACCACTAACTCCTCGAATTTTACCCCGGACTTTTTCATATACCCTTTTTGCCTACCATATGCTAACTCCACGTATCCACCCTTGTAACGAGCATTGAGGCCGGTGACTCCCAACCAATGAAGGCTTAGGGCACCAGGTTTTAAAAGTTTTCACCATATACCCTTCAGACCTTGCTTGGGTTTCAAGGCAAGCAAACATTTTATCTTATCTCTTTTTCTTTTTCAAAGGCTCATTGGCCTTTCATAGGGTGTCTCAATATCATTAAAATGAGGTCAAAGGTACCAAGTCCCAAAATTTTCTAAGTCAAGGGGGAAATAGTTTTTCATTTTATAATCGGAAGCTATTGTGCACAGTGTGTGGATAGCTTAAAGTGGAAGGACTAAACTTGATTTTAATAGAAGTTTCAACAATTGAACCACTTTAGCAAGCATAATCCAAACTCTAAGTTAGATGAAAAGCAAAAATTCAGCTTCTCCTATTTTAATTTGAAAATTTTTCCTCATAAACCATGGAGATTAAAGTAACAAGCAAAAAACTACAACTACTTTACTAGACAAGGCTAAAATATCAAAATAACTTAGCATACTTCCTTCAACTTAGCAAACTTCCTTCCTCATTTCTCCCCCCCCCCCCCCCCCCAACCGAGCTGAGCATTGTCCTCAATGTGATATGGGTGATTGAAATTAAAGGGAGGAAGTGGTACCTCCTGAGTGATATCACTTTTGAATACTGATTGGAGAAACCACATGTTTCAAAAAGAATAAAAGGTGTGAGCAAAGGAAATAAGAATAAATTAATGCTAAGAGTTAACAAAAAACTAGACTTTGTATTACTTTAATCATTTGAGTATAGTTGAAAAAGAAGTAATACAAGTGATCCAAGTAATCCCCATATATGCTATCAAAATGTGGGGGATTTCATATATGACTAACTAAAACGAAATACACAAAGGAAATATATAATAGATATATATGAGTTCAGATAGGTGGGTGATGCTGGCTCTGAGGACTTAGGCAGATGGCTCTGCCTCTTCAGCTAGCTCAGGAGGGGCCTGAGAGTGTGGCTCTACAGTGGTAGGAGTGAGGTGTTCATCAGCTGTTGGGAGACTAAGATGCTGCTGGAGCTGCCTCAAGATAGTAGTATGCTGAGCTTGGGTAGTCATCATCTGCTCCTGGCGAGCTCTCAAAGCTGCCATCTCCTGAGCAAGGATGCTCTGAGAGGCTGTCAAGGTCTCCAATGCTTGGCATAAATCCCTATACTCAGAAATAGGGATGGCCATCCTTGGCTCGGCTGATGTGGAAGGTTGTGCTGAAGCTGGAGCTGCTGGAGGGACTGGAGGGGCTGTGGCTATGGTAGGAGAGGCAATAGGTATACCCTCAGGTATAAGACGTGGAGATGCTCTCCTAGCAGCTGGCATCTGAGCTGGCTGAGGGAGCTCTGGCTGGTCCATCCTATAAGCTGTCATGTTGCTCCATTTTTCAAAAGTAAAAACCTCTCGACATATCCTCTTACGCTCCTGCTGAGGCTCTGATGGATATCCCAGATGCTCAAGAATTTGACAAAGCAGCCTCGGGAAGAGAAGTGGAATGGCATCAGCTCTTGGCAACTTCTTCTTATGCACCTTCTCTTCAAAGTAGAGAAGGGTAGCCATGATTAAGTGGTGAGGGCCAAAAAAGTACCCCTCAGAAATTCTGAACAAAGCCTCCAACAGAATTCCTCTTCTCTGGGTCCAATGCTGGAGGGGATAAATATTATGGCGCAAGAAGGCATCAATGAGGAACATCCTTGGAGGAAGTTCCCCTCTCAACAGATGAGGATTTCTGGAAGGTCCCCTGGACAAGATATGCACCATCTCCAGCTGAGAAGGGCTAGCCCATGCTCGGAAATCATCAAAATGGCTGGGCTCATATGGGATATGCAGGGCCTCAGCTATATGGCGAGCTCCCAGGATGCCATGTCGACCATCAATGGTAAAATGAATTAAGGTGGGATCTCTGACCTGCTGAGTAGTCATGGATTGATAAAAATCCATGGCCACTCTCGGATAGAAGAAGTCTCGCGGGGTCAGAAGCTGCTCCATTCGATATCTGCGCAGTAATTGGAATGATCCTTCAAGCTCTGGTCGCAACTGGAAGGCGGCTGTGTCAAAACACAGCTCAGAATGGAATGGCCTAGCTCGGCAGTCCAAATTGCCTTCAATTGGTGGCTGAGTGAGCATTGGACGCCTGAGAATCTCTTCAGGAGCTAGCCCTGACGGAATTTGGGGCTCAGAAGGCGGCGGCTGGCTTGCTTGAGGCTTCGCCGACGGTGCTGGAGATGGCACCGGAGTGGGCTCTGAAGATGGAACAGGGGACTGCCCTGTCAAGTCGATGGGTTCCGAGCTTTCCACTCTAGCTCGCTTTTGCAGGGGACGGCCCCCTGACCTGGTAAGGTAACGCCTCACCGGAGGCATTTGCAATGTCGGCTTGGCTTGGCGCTTCTTTGGCGTGGGCTTCACAGGAGGCGGAGCAACTTCTGGCCGCGGCGGCTCAGAGGTTGAGGCTTGCACAGGCGCCTTGCGCGATGTTGGTTTTCGATTAGACGGAGAGGAAGACTTAGCGCCTCTGGTTAGTGCCATTACAAACTGACGAGGTTTTGGCGGCGGTGATGATTGGAAGGGATGACCGGAGGTGCTAGCTGTGTCGGGCTATGGAGAGGAGATGAACGGACAGCTGCTGCGACTTTTCCCCTTTTCTGAAATGCTTTCGCAGCTCAAATGACCGGTATTTATAAAGAATAACAGAATATGAACGGTCATCTTGGGTTTCGCAGAAGAAAACCGCTTTCGCAGCAAAATTGGGGGTTTCGCAGGAGAAAATCACTTTCGCAGCTCACTTCGCAGCTGCGAAATTGGAGTCACTGTACTGCGGAATGGCGCTCGTGTGCCAAAAATTGGGTTCGCAGTTGCGAAACACCCTTCGAAATGGAGATATCGCTGTGGAATTGGGGTTTTTTATGCCTTAGAGGTTCGCAGCCCACTTCGCAGCTGCGAAATTGGGGCTCCTGTGCTGCAGAGTGGCACTTGTGTGCCATTCTTGGATTCGCAGCTGCGAAAACTTTCGCAGAGGACTCAAAAGTGTTGCGAAGTGATTTCGCAACAAATGGCCGTTTTCGCAGAGAAATCCTTTTTGGCTGCGAAATCTCGCAGAGCTCTTTTCCTCCCCTGTTTTTGCTCTGTTTTTGCTTTGTTTTCGCTCCGATTTCTTCCCGATTTCTTCCTTTGCATTTTCTCCCACCTGGGATCATTCAAAAAGATGAAATTACATAAAAACACACAATTTAAGATCAAAAACTAAGATCAAAAGTAGAAATAAAACTTTAAAATTTACAAAATTTACAAAAATTTTGGACTTTGGTAAAACCAAGTCCATCAAACCTTTATTTGCTTAGGCTTTTTGAGGCTCAAGGAGGTTGATCTCCTCCTTGTCTGGTTTGAACGGCTCCATGAATGGCTTGAGACAATATCCATTGACTTTAAAAGTGTCATTGCCATTGGAATTCAATAATTCCACTACCCCATTGATATGTACTTGATGGATAATGAATGGACCTATCCACCTTGACTTGAGCTTTCCAGGAAAAATATGTAGTCTTGTGTCATAGAGTAAAACTCTTTGTCCTTTTTGGAATTCCTTGTTAGAAATCAGTTGATCATGCCACCTCTTCATCCTCTGTTTTGCAACTTTGGAGTTGATGTAAGCATCATTTCTTAATTCCTCCATCTCATTAAGGTCTAAGCTCCTCTTTTCTCCTGCTCTGATCAAGTCCATATTCAACTTTTTGATTGCCCACCAAGCTTTGTATTCAACTTCCACAGGGAGATGACATGCTTTGCCATAGACAAGACGATAGGGGGACATGTCAAGAATAGTCTTATAAGCTGTTCTATATGCCCATAGTGAGTCATGAAGCTTAACAGACCAATCTTTCCTGCTTGTACTCACCACTTTCATCAATATGTTCTTTATCTCCCTGTTTGCTAGCTCAACTTGCCCGGAAGTCTGTGGATGATAAGGTGTAGCTACCTTATGCTTTACTCCATACTTGGCTAATAAACTTTCAAAAGGATTGTTGCAAAAATAAGAACCTCCATCACTGATTATAGCTTTGGGCACCCCGAATCTTGCAAAAATGTTCTCTTTCAGAAACTTGAGAACCACTCTATGATCATTTTGTTTACAGGGGACTGCCTCAACCCATTTAGAAACATAATCCACCCCCACCAAGATATAGGAATTACCAAATGACATTGGAAAAGGTCCCATGAAGTCAATGCCCCATATATCAAATAGTTCAACTATTAGTATAGGGTTCATGGGCATTTGATTTCTTTTTGTCAGCTTGCCAAGCCTTTGGCATCTATCACAACTTCTACACATGATGTGGGCATCTTTGAACAGAGATGGCCAGGTAAACCCTGATTGCAACACCTTCATAGCTGTTTTCTGAGAGGCAAAGTGGCCTCCACATGCATTCTCATGACAATGGTTTAGAATTCCCTATTGCTCTTCCTCAGGCGCACATTTCCTTATGATCTGATCCGCACAATATTTAAAAAGGAAAGGCTCTTCCCAATAATAAGCATGAACTTTTGCAAAGAAGTGCTTCCTGTCTTGTGCATTCCACTCACTTGGAATTTCACCAGTTACTAGATAATTAGCAATGTGAGCATACCAAGGAGTTTTGACTAGAAACATAAGTGATTCCTCAGGAAAATCATCATTAATAGGCAAGGCATGAGAATTATGTGTTATAGCTAACCTTGAGAGGTGGTCAACTACCACATTCTCCACTCCTTTCTTATCTCTGATTTGAAGATCGAATTCTTGTAACAAAAGAATCCATCTTATCAACCTTGCTTTTGCATCTTGCTTTGTCAATAAATACTTCAAGGCTGAATGGTCAGTAAAAACAATGATGAAAGACCCTACTAAATAAGCACGAAATTTGTCCAAGGCAAATACCACAGCTAACAATTCTTTCTCTGTAGTTGTGTAGTTCCTCTGGGCTTCGTTCAATGTTTTGCTTGCATAGTAGATTACATAGGGCTTCCCATCTTCTCTTTGACCAAGCACAGCTCCTATAGCAAAGTCACTGGCATCACACATTAGTTCAAAAGGGAGTTGCCAGTTAGGGGCCCTCACTATTGGAGTTGTTGTTAAAAATTTCTTCAGTTGATCAAAGCTATTTTGACATCTTTCATCCCATATAAACTTAGCATCCTTAGCTAACAGCTCACAAAGAGGTTTTGAAAGCTTTGAAAAATCTTTGATAAACCTCCTATAGAAACCTACATGGCCAAGGAACTGCCTTACTCCTTTTACAGTTGTTAGGGATGGCAATTTGGAAATAAGCTCCACCTTTGCTTTATCAACTTCAATGCCCTTCTCGGAGATGATATGGCCAAGGACAATTCCTTGACGTACCATAAAATGGCATTTCTCCCAATTGAGCACCAAGTCTTTTTCAATGCATCTGTGAAGAAATGCTTCCAAATTGATCAAGCATTCCTCAAATGTACCTTCATAAACGATGATGTCATCCATGAAAACCTCCATAATTCGCTCCACCATATCACTGAAGATACTCAACATACACCTTTGGAATGTTGCTGGTGCATTACATAAACCAAAAGGCATTCTTCTGTAAGCATATGTTCCAAATGGACATGTAAAAGTGGTCTTTTCTTGATCTTCCACAGCAATCTCAATCTGAAAATATCCTAAATACCCGTCCAAAAAACAGTAGAACGGATGGCCAGAGACTCTCTCCAACACTTGATCGATAAATGGCAATGGAAAATGATCTTTCCTGGTTACTGCATTCAACTTTCTATAATCAATACACACCCTCCACCCTGAAGTGAGACGCGTAGTGATTTCTTCTCCTTCTTCATTATGAACCACAGTAATCCCTGACTTCTTTGGGACCACTTGAGTAGGACTCACCCAAGAGCTATCAGATATAGGGTAGATAATACCTACTTGAAGTAATTTCAGCACCTCAGCTCGCACAACCTCTTGTAAATGAGGATTCAATCTTCTTTGGAATTGACGAATTGGCTTAGCTTCCTCCTCCATATATATATGATGCGTGCAAACTAAAGGACTAATGCCTTTCAAATCAGATATTTGCCATCCTATTGCTTTCTTACACCTCTTGAGAACTTCCAGTAAACACTTCTCTTGATGATTGGTCAGAGATGAAGATATTACGACAGGACATTGGTTGTTTTCTTCAAGGTATGTGTATTTCAGCTCCACGGGTAGAGGCTTCAAATTGAGTTTTGAGACCTCTTTTTCAGCATCTGCTCCCTCTTCTTCATTGAACAAAGGTAGAATCTCTTCTATCCTCCTCCAACTTTGTAAAGTAGCAAGCTCATTAGGGGGTTCAGACAAACCTTCCTCACAATCCGCAAAACTTTCATTCAGCTTTTCTTGCACATTCTGATTACAGTGCTCCTCTACCAGAGTATCAATAATACAGACTTCCTCTGGACCCTCTTCTTCTTCCGGAGTGATTTGCTCTTTAGACATATAGAAAATGTTGAGATCAAGTGTCATATTGCCAAAAGTGAGTTGCATGAGCCCATTCCTACAGTTGATAATTGCATTTGAGGTAGCAAGGAATGGCCTTCCCAAGATGATAGGAACTAAATTAGCTTCCTTTACAGTAGGATCCGTATCAAGAACAATAAAATCCACTGGATAGTAGAAATTATCAACTTGAACTAAGACATCCTCAATTACTCCTTTGGGAATTTTTACTGATCTATCTGCTAGAGATAGAGTGATTGCTGTTGGCTTCAACTCACCAAGTCCCAATTGCTTGTAGACAGTATATGGAAGCAAATTCACACTAGCTCCCAAATCTAATAAAGCTTTCTCCACTACCTTTCCTCCAATCATGACTGAAATGGTAGGACTTCCCGGATCTTTGTACTTCAAAGGAAACTTACACTGTAAGATTGCACTTACTTGCTCAGTCAAGAAGGCTTTCTTATTTACAGTCAACCCTCTTTTGATAGTACACAAGTCCTTTAGGAATTTTGCATATGTTGGAACTTGCTTAATCATATCCAACAGTGGGATATTGACTTTAACTTGTCTCAATACTTCAAGAATTTCAGCTGCATTTCTAATCCCCTTCTTCCCATGCAATGCTTGAGGAAAAGGTGGAGAAGTTGATTTCTTCAGCATTTCTTCCTTCAGAAGTTCCTTCTCTGGATTTGCATTCATTGTTGACTCATTGTCCTCTTTCTTTTCACTGATCTCTCCCTTTTTGTCTTCCATTTCCTCCTCTTTCATTGTCTCTTCCTCTTTCTCAACAGGTGGCTTAGGTGGTGGCTACTCAATTTTCTTACCACTCCTTAGAGTGATCAAGGCTTTGACATCTTTCATTTGTGATGATTCTCCCTCATGGCTTTCTACTTCTTGGACACCCTTGGGATTTTGGTGGGGTTGAGAAGGAAATCTTCCCTTTTCTTGCACTGTATTCAAATTTGTAAGCCTTGATATTGAGTATTGGAGATTATCTATCCTTTGGGTTATATCATTTTGCATTCCATCCATCATTTTGTTCAAAGTATTCTCTACTCTGTCAATTCTTTGATTAAGTTGAGCATTGATGGCTTTTTGCTCCCCAACAAAATCTCCCACTACCTTGCTGAGATTCAAAATGGCTTGTTCAAGACTTGAAGATTGCTGAGATGGTTGATCTGGCTGTTGGTACTGAGGTGCTCTAGGCTTCCATGAAAAATTTGGATGATTCCTCCAACTTGAGTTGTAAGTATTTCCATAAGGCGCATTGTTATTGGGCTTGAATTGTCCAACAACATTTGCTTGCTCTCCAAACGTTTCCCTTTCAGCTGAAATTGTAGGGCATTCCTCCACCAAATGTTCATAGGATTGACAATTAGGACATAGCTTCACTTGCACTAGTGCTTCAGCAACAGCTTGCACTTCATGCATCTTTTTCAATTCCAGCTCCTCCAATCTTCTTGTCACAGCTGCAAACTTTGTTTTCGTATCATCCTCTTCTTTCAAGGTATACATCCCAACCTTAGCATTGAAAGCACTAAGTTGAGATTTCATCTTTCCCACTTCTCCTTTGGTTGGTTCATCCCATCCCCTTGAAACTTCAGCTACATAATTCAAGAAATCCATAGCTTCCTCCGGATTTTTGCTCATGAAATCTCCTCCACACATTGTCTCCAGGAGTTGCTTCATTGAGGATGACATCCCATCATAAAAATAGCTCACCAATAGCCAAGTATCAAAGCCGTGGTGAGGACATGCATTTATAGCTTCCATATATCTTTCCCAACACTCATAGAATTTCTCATTCTCTTTAGCTGAGAAGTTTGAAATTTGCCTTTTCAAGCCATTTGTTCTATGAGTGGGAAAGAATTTCTTAAGGAATTCAGCTTGTAAGTCAGTCCAAGTACGGATACTCCTTGGCCTTAAAGAATTAAGCCAAATTTTGGCTTTATCCTTTAAAGTAAAAGGAAATAACTTAAGCCTCATCAAATCAATTGAAGCTCCTCCCTCTTGGAATGTATTACAAACATCTTCAAATTCCTTAATATGTGCATAGGGATTCTCACTTTCCATCCCATGGAAAGTTGGTAGAAGTGGAACAATATACGGTCTGATCACTAGCTGCTCTGTAGGAGGCACTATACATGATGGTGCACTCATACGAGGTGGATGCATACGGTCCCTCATTGATCTAAATTCATTGAGATTGTCTTCACGACCTTGGTGACTATGCTGATCTTCAGGTGTAGTTTCCATGATATTCAAGCTCAATTCCAATTCCTTAGTATGAGGTGTATCACTTTTAACAAGCCTTCCTCCACTGCCACGTATCCACTTTGGCATATACAACTAGTATCTAGCTGAAACTAAAATGAAAATACAGGACAACAAAAGAAAGCAGGGCTACAAATACAAAATAAAACTAAGCTGAATTTAAAAGCTAAATTTAGATTATGAGTTAGTAAAACAAAAAAAAAATGAGAATTAATAAAGCTAAAGAAACTTTACCACACTTGTGATGAAAATCACAAGTACACTGAAATAGTATCACTATAACTTGACACCTTCCCCGGCAGCGGCGCCATATGATTCATGCCTAATTGGTGTCTCAGTTGATTCGTGTCCAGCTGGTGCTCCTTGATGGCGGGAGTAATCAAAAAAATTTATAACCTATAACACCATGAACTAGGGTAGCAAAGAAAAAGCTACTATAGCATAGTGGCTCTAGGATCGTTCACTGGGAAGGGTTTCCAGGCTGAAAAATGATACCAATTCAAAGTGAATTGGTGCTGTTTCATTTTAAGATTAACTTAAGAAATAAAACACAAACTTTGGTTGAAAAAGGTTTGGACTTAGATTAACAACACAGCAAGTGATGAAAATTACTTAAGAAGAAAAGCATTCCTTGGAGATTCAGGTTTACAGGGGAGGTTCCTCATGCAAAAGCATAGCTCCGGTCAGTTGGTTCAATTCCTCACATTAGAGAATTAACATAAAATCAATTCTCTAACAGGTGCTGCACAAATGCATCCCTCAATTGGATTTCAGCTTTAATTCTCTCACTGATGCAACTTGCAATGGTTCAAGCCTCTCACTTAGCCTTTGCCATTCAAGGTGATCTTTAACCTTGGACTTCCTTTCACAAGCTCGCAAGAGATAACTAATGGATGTCTCCTTAGAGTCCAAAAGCTTACCAAGTGTTGGCAATTCTAGAAAATCCTACCTTTAAGTCACCTACCAGAGGCTCGCAAGGGGTAAACTAGTGCATCTCCATGGTTAGAGATCACTTGCCTTACTAAGTGTTGGCCCAGGTGACTCCAAGGCATTTTAAGTTAACTAAAAATGTAGAAACCATTCATGGGACACACTTCCTTTTCATTCATAGCTGAAACCACAAAGCTTCTGATTCTTGCACTTGGAACCTTTCCCGGCAACCTTAACTCCAAGGAACTAAAAAGTTTAGTTACTCATTCTCTGGGGAAAACTCCTCAGAGAGTGCATAACTTAGTAAATAAAAAATACAATCAAAGTGAGAAGGTAAGGTAGAGCTCAAGCTCTGTATTTTACTTCCTCTGAAACTTTTACAAAAGGTTCATCACCCTTAGAACAGGCTCCTCGGGCTATATTTATACCAAAATTACATTAACAGCTATTACATGGATATTTTGCCAATTTCCTAACTTAAAAGCTAAGGAATCCTATAATTGGTAGCTTACAAGGAGAATTTGGGGATTTAGGCAACAAAAATCTAATGAAAAATATCTCCAAGTGTCGGTTACAAATATCGGGAAGCACTAAGGACCATTTCACAGGTGAAAAAGAGGTTTGCGAAATTTCGCAGACAAACAGGAAGGGCTGCAAAATTACTTCACAGCAAAAGGCTGGTTCCTCACCACTGCGAAGTTGGCTTTCATCTTGTGGTGTTTGGCTTCCATTGCGGCGTGAAACTTCAGGGGAAATCCATAGCACTGTGCAAAAAGGCTGCGAAATCATTCCGCAACAAAAGGGTGATTTCGCAACACTTTGCTGAATCCTTTCTTCATCATGGAGCAGCCATCTTCCAAAGGCTGTAACTTCCTCATTTCAGCTCCAAATCGAACACGGTTTGAATCATTGGATTTTTGACTTCCTAAGCTTTCAAATGACATATAGCATGCATAATTTAAACTTCAGGAAGTGCTCCAAAAGTGGCTGAAATGACTGTCATCAAGAATGCTTCATGGCTGATTTCTCTTTGCTTCCCCTCCTTACATTTCCACTTTGCTTATGGCAAAGGACTTCAAAGCTTTGGTTCTTCATGCCTCTAAGCTTCCCATTCTTTGCTAAGGATTCCATATAACTCTCCTCAATCTCGGATTGCTTTGGTGATCAAATTACTAACAAAAACACCAAAACTTACACAATTTTGATTAGAATTGATTGCAAGGGTCCTTAACATGTTAATTGGGTTAAAAGGCAATAACTACTACTCAAAAGTGTTTAAAAGGATTAATTACAAGCTATCAAATAGCACTTTTTGAGTAGTAATCAATAACCTCACCAAGCAGCTTCATTATGCTGTCTCTCAATCTTAAGAGAATATTGAGTTTGTGTTAAAGTTAGCAATGACTTTAACCTACAGGTGAGATTGTAAGCTGATCATATATTCCCTATGGATTGGGTCACTGTTGATGGAAACCGGTAGCAATAGGTATTCTCAATAGAGGCACCATGATATCTCTTAGGATTAGGATAGTGTGTCCCCTTGGGTGATCTTATGGAGGTGTGTTCATGGAAACTATAGTCATAGTAGTTCCTTAAGTGGAACTTGACATAGGCTCTTTTGAGAGCTAACATATGTCAATTGAACACACAATAGGAGGATCTATAACTCAAGGATGGTAGAGGTAATCTTGAAATGCTGATAGCTTTCACCTTGTTAGACTACAAACACCAGTTTATGGGGAGACTAAACACAATGGATAGCAGGTCACGGACCCGAGCACTTATTATCTCATTGTTATTTACATGGGATATTGGAGTTCAGTTGATTCTCTATAGTGGGATGTTGATTCAACTTTTTAATTGGATTTTGAGGGAGTCAATATTCTTATGGGTCCTAATGGTCCCCACTCTAAGCTCATACACCATGTTGGCATGGGTTATGAGGGTTTGATTGGCTCTACGTTCACTTTTGTGCATAAGGGCATTTTGATCATTACGCAAGGTTAAGTGAACAAGGTCTCTATATTGGGTTAATTGATTAATTAGTAAACCTTATTGGGTTGATTAATCAATTAGAACCCATTTTGGGCTAGATGAAGTGACCCAAGCCCATGTGGGCTCAAGTCACTTAAGCCCACTTAGGAACCTTATAAATACCCCCCAAGGGTTAGGGTGTCCATAGCTTTTGTCTTCCACCATTCACAACAAAAAAATAACATTTTTATAATTTAAAAGGATTTAAAAAGTGCTAATGAAAACCATACCTTAGATTCAGATGTTCTTGAATCAAATTCACATGGTGAAGATGAAGATCGAAATCATAGAAGTCTCATAATTCTGAAGTCTTCCGCCCGATGACTCGAACCTTAATCTTGGCACACTTCTAATAGAGAGGAAAAGAGGGTGGAGGCGATGGCTCTCTATCTCTCTGGATGGTGGGAGACAAAATCTATGGAAACATTAACCCTTAGGGGGTATCTATAGGGTTCCTAAGTGGGTTTAAGTGACTTGAGCCCACATGGGCTTGTGTCACTTAATCTAACCTAAAATGGGTTTTAATTGATTAATTAACCTAATAGAGCCTACTAATTAATTAATTATCCCAATCTAGAGATCTTGTTCACTTAACCATATGCAATATTATGTAATTACCAAAATGACCTTATGCACAAAAGTTAACCTAAAGTCAATCCAACACTCATAACCCATGCCAACAAGGTATATGAGCTCAGAACGAGGACCACTAGGACCCATAGGAATACTAGCTCCCTCAAAATCCAATTCTAAAGTTGATTCAATATCCCATTGTTGAGAATCAACTGAACTCCAGTATCCTATGTAAATAACAACGAGACACCAAGTGCTTGGGTCTAACAAGGTGAAAGCTATCAACCTTTCAAGACTACCTCTACCATCCTTGAGTTACAAGTCCTCCTATTGTGTGTTCAATTGGCATATCTTAGCTCTCAAAGAGCCTATGAAAAGTTCCACTAAACTTTCGTGACTAATCGGGTAGAGTATCGATTGTGATAAAAACCTGATAGGACAACCATGTGATTGATTGTGTGGATACGGTCTACACTGAAAACAACATTGACCTACCATGACCAACCAAACTAGGTCCAGTGTTTGACAAAACCAGACAAGACAACAATGTGTACAAGTTTGGTTACGTCGAAACTGAAACTGAATTATCGATACCTATTTGAGCGAGTGCGGTCTGTGATGAAAACTAGACATGACAATGATGTGATTGATCATACAGATGTAGTCTACGTAAAAAATGAAACTGAGAAGTCTTGACCGATGGGACCGAGTGTTGTCTATGACCAAAACCAGATAGGACAACGACATGATTGATTGTACAGGTGTAGTCTACATTGAACACAGAATTAAGTTTTCATGACCGATTTAATAGGGTGTCGTCTGTGATGAAAACTAGACATAACAATGACATGACTGAATGTTTAGGTGGGGTTTACACCAAAAACAATATTAAACTGTCATGATCGATTAAACCAAGTACCGACTATGATGAAAACCAAATAGGAAAATGACATGATCGATGGTACAAATGCGGTCTACAATGAAAATGAAATTCAGCTACTATGTTAGATCAGATCGGGTATAGTCTATGACAAAAATCAGACATGACAACGACGTGAAAATTTGTACAAGTATGGTGTACATCGAAAGCGATACTAAACTTTCATGATCAGTCAAATTGGGCATCGTCTGTGATAAAAACCATATAGGACAACTACATTACTAGTGTTTCATATGTGATTTACGCTAAAAATAAAATTACACTATCTCGTGACCGATCGAATCGGGTTTAGTATGTGATGAAAGCTTAACAGCACAACAATGTGACCGATCGTATAGGTCTGGTCCAAAACCAAAACTGAATTGTCAAGACTATCTAATCGGGTGTAGTCTACGATGAAAACCAAATAGGACAATGACATGACCGATTGTACAAGTGTGGTTTATGTTGAAAATGGAATAGAGTTATCATGACTGATCCAATCAAGTGTTGTTTACGACGAAAACCAGGCTGAACAACAACGTGACCGAATATACAGGTGGGGTCTACACCAAAAATGATATTGGACTCTCATGATTGATCGGACCAAGTGCCAACTATGACAAAAACCAAATAACACAACAATGTACCCGATCATATGGATACAGTCTATGGTGAAAACAAAACTTAGCTACTATGTCAAATCAAATCGGGTGTGGTCTGTGACAAAAACCAAACAAGACAATGAAATGACCAATGTATTTGTATGGTCTATGGTGAAACTGAAACTGAATTATTAAGACTTATATAACCAAGGTGCACTATGTGTTGAAAACTAGACAGGATAACGATGTGACTGATCGTACAGATGCGTTCTATGCCAAAAATGATACTGAACTATTGCTAATGATCATATGGGGTATCATTTGTGATAAAAACAAGGCATGACAAGGATGTGACCAATCGTACAAGTGTGGTGCACGTAAAAAATGATACTAAACTTCGTGACTAATCAGATTAGGTGTCATGTGTGATGAAAACTAGATAAGATAACTACATGACTAATCATTCATATACACTCTGCGCCGAAAATGAAACTGAGTTGCCATGACTGATCAAACCAAGTGTCATATTTGATGAAAACCAGACAAGACAACAACATGATCGAGGTACAAGTGCAGTATACACTGAAAATGATAATGAACTGTCATGATCTAACCGAGCCCTATCTATGACGAAAGCCAGATAAGACAACAACGTGATCGATCATATAGGTTTAGTCGATACTAAAACCGAATTGAACTATCATGACCTATTTGATTGGGTGTAGTCTGTAATGAAAACCAGACAGAACAATGACTTGACCAATCATAGAAGTATGGTCTAAGCCAAAAACGAAAGTGAGTTCTTGTGATCAATCTGATCAGGTGTGATCTGTGACAAAAACCAGACATGACAATGACATGACCAAACGTACAGATATGCTCTAAGTCAAAACTGAAACTAAACTGTCGGAACCTATCTGACCAAGTGCCATCTATGTCATATAAACCAATCAAGACAATGACATGACCAATCATACAAGTGTCATATACACCAAAAATGATAAGAATTGTCATGGCCAATCAAAACAGGTGTTGACTATGACGAAAACTAGATAGGACATCTACAGGACTAATCATATAGATGCGATCTACTCCAAAAAAGAAACTAAGTTTTCGTGACTAATCAAACCATGTCCAATGTGTGACGAAAACCAAATAGGACAACGACGTGACCAATCGTAGAAGTTTGGTCTACGTTGAAATCTAAATCGAATTGTTAGGACTTTTCTGACCATGAGTGGTTTGTGATGAAAAATAAATAGGATAACGATGTGACAAATCGTACAGGTGCGGTGTATGCCAAAAATGAAACTGAGCTATTATGACTAATCGACTCAGTGTAGTATGTGACAAAAACCAGATAAGACAATAACATGATCGAATGGATACATGCGGTTTATACCGAAAATGATATTAAACTGTCGTGATCAATTGAATTGGGTGTCATCTATGATGAAAACTAGATAAAGCAATGAAGTGACCAATTTATAGGTTTAGTATATGCGGAAATCAAAACTAAATTGTCAAGTCCTATTTGACCAACCATGCTCTGTGATGAAAACTAGACAGGACAATGACGTGACCGATATTATAGGTGAGTTCTACACTAAAAATGATACTAAACTGTCATGGCTGATCGAATCGGATATCATCTGTGATGAAAATAAGAGATGACAATGACATGACCAATCATATAGGTGCAGTATACGTTGAAAACTATACTAAACTTTCATGATGGATCAAATCGATTGTCGATTGTGACTAATTCTAAAAGGACAATTGTACAGATGTGATTTACGTCAAAAACGAAATCAAGCTATTGTGATGTAATGAATTGGGTTCGGTCTTTAACAAAAGCCAAATAGACAATGACATGATCGATTGTATAGGTCTAATTTACACTGAAATTAAAACTTAACTGTTGGGACCTATCTGACCGTGTGCGGTCTATCATAAAAATTAGACAAGACAATGACATCATCGATTGAACTGGGTGCCATCTTTGATGAAAACCAGATAAGACAACGACATGACCGATCATAAAGGTGTAGTCTACGCCGAAATATGATATTGAACTATCACGATCGATTGGATTGGATATTGATTGTGACGAAAACTAGATAAGATAATAGCGTGACTAATCCTACATATGAGGCTTACACCGAAAACAACATTGAGTTGTCATGATCGATTAAACCAAGTCTAGTCTATGAAAAAAACAAGATAGGAAAATGATGTGATCGATCGTATAAGTTGAGTCTATGTCGAAATCGAAACAGAATTGTTAAGACCTATTTGTTTAGGTGTAGTCTGTGACAAAAACCAAACAGGGCAATAACATCATTGATCATATAGGTTTGGTTTTATCTAAAATCGAAACTAAACAATTGGGACGTATCTGATTGGGTGTGGTCTATGAAGAAAACCAGACAGGACAGTTAGGTGATCAAATAGACAAGTGCAGTTTGCACTGAAAACAATATTGAAGTGTTGTGACTGATTGAATCGGGTGTCATCAATGATGAAAACCAAACATGACAACATCATGACCAATCATATGTAAGCGGTCTCCGATGAAAATGAAACTAAGTTTCCCTATCATATTAGACCGAGCGTGATCTATGAGGAAAACTAGATAGCATAATGACATGACCAATCTATAGGTCCAGTTTACGCCAAAACCAAAATTGAACTTTCAGGACCTATCTGATTGGGTGAACTCTATGATGAAAATGAGATAGGACAATGACATGACTGATCATACATGTGCGGTCTATGTAGAAAATGATAATAAACTTTCATGACCGATCAGATCGGGTGTAGACTATGACAAAAATTGGGTAGGATAACTACGTGACTAATCGTACAGATACAGTCTACTTCGAAAATGAAACTGAGTTGTCATGACCGATCGAACTAGGTTTAGTCTGTAACAAAAGTCAGACAGGAAAATGACGTGATCGATCATATAGGTCTGGTCCACACTGAAACTGAAACTGAACTATCAGGACCTATTTGACTGGATACATTTTGCGATAAAAACCAAATAAGACAAGGATGAGATTGATCATATAGGTGTGGTCTACGCCGAAAATGAAATTAAGTTTTTGTGATCGATTAGATTGGGTGCCATCAATGATGAAAATCTACAAGACAACAACATGATTGATCATATAGGTGTGGTTTATGCCAAAAATGAAACTGGGCTATCATGATAGATCATACCAAGTATGGTCTGGGATGAAAACCAAATAGGATAATGATGTGACCAATCGTATAGGTGTGGTCTATGCAAAAAATGAAATTGAGTTATCATGACCCATCCGATCAGGTATCGTTTATGATGGAAACTAAACAGAACAATGATGTGACCAAATGTACAGGTGTGATCTACACTGAAAATGATATTAAACTGCCATGACCGATTAGATCAAGTGCCATTTATGATGAGAACCAAACACGATAATGTCATGAACGATCATACAAATGTGATCTACGTTGAAAACATAACTAATCTTCCATGTCAAATAGAATTGGGTGCGGTTTGTGACAAAAATCAAACAAGACAGTGACATGACAATCTATAGGTCTGGTTTATGCCAAAACTGAATATGAACTTTTGGAACTTATTTGACTAGGTGTGTTATGTGATGAAAACTACATAGGACAATGATGTGACCAATTGTACAGGTGTGTTTTACACCGAAAACAATACTAAATTTTCGTGACTGGTCGAACTAGGTGCTGTCTGTCACAAAAACAAGACATGACAATAACATGACCGATCATATGAAGTAGTCTATGTCAAAAACAATACTGAACTTTCATGACCAATTGGATTAGGTTTCGACTGTGATGAAAACCATGTAGGACAACTATGTGACTAATGGTATAGATGCAATCTTTTCTGAAAATGAAACTGAGTTGCCTTGACCAATTGAACCAGGTCTGGTTTGTGATGAAAGTCAAATAGGACAATGACGTGACTAATCATATAGGGTTGGTCTACATCAAAACTGTCAAGACCTATCTGACCGAGTGCATTTTGTGAATAAAACCAAACAAGACAATGATGTGACCGATCGTACAAGTGTGGTCTATGCTGAAAATGAAACTGAGTTTTTGTGATTGATTAGACTGGTGCTATCTATGATAAAAACTAAATAGGACAACAACTGGATCGATCATACAGATGCAGTCTATGAGAAAATAATATTGAACTTCATGACCAATCGAATTAGGTGTCGACTGTGATGAAAACTAGATAGGAAAACTACGTTATCGATCATATAGGTCTGGTCTAAGCCAAAATCGAACTGAACTATCGGGACCTATCTGATCAAGTATAGTCTATAAGGAAAACCAAATAGGACAATGACATGACCGATTATACAAAGGTGGTCTACATTGAAAATGAAATCGAGCGATTGTGATAGACTGACTAGGTGCAATTGTGACCGACCGACTAGATGTGGTCTGTGATGAAAACTAGATAGGAAAATGATGTTACCGAATAGACAGGTTCAATTTAGACCGAAAATGATATTAAACTATCATGATTGATCAAATCGAGTGCCATCTGTGATGAAAACTAGATAAGACAACTACATGACTAATCGTACAAATACAATCTACACTGAAAATGAAATTGAGCTGCCATAACCTATTGAACCGGGTCTGATCTATGAAAAATTCCAAATAGGGCAACAATGTGATCGATCACATAGGTTTGGTCTATGCCAAAATTGAAACTCAACTGTCGGGACCTATTCAGTCATGTGTGGTCTATGATGAAATCCAGACAGGGCAACGATGTGACTGATTGTATAGTTACGATCAACGCCGAAAATGAAACTTAGTTGTCAAGACCAATCGGATCAAGTGCCATCTATGATGAAAACTTGGTAGGACAATTATGTGACCGATCATATAGGTTTGGTCTACACTAAAACCAAATTTGAACTATCAGGACCCATTTGACCGTTTGTGGTCTATGATGAAAACCAGACATAACAACGACGAGATTGATAATACAAGTGCAGTCTATGCCAAAAATGAAATTGAGCTACTATGTCTAATCAAACTTGGTGCAATCTATGACAAAAACCAAACATGACAACGACATGACCAATCTATACATCTGGTTTACCTTGAAACTGAAACTGAACTATCGGGACCAATCTTACCAGTTGCGGTCTATAATGAAAACTAAACAAGACAAAAACATGATCGATCGTACATGTGTGGTTTATGTTGAAAACAAAATTGAGTTTTCATGAGCAATTGGATCGGGTGGCGACTGTGACGAAAACCACATAGGACAACTACATGACTAATCGTGTAAATGCGGTCTTCACCAAAAACAAAACTGAGCTACCATGCCCGATCAAATTATGTCTAGTTTGTGACGAAAACTAGATAGAACAACGACATTATCGATCATAAAGGTATGGTCTATGTCGAAACTGAAATTTAACTATTGGGATCTATCTAACCGAGTGTGGTTTGTGATGAAAACCAAATAGGACAATGACGTGATCGATCGTACAAGTACAGTCTACACCAAAAATGAAACTAAGTTTTCATGACCAATCAGACCGAATGCTATCTATGACGAAAATTGAATAGGACAATAATGTTATTAATCATACGGGTGCAGTCTACGTTGAAAAGGATACTGAAATGTCATGATCGATCGGATTGGGTGCTAAATGTAATGAAAACTAGATAGGCCAACTACGTGAATGATCGTACAGATACGGTCTACGCCAAAAATGAAACTGAGTTGTTATTATGAAAACCAGAGAAGACAATGACTTGATCGATCATGTAGGTGCATTCTACATCGAAAATAATACTGAACTATCATGATCGATCAGATTGGATGTAGTTTATGATCAAAACCAAATAGGACAACGATGTGATTGATTGTACAGATGCAGTCTATGTTGAAACCATATTGAACTATCGTGACCTATCAGATAGGGCACCGACTTTGACCAAAAACTTGATAGGACAACTTTGTGACTGATCATACAAATGTGGTCTACGTCGAGAATCAAAGTGAGTTGCCATAACTGATCAAACCAGGTTTGGTATGTGATGAAAATAAGACAAAACAACAATGTGACCGATCGTATAGGTCTGGTCTACGTGAAACTCAATTATTGGGAACTATCTCATCGGGTACGGTTTGTGATATAAAAAAAAGATAGGACAATGACATGATCGATCGGACAGTTGTGTTGTACACCAAAAATGATATTGAACTATTGTGATTGACCGGACAGGTGTGGTCTACGCCAAAAATGATATTGAACTATCATGACCAATCATATTGGGTGTTGACCATGATGAAAACCAGATAGGACAACTATGTGACTAATCATATAAATGTGGTCTACACTAAAATCGAAACCGAGTTGTCATGATTGATTGTATCGGGTATGGTCTATGATGACAACCAAAAAGGATAATGACGTAATCGATCATATAGGTATGGTCTATGCCAAAATCAAAACTGAACTATCAAGACCTATTTGACTAGATTCATTTTGTGATAAAAGCTAGACAAGACAATGACATGGTTGATGGTACAAGTGTGGTCTACATCGAAAATGAAACTAAGTTGCCCTTGACTGATTAGACTGAGTATGATCTATGATGAAAACTAGACAAGATAATGTCATCACTAATCATATAGGTTTGGTCTATATCGAAATCAAAATTGAATTGTTGGGACCTATCTGATCGGGTATAGTCTGTGATGAAAATGAAACAGGACAATGATGCGATCAATCGTATAGGTGCGTTCTACATAAAAAGCAATACTGTATTGTCATGATCGATTGGACCGAGTAAAGTTTGTGACCAAAACAAGAGAAAACAAAGACATGACTGATCATGTTGAGAACCCTTGATTACTCCATTCTCATGCCTTGGATCGTGTAGGGTGCATACAAATCTATCATAGGCTCTCTAAATCTATCGCAACAGATAAACAAGTATTCAAAAATAATAAGAATACCATAGAAAACATAGATCTAGATAGTAAAGCCACATACCTTTGATCCAAATGTTTTCGGATCGATTCCAATAAATGTAGATAACTCCAAAGTCATAGTAAATCTAATTAACACCATGATCTTCTACCTGATGACTCTTCCTTGTGTCTAAGCACTAAGATGGTGGAGATCTCAAGGGTGGAGGCTAGGTTCTCTCTTTAGATTGAAGGGGAGAATGATAAGACTTAGAAACCCTAACCCCTAAAGGGGAATTTGTAGGCTTCCTACTAAACTTATGCGACTTAAGCTGACCATGGGCTTGGGTCACTTAATCATATCAAGAATTCTAAAAGAGACTACTTCATACATAAAACCTAAAATTCTAAAGAAGCTACTCATGACAAGAATTCCAAAAAATCTTTATAATTCTCTATACAATTTTATATTAGTTTCTATTAATCCGTGGATATTTGTAGATGCCTCTAGATTTTCTTATAAGCTTTGGAATAAATTTAAAATTTAATCAAATAAATGTATTTAAGAAATAATTGTCGTATGCAGCCTGTGTGTGCGACTCCATTTACCTGTCTTAGTGTTCCAGCACTGTAAACAATGCGTGTATTTCCTAAGTACAATTATTCAATTAAATTCTTAATTCATTCCAAAGTCTACTCTACAGATCACAACAATTTAGTATTATTTTTGACGTAGAATGCACTTGTATGATTGGTCATGTTGTTGTCCTATGTTGTTTTTGTCACAGACGTCACTCGATTCGATCGGTCATGACAACTCAATTTCAAGTTTGGCGTGGACCACACCTGTACAATCGATCACATCATTGTCTTGTCTAGTTTTCATCATATACCACACCTAGTTAGATAAATCTCGACACTTCAATTTCGATTTCAGTGTAGACTAGACCTATACAATTGGTCACATCATTTTTCTTTCTAGTTTTCGTCACAGACCAAACCTAGTCTGATTGGTCATAACAACTCTATTTCTTTTTTGGTGTAGACCATGTTTGTATGATTGGTGATGTCATTGTATTGTCTGGTTTTCATCACAAACTGCACCCAGTGAGATAGATCCCAACAGTTCAGTTTCAGTTTTAGCATAGACCAGCTCTATATGATTGGTTATATCGTTGTCATGTCTGGTTTTCGTCATAGACCAGACTGGTCTGATGGGTCATAGCAACTCTATTTTATTTTTGGCATAGACTGTATCTGTATGATCAGTCACGTAGTTGTTTTATCTAGTTTTCATCACAGTCGCCCCTTGATTCAATCGGTCATGGAAGTTCAATATCGTTTTCAACGTAGACCGCACCTATATAATCGGTCATGTCATTGTCTTGTCTAGTTTTCATCACAAACCACACTCGGTCATATGTGGCCTAACAGTTTAGTTTCAATTTCGGCGTAGACTAGACCTATATGACCAATCACATCATTGTCCTATCTACTTTTCATCACAGACCATACTTGGTCCTATCAATCATGGCATATCAATTTTGTTTTCGATGTAGACCGCATCTGTCTGAATTTTCATATAGTTATCTTATCTAGTTTTCATCATAGATTACACCCGATCTAATCGATCACAATAATTCAGTATCATTTTTAGCATAGAATGTACTTGTACAATCGGTCATGTCGTTATCCTGTGTCATTTTTATCACAAACCTCACCTAGTCTGATTAATCATGACAACTCAATTTTAAATTTGGCGTAGACCGTACTTGTACAATCATTCACATCATTGTCCGATTTGGTTTTCATCACATATCGCACCTAGTTAGATAGGCCCCGATAGTTCAATTTCAGTTTTAGTGTAGACTTGACCTATATGATAGGTCACATCGTTTTCCTCTCTAGTTTTCATCATTGATCGATCATGATAACTCTATTTCATTTTTAGCATAGACTGTATATGTACAATTGGTGATGTCGTTGTCCCACCTGGTTTTTATCATAGACCGCACTTTGTGAAATAGGTCTCGATAGTTCAATTTCGATTTTATCATAGACTAGACCTATATGATCGATTATGTCATTGACTTGTCTGGTTTTTGTCAAAGACTGGACCTGGTCTAATCAGTCACTGCAACTTTGTTTCATTTTCAACTTAGACCTCATTTGTACAATCAATCACGTAGTTGCCCTATCTAGTTTTCATCATAGTCGGCCCCTAATCCAATCAGTTATGGAAGTTTAGTATCATTTTGGTGTAGATCACACTTGTACGATCAATTATGTCATTGTCCTGTCTTATTTTCTCAAAGATGTCACCTAGTTTGATTGATCACGATAGTTCAATATTATTTTCGGCGTATACCGCACTTGTACAATTAGTAACATCGTTGTCTTGTCTAATTTTTATCACAAATCACACCTAGTATGATAAGTCCTGACAGTTCAGTTTTGTTACAACATAGACCAGACCTATACGATCGGTCACATTGTTATCCTATTTATTTTTTGTCATAGACCAGACCTGGTTTAATCAATCATGGCTACTCAGTTTCATTTTCGGCATAGACCATATTTGTACGATTACTCACTGATTGCGTGCCTAGCTGGTGTACCTTGAGTTTGGTCCTCAGATAGGAGTAATCAACAAAATTTATAACCTATATCACCATGCACTAGGATAGCCTTAGCTAATATAGCATAGTGGCTCTGGGATCGTTCACTAGGAAGGGTTTTCAACTTACAACTGATAACAATTCAAAGTTGAATTGGTGCCTTTTCATTTCAAGGTTAGCTTCAAAAGAAAACATAAAATTTGGTTGAAAAAGATTGGTTTTAAGCTAACTAAAAAGAAAGTAATGGGAATTACTTATAAAGAAAAGTGTTTCTTGGAGTTTTAGGATCACTGGGGTCAGGCTCCTCATGCAAAAATAGAGCTCCAGTCACTTGAATCTTTTCCTCACATTAGAGAATTAACATATAGTTAATTCTCTAGCCGGTGTGGTACAGATGCTTCCTTTTTATGGATTCAAACACTAAATCTCTCTCACTGATTCATCTTGCAATGGCTCATACCTCTCACCTAGCATTTACCATTCAAGGTGATCATTAACTTTGGACTTCCCTTCTCAAGCTCGCAAGAGATAACTAATGGATGTCTCCTTAGAGTCCAAAAGCTTACCAAGTGTTGGCAATTCTAGAAAATCCTACCTTCAAGTCGCCTCCCAAAGGCTCGCAAGAGGTAAACTAGTGCATCTCAATGGACGGAGATCACTTGCCTTACCAAGTGTTGGCCCAAGTGAATTGAAGGCCTTTTAAGTTACCTAAAAACATAGAAACCATTAACGAGTCACACTTTCTATTCATTCATAGCTAAAATAACAAAACTATCAATTCTTGCACTTGGGACCTTACCCAGCTACCTTAGCTCCAAGAAACAAAAAGCCTAGCCACTCATTCTTTGAGGAAACATCCTCAGAGGTTGTTTAGCTAGTAAGAAAAATACAATCAAAATGAGTAGGTAAGGCAGAGCAAAGCTCTGTATTTTACTTCCTTCAAAACTATACAAAAAGTTGTCCCTAAGAACAAGCTCCCGAGATATCTGTGTAATGAAAATTACAAACAATATATATGAGGTTATTCACCCTTTGTTCTTAGTTAATAACTAAGGAATCCTATGATTGGTGGATTACAAGGAGAAAATGGGGATTTAAACATCAAATATCTGAAGAAAAAAATCTAAAAGTGTCGGTCGCAAATATCTGAAAGCACTCAGGAGGATTTCGCAGGCATGCAAGATGGCTGTGAAATTTCACAAGCTGAAGGTCACCATTTCACAGCCAAAGGCCAATTTCACAGCCACCACCTTGTGATTTCACAACCAAAGGCTGATTTCGTAGCCTGTAAAATTGGCCTTCAGCTTGGTTTGATTGGCTTCTAATGGCTATAACTTCTTTATTTCAACTCCGATTCATGCACTCTTTAAAGTGTTAGATTTCTGACTTCCCGAGCTTCGAAACGACATATATTATGCATAAATTGAGCTCTAGAAAGTGCTCCAAAAGTGTCCAACAGTTACTGTCCTCTTGAATTCTTCATGTTAGATTTCTTTCTTTGCTTTCCCTCCTTGCATTCATGATTTGCTTATGGCAAAGGACTATAAAGCTTTAAAGCTTTGGTTCTTCATGTTAATGAGCTTCCAATTGCTTTGCCATGGATTCCATAGAACTCTCCTCAATCTTGGATTGCTTTGGTGATCAAAATACTATCAAAAACACCAAAACTTACACAATTTGATTAGAAACGATTGCAAAGGTCCTTAATATGCTAATTGAGTTAAAAGGTAATAACTAATACTCAAAAGTGTTTAAAAGAGTTAATTACAAGGTACAAAATAACACTTTTTGAGTAGTAATCACTCCCCCCAACCGACATATTGCTAGTCCCTTAGCAATAAAGGAGAGAAAAAGTAAACTAAACAGTAATGTACTTTACAAAATCATGCTGATCACTTCAAAAAATTTTAAGTGGCATGATGATCAAAATCTCACATGGAACATTAAAGAAATATAAAACTCAAATTTCAACAAGAGTTATCAAATACTTTACCTAATCACAATTCATAAAGAGAAGGCATTATGCAAATTGAAGCTTTAAAATCATTTCCACTTCCAAAGGACCAAACCTTACTCTTCCACTAAAATCTAAGTGTTACTTGATAGCTTCTGAATATAGTATGATGAACTAATCTCTCCCCCCAACCTAGTTCTTTTTCAACACTTAGCAAATTGACCAAATTCAATAGGCTAAGAACGCACCCTTTTGTTTCACAATTTTTTTTTCATTGTAGGAGTACAAGGCTTAAAGTTATTCTTTTCTAAATTGTCAATGTAACGGGGGTCCATCGATGACTCCCAACCAATTAAGGTTTAGGGCATCAAGCTTTAAGGATCTTTCAACCACTAACTCCTCGGATTTTACCCCGGACTTTTGAGAATGAATTTACAGTATGTTAAACTCCACCTATTCACCCTTGTAATGAGCATTGAGGTCGGTGACTCCCAACCAATGAAGGCTTAGGGCACCAAGTTTTAAAGATTTTCACCATATACCCCTCAGACCTTGCTCGGGTTTCAAGGCAAGCAAACATTCTTCTCTTTTTTTTTTTTTTTTTTTCAAAGGCTCATTGGCCTTTTATAAGGTGTCCCAACACTATTAAAATAAGGTCAAAGGTACCAAGTCTAAATTTTCCTAAGTCAAGAGGGAAATAGTTTTTCATCTTATACTCGGAACCTATTGTGCACAGTGTGTGAATAGCTTAAAGTGGAAGAACTAAGGTTGAATTCAATAGAAGTTTCAACAATTCATCAACTTTAGTAAGCATAATACAAACTCTAAGTCAAGTAAAAAGACAAAAATTCAATTTCTCCCATTTCATTTTGAAAATTTTTCCTTAATAACCATGGAGAGTAGAATAAAAAACTTTAAAAAATTTTAAAATAAACAAAAATCAACTAGCTTACCAAAATAACTTAGCATTAATAACAAAACTTCCTTTCTTAACTCTCCCCTTAACCAAGCTGAACATTGTCCTCAATGTGGCATGAGTGATTGAAATTATAGGGAGGAAGTGGTGCCTCCTGAATGATATGAAGTTCGAGTAGAATAGGAGAAACCACATGTTTCAAAAAAAATAAAAGATATGAGTAGAGGAATTAAAATAAAATAATGCTAAGAGTACTAAAAAATTGATAGATTTGTATTACTTCATGAAAGTACAATATAAAGGAAAACAAGTAATACAACCAATCCCAATATATAAAACATCAAAAGCATGGGATTACAAGTTCTACTATAATAAGGAAATACATAAAGGAAACTATGCAAATGATCAGATAATGGTGGGAGGATGATGTGAAGATGATGGCTCAGTTGTAGAGGTCGGAATGCTCGGGGTGGATGCCTCTGTCTCTCCTGTAGTCGGCTCCTCAGGGGGCATAGTCTGCTCTACGAGAGGAAGGGCCTATGATGGCTCTGTGGGCTCTGATAGGATAGGAATGGGGTGCTCAGGAGTCGATATAATACCCAGATGGTGCTGAATCTGCCTCAGGATGGCAGTATGTTGGGTCTGAGTGGTGATAATCTGCTCCTGATGAGCACGAAGAGCTGTCATCTGTTGAGTGAGGATGCTCTAAGAAGTGGTCAATGCCTGCAAAGTGTGACATAGGCCTCTGTACTCGAAAATGGATATGGCGATCCAAGGCTTAGATGAAGGAAAGGGCTCTGATATAGATGGAATAACAAGGGGAGTCTGTGGTGTGGCAGGAAGAGCAGAGGGTGCAACCTCAGGTATAGGCTTTGTAGAGGGCATTACAGGGGCAGGTGCTCTCATGTCAGCTGGCATCTGAACCGGTTGTGGCTCCTCTGGCTGCTCTGGATGTGGAATCTCTGGATGCTCTGGTCCAGCTGGGGCTCCCGGCTCTACACCATATGCTATCATACTCATCCATTTGTCGAGAGTGAATATCTCTCGGCAAATGCGCCTGCGCTCAAGCTGAGGCTCACATGGGTATCCCAAGTACTCTAAAATCTGGCATAGCAATTTGGGGAAGAGAAGTGGAATAGCATCCGCTCTGAGCAGCTTCTTCCTATGGACCTTCTCTTCAAAGTACAGAAGAGCGGCCATAATGAGATGATGAGGGCCAAAGAAGAATCCCTCAAATATCCTGAACAATGCCTCTAGAAAAACTCCTTTCCTCTACACGCAATGCTGAAGTGGAAAGATGTTATGGCGCAGGAGTGCATCTATAAAGAACATGTTGGGAGGGAGCTCCTTTCTCATGTGTGGATGCCCCTCTGGACAGAATATGAACTATGTCACTCTGGGAAGGATGAGTCCAGACTCGATAATCCTTTGGACGTGCTGGCTCGTAGGGAATGCGCAGGGCCTCTGCTATGTGTCTGGCTCCCAGAATACCATGGCGTCCATCTATGGTAAAGTGGATGACAGTAGGATCCCGGACCTGGTGTGTAGTCATGGACTGATAAAAGTCAAATGCTACACGGGGATAGAAAAAATCCCTGGGAGTCATTAAGTGCTCCATATGGTACCTTTGCAGCAGATGGAAGGAATCCTTGAGCTTTGGCTGAAGTCTGAAAGTAGCTGTGTCAAAGCAAAGCTCAGAGTGGAATGGTCTTACCCTGTAATCCAAATTACCCTTAATGGGTGGTTGAGTGACCATGGGACGTCTGATAACCACCTCAGGAGTCATACCTGAGGGAATCTGAGACTCTATGGCTGGTGGCTGAGACGGCCGAGGCTCTAATAGAGGCTCTGAAGACGACTCTGATGACTCAATTAGTGTTGATACCCTGGCTTTCTTCTTAGAGGGACGACTACCTGAATTTTTGGCTTGGGAAGAACTTAGCCCGGGTGTGGTGGGTGGCCTCCTCATCTCATATCGCCTCGAAAGAGGACTCAAGGGTGCGTCCTCAACTAGAGGTGGGACGACCAGTGGCTGTGGAGGCTCGGGTATGGAGCCTTGAACAGGGGTCTCTCTTGGGGCTCTTAGGCGGCTTGATGGAGACGAGGACTTGGCTCCTCGGGTTTTTGCCATGGCTATCTCAGAAAAAATAGTTGGAGGTGCGTGCACGGCTTGGGCTCAGATGGGGGTCAGATGGAAGGGTGCTCTGGTTTGGCTCCTATTTGTCACCTAAGGGAAGTTCAAATGACCAGTTTAAAATGAAATGTGGAATTTATAACGTTTAAAAATGGATGCCAAGGGACGGTTTGAGTTTTCGCAGTGGAGAGGCGATTTCGCAGCAGAGGGTCAATTTCGCAGCGGAGGGGTGTTTTTGCAGCCCATTTCACAGCTGCGAAATGAGGGGGGGCTGTGAAATGGCACTCGTGTGCCAAGGGGTGGTTTCGCAGCTGCGAAACCAGCTGCGAAATGGGGCTATGGCTGCGAAATTGGGATTTTTAAAGCTTTGGGGATTTCGTAGAGCATTTTGCAGCTGCGAAATGAGGCTAGGGGCTACGAAATGGCACACTTGTGCCAAGGGGGTGTTTTGTAGGTAGGAAAATTTTCGCAGAAGGGGTGCATGAGGCTGCGAAATCATTTCGCATCCAAGGGCCCTTTTCGCAACCAAGCCCTGATTTCGCAGCAGGCTTCTTGGGGTTGTGAAATTATTTCGTAGCCAATGGCCATTTTCACAGGGGCCTCTTTTGGGCTGCAAAATCTCGCAGACCATGAATTTTCTCTTGCTCCTGAGCTTCTTTTGACTCCCAGAGACCTTCCTTCAATTTTTTGGCATAAATCGAACCCATCTAATTGATAATGTTGTGTCATGTTTGGTTTTCTTCATTGAATACAATCGATAAGATCCCAAAAATTCAATATTGCTTTTGATATAGACCAAACCTATACGATTGGTCACATCGTTGTCCTGTTTGGTTTTCATCGCATACCACACCCAGTTCTATCGACCACAACATATCAGTTTCGTTTTCAACATAGACCACATTTATACGATTAGTCACGTTGTTTTTCTATATGATTTTCATCATAGTCGACAATCGATCTGATCGGTCATGATAGTTCAATATCATTTTTAGCATAGATTGCACCTGTACAATCGATCACATTGTTGACCTGTTTGGTTTTCATCATAGATGACACCCAATTTGATTGATCATGACAACTCAATTTTGTTTTCAACGTAGACCGCACTTGTATGATTGATCACGTTGTTTTCTTATCTGGTTTTCATCAAAGATCACACCATTCAGATAAGTCTCGATAATTCAGTTTTGATTTTGGCATAGACCACACTTATACTATCGATCACATTATTGTCTTATCTAGTTTTTATCACATACCAGACTTGGTCCAATCGGTCATAGTAACTCAATTTTGTTTTCTGTGTAGACTGCATCTATATGATCAGTCACGTAGTTGTCCTATTTGGTTTTTGTAATAGTCAACACTCGATCTAATTGGTCACGACAGTTTAGTATTATTTTCAATGTAGACTACACCTATACAATCGATCGCATATTTGTCTTGTTTGGTTTTCATCATAGACTTCACCAGGTCTGATTGATCATGACAGTTCTGTATCATTTTCTACATAGAACGCACCTATACGATCAGTCATGTGGTTGTCTAATATGGTTTTCATCACAGACTATACTCGATCAGATAGGTCCCAATGGTTTAGTTCTAGTTTCGACATAAAATAAACCTATACGATCGGTCACATCGCTGTCTTGTTTGGTTTTTATCATAGATCGTACCCAATCTAATTGGTCACAATAGCACAGTTTTATCTTTATTATAGATCATATCTATATGATCAATCACATCATTATCTTATTTGGTTTTCATTACAATCGGCACCCAGTGTAGTTTGGTTTTTATCAAAGACTGCACCAAGTTCGATTGATCACGATAGTTTAGTATTATTTCCAATGTAGAACGCACTTGTATGATTAATCACATCATTGTCCTATTTGGTTTTCATCACATACTGCACCTAGTAAGATAGTTCCTGACATTTCAGTTTTAGTTTCATTGTTGCCTTGTTTGGTTTTCATCATAGACTGCACTCAGTCTAATCTATCATGACGAATCAGTATCGTTTCTGGCATAGAACACACCTGCACGATTAGTCAAGTCTGTGTCTTATTTGGTTTTCATCAATGATTGTACCCGATCAAATAAGTCTTAACAGTTCAGTTCGATGTCCACATAAATCAGATCTATATGATCGGTCACGTTGTTGTCCTATTTGGTTTTTATCAAAGACAAGACCCGATTTGATTAATCACAGTAACTCAATTTTGTGTTCGGCATGGACTGCATTTGTACAATCGACATGTCATTGTCCTATCCTATTTTTGTCACAATTGGCACTAAGTCAAATCAATCACCACAATTCAATATTTTTTTCAACGTAAATCGCACCTATACAATCAAACGTATCGTTATAATGTTTGTTTTTCCTCATAAATTGCACCAGGTCCAATCGATCACCACAATTCATAATTATTTTTTGCATAGACCGTATCTATTTGATCGGTCATGTTGTTATCCTATTTAGTATTCATCACTGACTAGGCTCGACTAAATAAGTCTATATAGTTCAGTTTGGGTTTTAACATAGATTAGATTTGGTTCAATCGGTCATGACAACTATGTTTCATTTTTGGCGTAGGTCGTATCTATACAATCAGCCACATAATTGTCCTATCAGGTTTTCTTCATAATCAACATCCGATCTGATCAGTCATAAAAGTTCAGTATCATTTTGGGCATAGACTGCATTTGTACAATCCATTGTGTACTTGTCTTATTTGGGTTTCGTCGCACTTTACACCCAATTCGATTGGTCATGACAATTCAATATCATTTTTAGCATAGATCGCACCTACATGATCGATCACATCATTGTCCTATCAGGTTTTTGTCACACACGAAACCCTATTCAATCATTCACGATAACTCAATGTTTTTTCTACGTAGATCACACCTATACAATCTGTCACATCATTGTCTTATTTGGTTTTCATCATAGATTGCACCCAATCCAATCAATCGTGATAATTCAATATTATTTTCAATGTAGAATGCACCTGGACGATTGATCATGTTATTGTCCTGTGTGGTGTTCATCATAGACTGCAATTGGTTAAATAGGTCTCGACAATTCAATTTTGGTTTTGATGTAGAACAAACATATATGATCGATCACGTTGTTATCTTGTCTAGTTTTCATCATAGATCGTACTTGGACCAATTAGTCATGGTAACTCAGTTTCATTTTCGGCATAAACTGCATCTACATGATTGATCACATTGTTTTCTTGTCTAGTTTTCATCATGAACTGCACTCGGTATAATAGGTCTCAATAGTTCAGTTTTGGTTTCGACATAGACTCGACCTATACGATTGATCACATTGTTGTCCTATCCGATTTTCATCATAGATCGTATTCGATTTGATTGGTCATAAGAGCTTGATTTTGTTTTACGAATAGACCATATTTGTACAATTGGTCACGTCATTCTTCTATTTTAGGTTTCTTCACCGTTGACACCCAGTCCGATCTATCATGATAGTTCAGTATCGCTTTTGACATAGATTGTTTTTGTACAAGCGGTCACTTCATTATACTATCTAGTTTTCATCAAAGACTACACTAGGTCTGATCAGTCATGATAGTTTAGTATCATTTCTAGTGTAGAACACACCTACACAATTGTCACATCATTATTCTATTTGGTTTTCATCATAGACCGCACTCGGTCAAATAGGTCTCAATAGTTTAGTTTAGGTTTCGATGTAGAAATGGCCTATACGATCGATCATATCAATGTCCAATATGGTTTTCATCATAGACCGTACCCAATCCAATTAGTCATGATAGCTCAATTTCATTTTTGATGTAGACCACATTTGTACGATTGATCACGTCATTTCCCTATATGGTTTTCATCACAGACCGCATATGATTAGATAGGTCACGACAGTTCAGTTTTGGTTTTGGCAAGACCAAACTAATACGATTGGTCACATCGTTGTCTTATCTAGTTTTCATCATAGATCGGATATGGTAACTCTGTTTTGTTTTCAACATAGATCGCATTTGTACAATTAATCATGTAGTGATTACTACCCAAAAAATGTTATTTTGCGCCTTTAATTCAGTATGTTTTAAGCACTTTTGTGTAGTAGTTCTCCATTTTTATTCCAATTGGCATGTTAAGGACCTAGCAATGTCTTCTAATCATATTTGTGGCTAGTTTTAGTGTTTTGACAGCTTTTTGGATCATTAAGACAAGCCAAGCAAAGGAGAAAAGCAAAGAGGAAAAACAAACAGAATGAAGAAAATAGAGGACAGAAGCTGCAGTCTTCCTTCGCACTTTTGGAGCATGTTCCGAAGTCCACTTTCTACATGCTATATACTATTTCAAAGCTCAGGAAGTCAAGAATCCAACGCTTTAAATTGTGTACGATTTGGAGCTGAAATGAGGAAGATATGGCCTTCGGAAGACAACTGCTCCAAGCTTGTGCGAAATTCGCACAACACCTTCAGCTTGTGCGAAATTCGCACAACACCTTTAGCTTGTGTGAAATTCACACAACACCTTCAGCTTGTGCGAAATTTCTCACACCAGCCCATGCGTGGTGCGAAATCTCCTCTGTTCTGCCCACTCCACATGAGATCTTTTCTTTTAGATATTTTTGTATAAATTTCCATTCTTCTCCTTGTAATCCACCAATCATAAGATTTCTTAGCTAGGAAGGTTGGAAAAACTTCTTTATATATATTCCCGTGCATCCATTATAATATATATAGATATTGAGATATAGATATATAATTATATAGAATCGACGTACAGAGCCTTGCTCTGTTTTTCCTTCTCTTTCATTTTCATTTTCTTGCTAGCCAAACATCCTCTGAGGATATTTTCCCAGAGGATGGGAGGCTAAACTTTTGGTTTCTTGGAGTAAAGGAAGCTAGGTGAAAAGTCCAGATGCAAAAGTGAAAAACTCTCGTGCGTTAAATACAGGTAGTTGGAGTTCATAAATGGCTTCTAAATCTAAAGTTTTGCTTTAAATCCCTTAGAATCACTTTGAATGGCCAATACATGGTAAGCTTCAGGTCTCTGTGGATGCTTATTGCTAGATCCATATCAGTCCATTAGTTATCATGTACGAGCCATTGGAAAGTGGTTCAAGGTGAAGACCCATAGTGTCTAAAGCCATTAATGGAACTTGACTACCATTTCTATTGACTTTTTATGGATTAAATCTTCATTGTTAAACCTACACCGGTTCGGGAAATAACTATAGGTTAAATCCCCAGTGCGAGGAGAAGAATCCGGAATCTCCCTCTTTGTAGTTGGCACCTGATCCTAGTAACCTGAAATCCCAAGAAACACCTTTCTTTCTAATTTCTTTCTAGTTAATTTTAGTTACTTTATGTTAGGTTAGCTTAATACCATCCGTTTTCATTCAAACTTATGTCTTCTTTTAAAGCTAACCTTGAAATGAAAAGGCACCAATTCAACTCTTGAATTAATATCACTGGTAGAATGAAAACCCATCCCAGAGTTCGACCCTAGACCCGCTATACTATAGTAGCTTTGCTACGCTAGTATGAGGTTATAGGATTTATAAATATTTTTTATTAAAACACCCAACTGGGAACCACGAATCAAATGGCGCCGTTACCGGGGATGGTGCCACTTTACAGTGATATGACTTTTTTAGAGTACTTGTGATCTTCATCACAAGATTGGTGAATTTTCTTTTCCTTTTACTAACTCTTTCTATTTTATTTTTCTTTGTTCATGTGTTAGTATATCTTTTATTTAGTTTTTAGTTAATCTTAATAATTTTCTTTTTTCTTTAGAATTTTTTTTCTTTTATTTTCTTTTGTTTTCTCTATTTTTAATTCACAAATTGCTAGTTGTGCATGCCATGTTGAATACGAGATAGCAGAGGAAGCCATGAACTTCTTGAGTTATGTAGCTAAACTTTCAAGAGGATGGGATGAACCAAATGCTAGAGATATGGGAAGAATGATGTCTCAACCTAATGCTAAGGGTGAGATGTATATTTTGAATGACAGCATAGACATGAAGGCAAAGCTTGCAGATATGGAAAGAAGATTGGAAGAGCTAGAAATGAACCAGATGCAAGAAGTGCAAGCCATCTCTCAGACACCATTGCAAGCTATGCCTTGTGCCATTTGTCTATCTTATGAGCACTTGGTGGAAGAGTGTCCTACCATTCCAGCCGCGAGGGAAATGTTTGGTGATTGCAACACTTACAATTCCAATTGGAGGGACCGTCCAAAATTCTCTTGGAAACCACAGCCACCTCAGTACCAGCAACCTGCTCAAGCACCACAGCAAGCCTCAAACCTTGAACAAGCTATGGTGAATCTTAGCAAGGTCATGGAAGACTTTGTTGGAGCTCAAAAATCCATCAATGCTCAGCTCAATCAAAGAATTGATAGTGTAGAGAGTTCATTGAACATAAGGATGGATGAAGTGCAAAATGATCTATCTCAGAAGATAGATAATCTCCAAAATTCAACCTCAAGGTTTGCCAACCTCAACACAATGCAAGAGAAAGAAAACTCTCCTTCTCAACCTCATCAAAATCAAAAGGGTATCCATGAAATGGAGGCTAAGGAGAGTGGTAAAGAGGTTGATCTGCCCACATGCAAGCTAGAGCATATGGTAGAAAGTGAAATAGAGAAAGAAAAGAGGGAGGAAATCAAAGGAAAGAAAAAGAGGAAAAGCATAGAGAAAGATGACTATATAGATGAAGAACCACAGAGGATAGTCATCAAGGAAGAAATGATGAAGAATCACATCCCTTCACCTTTCCCCCAAACTTTGTATGGAAAAATCATACAAACCAAATCTCAAGTGAGGGATGCAAACTTCATATGGGATCCAGGCAAGCTAAATCAGGATCAAAATTTTTTCATGGACTTAGTCTTTCTTAAGACTAACTAGTCCATAGCTTTTTGTTTTATTTATTACTTGTTTTAATTTTGATTTCAATGCTTTAATTTTAATTTTTTTTGATGTAATATAGGTTTTTGGATGATCAAAATCAAGAGGAGCTCAAAAAGCAAGGAGGGGAAGCAAAAAGAAATATGCCATGAAGCATTCTTGATGACAGTCATTTCAGCCACTTTTGGAGCACTTCCTGAAGTCCATTTCATGCATACCATATGTCGTTTCAAAGCTTGGGAAGTCAGGAGTCCAATTCTTCAAACGGTGCTCGATTTGGAGTTGAAACGAAGAAGCTATGGCAGTTTGAAGACAATCGCACAAAGCACCATAATTTTGCATTTGGGCGGGTGAATAGTGTCTTGTGCGAAATTCGCACAACACCCTCCCTTGTGCGAAATTTTCGCACAACACCCCCCTTGTGCGAGTTTTTCAGCTTCTTCATCCCTACCCTCCCCAATACTAAGCCTCTGAGCCTCATTTCTTTGCTCCATTATGCCTAAGACTCGAGGAGGCTATGCCTCAGCTCCCTAGAGCAATCAAAGAGCCCCGCGCACCCTGGGATCACACACATGAAGCCTCTCACTCCATTTCTGACCTCCTTAAACCATCAAAGCCCATAGCTCCAGCTGAGAGCTCCAGTTGAGGAGACTATGCCATCCAAGGAGAATACCAGAACAGAGGCCAAAGTCCTGATCCAACCCACTCAGAAGGCCACCACAGATGCATCAACTCCACAGGACCTTACCATTATTTGATCATCTCTTTACTTTTTGTCTTTATATATTATATTAGTATACATAATTCCATGTTTTGATGTCTTATATTCTGGGATTGGATGTATTACTGATGATGCATCATATTTAGACATCAACTCTTGTTTAAAATTTGGCATTTTTCTATTTTCTCTACTCACTATTTTTTTGAAACATGTGGTTTCTCCTATATGACTCAGACTCCATGTCACTAAAGAGGTACCACTTCCTCCCTATTTTTCAATCGCTTTTGTCACATTGAGGACAATGTTCAGCTTGGTTGGGGGGAGAGTTGAGGAAGGAAGTATTGTTATTAATGCTAAGTTATTTTGGTAATTTAGTTGCTTTTTGCTTAATTTTAAAATTTTTTAAGTTTTTATTCTACTCTCCATGGTTATTAAGGAAAAATTCTCAAAAGTAAATGGGAGAAATTAAATTCTTATCTTATTGCCATAGTCTTAGAGTTTGTATTATGCTTACTAAAGTTGATGAATTGTTGAAACTTCTATTGAATTCAAGCTTAGTTCTTCCACTTTAAGCTTATCACACACCATGCACACTAGGTTCCATTTATAAGATGAAGAACTATTTCCCTCTTGACTTAGGAAAATTTTAGACTTGGTACCTTTGACCTCAATTAATAGTGTTGGGACACCTTGTAAAAGGCCAATGAGCCTTTGAAAAAAAAATAAAGAAAGAAAGAAAAATGTTTTACTTGCCTTGAAACCCGAGCAAGGTCTGAGGGGTATATGGTGAAAATCTTTGAAGCCTGGTGCCCTAAGCCTTCAATGGTTAGGAGTCACCGACCTCAATGCTCGTTACATGGGTGAATAGGTGGAGTTTAGCATACTGTAGGTGCTTGGGTATTTAAAAATTCATTCTCAAAAGTCCGGGGTGAAATCCAAGGAGTTAGTGGTTGAAAAATCCTTAAAGCTTGATGCCCTAAACCTTGATTGGTTGGGAGTCATCGATGGACCCCCGTTACATGGACAATTTAAAAAAGAATGCCTTTAAGCTTTGCACTCCTATAAGAAAAAAAATTGTGAAAGAAAAGAGGTGCATTCTTAGCCTATTGGAGGTTGATTAGTTTGCTAAGCTTTGAAAAGAACTAGGTTGAGGGGAGAGATTAGTTTGGCATACTATATCCAGAAACTAATAAATAACACATAGATTTTTGTGGAAGAGTAAGGATTGGACCTTTGGGAATGGAAATTATTTTGAAGCTTAAATTTGCATAATGCCTACTCTTTATGAATTGTAACTAGGCAAATTATTTGATAGCTCCTATTGAAGTTTGAGTTTTATTTCTTTCATGTTCCATGTGAGAGTTTGATCAATCATGCCACTTGATTATTTTTTGGAGTGATCAGCATGATTTTGTAAATTATTATATTATCTAGTTTTCTTTATTTTTCTCTCCTTCATTGCTCAATGACTAGCAATGTGTCAGTTGGGGGGAGTGATTACTACCCAAAAAGTGCTATTTTGCGCCTTTAATTCATTATGTTTTAAGCACTTTTGTGTAGTAGTTCTCCATTTTTATTCCAATTGGCATGTTAAGGACCTAGCAATGTCTTCTAATCATATTTGTGGCTAGTTTTAGTGTTTTGATAGCTTTTTGGATCATTAAGACAAGCCAAGCAAAGGAGAAAAGCAAAGAGGAAAAACAAACAGAATGAAGAAAATAGAGGACAGCAGCTGCAGTCTTCCTTCACACTTTTGGAGCACTTTCCGAAGTCCATTTTCTACATGCTATATACCATTTCAAAGCTCAGGAAGTCAAAAATCCAATGCTTTAAATCATGTACGATTTGGAGCTGAAATGAGGAAGATATGGCCTTCGGAAGACAACTGCTCCAAGCTTGTGCGAAATTCGCACAACACCTTCAGCTTGTGCGAGCTTGTGCGAAATTCGCACAACACATCTCCTTGTGCGAAATTTTGCACACCAGCCCATGCGTGGTGCGAAATCTCCTCTGTTCTGCCCACTCCACATGAGATCTTTTCTTTTAGATATTTTTGTATAAATTTCCATTCTTCTCCTTGTAATCCACCAATCATAAGATTTCTTAGCTAGGAAGGTTGGAAAAACTTCTCTATATATATTCCCGTGCATCCATTGTAATATATATAGATATTGAGATATAGATATATAATTATATAGAATCGACGTACAGAGCCTTGCTCTGTTTTTCCTTCTCTTTCATTTTCATTTTCTTGCTAGCCAAACATCCTATGAGGATATTTTCCCAGAGGGTGGGAGGCTAAACTTTTGGTTTCTTGGAGTAGAGGAAGCTAGGTGAAAAGTCCAAATGCAAAAGTGAAAAACTCTCGTGCGTTAAATACAGGTAGTTGGAGTTCATAAATGGCTTCTAAATCTAAAGTTTTGCTTTAAATCCCTTAGAATCACTTTGAATGGCCAATACATGGTAAGCTTCAGGTCTCTGTGGATGCTTATTGCTAGATCCATATCAGTCCATTAGTAATCATGTACGAGCCATTGGAAAGTGGTTCAAGGTGAAGACCCATAGTGTCTAAAGCCATTAATGGAACTTGACTACCATTTCTATTGACTTTTTATGGATTAAATCTTCATTGTTAAACCTACACCGGTTCGGGAAATAACTATAGGTTAAATCCCCAATGCGAGGAGAAAAATCCGGAATCTCCCTCTTTGTAGTTGGCACCTGATCCTAGTAACCTGAAATCCCAAGAAACACCTTTCTTTCTAATTTCTTTCTAGTTAATTTTAGTTACTTTATGTTAGGTTAGCTTAATACCATCCGTTTTCATTCAAACTTATGTCTTCTTTTAAAGCTAACCTTGAAATGAAAAGGCACCAATTCAACTCTTGAATTAATATCACTGGTAGAATGAAAAACCCATCCCAGAGTTCGACCCTAGAGTCGCTATACTATAGTAGCTTTGCTACGCCAGTATGAGGTCATAGGATTTATAGATATTTTTTATTAAAACACCCGACTGGGAACCACAAATCATGTAGTTCTCCTGTCTAGTTTTCATCATAGTTGACAGTCGATTTGATCAGTTAGGACAATTCAGTATCCTTTTCAGCGTAAAACACACCTGCATGATCGGTCATGTCGTTGTCCTATCTAGTTTTCATCATAGACCATACCCATTTAAATAGGTCCTAATAGTTTAGTTTTGGCTTTGACGTAAACCAGAAATATAGATGATCAGCCACATTGTTGTTCTATCTAGTTTTCATCCAATGTCAGACCTGGTCTGATCAGTCATGGAAGCTCAATTTCTATTCGGCATAGGTCGTATCTCTACAATCAGTCACATCATTGTCTTATTTGATTTTTATCACAGTTTTCACTCAGTCCAATCAATCACAACATATTAGTTTCATTTTCGATATAGACCACATCTATACGATCAATCACATTATTTTCCTATCTGGTTTTCATCATAGTCATAAACCGATCCAGTCAGTCATGACAGTTTAGTATCATTTTTTATGTAGACCACACTTGTATGATTGGTCACATCATTATCCTAACTAGACCTATATGATTGGTCACGTTGTTGTTCTGTCTGGTTTTCATCACAGACCAAACCCGGTTAAATTGGTCACAACAACTCAATTTTGTTTTTAGTGTAGACCGCGTCTATACAATTGGTCACGTAGTTGTCCTACTGGTTTTCGTCATAGTCGGTACCCGATCTGATCGATTACGATAGTTTAGTATTGTTTTTAACATATACCACACCTATATTTTTTATCACATCATTGTCCTATCTTATTTTCGTGACATACTGCACCCAATCAGATTGGTCACAACAATTCAATTTCATTTTTAGCGTAGACCGCACCTATATAGTCATGTTAGGATAGAGCCCTTAAAAGCATGACATGATGTAACAAAATCTTGGTTTTTATTATTTATTTAATAAAGTTTCAGCTCACATTTATGTATCTTTTTTCCATGCATTATATCTACTAAGCATTATGGCCTACATTTTTTACATTGTACGTGACTTAGATGTATTAAGAGTTGCACGGAAGGTCCAAGTCATGGGTTCTTTGCAAATAAATGACTTGCTCACAACCTGTTCATGGGTCTAGGCAACACATTAAAGGCTTTAGTGCACCATCTCTTAATTGGAGGGATGATTGGTCTTAGCTATTAGGATGGGTTTCCCATGGAGAGTGCAATAGTGTGTATGGTTGCACATTGGATAGAACCTATGGTGAGTCATAACTTAAGGTTATCAAGTAGTCATGACTTTATCAAGTTGCTTCATTATGTTGTCTCTCAACCTTGAGAGAATATTGAGCTTGTGTTGAAGTTAGCAGTGGCTTTGACCTGCAGGTGAGATCGTGAGCTGATCATATATTCCCTTTGGATTGGGTCACTATTGATGGAAGTTAGTAGCAATATGTATTCTCAATAAAAGCACTATAATAGCTCTTAGGATTGAGATAGTGTGTCCCCTTGAGTAATCCTAAGGAGATGTGTTCATAGAAACTATGACTATATTATTTTTTTAAGTGGAACTTGACATAAGCTCTTTAAGAGCTAAGATATGTTAATTAAACACACAATAGAAGGATGTTTTACTCAAAGATGGTAGAGGTAGTCTTGAAAGGATGATAGCTTTCACCTTGTTAGACTATGAACGCCATTTCATGGGCAAACTGAAGATAATGGATAGAATGTCATGGACTCGAGCACTTATTGTCTCATTGTCATTTACATAGGATACTAGAGTTGAGTTGATTCTCTATAGTGGGATGTTGAATCAACTTTAGAATTAGATTCTGAGGGAGCTAACCCGATCGGCCATGACGACTTAGTTTCATTTTTAGCATAGATCGCACTTGTACGATCAGTCATATCATTGTCCTATCTAGTTTTCATCAAAGACCACACCCTATTAGAAAGGTCTTAAAAGTATTGTTTTGGTTTTAGCACAAGCTAAACCTATACGATCAATCACATCATTGTCCTATCTGGTGTTCATCATAGACTAGACACAATTCAATCTGTCACAACAACTCAAATTCATTTTTGGTGTCGACCACATTTGTATGATTAGTCACGCTATTGTCTTATATGGTTTTCATCATAGTCGACACCCAATCCAATCGGTCATGATAGTTCATTACTATTTTTAGCATATACTCCACCTATACAATAGGTCACATCGTTGTCCTGTTTGGTTTTCATCAAAGATGGCACCCGATCCAATCAGTCAGGATAACTCAATTTCATTTTCGGCCTAGACCAGACCTATATGATCAGTCATGTCATTGTCATGTCTGGTTTTCGTCATGGAACGAATAAGATTAGATCAATCACGACAATTTAATTTTGTTTTTGGTGTTGACCACATCTGTATGATTAATCATGTTGTTGCCCTATCTAGTTTTCATCACAATCGACACTCAATCCGATTGGTCATGATAATTCATTATCATTTTCAATGTATACTGCACTTGTATGATTGGTCACGTCATTGTCCTGTTAGATTTTTATCAAAGAAAGCACCCGATCTGATTAGTTACGACAACTCAATTTTTATTTTTTTTTTTTGTGTAGACCGCATCTATATGATTAGTCACATAGTTGTCCTATCTGGTTTTCCTCATAGTCAACACCCAATCTGATCGGCCACAATAATTCATTATTGTTTTCAGTGTATAAACACCTATATGATTGGTCACATCATTGTACTATCTAGTTTTCATCACAGATGGCACCCGGTTCGATTGATCATGATGACTAAGTTTCTTTTTCAATGTAGATTGCACTTGTATGATCGGTCACGTTGTTATCCTGTTTGGTTTTCATCACAAACCACACCTGGTCAGATAGTCCCCGATAGTTTTGTTTCAATTTTGACTTAGACTAAACTTATACGATTGGTCACGTCATTGTGTTGTTTGGTTTTTGTCACAAATTGGACCCGGTCCAATCGATCATGTCAGCTCAGTTTCATTTTCAATGTAGACCATATTTGTAGAATAAGTCACATAGTTTTCCTATCTAGTTTTTGTTACAATTGGTACCCGATCCAATCAGTCATGACAGAGTAGTATTGTTTTCAATGTAGATTGCACTTGTACAATCGGTCATATCATTGTTTAATCTAGTTTGCATGATAGACTACTCTCGGTTTAAATGGTCATGATAAGTGAGTTTTGTTTTAATCGTAGATCGCATCTATACAATCAGTTACGTAGTTGTCCTATCTTGTTTTCATCACAGTCGGCACCAATTTGATTGGTTACGAAAGTTCAGTATTGTTTTCGATGTAGACTACACCTATATGATCAATCACGTCATTGTCTTGTCTGGTTTTCGTCATAGATAGCATCCGATTCAATCAGTCACGAAAGTTTAGTATCATTTTCGATGTTGACCACACTTGTACGATCGATCACATCATTGTAATATCTAGTTTTCCTCAAAGACCACACTCGGTCAAATATGTCTCAACGATTTAATTTTGGTTTCAACGTAAACCAGACTTATACTATAGGTCACGTCGTTGTCCTGCTTGGTTTTCATCAAAGATCATACCCGATATGATTGGACACAACAGATTAGTTTTGTTTTCAACATAGACCGCATCTATACGATCAATCACGCTATTTTCCTATCTGGTTTTCATCGTAGTCATCACTCGATTCGATCGATCATGACAATTTAGTATCATTTTCAACATAGACCACACCTATATGATTAGTCATGTTGTTGTCCTATCTTGTTTTGGTCACATATGGCACCTAATCCAATTGGTTTTGACAATTTAGTTTCATTTTTTATGTAAACTGCACCTATACGATCGGTCACATTGTTGTCTTGTCTTGTTTTTGTCATAGACGACACCCGATTTGATCGATCACGACTAGTCAATATCATTTTCGATGTAGACCACATATGCCCATTTGATCAGATCATTATCCTATTTGGTTTTTGTCACTGACCGCACACAGTCAATTTGTTATGACTGCTCAATTTCGTTTTTAGCGTAGACCACACTTGTATGATCAATCATGTCATTTTCCAATCTGGTTTTCCCATAGACCGCACCTAGTCATATCAATCCTGAAAGTTCAGTTTTGGTTTTGGTGTAAATTAGATCTATATTGTAACACCTAGTACTAATGAATTAATTAGGCAATAATGATTATTTTAGTACTTAACTCTAAGCTTGCTTAATTAGATGTTAAAACTAGTTTAGTGCTAATCATGTTTAATTATGAATTAAACTTTGATTAAGGTTAAGTGGGATTAGCTAATGATCTAAGCATGCTTATTAGGTTCTTAGGGACTGATTAGGGTTATGAAAACCTAAAGGACTAATGGGCAATTATGGGTTTTATTTTTGATAACTTGAAGGACTAAAGTGCAAAATTGGGAAATTGGAGTTAGTGGAATGCCACCTCCTACTTGGGTGGATTGGTGGCAGCCATGTGGGCTGCCACCTCGTGCTTGGGTGCATGGAGACCCTTTATAAGGGGGCTGCAACTCGTTTTGCACCATTTCACCTGCAGCAACTTGGGTTAGAGAGAGAATCTAGAGAGAGAAAGTGTAGATTTGAGGTAAGCAAGTTGTTTAATTTTGTAATTTTCGTTTATTTTGGTTCCTAATGGTATGTTGAAAAGAATTAACGGTAAAAATTGTGTAAAAGTTGAGTATAATTAGCTATAAACCCGTTTTAGTTAAGAATCACAATTAATTAAGGATTAAAGTATTTTAAGTTAAGTATTTTATTAATGGTAAGATCAGCATAAATCTTTGTTTAATTTGGTTTGATTGAAAAATAGATTAGTAAACATGTGATGAATTGGGTTATTTGGACACTTGGGATTTGTTAATAGGTTAGGCTTTAAGAAAATCAAAAGAATTAGTGTTTGGTAATTAATTAGGGAAATTAATATGCATTGTAAATATTGTTTAATTCAATTCAAATTTGATTTGAAAACATGTAGGTTATAGATTAGAGAATGTGAGAATTAAAAATTTGCAACAATAAACTAAAACCTAAATTATGTTGTTTCATTTCAGTTCCTCGTAATAGGCAAAGATCGCCTACTTAGAAGAAACACAAAAAAGAAGTTGGTGTAAGGTAGGGAATTTTATGCTATTCTATGGTGTATTTGATTTCTTTCCTTGAATTATTTGTTGGAATTTCATGTTATTTCTATGATTTCATAAAATGTTTTAAAGTGTCATTGCATCTTGTTTTATTGCATTGAGATGTTACCATGATATTGGAACGTATATTGGTATGAAGATTCATGGTTTGTGTGGTCGAAATGGTTCATGGTGGGGTTGCATTGCAAGAAGGATATGGAGTTATCACAGATGATATTCAGAGAATTTATTGGTGGCGAAGTGCTTATGTGATGCTACAGGCCTTATCATTTGATATATTGTTTATGTGGGACCGTGGGTCCTTGGGTGAAAGTCCCTAAAGCCCTCGAGGAAGACACTCCGATGTGGGTGTATGGGGTTGGTCCTGCCCCTGGGTTTTAGTCCCTAAAGACACGGGGTTGGTCCTGCCCTTGGGTATGAGTCCCAAAAGACACAGGGTATGACTTGCCCTTGGGTGATGTCCCAGAATAGTCATTATTATATTGATTGAGTTTCTTATGGAGCATTGTATCTGCTGTGTAGATTGTTGGGAGTCAGCAATTTATCAGTTGTGAAAGGATGGATGGGGAAAAGCAATGATGAAACCAACAAACACATGCATACATGTTTGACATGATTACACATTTGTTAATGGTTATGAAATGTTTATCATGCATGCTATTAAACGTTTAATTCATGGTTTTTAAGGGTATACTTAGGATGGTTATAAACTTTCCTACTGAGTTGTGAACTCACCCTATCCCTTCCACCTCTAGATGCAGGTCAGAAGACCTATGCAGGAAATAATGCTTGAGCAATGCTTTACTGTGATTGGATGCTGTTTGCTCATATTGAAAGTCTTTTGAGGCCATGCCTTTTGTATCAAGACTAAACCTTTTGTTGGAATGATGTAATGTATATATTTGTCAGATACACTTGTAGTATGGGCTACCCGTAGTAAACAATGGGGCTTGGTATATGTAAATTAATGTTGTACAAGTTTCTTTTGTGAAAGAAAACATATTTTGTTAACTTAATAGTCACAATGTTTAATACAGGATGTACTCTTTATAACGGGTTTTCAATATCCTCTTTTTGAACAAATTCAAGTAGGAACTCTACATTTAAATTTTTGAGAGCACTTATATTGTATTTGAGTATCAATTGTTTAGTTGAAGAATAAATAATAATAATAATAATAATAAAATTGGGGTGTGACATATATAATCGAACATGTCATTATCCTGTCTTATTTCATCATAGTAGGCACCCAATCCGATCAGTCATGAAAGTTTAGTATTGTTTTCAGTGTTGACCACACCTATATGATTGATCCTGTCATTGTCCTATCTGGTTTTTTCATCACATACCATACCTGATTAGATAGTTTCGATTTCGGTGTAGACCAGATTTATAAGATCAGTCACGTTATTGTCTTGTCTAGTTTTCATCACAAACTATACTTGATTAAATCGATCACGATAGCTCAGTTTCATTTTTTACAAAGACCAAATCTGTGCAACCAATCACATAGGTGTCTTATTTGGTTTTCATCACTATCGGCACCCAATCTGATTAATCACAATAGTTCAATATCATTTTTGCCACATACCACACATGTATGATCGATCATGACAGTTATGTGTTGTCAATTTTGTTTTCGACATAGACCGCACCATTACAATGGGTCATGTCGTTGTCTTATCTAATTTTCGTCACATACCGCACCCGGTCTGATCAATTCCAGCATCTGTATGATCAGTCACACAATTATCTTATTTGGTTTCCATCATTATTGGCACCTAATTTGATTGGTTAAGACAATTTAGTATCGTTTTCATTGTAGACCACACATGTATGATCGATCATGTCATTGTCCTGTCTAGTTTTCATCATAAAAGGTACCCAATTCGATCGATCATAATAACTTAATTTCATTTTTGGCATAGACTGCAACTGTACGATTGGTCACGTTGTTGCTTGTATGGTTTTCATCATAGATCAACCACACTCGATAAGATAGGTCCCAATAGTTTAGTTTTGGTTTCAACATAGACCAAACCTATAGAATGGTAACGTTGTTGTCCTGTCTAGTTTTTGTCACAGACTGTACCCAGTTCGATCAAACAGGATAACTCAATTTCGTTTCTTATGTAGACCGCATCTAAATGATCGATCATGTCATTGTCTTATCTGGTTTTTGTCACAAACTATAACACGTCTGATCGATCACGACAACTCAGTTTTGTTTTCGACAAAGATTGCATATGTACAGTCAATCATGTAGTTGCCCTATCTGGTCCCCATCACTATTGGCACCCGATCTAATCGATCATGATAGTTCAGTATCATTTTCATTGTAGAACGCACCTAGATCAGTCAATTTGTAGTCTTGTCTAGTTTTAATCATAGACCATACCCAGTCAAATAAGTCCTAATAGTTTAGTTTTGATTTCAACAAAGACCAGATCTATAAGATCAGTCACATTGTTGTCCTATCTTATTTTCATCACAAATCGAACCCCATCTGATCGGTCATGATAGCTCAGTTTCCTTTTCGACATTGATCGATTTTATATAATTAGTCACATTGTTGTCCTATGTAGTTTCCATCACAATTGACACCCAATCTAATCGATTACGACAATTCAGTATCATTTTTGGCATATACTACACCTGTACGATCGGTCACGTCATTGTCATGTCTTGTTTTCGTCATAGTTGGCACCCCATCTAGTTAGTCATGACAGTTTAATATCATTTTCAACATAGAATGCACATGTATGATCAGTCATGTTATTGTCCTATCTAATTTTCATTTTAGAGCACACCTTGGTCAAATAAGTCTTGATAGTTTAGTTTTGGTTTCGCCGTAGACTAGACCTACAGATTGGTCATGTCGTTGTCTTATCTGGTTTTTGTCACATACCACACCCGGTCTAATCTAACATGGTAGCTAAGTTTCATTTTTGTTGTAGACTGCATCTATACGATCAGTCACATAGTTGTCTTATTTGGTTTTCATCATAGACCAGACACAGTCTCATCAATCACAACAGCTCAGTTTCTTTTTCCACGTAGATTGTATTTGTACAATCACTCACGTAGTTGTCTTATCTGGTTTTTTTTCAAAGTTGGCACCTAATCCAATTGATCAAGACAATTCAATACCATGAAAACATAGACTATACTGTAAGATCAGTCACGTCATTGTCCAGTCTAGTTTTAGTCACAAATAGCACCCAATTTGATCGATCATGATAAATCATTTTCATTTTTATGTGGATTGCACTTGTATGATCAATCACGTCATTATCCTATTTGATTTTGTCATAGACCAGACCCGGTCTGATTGATCATGGCATCTCAGTTTCATTTTCAATGTAGACTATATCTATACAATCAGTCATATAGTTGTCCTATCTGATTTTCATCACAGTTGGTACTCGATCGGATCAGTCACAATAACTCACTTTCATTTTTGGCATAAATTGCATTTATATAATTAGTCACGTCATTGTCCTATCTAGTCTTCGTCACAATTGGCACCCGATCTAATCGGTCATGACAATTCAATATCATTTTCGATATATATCACATCTATACAATCGGTCACATCATGGTCATGTCTGGTTTTCATCACAAACTGCACTTGGTTAGATAGGTCTTGACAGTTCAGTTTCAGTTTCAGCATAAACCATACCTATATGATCGATCATGTCATTCTCGTGTTTGGTTTTTGTCAAAGATCGTACTCGATCTGATCGTTGACGATAACTTAGTTTCATTTTTATTGTAGACTACATTTGTACAATCAGTCACATAGTTATCCTATCTAGTTTTATTTACATTCGACACCCGATCTGACTGATTACAATAGTTCAGTATCATTTTCAGTGTAAATCACACCTGTACGAACCATCACATCATTCTCCTATCTAGTATTCATCACATACTACTCCTAGTTTGATCAGTCACAACAATTCAGTATTATTTTTTACGTAGAATGCACTTATACGATCAATCATGTTGTTGTCTTGATTGGGTTTCATCACTGCACTCAATCAGATGGCTCCCAATAGTTAAGTTTCAATTTCTATGTACACCAAACCCATACGATCGATCACATTGTTGTCCTGTCTGGTTTTCGTGACAGACCGAATATGGTCCGATAGGTCATGGCATCTCAGTTTTGTTTTTTACGTAGACCTCATCTTTACGATCAGTCACGTAGTTGTCTTTTTTGGTTTTCATCACGGACAGTACCTGATCTGATTGATAATGATAGTTTAGTATCATTTTCAGTGTAGATCGCATATGTATGATCAGTCACATCATTATCTTGTTAGGTTTTCATCACAAACTACACTCGATAAGATATGTCCCAATAATTCAGTTTTGATTTCAACATAGACTAAACCTAAACAATCAATCATGTTATTGTCCCATCTGGTTTTCGTCACAGACCATACTCGGTCCGATGGGTAATGGCAGCTTAGTTTCATTTTCAATGTAGATTGTATTTGTACGATCAGTCACATAATTGTTTAATCTAGTTTTCATCACAATCAAATCCTGATTCGATCAATCATGATAGTTCAATATTGTTTCTGACATAGATTGCACCTGTCCGATCGGTTATGTTGTTGTCTTGTCTGGTATTTGTCATATATTGCAATTGGCTCGATCGATCACAATAGTTTAATATCATTTTCAACGAAGAAAGCACCTATACGATCAGTCACATCATTGTCATGTCTACTTTTAATCGATGACCGCACTCAATCAAATAGGTCTTGACAGTTCAGTTTCAATTTCAATGCAAACTAAAACCATATGATCGATCACGTTATTGTCTTATCTAGTTTACATCACAGACCAAACATGGTCCGATTGATCATGACTACTTAGTTTCATTTTTGGCGTAGACCGCATTTATACGACCAGTCACACAATTATCATGTTTGGTTTTCATCAAAGTTTGCACCCGATCTGATTGATCATGATAGTTCAACATCATGAAAATGTAGACCACACCTATATGATCGGTCATGTTGTTTTCTTATCTAGTTTTCGTCATAGAATACACCCAGTTTGATCGATCACAATAGTTTAGTATCATTTTCGGTGTAGAACAAACTTGTATGATTGGCCATGCAATTGTCCTGTTTGGTTTTCATCATAGACTGCATTAGATTAGGTAGGTTCTGACAATTCAGTTTCAATTTTGGTATGGACTAAACCAATACGATCGATCATGTTATTATCCTATTTGGTTTTCATCACAAACCATACCTAATCCAATTAGTCATGGGTTTCATTTTCGATGTAGATTGCATTTGTATGATAAGTCACATCGTTATCCTATCTGGTTTTTGTCACAATCAACACCTGATTTGATCGGTCACGACAGATCAGTTTATTTTTCGACTTAGATCGCACCTGTAAGATCAATAATGTCATTGTTATGTCTGGTATTTGTAATAGACTACACTCGATCCGATCGATCACGATAGTTTAGTATCGTTTTCCAAATATAATACACTTGTAGGTCACATCATTGCCTTTTCTGGTTTTCATCATAGACCACACCCATTCAGATAATTTTTAACAATTCAGTTTTGATTTTGACGTAGACCAAAACTGTATGCTTGATCACATCATTGTTCTTACTAGTTTTCATCATAAACCATACTCGATCCGATTAGTCATGGCATTGAGTTTTGTTTTTGGCATAGACTGCACCTGTACAATAAGTCACATAGTTATTCTATTTGGTTTTCATCAATGTTGGCACCTAATCCGATCAGTCATGATAGTTTAGTATGATGAAAGCGTAGACTGCATCTATTCAATCAGTCACGTAGTTATCCTATCTGGTTTTCATCAATGTTAGCACTTCATTCGATCGGGCATGACAGTTCAATATAATTTTCAACCTAGACTGCATTTATACGATCAGTCACATAGTTTTCCTATTTATTTTTCATCACAATCAATACTTGATCTGATTGGTCACCACAATTTAATGTCATTTTTGGTGTAGACCTTACTTATAAGATCAGTCATGTCATTGTCCTATTTGGTTTTCGTCACAGTCACCACCCAATCCAATCGGTCACGATAGCTTAGTATTTTTTTTTATGTAAACTGCACCTGTGTGATCGGTCACATCGTTGTCCTCTTTAGTATTCATCACAAATTGCACCCAATTTAATTAGTTACGTCTGTTTAGTATTATTTTCAGCTTAAAATACACTTGTACCATCGGTCACATTGTTATCCTGCTTTGTTTTTATCATAGATCACATGCGGTCAGATAGGTCTCGAAAGTTTAGTTTCGATTTCGGTGTAGACAAGACCTATATGATCAGTCATGTCGTTGTCTTGTCTGGTTTTCGTCATTGATCGGACTCGGTCCAGTCGATCATAATAGCCTAATTTCAATTTTAGTGTAGACCACATTTACACAATCAATCATGTAATTGTCTTGTCTAGTTTTCATCATAGTAGATACTTGATATGATCATCCATGAAAGTTTAGTATCAATTTCGGCGTAGACCACACCTGTATGATCGATCATGTCATTTTCTTTTCTTCTTTTCATCACAAAAGGCACCCAATCCAATCGATCACCGTAGTTCAATATCATTTACAGCATAGATCACACATGTTTGTTGGATCACGCCATTGTCTTGTCTTATTTTTGTCACACACCGCACCTAGTTGGTCGGTCAGTAAAGCCTTGTTTTATTTTTACGTAGACTACACCCTATACAATTGGTCATGTCGTTGTCCTATCTAGTTTTCTTCATAGACCACACCTAGTAAGATAGGTCTTGATAGTTTAGTTTAAATTTTAACTTAGACCAGACCTATATGATTGGTCATGTTATTGTCCTATCTAGTTTTCTTCATATACCGCACCTAGTCAGATAGGTCCCAATAATTCAATTTCAGTTTTGATGTAGACCATATCTATATGGTCAGTCTTGTAGTTTTCCTATTTGGTTTTCATCATAGTTGACACCCGATTCGATCAATCACAATAGTTCAGTATCGTTTTTTACGTAGACTGCACCTACATGATCAATCATGTCATTGTCCTCTCTAGTTTTCATCACAAATTGCACCTGCTTGGGTCAATTGTGAAACTTCAGTATTGATTACGACATAAATTGCACCTATACGATCTATTACGTTGTTGTCCTGTCTAATTTTCATCATGGACCACACTTAGTTGAATAGGTCCTAATGGTCTGTGATGAAAACCAGATAGGACAATGACCTGACCTATATGATCCGTCATGTCATTGTCCTATCTGGTTTTCATCACAGACTGCACCTAGTCTGGTCGATCATAATACTTTAGTATCATTTACAGCATAGACTGTACCTATACGATCAGTCACATTACATTCCGTGAGAAAATAAATGTTAATCTTAAAAGGGAAAACACCTAAGAGGAAGGGGGTGAATTAGATTTTAAAAAATCTTTTTCAAGCATAATAAATTCAAGAAAAAAAAAGGATAAATATAAAGAGATAAGGTTAGAAATAGCAAGCTAAGATTTTATAGTGGTTTAGAACCCCTTGCCTATGTCCACCCTCCTCAAGCTCCTAATCCAGTGAGGGTTCCACTATACTTAAAGCTTCAACCAAGATTCTAACACCTTTACACTTGGATTCCGACTCCAATGGGCTCTTACACAATATCTTCAAGTCTCTACTCACTTAAAGCTTCTAAGACTCAAATAACAAATTGAAATCTCTCAACCTAGCTTAACAAGGGCTCGAATACAACTCAGATGCTAAGATGAATAATAAGGGTGCACTAAGGAATATGCAAGTAGAGGTTGAATGTACCAAAGAAAGAATGAGAGCTTTTAAGGCATGAATAAGTAGGTAAACAAATAAATGCAAGTGTTCTTATACTCATAAATGAAGTGAAGCTCTCAATTTATAGGTTTCTAGACTCAGAAGCCAAATTGCCAAAAAGCAGGTTTGACAGATCAAGTTGGGGGTCGACCAGTTGACTAGCTGTTGTGCAATAAATGCATGACAAGTGACCATTAAGCCTCTACCGAGACTCGACCGGACCTCAACTAGGAAAGCATAGCCATTGACAGGGAATGAAAGGTTATTGGAAGAGAAAGAAGATTTTTGCACCTCTCGATAGGACCTCAATCGAGAAGGTATAACTGATCGACCGGTTCCCTAGTCGGTTGAGCCGGTTGACCAATGCCTCGATCAGTTCACCATTTTTGGCCCAAAAACCTATCTTTTTATGTTCTTTTCCCTTCTAACATTTAGGCAAGGTCTTTAGGTAAATTAATATGCCAATTTTGAAATGATTTACCTAAGGTTCATTTGATAAAACTCGGGTTTTGATGAAAATGTGACTTTAATACATAAACAAAGCTTTTAAAGTTGTATGAAAAGATATGAAAATCCTAAGTGCACCCATGCATTCATCTTACATATGCACAATAGTGAATCTAGAGCTAATCCGACCCTCATAACCAATGCCAACAAGGTATATGAGCCCAAAATAGGGACCATTGGGACCCATAGGAATACTTGCTCTCTCATAATCCAATTCTAAAGTTGATTCAACTTCCCACTATAAAGAATCAATTGAACTCTAGTATCCTATGTAAATAACAACGAAAAACCAAGTGCTTAGGTTCGTAACTTGCTATCCATTGCGTTCAGTCTCGCCATGAACTAGTGTCCTTAGTATAACAAGGTGAAATCTATCGGCCTTTTAAGACTACCTCTACTATCCTTGAGTTATAGATTCTCCTATTGTGTGTTCAATTGACATATCTTAGCTCTCAAAGAGCCTATGTCAAGTTTCCTTAAGGAACTACTATGGTCATAGTTATCATGAACACACCTCCTTAGGGTCACCTAAGGGGACACACTGTCTCAATCCTAGGAGATATCATGGTGTCTCTATTGAGAATACCTATTGTTACCAGCTTCCATCAATAATGACCTAATCTATAAGGAATATATGATCAGCTCAAAATCTCACCCATAGGTCAAAGCCACTACTAACTTCAACGTAAACTCAGTATTCTCTCAAGGTTGAGAGACAACACAATGAAGTAGTTTGGTGGAGTCATGACTACTTGATAGCCTTAAGTCTTAACTCACCATAGGTCCTGTCTAATGTGCAACTATACACAATAGTGCACTCACCATGGGAAACCCATCCCAATAGCTAAGACCAACCATCCCTCCAATTAGGAGGTGGTACACTACAATCTCTAATGGATTGCCAGGCTTATGAGCCGACTATGAACAAGTCATCTATTTGTAAGGAGCCCATGACTTAGATCTCCTGTGCAACTTCTAATGCACCTAAGGCACGTACAATGTAAAAGACACAGGCAAGAATGCTCATAAAGTATAATACATGGAATAAGAATAGGTAAGAGTGAAACTGGAACATCAATAAATAACTAATAAATTCCAAATTTATTACATCATGTCATGGTTTTAAGGACTCTATCCTAACATCACGTCATTGTGTTACTTGGTTTTTATCATAGATGACACCCAATCCAATCAATCATGACAACTCATCTTCATTTATGGTGTAGACACACTTATACGGTTGATCACATTGTTGTCCTATCTGGTTTTCATCATAGACCACACTTAGTCAAATATGTCCCAACAATTCAGTTTCGATTTCGACATAGACCAGACCTATACGATCAATCATGTAGTTATCCTATCTGGTTTTTGTCATAGACTAGACTCGTTTCGATTAATCACAATAACTCAATTTTATTTTCGGAGTAGACCGCATCTGTATGATTAGTCACATAGTCATCATATTTGGATTTCATTAGAGTTGGCACTTGAGCTAATCAATCACAATAGTTCAATATTGTGAAAGCATCGAGCGCACCTATATAATTGATCACGTCGTTTTCCTATCTGGTTTTCATCACAAACTGCACTTGGTGTGATTGATCATGACAATTTAGTATCATTTTCAGCGTATAACCCACCTTCACGATCAGTCATATCATTGTCTTGTCTAGTTTTCATCACAAATTGCACCTGATCTAATAGGTCCCAACAATTCAGTTTCAATTTCGGCATAGACTACACCTATACAATCGATCAAGTTGTTATCTTGTTTGGTTTTCGTCACAGACCACAACTAGTTCGATCAGTCATGGCTGCTTAGTTTCTTTTTTACATAGACCACATTTGTACGATTAGTCATGTAGTTGTCCTATATGGTTTTCTTCACATTCGACATTGGGTCTGATCAGTCACGAAAGTCCAATATTATTTTCGATGCAAATTGCACCTGTACAATTGGTCACGTCATTGTCATGTCTTGTTTTCATCATAGATGACACCTAGTTCAATCAGTCTCAATAGTTTAATTTTGATTTTGACATATACCAAGCCTATACAATTAGTCACGTTGTTGTCCTCACTGCTTTTCATAACAAATCATGCCCAGTCAGATCAGTCATGATAGCTTAGGTTTATTTTCGATGTAGATCACAACATTTGCATGATATATCACATAGTTGTCCTAAATTTTTTTTTTTTTTTTTTTGTCAAAGTGGGCACCCAATCCGATTTATTATGTTGTTGTCCCATCTGGTTTTTATCACAAACTACACCTGATCCAATCAATCATGAAAGTTCAGTACTTTTTCAACATAGAACGTACTTGTATGATCAATCATGTCGTTGTCCTATTTAATTTTCATCACAGACTATAGACGATCAGATAGGTCACGACAGTTCATTTTTAGCTTTAGCGTGGACAAGACCTATACGATAGATCATGTAGTTATCCTCTTTGGCTTTTGTGACATACCTTACTTGGTTCAAATGGTCATGACAACTCAGTTTCATTTTCGACATAGACCCCATCTATATGATCAATCACATAGTTGTCCTATCTGGTTTTTATCACAATCAGCACCCGATCCGATCAATCACATTAGCTTAGTATCATTTTTAGTGTAGATCACACCTATACTATTGGTCACATCATTATCCCATCTAGTTTTTTTACAGACGTCACCCGATCTGATTGGTCATGATAGTTCAATATCATTTTTGGTGTAAAACACACCTAGACAATCAGTCAAGTCGTTGCCCTATTTGGTTTTCATCTCAAACTGCACTAGGTTAGATATGTCATGACAATTCAGTTTTGGTTTCAACGTTGACTAGATTTATATGATTGATCACATTGTTGTCCAATCTAGTTTTTATCACATACCAAACTCGGTTCGATTGGTCACAATAGCTTAGTTTGGTTTTCAGTGTAGACCATATCTATACAATCAGTCATGTAGTTGTCCTATCTAGTTTTCTTCACAGTCAACACCCAATTTGATCGGTCACAATAGTTTAGTATCGCTTTTGGTGTTGAACACACCCGGATGATCGATCAAGTCATTGTCTTATCTAGTTTTCATAGTAAACCACACTCGGTCAAATAGGTCCAAACAATTTAGTTTCTGTTTTGGCATAGACCAAACTTATATGATCAATTACGTTATTATCTTGTTTGGTTTTCGTCATAGACCGAACTAGGTTTGATCGATCACAATGTATAATCAGTTTGTTTTTCGACATAGACTGCATCTATACGATCAGTCACAAAGTTGTCTTATCTGGTTTTCATCACAGACGACACTTGATCCGATCGATAACAATAGTTCAGTATCATTTTTGACATAGAACGCACCTAAATGATCGGTTAAGTCATTGTCTTATCTAGTTTTCATCACAGACCATACTTTATTAGATAGTTCTTAATAGTTCAGTTTTAGTTTCGACATAGACTAGACCTACACGATCGATCATGTCATTGTTCTTTCTAGTTTTTGTCATAAAGCAAACTCAGTCTAATTAGTCATGGTAGCTTAGTTTCATTTTCGTCATCAATTGTATCTATATGATTAATCACGTAGTTATTCTATCTAGTTTTCATTAGAGTCAGCACCAGATCTGATTGGTCATGACAATTCAGTAACGTTTTTTAGGTAGACCACACCTATACAATTGGTCACATCATTGTCCTGTTTGGTTTTTGTCACAGATGGCACCCAATCTGATCAATTAAGATAACTCTATTTCATTTTCGACATAGATCGCATCTATATGATTAGTCACTTAGTTGTTTTATTTTATTTTTGCTATAGTTGACATCCGATCCAATCGATCACAATAACTTAATTCATTTTCGGTGTAGATCACACCTATATGATCGGTCACATCATTGTCCTAACTGGTTTTTATCACATACCCTACCCGGATTGATAGGCCATGATAGCTCAATTTCATTTTTGGCCTAGACGACATCTATACAATCAGTCACATCATTGTATTGTTTGGTTTTCATCGTAGACCGTACTTGGTCAAATAGGTCTGAATAGCTCATTTGCAGTTTTGATGTAGACTAGACCTATATGATTAGTCACGTCATTTTCATGTTTGGTTTTTATCAGAGACTAAACCTGGTATGATCGATCATGACAGCTAAGCTTCTTTTCCAACGTAGATCGTATCTGTATGATTAGTGATGTGTTGTCCTACCAGGTTTTTATCATAGTTGGCACCTGATCTGATCGATCACAGAAGTTCAATATCCATTTCGACGTAGAATGCACCTGTATGATCAGTTAAGTTGTTGTTTTATCTAGTCTTCATCACAAATGGCACCCCGTCTGATCGTTAATGATAGTTCAGTATTGTTTTCGATGTAGAACGCACCTAAAAAATGATCGATTAAGTCATTATCCTGTTTGGTCTTCATAATTGACTACACCCTATCGAATAGGTCCTAATAGTTATGTTTCTATTTTGACATAGACCAAATCTATATGATTTGTCATTTCATCATCCAATCTAGTTTTCATCATAGATTAAACACAATCCGATCGGTCACGACAAGCCAATTTCGTTTTCGACATAGACCGCATCTATACGATCAATAACATAATTCTCCTATCTGGTTTTCATCACAATTGACACCTAATTTGATGGGTCATGACATTTCATTACCATTTTCAACGTAGACCGCATCTATATGATTGGTCACATTGTTGACCTGTCTGATTTTCATCATAGATGGCACCCAGTCTGATCAGTCATGATAACTCATTTTCATTTTCAGTGTAGACCTCACTTGTATGATTGATCACGTCATTGTCCTATCTAATTTTTATCACATAATGCACTAGCTCAGATAGGTGTCGATAGTCCAATTTCAGTTTCAGCATAGACTAGATTTATACAATTGGTCACATCATTGTCCTGTCTGGTTTTCATCACAAATAGGACTTGGTCTAATTAGTGACGACATCTCAATTTCATTTTTGACGTAAACCATATCTATATGATTAGTCACATCATTGTCCTATTTGGTTTTTGTCATAGATGGCACCTAGTTTAATCGCTCAAGACAACTTTGTTTCATTTTCAACATAGATCGTATTTTTTTTACGATTAGTCACCTAGTTGTCTTATTTGGTTTTCGCCATAGTTAGCACCTGATCCGATTGATCACGAGAACTTAGTTTCATTTTTTATGTAGACCACACTTGTATGATCGGTCACATTATTGTCCGGAGTAGTTTTTTCGCAGACTTTACCCGGATCGATCGGTCATAACAGCTCAATTTCATTTTCAACATAGATGACATCTATATGATCTATCACGTTGTTGTCCTTTCTGGTTTTCATCACAAACCGCACGTGGTTAGATAGGTCCCAATAGTTCAATTTCGGTTTCAACGTAGACCAGACCTATACGATCGGTTACGTCATTGTCTTGTATGGTTTTCGTCACAAACCAGACCTGGTCCTATTAGTCATGACAGCTAAGCTTTGTTTTTGGCATAGACTAGATCTCTACAATTAGTGACATGTTGTTCTATTTGGTTTTCATCACAATTGGCACCTGATCTGATTAGCCATGAAAATTTAGTATCGGTTTCGACATAGAATGCACCTATACGATCGATCATATCATTGTCCTGTCTAGTTTTTGTGATAAACTACACACGGTATGATAGTTAATGATAGTTCAATATCATTTTCGGCATAGAACGCACCTAGACAATCAGTCAAGTCGTTATCCTATCTACTCTTCACAATAGATTACACCCTATTAAATGGGTCTTGATAGTTTAGTTTTGATTTTGACATAGATCAAATTTATATGATCGGTCACGTCGTTGTCCTATCTGGTTTTTGTCATAGACTACACTTAATTCGATCAATCAAGATAGTTCAGTATTGATTTTGAAGTATAATGCAGTTGTACAATCGACCATGTTGTTGTCCTATATGGTTTTCATCACAAACCACACTCAGTCAAATAGGTCCTAGCAATTCAATTTCGATTTCGACATAGACCAGATCTATGTGATCGGTCACATTGTTGTCCTGTCTAGCTTTCATCACATAATAGACATGGTCCAATCTATCACACTTGCTCAATTTCTTTTCTGACATAGACCACATTTTACAATCAGCCACATAGTTGTCTTATTTTATTTTCATCAAAGTTAGCACCAGATCCGATCGATCATGACTGCTATGTATCATGAAAATGTAGACTACACCTGTACGATTGGTCACGTCGTTGTCTTGTCCCATTTTTATCATAAATGACACCCGATCCTATCGGTCATGACAACTCAGTTCTATTTTCAATGTAAACGGTAGTTGTATGATCGATCACATCATTATCATGTCTAATTTTCATCATGGATTACACCCAATCAAATAGGTCCCGATAGTCCAGTTTCAGTTTTGGTGTAGACTAAATCTATACGATTGGTCATGATAGTTTAGAATCGTTTTTTATATAGATCGCATCTATACAATCGGTAACATCGTTGTCCTATTTGGTATGTAATAGACTACACCCAGTTTGATCGATCTTGATAGTTTAGTATCATTTTTGAAATATGACACACTTGTACAATTGATCACGTCATTGCCCTTTTTTATTTTCATCACTAACTACACCTGGTTAGATAATTCTCAACAGTTTGATTTCAGTTTTGGCGTAGACCAAGCCTATACTCTCGATCACATCATTGTCTTTACTTATTTTTGTCACAAACTGTACCCGATCTGATTGGTCATGACAATTGAGTTTTATTTTCAGTGTAGACTGCATCTATACAATTTGTCATGTAGTTATCCTATTTGGTTTTTTTTCAATGTTGACACCTGATCTGATTAGTCACAACACTTTTAGTATGATGAAAATATAGACTGCACTTATATGATCAATCACATCATTGTCCTTACTGGTTTTCATCATGAACCATACACAATCTAATCAATCATGGCATTTGAGTTTTGTTTTCGACGTAAACCATATATGTATGATCAATCACATAGTTGTCTTATCAGGTTTTCGTCTATGATGACACTTGATCCAATTGGTCATAGTAGTTCAGTATCATGAAAACGTAGAATGCACCTGTATGATCGATCATATCATTGTCCTGTCTGGTTTTTATCATAAACTATACTCAGTCCAATCAGTCACGATAGTTCAATATCCTTTCTACATAGAACACACCTATATGATGGTCACATCATTGTCCTTTCTAGTTTTCATCACATACTACACCCAGTGAGGTAATTTCGAATAGTTTAATTTTGGTTTCCATGTAGACCAAACATATATGTTTAATCACATCATTGTCCTTATTGGTTTTCGTCATAAACTATACTCGGTCTGATTGGCCATGGTAGTTGAGTTTTGTTTTTGACGTAGACCGTATCTGTATGATTAGTCACATAGTTGTTCTATCTGGTTTTCATCATAGACTGTACCTAGTCTGATCGGTCATGAAAGTTTAGTATCATTTTCGGTGTAGAATGCACCTATAAGATTGACCATGTCATTATCCTGTCTGGTTTTCATTAGAAACCATGCCCGATCAAATAGGTTCCGACAGTTCAATTTCAGTTTCAACCTAGATCAGACTTATACGATTATCGATCACATCATTGTCCTGTCTGGATTTCATCACAAATCAGACCCGGGTTGCTTAATCATAGTAGCTCTGTTTCCTATTTGACGTAGACCACATCTGTACTATCAGTCACGTAGTTGTCATATCTTGTTTTTGTCATAGTTGACAACCGATCCGATTGGTCACAAAATGTCAATATTATTTTCGGTGTAAATCATGCCTATACGATTGGTTACGTCATTGTCTTGTCTAGTTTTCTTCATAGGCCACACCTGGTTAGATAAGTCCCGATAGTTCAGTTTCAGTTTTGACGTAGACCAGACCTATATGAGCAGTAACATCATTATCCTGTTTAGTTTTCTACACAAATCATATATAGTCTAATTGGTCATGAAAGCTTAATATCGTTTTCAATGTAGAATGCACTTATACCATCGATCATATCATTGTCCTATTTGGTTTTCATCATAGACCCCATCTGGTTAGATATATCCCAACAATTCAGTTTCAGTTTTGGTGTAGAACTGACTTATATGATTGGTCATGTCATTGTCTTATCTAGTTTTCATCACAAACCATACCCAATCCAATCTATCATGATAGCTCAGTTTCGTTTTCGGTGTAGACCGCATTTATACAATTGGTCATGTCATTGTCTTGTTTAATTTTAATCATAAAGTGCACCCGGTCAAATAAGCCCAGATAGTTCAGTTTCAATTTCGGCGTAGACCAGACCTATATGATTGCTCACATTTGTCTTGTCTAGTTTTCATGAAAGACCAGACCTGGTTCTATCGATCATAATAGCTTAGCTTTGTTTTCAGTATAGATCACATCTGCACGATTAATCATGTAGTTGTCCTAACTAGTTTTTGTCATTGTTAACACTTAATCCAATCGGTCACGATAGTTCAATATTGTTTTCAGTGTAGACCACACCTGTAAGATTGGTTACATCATTGTTCTATTTAATTTTCATCATAGATCGTACCTTGTTCGACCGATCACGACAGATCAGTTTTGTTTTTTGCATAGACCATATCTATACGATCAATCACGTAGTTTTCATATCTTGTTTTTGTCACAGTTGACACTTGATCCAATCGATCACGATAATTCAATATTGTTTTTGATGTAGACCATAATTGTACAATCGGTCATGCCATTGTCCTATTTGGTTTTCATCACAGACTACACCCAATCTAATTGATCATGACAATTCAATATCATTTTCGATGTAAACTGCACCTAAATGATCGATCAAGTTGTTGTCCTGTCTGGTTTCCATCACATACTACACCTGATCAAATAGGTCCTAATAGTTCAATTTTGGTTTCGGCGTAGTCCAAATCTATATAATCAGTCACGTTGTTGTCCTATCTAGTTTTTGTCACAGACTATACATGGTTCAATTGGTCATGACAACTCAATTTCATTTTTGGCATAGACCACACCCATACCATCGGTATCATCGTTGTCTTGTTTGGTTTTCATCATGTACCACACCTGGTCGAATTTGTCCTCTTTGGTTTTCATCACAGACCATATGTTGTCCGATTAGTCACAACAGCTCAGTTTTATTTTTGATGTAAACTGTATTTGTACGATTCGTGACATAGTTGTTCTATCTGGTTTTCAACACAATCGACACCCGATCCAATTGGTCACGATGTAATAAATTTGAAATTCATTATTTATTTAATAATGTTCTAGTTTCACTTTTATCTATCTTTATTCCATGTATTATACTTTATGAGCATTATTGCCTACATCTTTTGCATTGTACATGACATAGGTGTATTAGGAGTTGCACAGAGGATCTAAGTCATGGGTTCCTTATAAATAAATGACTTGTTCACAACCGGTTCATGGGTTTAGGCAACCCATTGGAGGTTGTAGTGCACCACCTCCTAATTGAAGGGATGGTTAGCCTTAGCTATAATGATGGGCTTCCCATGGTGAGTTCACTAGTGTGTATGGTTACACATTGGACAAGACCTATGGTGCGTCATGACTTAAGGCTATCAAGTAGTCATGACCTCACCAAGTTGTTTCATTGTGTTGTCTCTTAACCTTGAGAGAATATTGAGTTTGTGCTAAAGTTAGCAATGACTTTGACTTACGGGTGAGATCGTAAGTTGATCATATATTCCCTATAGATTGGGTCAATGTTGATGGAAACTGGTAGCAATAGGTATTCTCAATAGAGACACCATAATATCTCTTGGGATTGAGACAAAGTGTCCTCTTGGGTGATCTTAAGGAGGTGTGTTCATGAAAACTATAGCCATAGTAGTTCCTTAAGTGGGATTTGACATAGGCTCTTTGAGAGCTAAAATATGTTAATTGAATACATAATAGGAGGATTTGTAACTCAAGGATGGTAGAGGTAGTCTTGAAAGGTTGATAGCTTTCACCTTGTTAGACTAGAGACACCAGTGCATTGGGAGACTGAACATAATGGATAGCATATCACGGACTCGAGCACTTGGTATCTTGTTGTTATTTACATAGGATATTGGAGTCCAATTGATTCTCTATAGTGGGATGTTGAATCAAGTTCAGAATTGGATTTTGATGGAGCCAGTATTCTCATGGGTCCTAATGGTCCCTACTCTGAGCTCATATACCTTGTTGGCACAGATTATGAGTGTTGGATTGGCTCTAGGTTCATTTTTGTGCGTAAAAGCATTTTGGTAATTACGCAAGGTTGCAAAAGGGTAAGTGAACTAGGTCTTTGGATTAGGTAATTGATTAATTAGTAGGCTTTATTGGGTTATTTAATTAGTTAGAACCCATTTTAGGCTAGATTAAGTGACCCAAGCCCATGTGGGCTCAAGTCACTTAAGCCCACTTAGGAACCTTATAAATACCCCTTAGGGGTTAGGATTTCCATAGATTTTATCTTCCACTATCTAAAGAGATAGAGAGCTATAACTTCTACCCTCTTTTCCTTCCCATCGAAAGTGTGCCAAGATCAAGGTTCGAGTCATTGGGTGGAAGACTTCGGGTTTATGAGACTTCTGCAATTTCAAACTTCATCTTCACCATCTGGATTTAATTTAGAAACATCCGAATCTAAGGTATGGTTTTCATTAGCACTTTCTGAATCCATTTTAAAGTATAAAATGTTATTTTTCCATTGTGGATAGGATTTAGAAAATGCCTAGGATAGTTATGCATGTTCCTAACCTAATCTAGACTTAAGAAATGGACAGATCCGAGATTTTTCCTTTTGTTTCGACATAGACCAGACCTAGACGATCAGTCATGTCATTGTCCTGTCTTGTTTTCATCACAGACCGTACTCGGTTCAATCAATCATGGCAGCTCAGTTTCATTTTTAGCATAGATCGCATCTGTACGATCAATCACGTAATTGTTGTATTTGGTTTTCATCAAAGTTTGCTCCTGATCCGATGGTCACAACAGTTTAGTATTTTTTTTTTACTTAGACCGCACCTATACTATCGGTTGCATGGTTATCCTATCTAGTTTTCATCATAGAGTGCACCAGGTCTGATTGGTTATGATAGTTCATTATCGTTTTCGACAAAGAGTGCACCTGTACAATCGGTCATGTCGTTGTATTGTTTAGTTTTTGTCATGGACCTTACCTAATCTTATCGATAAGAACAACCTAGATTCATTTTTTGTGTAGACCATATCTATACGATCAGTCACATAGTTGTTCTATCCAATTTTTGTCACAGTCAATACCATATCTAATCGGTCATGACAATTCAATTTCGTTTTCAACGTAGACCGTACTTGGTTTCATTTTTAGCATAGATCGCACTTGTACGATCAACCACTCTATTGTCCTATTTGGTTTTCATCATAGATCGCACTAGGTCAGATAGGTCTCGAAAGTTCAATTTTGATTTCAGCATAAACCAAACTCATATGATCAGTTACATTGTTGTCTTGTCTAGTTTTCATCATAGATTGCACTCGTTTGGATAGGTCCCGACAATTCGATTTCGATTTTGACATAGAGTAGACCTATACGATCGGTCATGACATTGTCCTATCTGGTTTTTGTCATAAATCGTACCTAATCTAACCGATCATGATAATTCAATATCATTTTTGGCATATACTGCACCTGTATGATCAGTCACGTCATTGTCCTATTTGGTTTAATCATATACTGCACTTAGTTTGATCGGTTATGACAATTCATTATGATTTTTGGTGTAGACCGCACTTGTATAATTGATCATGTCATTGTCCGATCTAGTTTTCATTATATATCGCACACGGTTAGATTGGTCCCAATAGTTCAATTTCGGTTTCAACGTAGACAAGACCTACACAATCAGTCACATAGTTGTCCTCTCTGGTTTTTGTGGTAGATCGTACCTGATCCAATCGGTCACGACAACTTAGTTTCATTATCGACGTAAACCGCATCTATACAATAAGTCACACAACTGTCATATCTGGTTTTCATCACAATCGGCATCTGATCTGATCGATGACAACAATTTAGTATCATTTTTGACATAGATCACACCCGTACGATCGATGACGTCATTGTCTTGTTTGGTTTTTTCAACAGAATGCACTCATTCTGATTGGTCATGATAGTTCAGTATCATTTTCGACGTAGGACGCACTTAGATGATCAATCAAGTTGTTGCTTTGTCTGGTTTTCATCACAAACTACACCCAATCAAATATGTCCTAATAGTTTAGTTTTGGTTTTGATGTTGACCAAATCTATATGATCAATCACATCATTGTCCAATCTAGTTTTCATCACAGACCGAACCTAGTTTGTCCAATCATGGTAGCTCAATTTCATTTTCAGCGTACACCGCATTTGTACGATCAATCACATAGTTGTCCTAGCTGGTTTTCATTATAATTGACACCTAATTCGATCGATCACAATAGTTCAATATCATTTTTAGCATAGAACGTACCTGGATGATCGATCAAGCCATTGTTTTATTTAGTTTTCATAACAGACAACACTTGATCAGATAGGTCCTAATAATTCAGTTTCGATTTCAGTGTACACCAGGCCTATACAATCGATCACATTGTTGTCCTATTTGATTTTTGTCATAAACCGGACTAGGTTTGATTGGTCACAATAGCTTAGTTTTATTTTAGCATAAACCGCATCTGTTCGAGCAGTCATGTAATTGTCCTATCTAGTTTTTGTCAAAGTTGACACCCAATCCGATCGATAACATCAGTTCAGTATCATTTTTGGTGTAGAACACACCTAGATGATTAGTCAAGTCAATGTCTTATCTAGTTTTCATCACATATCGGACACGGTTCAACCGATCAAAATAACTCAATTTCATTTTTGGCATAGACTGCATCTATACGATCAGTAACATAGTTTTCCTATCTAGTTTTCATCATAGTTAGCACCCGATCCGATTGGTTATGATAGTTCAGTATCCTTTTTGACGTAGACCATACCTATATGATCAGTCACGTCATTGTCCTGTCTCTTTTTCATTACAAATGAAACCCAGTCCGATTGGTCATGACAACTCATTTTCATTTTTAACATGGATCGCACCTGTATAATTGGTCACGTCGTTATCCTGTCTAGTTTTTGTTATAGACCAGACTCGGTTTGATTGATCACGACAACTCAATTTCATTTTTAACGTAGACCTCATCTATTCGATCAATCACATAGTTGTCTTGTCTAAATTTCATCACAGTCGGTACCTGATCCGATTGGTCACGATAGGTCACTATCGTTTTTAGCATAAACCACACCTTTATGATTGGTCACATCGTTGTCCTATCTGGTTTTCATCACAAACTGCACCCGGTCTTATAGGTGCCGACTATTCAGTTTTGAATTTGGCATAGACTAGACCTATACGATCGGTCACATTGTTGTCTTGTTTGGTTTTTGTCACAGATTGGATACGATCCGATCAATTATGATAACTCAATTTTGTTTTTAGCGTATACTACATCTGTATGATCAACCACATAGTTGTCATATCTATTTTTCATCAAAGTCGACACCCAAGTCGATTGATCACGATAACTCAATATCATGAAAATGTAGACCACACTTGTATGATAGTCATGTCATTGTCTTGTGGTTTTCATCATAGACTACACTTGCTCTGATCGGTCACTACAATTTAGCATCAATTTCAGCATAGAATGCACTATATGATCGACCACGTCATTGTCCTATCTAGTGTTCATCACATACCACACACAATCAGATAGGTTCCGACCATTCATTTTTTATTTTGGCATAGACCAAACCTGTAAGATCAGTCACATCGTTGTTCTATTTGGTTTTCATCAAAGTCGACACCCAATTCGATTAATCATGATAGTTGAGTATCATGAAAATGTAGATTGTACCTGTACAATTGGTCACATCATTGTTTTGTTTGGTTTTCATCACAGACTACATTGGTCTAATCGGTCATGATAGTTTAGTATCGATTTCAATGTAGAACACACCTGTATGATTGACCACATGTGGTCCTATCTAATTTTCATCATAGACCTCACATAGTCAAATAAGTCTTGACAGTTCATTTTCGATTTCATCATAGACCAGAACTATATGATTGCTCACATCGTTGTCCTATTTGGTTTTTGTCATAGATGACACCCAGTATGATCAATCACGACAACTCATTTTCATTTTTGGCATGGATTGTACCTATATGATGGTCATGTCATTATCCTGTCTCGTTTTCGTCACATATTGGACCTGTTTCAATCAGTCATGGTAGCTCAATTTCATTTTTGATGTAAATCGCATCTATACAATCAATCACATAGTTGTCTTGTCTAATTTTCATCATAGTCAATACCCGATCCGATTGATCATGATGGCTCAATTTTGTTTTTGGCGTAGACCACATTTGTATGATCAATCACATCATTATCCTATTTGGTTTTCATCACAATTGGCACTCAATCTGATCGTTCATGATAATTTAGTATCGTTTTTGGTGTAGATTGCATCTATACGATTGGTTATGTTGTGGTCCTATCTAGTTTTCATTACATACTACACTTGGTCAAATAGGTCCCGACAGTTCAATTTTGATTTCGATGTAGACCAGGCCTATATGATCAATCACTTCATTGTCATGCTTGGTTTTCGTCAAAGACCATATGTGATCTAATCGATTACATAAGCTTAGTTTCATTGTCGAGGTTGACCGCATTTGTACGATCAGTCAGAGTACTCCTATATAGTTTTTTTCACTATCAACACTCAATTCAATTGTTCACGATAGCTCAGTATCGTTTTCGGCATAAATTGCACTTGTACGAATGATCACATCATTGTCTTGTCTAGTATTCGACACAAACTGCACCTGGTCTGATCAATCACAACAATTCAATATCGTTTTTTTTTACATAGAATGCACTTGTACGATCGAGCACGTTGTTGTCCTATCTAGGTTTCATCACAGATTGCACCTGGTCAAATAGGTTCTAATAGTTAAGTTTTGATTTCTACATAGACCATACCTATACGATTGGTCACGTTGTTGTCCTATTTGGTTTTCATCACAGACCGGGGATGATCTGATAGGTCATGGTATCTCAATTTCATTTTCAACATAAACCGCATCTATATGATTAGTCACGTAGTTATCTTATCTGGTTTTCATCATAGATGGTACCTGATCCGATCAATCACGATAGTTTAGTATTGTTTTCAACATAGACCACACTTGTATGATCGATCACGTCGTTGTCCCTATCTAGTTTTCATCACAGACCGAGCCCGATGAGATAGGTCCTGACACTTCAGTTTCGATTTTAGTGTAGACCAAACCTAAATGATGGATCACGTTATTGGCCTATTTGGTTTTCTTCATAAATCGTACTAGGTGTGATCGAAAATGTCAGCTTAGTTTCATTTTTGACGTAGTCTACATTTATACGATGAGTCACATCATTGTCCTATCTATTTTCATTACAATTAACACTCGATCCGATTGTTCATGATAGTTTAGTATCGTTTTTTATGTGGATTGCACTTGTATAATCAATCACGTCATTGTTCTATCTAGTATTTGTCAAAGATGGAAATTGGTCCGGTCAGTCATAATAGTTTAATATTGTTTTAGACAAAGAAAGCACCTGTACAATCAGTCATGTCATTGTCCTGTTAGGTTTTTATCGCCGATGGCACTCGGTTAGATAGGTCCTAATGATTTAGTTTTGATTTTAACGTAGACTAGAACCATGTGGTCGATCACATTGTTGTCTTGTCTTGTTTATGTCATAGACCGAAGATGGTTCAATCGATCATGGTTGTTCAGTTTCATTTTCGGCATAGACTGCATTTGTATGATCAGTCACACAACTGTCCTGTCTAGTTTTTTTCAAAGTCAACACCTGATCCAATTGATCATGATAGTTCAGCATCGTGAAAATGTAAACCACACTTGTACAATTGGTCACATTGTTTTCTTGCCTGATATTTGATTACTACCAAAAAGTGCTATTTTGTAGACCTAATTATAATGGTTTTAAGCACCTTTGTGTAGTAATCATATTCATTTAACCCAATTAATTTATTAAGGTCCTTAGTAATTGGTTTTAACCATTTTGTGGCAAGTTTACATGTTTTTATCAGCTTATGAATCAATTCAAGCATGCCAAATGATGGAGGAGCTAATTGGACAAGTTAAAGTAAGGATTTTGGAAGTTTACAGGCTTGAATTTCAAGTGGAAACACGAGCACAAGCAAAGAGAATGCAAAGAGGAAAAACAAGCAAAGTGAAGAAAATAGAGGACAACAGCTGCAGTCTTCTTTCGCACTTTTGGGGCACTTTCCGAAGTCCATTTTCTACATGCTATATACCATTTCAAAGCTCAGGAAGTCAAGAATCCAACACTTCAAACCGTGTATGATTTGGAGCTGAAATGAGGAATATATGGCCTTCGGAAGACAACTGCATCAAACCTTGCGAAAATTTCGCAAGGTGAATTTCTCCTTGCGAAATTTCGCAAGGGGATTTTCCTCATGGTGCGAAATTTTTCCATTTTGCAAGGTGAATTTCTCCTTGCGAAATTTCACAAGGAGGATTTAGCACCTTGCGAAAATGCCAAATTTCCTCTGTTTCTCCACGCACGCACCACCGACTTCCCAGATATTTTTAGCTTGATATTTTCTCATGTAAATTCCTTTTGTAACCTTGTAAGCAACCAATGAAAAGGTTGCTTTTGTAATAGCTCTTTTAATTTAGCTTGTTATTGTCTTTAAATAGAGGTGAAGAGCCTCAGACAAAAAAAGCTGGTAACCTGTAACTTTATAAGTTATAAGAGCACTTTTGTTTAGAAGCTTCTTTTCTCTTTTCTTTCTCATTTTCTTAGTAGCCAAACATCCTTGGAGGATGAAATCCCCAAGGATGAGAGGCTAAAACCTTTAAGTTTCTCAAATTATGGATGTTATGTGATGGCTTGGATGCAATCCCATGGAAATTTCTTGCACCTGGAAGGTAAGGTAGTCGTTTTTTCATTAATGGTTCATTAATGCAAAGTTTGGTTTTTATTTCCTTTGGACAACTTCCAACGGCCAATACTTGATAAGCTTTTGGATTTCTATCCATTAGTTATCTCCTACGAGCTATTGGAAGGTAAGGTTTTCAATTCCAAGTTTTGCATTAATCCATTAGAACCAATTTCAATGGCCATTGAAAGGTGAGTTTATCACATGGAATGACTTTGAGTTGCCAATATTTGGTAAGCTTTTGGCTTTAGACCATTAGTTATCTCTTACGAGCCATTCAAAGGAAGTCTAAGGTGAATAACCATTGATGAAATTCACTACCATCTGTTTTGCCATTTTAAAGGATTAAAACTTGATTTGCTAAATCCATACCGGTTCGGGAAGCAAGCATCACCATAGTTGCAACCCCAACGCGAGGAGCCTATCCTGAGATTTCCAATTTGCATAAGAGCCAGAGCATAGCTATCCTATCTTCGAGAAACTTGTTTTTACACCCTTTCATTTTAGTCTTTAATGTTAGCTTAAATTAGTTTAAATCTTTCTAAAACATTTACATCTTCTTTTAAAGCTAACATCCATAAGAAAATCACCTATTTTCCTAATTTGAATATCACTTGTGTTTGCGAAAACCCTTCCCAGTGAACGATCCTAGAACCACTATGCTATAGTAGCTTGGCTACTTTAGTAATAGTATTTAAGGTATAAATTTTGTTGATACGCCTTTAAAGCTAAGCTACCATGAGTTGCATCAATATTCGTCACATATTACTCTTGGTCTGATTGATCATGACAGTTTAGTATCGTTTTCAATGTAGAACACACTTGTACGATCAACCAACATCGTTGTCTTATCTTATTTTCATCATAGACCGTACCGGGTCAGATGGGTCTTAACAGTTCAATTTCTATTTCACCGTAGACCAGACCTTTATGATTGATCATATCATCATTCTACCTAGTTTTTGTCACAGACCATACCCGATCCAATCGACCACAGTAGCTTAGTTTCATTTTTAAGCATAGATTGCATTTGTATAATAAGTCACATCGTTGTCCTATTTAGTTTTCATCACAGTCGACACCTGATCTGATCGGTCATAATAGTTCAGTATCATTTTCAATGAGGTCCCACCTATACAATCGGTAATGTCGTTGTCCTGTCTAGTATTTGTAATAGATTGCATCCAGCTTGTTCGATCATGACAATTTAGTATTGTTATCAATGTAGAGGACACTTGCACGATCGATTACGTCATTACTCTTTCAGATTTTCATTATAGACCGCACCCGATCAAATAATTCCCAATAGTTCAATTTCGATTTCGATGTAGATCAGACCTATATGCTCGATCATGTTATTGTCCTTACTAGATTTCATCACAGACCGTACCTGGTCTGATTGGTCATGGCAACTGAGTTTCATTTTTAGTGTAGACCACATCTGTACAATCAGTCTGATAGTTGTCCTATCTGGCTTTTATCAATGTCGCCACTTAATTCAATAGGTCATGACATTCCAATACCATGAAAACATAGACTGCACCTATACGATCGGTCGTATCATTGTCCTTATTAGGTTTTGTAAAAAATCATACCCGATCTAAACTAGTCATGGCAATTAAGTTTCACTTTTGACATTGACCACATCTCTACGATTAATCACGTAGTTGTCCTATCTAGTTTTCATCAATGACGACACCCGATCCAATCGGTCACAATAGTTTAGTATCATGAAAACATAGACTGCACCTGTATGATCAGTCATGTCGTTATCTTGTCTGGTTTTCATCATAGACCGCACCTGATCAAATAATTCCCAACTGTTTTAGTTTCGACGTATACTAAACCTATCTATTCAATCACATCATTTTCCTTATTGGTTTTCGTCACAAATCGTACTCGATCCGATTGATCATGGTAGTTAAGTTTCATTTTCGGTGTAGACCGCATTTGTATAATTAGTCATGTAGCTGTCTTATCTGGTTTTCATCAATGTCGACACCTGATTCAATCGGTCACGACAATTCAGTATCATGAAAACGTAGACTGCACCTATATGATTGGTTATGTCATTGTCCTATTTTATTTTTGTCACAGACTGCACCTAGTCCGATCGGTCACAACATTTCAGTATCATTTTCTTTGTAGAATGCACCTATAAGATCAAACACATCATTGTTCTATCTGGTTTTCACAATAGATTTTGTCAAGTCAAATAGGTCTTCACAGTTCAGTTCTGGTTTTGATATAAATTATACATATACGATCGTCACGTCATTGTCCTATCTGATTTTCATAATAGACCAAACTCGATCAAATCAATCACAGTAACTTTGTTTCGTATTCGGAGTAGATCGTATCTGTATGATTGGTCACATAGTTATCATATCTTGTTTTCGGTACAATCAACAATTGATCTAATCAGTCATGAAAGTTTAGTATCATTTTCAACGTAGACCGCACTTGTATGATTGATCACATCCTTATCTTATCTAGTTTTCATCACAGACTACACTTGGTTAGATAAGTCCCGATAGTTCAGTTTCAGTTTTGGTATATACCAGACCTATATGATCAGTCACGTCATCGTTTTGTTTGGTTTTTGTCATAAATAGTACCCAGTCCAATTAGTCACGATAGCTCAGTATCGTTTTTGGCATAAAACACACTTATACCATTGGTCACGTCATTGTCCTGTCTGGTTTTCATCATAGACCGCACCTAGTTAGAAAGGTCATGATAATTTAGTTTTGATTTCAACGTAGACCAAACTTATAAGATTGGTCACCTTGCTATCCTATTTGGTTTTTGTCATAAACCATACTCAGTTCGATCCATCACAATAGCTCAATTTTGTTTTTAGCGTAGACCGCATCTGTATGATTGGTCACGTTGTTTACCTGTCTGATTTTTATTGCATACCACACCTGATTAGATAAGTCCAAACCAGTTTCAGTTTCGGCGTAGACCAAACCTATACAATCACTCACACTATTGTCCTGTCTGGTGATTACTACTCAAAAAGTGTTATTTCATAGCTTGTAAATAACTCTTTTAAACACTTTTGAGTAGTAGTTATTGCCTTTTAACCCAATTAACATATTAAGGACCTTTGCAAGCACTTCTAATCAATTTGTGTTAAGTTTTGGTGTTTTGATAGCTTTTTGATCACCAAAGCAATATGAGATTGAGGAGAGTTATTTGGAATCCATGGCAAAGCAATGGAAAGCTCAGAAACATGAAGAACCAAAGCTTTGAAGTCCTTTTCCATAAGCAAATCCGGAATGCAAGGAGGGGAAGTAAAGAGAAATCTGCCATGAAGCATTTTTTATGACAGTCATGTCAGCCACTTTTGGAGAACTTCCTGAAGTCCAATTTATGCATGCTATATGTCATTTCAAAGCTTAGGAAGTCAGCAATTCAATTCTTCAAACGGTGAGTAAATCGGAGCTGAAATGAAGGAGTTACAGCCATTGGAAGCCGAACACCGCAAGCTGAAAGCCAACTTCGCAGCGCTGCGAAATCAGCCTTTTGCTGCGAAGTGATTTCGCAGCCCTTTTTGTGCGTCTGCAAAATCTCACAGACCTCGTTTTCACTTGCGAAATGGTCCTTAGTGCTTCCTGATATTTGCAACTGACACTTTGAGATATTTTTCTTCATATTTTTGTTGTCTAAATCCCCAAACTCTCCTTGTAAGCCACCAATTATAGGATTCCTTAGCTATTAAGTTAGGAAAAATGGTGAATATCCATGTAATAATTATTATTTTAATTTTCATATAAATAGCTCTTGGGAGCCTGTTCCCAAGGAGGGACGACGGACCTTTTGTAAAAGTTTGAAAGAAAGTAAAATACAGAGCCTTTGCTCTGCCTTACCTTCTCACTTTGATTGTATTTTTCATTTACTAGTTATGCACTCTCTGAGGAAGTTTCCCCAGAGAATGACCAACTAAACCTTTAGTTCCTTGGAGCTAAGGTTACCGGGAAAGGTTCCAAGTGCAAGAATTAGTAGCTTTGTGGTTTCAGCCATGAATGAAGAGAAAGTGTGATCCTTTAGTGATTTCTATATTTTTAGTTAACTTAAAACGCCTTGGAGTCACCTGGGCCAACACTTGGTAAGGTAAGTGATCTCTGTCCATGGAGATGCACTAGTTTACCCCTTGCGAGCCTCTGGGAGGTGACTTGAAGGTAGGATTTTCTAGAATTGCCAACACTTGGTAAGCTTTTGGACTCCAAGGAGACATCCATTAGTTATCTCTTGCGAGCTTGAGAAGGGAAGTCCAAGGTTAAAGATCACCTTGAATGGTAAATGCTAAGTGAGAGGCACGAACCATTGCAAGTTGCATCAGTGAGAGGGGATTAGAGCTGAAATCCAATTAAGGATTTGTACAACGCCGGTTAGAGAATTGACTATATGTTAATTCTCTAATGCGAGGAAATGAACCAACTGGCCGGAACTACGTTTTTGCATGAGGAACCTCCCCTGTGAACCTAAATCTCCAAGGAATGTTTTTCTTCTTAAGTAATTTCCATTACTTACTGTGCCGTTAGTTTAAATCTAAACCTTTTTCAACCAAAGTTTGTGTTTTTATTTCTTAAGCTAACCTTGAAATGAAACAGCACCAATTCACTTTGAATTGGTATCATTGGTAATTTGAAAACCCTTCCCAATGAACGATCCTAGAGCCACTATGCTATAGTAGCTTTTTCTTTGCTACCCTAGTATATGGTGTAATAGGTTATAAATTTTGTTGATTACTCCCTCAATCAAGGAGCACCAGCTGGACACGAATCAGCTGAGACACCAATTCGGCATGAATCATCTGGTTTTCATGATAGACTAAACCCGATTCGATTAGTCATGGCAAATCAACTTCATTTTTTATGTAAATCGCATTAGTATAATTACTCACGTAGTGTTCTACCTAGTTTTCATCATAGTCGCCACCTGATCCAATCAGTCATGATAGTTTAATATTGTTTTCGACGTAGACTGCACTTATATAGTCACATCGTTGTCTTTTTTGGCTTTCATCATAGACCACACCCGATTAGATAGGTTTCGATAGTTTAGTTTTGTTTTCGATGTAGACCACATGTGTATGATCAGTCACGTAGTTATCTTATTTGGTTTTCGTCATAGTCCACACTCGAGTCGATTCGTCACGATAGTTCAATATTGTGAAAACATAGACTACACTTGTACGATTAGTCACGTTGTTGTCTTGTTTGGTTTTCATCATAGATTACACTCGATTTGATTAGTCATGACAGTTCAGTATCATTTTTGACATTGAATGCACTTGCACGATCGATCAAGTCGTTGTCCTTCTGGTTTTCATCACAGACCCCACCTTATGAAATAGGTTTTGACAATTCAATTTCAATTTCGACAAAGACCAAACCTATATGATTGGTCATGTTGTTTTCCTGTCTGGTTTTCATCAAAGATTGGACTCGGTCCGATCAATCACGGCAACTTAATTTCATTTTCAACATAGATCGCACCTGTACAATTGGTCACGTTGTTGTCCTATCTGATTTTTGTCACAGAATACACCAGGTTCGATCAGTCATGATAGTTCAGTATCATTTTTGGTGTAGAACGCACCTGTATAATTAGTCACATCGTCGTCTTATATAGTTTTCATCACACACCGCACCTGGTCAAATAGGTCCCACAAGTTGAGTTTCGATTTCAGCGTAGACCAAACCTATACAATCGATTATGTCGTTGTTTTGTTTGGTTTTCATCACAGATCAGACCCGATCTGATAGGTTGTGGCAACTTAATTTCATTCTCAATGTAGACCACATCTGTACGATCAGTCACACGATTATCCTATCTAGTTTTTGTCATATTTGGCACTCAATCTGATTAGTCATAACAATTCAGTATCATTTTCGACGTAAACCTCACCTGTAGGATTGGTCACGTTGTTGTCCTCTTTGGGATTCCTCTACACCCAACCCAATTGATCATGACAGTTTACTATCATTTTTTGTGCACAATGCACGTGTATGATCAGTAAAGTCTTTGTCCCATCTAGTTTTTTGAATAGACTACACCCGGTTATATAGGTCCTGATAGTTCAGTTTTGATTTTGACATAGGCTAGATCTATATAATTTTTCACGTCATTATCTTATCTCATTTTTGTCACAAAACGGACCCAATCCGATCGGTTATGGAAACTCTTTTTTTTTTTTTTTTTGCATAGACTACATCTATATAATCAGTCACATAGTTATCTTATTTGGTTTTCACCATATTCGACACTCGATCTGATTGGTTATGATAGCTCAATATTGTTTTCATGTAGACTACACCTATATGATCATTCACGTTGTTGTCTTATTTGGTTTTCATCAAAACCTACACCCGGTCTAATTAGTCATAATAGTTCATGATAAAACAAAGGCTATGAATAATTAAGGAAAATACCCAAAAGGGGGGGTGAATTGGGTTTTTCAAAATCTTTTTCCACACAATAATATATGCACAAAGTAAATAAAGGAAAGAGATAAAGTTAGAGAATTCAAACTCGGGTTTATAGTGGTTCGGCACTCCCTTGCCTACGTCCACTCTCCTCAATCTCCTAATCGAGTGAGGGTTCCACTAACTTGAAGCTTCAATCAAGCTTTCAATCTTCTTACACTTGGATTCCGGCTCCAATGGGCTCTTACACAATCTCTTCAAGATTTGAACCACTTGAAGGCTTTCACACTCAGTTTACACAAAGATGAAACTCTCAACCTAGCTTAAGGATGGCTCAAGTACAAGAGAAAGCTAAGATGATTTACAAGAGTGCACTAAGAATATGCAAGTGATGGTTTAATGCACTAAGAAAGAAATGAGAGCTTTTTGATCAAGAACAGGTAGGTAGGCTTTGAATGCAATTGTTCTCTTAGTCATAAATGAAGTGGAGCTCTCAATTTATAGGTTTCTAAGCTCGGGAGTCAAAAACAGCAAAAGGCAACCTCGTCCGATCGAGCTAGGGGTCGACCGGTTCACTAGCCGTTGGAGCATTTAATGCATGACAGGTTACCGTTGCCTCAACCGGACCTCGACTAGTACTCAACCAGTAAAGGAATCACCTCGACCGGGAAGAGAAGGCTACTGGGAGAGAGAGAAGGTTTTTAACCTTCCTCGACCAGTCCTCGACCGGACGACCTCAGCCGGTCGACCGGTTCCTCAACCGGTTGACCGGTTGGCCTTAGCCTTCGACCGGTTAAGCCTTTGGCCCTGAAAACCTATCCTTTTTTATTTCTTTCTTTTCCAATACTTAGGCAAGGTATTTGGGTGAGTTAATATGCCACTTTTGAATCAATTTGCCTAAGGTATATTTGATAAAACTCAGGTTTTAAAGAAAATCAAGTTTTAAATAATAAACCGAGTTTTCTAAGATGCATGAAAAGGTATGAACATCCTAAGTGCACTCATGCTATCATCTTACATTCATTTCCTATGATCTCAAGTCTTCCAAGCGTCTCAATCTTGTATCCATTTGGTCCTTAGATGAATTTTCGAGTTTATACCTGAGATTCTTAAACATTAAACCAATTAGTTACTTAACCATGGTTTGTTATCATCAAAACCCGATTAGGAGAACCCTTGGGCTAACAATCTCCCCCTTTTTTATGATGACAAACCTTGGTTATCTAGGAGAGAAAGAAATCTCCCCCTCAAACCAATCATGGATCAATCAAATGATAAGCAATGTAAAACATGAAGAATCAATGGATAAAAATATCATATCATATATATATGGAAATCTCACATGTACAATAAGATAGATATGACAATGATAACAATGACATGCATGAGAGACTCTTAGATCCTATAAATATCTCCCCCTTTGGCAACATAAAAAAGAAATGAAGGGGGATCCCAAACAAACTCAAGGCTGAGGAGGTGGTGATGGAAACACAGAACGTAGGTAAGCCATCATCTCCTTGTGCTGACTCTCCTGGCGGCTCTCAAGACGCTCAATCCTCTGTACGAGATGCTCAAACTAAGAGGTGAAGCTGACCTGATACTGATCGATGTGATCCTCCATGGAAGAAAAGCGAGTATCATGCACTATGGCTAACTCCTCCATACGAGTCCCTAGAGAGCTAATCTGTGCCGACAAATCCATCCAAGGTGGATAATCAGGAGCATGAGGAGCCTGAGATGGTAGCTTGGTAAATGATGGCTGAGATGAAGGGCCTGATGTGAAGGACGACTCAGTCATCATAGGCTCGGAGAAGGTAGCCTCAACATGAATGCCCTTTGACTGATGTGGAGGCGGAATGTCAAGCTCGAGCCCTTTCTGATCAAAGTCCCTCTGAGGATCCAACCCATCCTCCATCTCTCTGATCTCGGCCTTCTCCTCTACTCCGGGGTGTATCTTTAATCATGTCCTTGGGCCTGTCGCTCGGCTTTCCTAACCCAGGAGCCATCGGGTGCCTTCTCGAACTTCATGCACCCCAGAGACTGCTCATTATACGTGTCATAAGTGGTGGGGGCCTTAAAATTTGTCTCTCTACTCAAGTCGACCCGGGCATCCTTAAAAGCACGGGTAAGGAAGCGGCCGTAGGGGAGTACACGTGTTGAGCTCTTAACACAGGAGATCATGTGCATCATCATAAGGTAGCCAACATGAATCCATCTCCCGATGAGGATCAAGTCAACAATGAAAGCCTCAAGGTAGGAGACCTCGTCTCGATGTCCTCCACGTGGAAAGAGAATCGAACAAATCATATGGTGAAGGACTCGGCTAGTCATTGTCAAGCTGTGAGCCGATGGTTTGCCCATCCCCTGAGGATCGGCAAGTCCGCACAACCTCTGAACAGCCTCTCTAGGCTCAAATCCTGGCACAGTGGGCCACGCCTTGGCCTCATAAACATGGAGTCCAACCGAAGGGATGTCGAGAATGAGGTAGATGCTCTCGGGACTCAAACGGATCTCAACGACTCTCACAGTGGATAATACGGGTCCTCCAAGCCCGTAGGTCGCCCGAGAATAGAAAGCCCACACCAAAGTCGGGAAGACTGGCTCAGAGATCGTCACTACGGGCAACCATCCCATCCGTCCGAACAACCCCTCAAAGCCAAAGTGCTGAAGTTGGGAGAAATTGACACTTCTCCCTGGGACGACTTTCCTCTGAGCAAATTTTTGCTTGTAGCGCTGATAGTCCTCATTCGAACTGAAGAGTGCGGTGTCATACCTCACCTTTCGGCGAGCCTCAGTCTGCTCGGGCTGAGATGGCTCAACAGGGCACTTGCCCTGAGCCTTGGAAGTACCCGTCTCCTTTCGAGGAGCCATCCAAAATCCCAAAAAAAATGGAGATAAGCTCGGAGAACTGAAGCGAGCAGGCAAAGAGAAAAGACCAACTCGAATAAGCCCTAGGCGTGCGGGAAAGGAACAAAACCAGAATATGGCGCGCAATCAGAGAGGAACCTGTCCAGATTCGAAGTCCAAATCCGTCCAGAGATGAAACCCTAGCCTCAAAATCGTGTAAAAAATCACTCTAAAGCCTGAAATCGGTCCAAGGAATAGCCCAAATTGGTCTCTGAAGGCGGGAAGATGAAGAGGCTTCAAGGAATGGTGGAGAAAAGTGGAAGAAACTGATGCACGGGGGCCTTTTAAATTCCCAGCCTCGACGAACTGATCGATCGGTTACTCAACCGGTCGACCGCCTAGTCAACGGTCAATGGTCAAATTTTCCAAATTTTCTTGCATTTTCTTGTCTCGTGATCCTCCCCCTACCTTTTCCAGTTGACATCCCCAATTTTTTATGTTCAATGCCAAGGGAATTTTGAATTTTGGTTAAAAATTGACCCATTTCCTAAGGAATTTCTATATGATGCGTATGAGATGAAATTTATGCAATCATAATGCATTTCCAACAAGAATTCATTATACAAACATCAGATCAAAGAGAAATAACCCCTAGTTGTCTTCTAATATCGGAAAATTGTTCTTCACTTAGAGGTTTTGTAAAAATATCGGCAAGTTGATCTTTTGTGCTTACAAATTCAAGTGTAATGTCACCCTTTTGTGCATGATCTCTAAGAAAATGATGTCTAATTTCTATATGCTTGGTCCTAGAGTGTTGCACGGGATTTTTTGAAATATTTATGGCATTAGTGTTATCACATTTGATAGGAACATGCTCAAAAGACAAGTTAAAATCACTAAGTGTTTGTTTCATCCAAAGGATTTGTGCACAACACAAACCGGCTGCTATGTATTCGGCTTCCGCCGTTGACAAAGCTACCGAATTTTGCTTCTTACTATGCCATGAGACAAGTGTGTGTCCTCAGAAATGACAAGTGCCACTAGTGCTCTTTCTTTCAACTCTACAACCGGCAAAATCGGCATCCGAGAAACCAATCAATTCAAAGTTATCACCCTTAGGGTACCACAAACCAATATTCATTGTCCCTTTCAAATATCTAAGAATTCTTTTAATGGCACTTAAGTGAGATTCTTTAGGACAAGATTGAAATCTAGCACACAAGCATACACTATACATGATATCGGGTCTACTAGCGGTCAAATAAAGCAAGGATCCTATCATGCCTCTATACATAGTTGAGTCAATAGATTAACCTTTTTCATCCATGTCAAGCTTCATGGATGAGCTCATTGGAGTTTTCATCACCTTGGCTTCTTCCATGTTGAACCTCTTGAGAAGATCCTTTATATACTTTGCTTGATTGATGAAGGTTCCTTCCTTTAGTTGCTTGATTTGAAGTCCAAGGAAGAAATTGAGTTCTCCCATCATGGTCATTTCAAACTCACTATGCATACACTTAGAGAAATCTTCACAAAGAGAGTCATTAGTAGCTCCAAAAATAATATCATCAACATATATTTGAACTAGGAGCATATCCTTTTCTTTGGTTTTTATGAAAAGAGTTGTGTCAATTTTTCCCATTTTAAAACCCTTTTTCAAAAGAAATTTACTTAGTCTTTCATACCAAGCTCTAGGTGCTTGTTTCAAACCATAAAGTGCCTTTTTAAGTTTAAAAACATGGTTTGGAAAGTTAAAGCTTTGAAAACCGGGTGGTTGTTCAACATATACTTCCTCATTTATGAAGCCATTTAGAAAAGCACTTTTCACATCCATTTGGTATAGAATAAAGTCTTTGAAGCATGCAAAAGCAAGCAACATTCTAATTGCTTCCAATCTAGCTACGGGGGCAAAAGTCTCTTCATAGTCTATTCCTTCTTCTTGATTATACCCTTGGGCTACCAATCTTGCCTTATTTCTTACTATGATGCCATTTTCATCCATTTTGTTTCTAAAGACCCATTTGGTTCCAATAACACTTTGATTTGAAGGTCTTGGTACTAGTTCCCATACTTCACTTCTTTCAAATTGATTTAATTCTTCTTGCATAGCAATCATCCAATTTTCATCAACTATAGCATCTTTTATGTTTTTAGGTTCAATTTGAGAGACGAATGCAAGATTATTACAAATATTTCTAAGGGATGATATCTAGTTCTTACCCCACTTGATGGATTACCAATGATTTGATCTTGTGGATGGTTGATAACAAACTTCCAATCTTTTGGAAGGTCTTGGCTTGATTCACCTTGCACTTGTTGAGGAGGAGGTAGTGCCAAAGGTGATTCTTCTTTCTTGGGATCCTCTCCACTTTCTTCTTGTCGTCTTTTGTCTTCAATTTGCAATTTTCCCACGGAGGTCTCCAATCCTAAATCATCACCAAACTTTCTCTTTCTTGAAGAGAATAGTTAGATTCATCAAAAATAACATGGATGGACTCTTCTACAACCATGGTTCTTTTGTTGAAAACTCTAAAAGCTTTACTTGAAGTTGAGTAGCCAAGAAAAATTCCACCATCGGATTTTGCAACAAAATTTCCAAGATTATCTTTGGTGTTTCATATAAAATATTTGCACCCAAACGGATTCTACCTTTTTTCCCGATACTCGCCCGGATTCTACCATTTTTCGGTACTCACACTCATTAGACACAATTCCGGTACTCGCCAGGAAAGTTTTTCGTTACTCACACGGATTCTACCTTTTCTCGGTACTCGCCCGAATTCTACCATTTTTCGGTACTCACACTCATTAGACCCATTTCCGGTACTCGCAGGGACAATTTGTCGATACTGGCACGGATTCTACCTTTTTTCCCGATACTCGCCCTGATTCTACCATTTTTCGGTACTCACACTCATTAGACCCATTTCCGGTACTCGGAGGGACAGTTTTTCGATACTCGCACAGATTCTACCTTTTTTCCCAGTACTCGCCCAGATTCTACCTTTTTTCCCAGTACTCACCCGGATTCTACCATTTTTCGGTACTCACACTCATTAGACCCATTTCCGGTACTCGCAGGGACAGTTTTCAATACTGGCACGGATTCTACCTTTTTTCTCGGTACTCGCCCGGATTCTACCATTTTTCGGTACTCACACTCATTAGACACATTTCCGGTACTCGTTGAGAAAGTTTTTCGTTACTCGAACGGATTCTACCTTTTCCCTGTACTTGCCTGGATTCTACCATTTTTCGATACTCACACTCATTAGACCCATTTCCAGTACTCGGAGGGACAGTTTTTCGATACTCGCACAGATTCTACCTTTTTTCCCGGTACTCGCCCGGATTCTACCATTTTTCGATACTCACACTCATTAGACCCATTTCCTGTACTCGTCGGGATTGTTTTTCGATACTCGCACGGATTCTACAATTTTTCCCTTCCTTGCCCGGATTCTACCATTTTTCGGTACTCACACTCATTAGACCCATTTCTGGTACTCGCTGGGAAAGTTTTTCTTTACTCGCACGGATTCTACCTTTTCTCGGTACTCGCCCGGATTCTACCATTTTTCGGTACTCACACTCATTAGACCCATTTCCGGCACCCGCAGGGACAGTTTTTCGATACTCGCACGGATTCTACCTTTTTTCCCACTACTCGCCCGGATTCTACCATTTTTCGGTACTCACACTCATTAGACCCATTTCCGGTACTCGCAGGAACAGTTTTTCAATACTCGCACGGATTCTACCTTTTCTCCCGATACTCGCCCGAATTCTACCATTTTTTGGTACTCACACTCATTAGACACATTTCAGGTACTCGCCGAGAAAGTTTTTCATTACTCGCACGGATTCTACATTTTCTCGGTACTCGCCCGGATTCTACCATTTTTCGGTACTCACACTCATTGGACCCATTTCCGGTACTCGCAGGGACAGTTTGTCGATACTCGCACGGATTCTACCTTCTTTCCCCGTACTCGCCCGGATTCCACCATTTTTCGGTAGTCACACTCATTAGACTCATTTCCGGTATTCGCAGGGACAGTTTTTCAATACTCGCACGGATTATACCTTTTCTCCCGGTACTCGCCCGGATTCTACCATTTTTCGGTACTCACACTCATTAGACACAATTCAGGTACTCGCCAGGAAAGTTTTTCGTTACTCGCACGATTCTACATTTTCTCGGTACTCGCCCGGATTCTACCATTTTTCGGTACTCACACTCATTAGACCCATTTCCGGTACTCGCAGGGACAGTTTTTTAATACTCGCACGGATTCTACCTTTTCTCCCGGTACTCGCCCGAATTCTACCATTTTTTGGTACTCACACTCATTAGACACATTTCAGGTACTCGCCGGGAAAGTTTTTCGTTACTCGCACGGATTCTACATTTTCTCGGTACTCGCCCGGATTCTACCATTTTTCGGTACTCACACTCATTAGACCCATTTCCGGTACTCGCAGGGACAGTTTTTTAATACTCGCACGGATTCTACCTTTTCTCCCGATACTCGCCCGAATTCTACCATTTTTTGGTACTCACACTCATTAGACACATATCAGGTACTCGCCGAGAAAGTTTTTCATTACTCGCACGGATTCTACATTTTCTCGGTACTCGCCCGGATTCTACCATTTTTCGGTACTCACACTCATTAGACCCATTTCCGGTACTCGCAGGGACAGTTTGTCGATACTCGCACGGATTCTACCTTCTTTCCCCGTACTCGCCCGGATTCCACCATTTTTCGGTACTCACACTCATTAGACTCATTTCCGATATTCGCAGGGACAGTTTTTCAATACTCGCACCGATTATACCTTTTCTCCCGGTACTCGCCCGGATTCTACCATTTTTCGGTACTCACACTCATTAGACACAATTCAGGTACTCGCCAGGAAAGTTTTTCGTTACTCGCACGATTCTACATTTTCTCGGTACTCGCCCGGATTCTACCATTTTTCGGTACTCACACTCATTAAACCCATTTCCGGTACTCGAAGGGAGAGTTTGTCGCTACTCGCACGGATTCTACCTTTTTTCCCGGTACTCGCCCTGATTCTACCATTTTTCGGTACTCACACTCATGAGACCCATTTTCGGTACTCGCAGGGACAGTTTGTCGATACTCGCACGGATTCCACCTTTTTTCCCACTACTCGCCCGGATTCTACCATTTTCCGGTACTCACACTCATTAGACCCATTTCCGGTACTCGCCGCGAAAGTTTTTCGTTACTCGCACGGATTCTACCTTTTCTTGGTACTCGCTCGGATTCTACCATTTTTCGATACTCACACTCATTAGACCCATTTCCGGTACTCGCAGGGACAGTTTTTCGATACTCACACGGATTCTACCTTTTTTCCCGATACTCGCCCGGATTCTACCATTTTTCGGTACTCACACTCATTAGACCCATTTCCGGTACTCGTAGGGACAGTTTTTTAATACTCGCACGGATTATACCTTTTCTCCCGGTACTCGCCCGAATTCTACCATTTTTTGGTACTCACACTCATTAGACACATTTCAGGTACTCGCCGGGAAAGTTTTTCGTTACTCGCACGGATTCTACATTTTCTCGGTACTCGCCTGGATTCTACCATTTTTCGGTACTCACACTCATTAGACCCATTTCCGGTACTCGCAGGGACAGTTTTTTAATACTCGCACGGATTCTACCTTTTCTCCCGATACTCGCCCGAATTCTACCATTTTTTGGTACTCACACTCATTAGACACATTTCAGGTACTCACCGGGAAAGTTTTTCGTTACTCGCACGGATTCTACATTTTCTCGGTACTCGCCCGGATTCTACCATTTTTCGGTACTCACACTCATTAGACCCATTTTCGGTACTCGCAAGGACAGTTTGTCGATACTCGCACGGATTCCACCTTTTTTCCCACTACTCGCCCGGATTCTACCATTTTTCGGTCCTCACACTCATTAGACCCATTTCCGGTACTCGTAGGGACAGTTTTTTAATACTCGCACGGATTCTACCTTTTCTCCCGGTACTCGCCCGAATTCTACCATTTTTTGGTACTCACACTCATTAGACACATTTCAGGTACTCGCCGGGAAAGTTTTTCGTTACTCGCACGGATTCTACATTTTCTCGGTACTCGCCCGGATTCTACCATTTTTCGGTACTCACACTCATTAGACCCATTTTCGGTACTCGCAAGGACAGTTTGTCGATACTCTCACGGATTCCACCTTTTTTCCCACTACTCGCCCGGATTCTACCATTTTTCGGTACTCACACTCATTAGACCCATTTCCGGTACTCGCCGCGAAAGTTTTTCGTTACTCGCACGGATTCTACCTTTTCTTGGTACTCGCTCGGATTCTACCATTTTTCGATACTCACACTCATTAGACCCATTTCCGGTACTCGCAGGGACAGTTTTTCGATACTCACACGGATTCTACCTTTTTTTCCCGATACTCGCCCGGATTCTACCATTTTTCGGTACTCACACTCATTAGACCCATTTCCGGTACTCGTAGGGACAGTTTTTTAATACTCGCACGGATTCTACCTTTTCTCCCGGTACTCGCCCGAATTCTACCATTTTTTGGTACTCACACTCATTAGACACATTTCAGGTACTCGCCGGGAAAGTTTTTCGTTACTCGCACGGATTCTACATTTTCTCGGTACTCGCCCGGATTCTACCATTTTTCGGTACTCACACTCATTAGACCCATTTCCGGTACTCGCAGGGACAGTTTTTTAATACTCGCACGGATTCTACCTTTTCTCCCGATACTCGCCCGAATTCTACCATTTTTTGGTACTCACACTCATTAGACACATATCAGGTACTCGCCGAGAAAGTTTTTCATTACTCGCACGGATTCTACATTTTCTCGGTACTCGCCCGGATTCTACCATTTTTCGGTACTCACACTCATTAGACCCATTTCCGGTACTCGCAGGGACAGTTTGTCGATACTCGCACGGATTCTACCTTCTTTCCCCGTACTCGCCCGGATTCCACCATTTTTCGGTACTCACACTCATTAGACTCATTTCCGATATTCGCAGGGACAGTTTTTCAATACTCGCACCGATTATACCTTTTCTCCCGGTACTCGCCCGGATTCTACCATTTTTCGGTACTCACACTCATTAGACACAATTCAGGTACTCGCCAGGAAAGTTTTTCGTTACTCGCACGATTCTACATTTTCTCGGTACTCGCCCGGATTCTACCATTTTTCGGTACTCACACTCATTAGACCCATTTCCGGTACTCGAAGGGAGAGTTTGTCGCTACTCGCACGGATTCTACCTTTTTTCCCGGTACTCGCCCTGATTCTACCATTTTTCGGTACTCACACTCATGAGACCCATTTTCGGTACTCGCAGGGACAGTTTGTCGATACTCGCACGGATTCCACCTTTTTTCCCACTACTCGCCCGGATTCTACCATTTTCCGGTACTCACACTCATTAGACCCATTTCCGGTACTCGCCGCGAAAGTTTTTCGTTACTCGCACGGATTCTACCTTTTCTTGGTACTCGCTCGGATTCTACCATTTTTCGATACTCACACTCATTAGACCCATTTCCGGTACTCGCAGGGACAGTTTTTCGATACTCACACGGATTCTACCTTTTTTCCCGATACTCGCCCGGATTCTACCATTTTTCGGTACTCACACTCATTAGACCCATTTCCGGTACTCGTAGGGACAGTTTTTTAATACTCGCACGGATTATACCTTTTCTCCCGGTACTCGCCCGAATTCTACCATTTTTTGGTACTCACACTCATTAGACACATTTCAGGTACTCGCCGGGAAAGTTTTTCGTTACTCGCACGGATTCTACATTTTCTCGGTACTCGCCTGGATTCTACCATTTTTCGGTACTCACACTCATTAGACCCATTTCCGGTACTCGCAGGGACAGTTTTTTAATACTCGCACGGATTCTACCTTTTCTCCCGATACTCGCCCGAATTCTACCATTTTTTGGTACTCACACTCATTAGACACATTTCAGGTACTCACCGGGAAAGTTTTTCGTTACTCGCACGGATTCTACATTTTCTCGGTACTCGCCCGGATTCTACCATTTTTCGGTACTCACACTCATTAGACCCATTTTCGGTACTCGCAAGGACAGTTTGTCGATACTCGCACGGATTCCACCTTTTTTCCCACTACTCGCCCGGATTCTACCATTTTTCGGTCCTCACACTCATTAGACCCATTTCCGGTACTCGTAGGGACAGTTTTTTAATACTCGCACGGATTCTACCTTTTCTCCCGGTACTCGCCCGAATTCTACCATTTTTTGGTACTCACACTCATTAGACACATTTCAGGTACTCGCCGGGAAAGTTTTTCGTTACTCGCACGGATTCTACATTTTCTCGGTACTCGCCCGGATTCTACCATTTTTCGGTACTCACACTCATTAGACCCATTTTCGGTACTCGCAAGGACAGTTTGTCGATACTCTCACGGATTCCACCTTTTTTCCCACTACTCGCCCGGATTCTACCATTTTTCGGTACTCACACTCATTAGACCCATTTCCGGTACTCGCCGCGAAAGTTTTTCGTTACTCGCACGGATTCTACCTTTTCTTGGTACTCGCTCGGATTCTACCATTTTTCGATACTCACACTCATTAGACCCATTTCCGGTACTCGCAGGGACAGTTTTTCGATACTCACACGGATTCTACCTTTTTTTCCCGATACTCGCCCGGATTCTACCATTTTTCGGTACTCACACTCATTAGACCCATTTCCGGTACTCGTAGGGACAGTTTTTTAATACTCGCACGGATTCTACCTTTTCTCCCGGTACTCGCCCGAATTCTACCATTTTTGGTACTCACACTCATTAGACACATTTCAGGTACTCGCCGGGAAAGTTTTTCGTTACTCGCACGGATTCTACATTTTCTCGGTACTCGCCCGGATTCTACCATTTTTCGTACTCACACTCATTAGACCCATTTCCGGTACTCGCAGGGACAGTTTTTTAATACTCGCACGGATTCTACCTTTTCTCCCGATACTCGCCCGAATTCTACCATTTTTTGGTACTCACACTCATTAGACACATTTCAGGTACTCACCAGGAAAGTTTTTCGTTACTCGCACGGATTCTACATTTTCTCGGTACTCGCCCGGATTCTACCATTTTTCGGTACTCACACACATTAGACCCATTTTCGGTACTCGCAGGGACAGTTTGTCGATACTCGCACGGATTCTACCTTCTTTCCCCGTACTCGCCCGGATTCTACCATTTTTCGGTACTCACACTCATTAGACTCATTTCCGGTATTCGTAGGGACAGTTTTTCAATACTCGCACGGATTATACCTTTTCTCCCAGTACTCGCCCGGATTCTACCATTTTTCGATACTCACACTCATTAGACACAATTCAGGTACTCGCCAAGAAAGTTTTTCGTTACTCGCACGATTCTACATTTTCTCGGTACTCGCCCGGATTCTACCATTTTTCGGTACTCACACTCATTAGACCCATTTCCGGTACTCGCAGGGACAGTTTGTCACTACTCGCATGGATTCTAACCTTTTTTCCCGGTACTCGCCCTGATTCCACCATTTTTCAGTACTCACTCATTAGACCCATTTTCGGTACTTGTCAGGAAAGTTTTTCGTTACTCGCACGGATTCTACCTTTTCTTGGTACTCGCTCGGATTCTACCATTTTTCGATACACACACTCATTAGACCCATTTCCGGTACTCGCAGGGACAGTTTTTCGATACTCACACGGATTCTACCTTTTTTCCCGATACTCGCCCGGATTCTACCATTTTTCGGTACTCACACTCATTAGACCCATTTCCGGTACTCGTAGGGACAGTTTTTTAATACTCGCACGGATTCTACCTTTTCTCCCGGTACTCGCCCGAATTCTACCATTTTTTGGTACTCACACTCATTAGACACATTTTAGGTACTCGCCGGGAAAGTTTTTCGTTACTCGCACGGATTCTACATTTTCTCGGTACTCGCCCGGATTCTACCATTTTTCGGTACTCACACTCATTAGACCCATTTCCGGTACTCGCAGGGACAGTTTTTTAATACTCGCACGGATTCTACCTTTTCTCCCGATACTCGCCCGAATTCTACCATTTTTTGGTACTCACACTCATTAGACACATTTCAGGTACTCACCGGGAAAGTTTTTCGTTACTCGCACGGATTCTACATTTTCTCGGTACTCGCCCGGATTCTACCATTTTTCGGTACTCACACTCATTAGACCCATTTCCGGTACTCGCAGGGACAGTTTTTTAATACTCGCACGGATTCTACCTTTTCTCCCGATACTCGCCCGAATTCTACCATTTTTTGGTACTCACACTCATTAGACACATTTCAGGTACTCACCGGGAAAGTTTTTCGTTACTCGCACGGATTCTACATTTTCTCGGTACTCGCCCGGATTCTACCATTTTTCGGTACTCACACTCATTAGACCCATTTTCGGTACTCGCAAGGACAGTTTGTCGATACTCGCACGGATTCCACCTTTTTTCCCACTACTCGCCCGGATTCTACCATTTTTCGGTCCTCACACTCATTAGACCCATTTCCGGTACTCGCCGCGAAAGTTTTTCGTTACTCGCACGGATTCTACCTTTTCTTGGTACTCGCTCGGATTCTACCATTTTTCGATACTCACACTCATTAGACCCATTTCCGGTACTCGCAGGGACAGTTTTTCGATACTCACACGGATTCTACCTTTTTTCCCGATACTCGCCCGGATTCTACCATTTTTCGGTACTCACACTCATTAGACCCATTTCCGGTACTCGCAGGGACAGTTTTTTAATACTCGCACGGATTCTACCTTTTCTCCCGGTACTCGCCCGAATTCTACCATTTTTTGGTACTCACACTCATTAGACACATTTCAGGTACTCGCCGGGAAAGTTTTTCGTTACTCGCACGGATTCTACATTTTCTCGGTACTCGCCTGGATTCTACCATTTTTCGGTACTCACACTCATTAGACCCATTTCCGGTACTCGCAGGGACAGTTTTTTAATACTCGCACGGATTCTACCTTTTCTCCCGATACTCGCCCGAATTCTACCATTTTTTGGTACTCACACTCATTAGACACATTTCAGGTACTCACCGGGAAAGTTTTTCGTTACTCGCACGGATTCTACATTTTCTCGGTACTCGCCCGGATTCTACCATTTTTCGGTACTCACACTCATTAGACCCATTTTCGGTACTCGCAAGGACAGTTTGTCGATACTCGCACGGATTCCACCTTTTTTCCCACTACTCGCCCGGATTCTACCATTTTTCGGTCCTCACACTCATTAGACCCATTTCCGGTACTCGTAGGGACAGTTTTTTAATACTCGCACGGATTCTACCTTTTCTCCCGGTACTCGCCCGAATTCTACCATTTTTTGGTACTCACACTCATTAGACACATTTCAGGTACTCGCCGGGAAAGTTTTTCGTTACTCGCACGGATTCTACATTTTCTCGGTACTCGCCCGGATTCTACCATTTTTCGGTACTCACACTCATTAGACCCATTTTCGGTACTCGCAAGGACAGTTTGTCGATACTCTCACGGATTCCACCTTTTTTCCCACTACTCGCCCGGATTCTACCATTTTTCGGTACTCACACTCATTAGACCCATTTCCGGTACTCGCCGCGAAAGTTTTTCGTTACTCGCACGGATTCTACCTTTTCTTGGTACTCGCTCGGATTCTACCATTTTTCGATACTCACACTCATTAGACCCATTTCCGGTACTCGCAGGGACAGTTTTTCGATACTCACACGGATTCTACCTTTTTTTCCCGATACTCGCCCGGATTCTACCATTTTTCGGTACTCACACTCATTAGACCCATTTCCGGTACTCGTAGGGACAGTTTTTTAATACTCGCACGGATTCTACCTTTTCTCCCGGTACTCGCCCGAATTCTACCATTTTTTGGTACTCACACTCATTAGACACATTTCAGGTACTCGCCGGGAAAGTTTTTCGTTACTCGCACGGATTCTACATTTTCTCGGTACTCGCCCGGATTCTACCATTTTTCGTACTCACACTCATTAGACCCATTTCCGGTACTCGCAGGGACAGTTTTTTAATACTCGCACGGATTCTACCTTTTCTCCCGATACTCGCCCGAATTCTACCATTTTTTGGTACTCACACTCATTAGACACATTTCAGGTACTCACCAGGAAAGTTTTTCGTTACTCGCACGGATTCTACATTTTCTCGGTACTCGCCCGGATTCTACCATTTTTCGGTACTCACACACATTAGACCCATTTTCGGTACTCGCAGGGACAGTTTGTCGATACTCGCACGGATTCTACCTTCTTTCCCCGTACTCGCCCGGATTCTACCATTTTTCGGTACTCACACTCATTAGACTCATTTCCGGTATTCGTAGGGACAGTTTTTCAATACTCGCACGGATTATACCTTTTCTCCCAGTACTCGCCCGGATTCTACCATTTTTCGATACTCACACTCATTAGACACAATTCAGGTACTCGCCAAGAAAGTTTTTCGTTACTCGCACGATTCTACATTTTCTCGGTACTCGCCCGGATTCTACCATTTTTCGGTACTCACACTCATTAGACCCATTTCCGGTACTCGCAGGGACAGTTTGTCACTACTCGCATGGATTCTACCTTTTTCCCGGTACTCGCCCTGATTCCACCATTTTTCAGTACTCACTCATTAGACCCATTTTCGGTACTTGTCAGGAAAGTTTTTCGTTACTCGCACGGATTCTACCTTTTCTTGGTACTCGCTCGGATTCTACCATTTTTCGATACACACACTCATTAGACCCATTTCCGGTACTCGCAGGGACAGTTTTTCGATACTCACACGGATTCTACCTTTTTTCCCGATACTCGCCCGGATTCTACCATTTTTCGGTACTCACACTCATTAGACCCATTTCCGGTACTCGTAGGGACAGTTTTTTAATACTCGCACGGATTCTACCTTTTCTCCCGGTACTCGCCCGAATTCTACCATTTTTTGGTACTCACACTCATTAGACACATTTTAGGTACTCGCCGGGAAAGTTTTTCGTTACTCGCACGGATTCTACATTTTCTCGGTACTCGCCCGGATTCTACCATTTTTCGGTACTCACACTCATTAGACCCATTTCCGGTACTCGCAGGGACAGTTTTTTAATACTCGCACGGATTCTACCTTTTCTCCCGATACTCGCCCGAATTCTACCATTTTTTGGTACTCACACTCATTAGACACATTTCAGGTACTCACCGGGAAAGTTTTTCGTTACTCGCACGGATTCTACATTTTCTCGGTACTCGCCCGGATTCTACCATTTTTCGGTACTCACACTCATTAGACCCATTTCCGGTACTCGCAGGGACAGTTTTTTAATACTCGCACGGATTCTACCTTTTCTCCCGATACTCGCCCGAATTCTACCATTTTTTGGTACTCACACTCATTAGACACATTTCAGGTACTCACCGGGAAAGTTTTTCGTTACTCGCACGGATTCTACATTTTCTCGGTACTCGCCCGGATTCTACCATTTTTCGGTACTCACACTCATTAGACCCATTTTCGGTACTCGCAAGGACAGTTTGTCGATACTCGCACGGATTCCACCTTTTTTCCCACTACTCGCCCGGATTCTACCATTTTTCGGTCCTCACACTCATTAGACCCATTTCCGGTACTCGCCGCGAAAGTTTTTCGTTACTCGCACGGATTCTACCTTTTCTTGGTACTCGCTCGGATTCTACCATTTTTCGATACTCACACTCATTAGACCCATTTCCGGTACTCGCAGGGACAGTTTTTCGATACTCACACGGATTCTACCTTTTTTCCCGATACTCGCCCGGATTCTACCATTTTTCGGTACTCACACTCATTAGACCCATTTCCGGTACTCGCAGGGACAGTTTTTTAATACTCGCACGGATTCTACCTTTTCTCCCGGTACTCGCCCGAATTCTACCATTTTTTGGTACTCACACTCATTAGACACATTTCAGGTACTCGCCGGGAAAGTTTTTCGTTACTCGCACGGATTCTACATTTTCTCGGTACTCGCCCGGATTCTACCATTTTTCGGTACTCACACTCATTAGACCCATTTCCGGTACTCGCAGGGACAGTTTTTTAATACTTGCACGGATTCTACCTTTTCTCCCGATACTCGCCCGAATTCTACCATTTTTTGGTACTCACACTCATTAGACACATTTCAGGTACTCACCGGGAAAGTTTTTCGTTACTCGCACGGATTCTACATTTTCTCGGTACTCGCCCGGATTCTACCATTTTTCGGTACTCACACTCATTAGACCCATTTTCGGTACTCGCAAGGACAGTTTGTCGATACTCGCACGGATTCCACCTTTTTTCCCACTACTCGCCCGGATTCTACCATTTTTCGGTCCTCACACTCATTAGACCCATTTCCGGTACTCGCCGCGAAAGTTTTTCGTTACTCGCACGGATTCTACCTTTTCTTGGTACTCGCTCGGATTCTACCATTTTTCGATACTCACACTCATTAGACCCATTTCCGGTACTCGCAGGGACAGTTTTTCGATACTCACACGGATTCTACCTTTTTTCTCGATACTCGCCCGAATTCTACCATTTTTCGGTACTCACACTCATTAGACCCATTTCCGGTACTCGCAGGGACAGTTTTTTAATACTCGCACGGATTCTACCTTTTCTCCCGGTACTCGCCCGAATTCTACCATTTTTTGGTACTCACACTCATTAGACACATTTCAGGTACTCGCCGGGAAAGTTTTTCGTTACTCGCACGGATTCTACATTTTCTCGGTACTCGCCCGGATTCTACCATTTTTCGGTACTCACACTCATTAGACCCATTTCCGGTACTCGCAGGGACAGTTTTTTAATACTCGCACGGATTCTACCTTTTCTCCCGATATTCGCCCGAATTCTACCATTTTTTGGTACTCACACTCATTAGACACATTTCAGGTACTCGCCGAGAAAGTTTTTCGTTACTCGCACGGATTCTACATTTTCTCGGTACTCGCCCGGATTCTACCATTTTTCGGTACTCACACTCATTAGACCCATTTTCGGTACTCGCAGGGACAGTTTGTCGATACTCGCACGGATTCTACCTTCTTTCCCCGTACTCGCCCGGATTCTACCATTTTTCGGTACTCACACTCATTAGACTCATTTCCGGTATTCGTAGGGACAGTTTTTCAATACTCGCACGGATTATACCTTTTCTCCCAGTACTCGCCCGGATTCTACCATTTTTCGGTACTCACACTCTTTAGACACAATTCAGGTACTCGCCAGGAAAGTTTTTCGTTACTCGCACGATTCTACATTTTGTCGGTACTCGCCCGGATTCTACCATTTTTCGGTACTCACACTCATTAGACCCATTTCCGGTACTCGCAGGGAGAGTTTGTCGCTACTCGCACGGATTCTACCTTTTTTCCCGGTACTCGCCCTGATTCTACCATTTTTCGGTACTAACACTCATTAGACCCATTTTCGGTACTCGCTGGGAAAGTTTTTCGTCACTCGCACGGATTCTACCTTTTCTTGGTACTCACTCGGATTCTACCATTTTTCGATACTCACACTCATTAGACTCATTTCCGGTACTCCCAGGGACAGTTTTTCGATACTCGCACGGATTCTACCTTTTTTCCCGATACTCGCCCGGAATCTACCATTTTTCAGTATTCACACTCATTAGACCCATTTCCGGTACTCGTAGGGACAGTTTTTCAATACTTGCAAGGATTCTACCTTTTCTCCCGGTACTCGCCCGAATTCTACCATTTTTTGGTACTCACACTCATTAGACGGATTTCAGGTATTCGCCGGGAAAGTTTTTCATTACTCGCACAGATTCTACATTTTCTCAATAGCCGCCCGAATTCTACCATTTTTCGGTACTCACACTCATTAGACCCATTTCAGGTACTCGCCAGGAAAGTTTTTCGTTACTCGCACGATTCTACATTTTCTCGGTACTCGCCCGGATTCTACCATTTTTCGGTACTCACACTCATTAGACCCATTTCCGGTACTCGCAGGGACAGTTTTTCGATACTCGCACGGATTCTTCCTTTTTCCCGATACTCGCCCGGATTCTACTATTTTTCGGTACTCACACTCATTGGACCCATTTCCGGTACTCGCCCAGATTCTACCATTTTTCGATACTCACACTCATTAGACCCATTTCCGGTACGCGCAGGGACAGTTTTTCGATACTGGCACGGATTCCACCTTTTTTCTCGGTACTCGCCCGGATTCTACCATTTTTCGGTACTCACACTCATTAGACACATTTCCGGTACTCGTTGAGAAAGTTTTTCGTTACTCGAACGGATTCTACCTTTTCCCGGTACTTGCCTGGACTCTACCATTTTTCGATACTCACACTCATTAGACCCATTTCCAGTACTCGGAGGGACAGTTTTTCGATACTCGCACAGATTCTACCTTTTTTCCCGGTACTTGCCCGGATTCTACCATTTTTCGATACTCACACTCATTAGACCCATTTCCTGTACTCGTCGGGATTGTTTTTCGATACTCGCATGGATTCTACCATTTTTCCCGTTCCTTGCCCGGATTCTACCATTTTTCGGTACTCACACTCATTAGACCCATTTCAGGTACTCGCCGGGAAAGTTTTTCGTTACTCGCACGGATTCTACATTTTCTCGGTACTCGCCCGGATTCTACCATTTTTCGGTACTCACACTCATTAGACCCATTTTCGGTACTCGCAAGGACAGTTTGTCGATACTCGCACGGATTCCACCTTTTTTCCCACTACTCGCCCGGATTCTACCATTTTTCGGTCCTCACACTCATTAGACCCATTTCCGGTACTCGTAGGGACAGTTTTTTAATACTCGCACGGATTCTACCTTTTCTCCCGATACTCGCCCGAATTCTACCATTTTTTGGTACTCACACTCATTAGACACATTTCAGGTACTCGCCGAGAAAGTTTTTCGTTACTCGCACGGATTCTACATTTTCTCGGTACTCGCCCGGATTCTACCATTTTTCGGTACTCACACTCATTAGACCCATTTTCGGTACTCGCAAGGACAGTTTGTCGATACTCGCACGGATTCCACCTTTTTTCCCACTACTCGCCCGGATTCTACCATTTTTCGGTCCTCACACTCATTAGACCCATTTCCGGTACTCGCCGCGAAAGTTTTTCGTTACTCGCACGAATTCTACCTTTTCTTGGTACTCGCTCGGATTCTACCATTTTTCGATACTCACACTCATTAGACCCATTTCCGGTACTCGCAGGGACAGTTTTTCGATACTCACACGGATTCTACCTTTTTTCCCGATACTCGCCCGGATTCTACCATTTTTCGGTACTCACACTCATTAGACCCATTTCCGGTACTCGCAGGGACAGTTTTTTAATACTCGCACGGATTCTACCTTTTCTCCCGGTACTCGCCCGAATTCTACCATTTTTTGGTACTCACACTCATTAGACACATTTCAAGTACTCGCCGGGAAAGTTTTTCGTTACTCGCACGGATTCTACATTTTCTCGGTACTCGCCCGGATTCTACCATTTTTCGGTACTCACACTCATTAGACCCATTTCCGGTACTCGCAGGGACAGTTTTTTAATACTCGCACGGATTCTACCTTTTCTCCCGAAACTCGCCCGAATTCTACCATTTTTTGGTACTCACACTCATTAGACACATTTCAGGTACTCGCCGAGAAAGTTTTTCGTTACTCGCACGGATTCTACATTTTCTCGGTACTCGCCCGGATTCTACCATTTTTCGGTACTCACACTCATTAGACCCATTTTCGGTACTCGCAGGGACAGTTTGTCGATACTCGCACGGATTCTACCTTCTTTCCCCGTACTCGCCCGGATTCTACCATTTTTCGGTACTCACACTCATTAGACTCATTTCCGGTATTCGTAGGGACAGTTTTTCAATACTCGCACGGATTATACCTTTTCTCCCAGTACTCGCCCGGATTCTACCATTTTTCGGTACTCACACTCATTAGACACAATTCAGGTACTCGCCAGGAAAGTTTTTCGTTACTCGCACGATTCTACATTTTGTCGGTACTCGCCCGGATTCTACCATTTTTCGGAACTCACACTCATTAGACCCATTTCCGGTACTCGCAGGGAGAGTTTGTCGCTACTCGCACGGATTCTACCTTTTTTCCCGGTACTCGCCCTGATTCTACCATTTTTCGGTACTAACACTCATTAGACCCATTTTCTGTACTCGCTGGGAAAGTTTTTCGTCACTCGCACGGATTCTACCTTTTCTTGGTACTCACTCGGATTCTACCATTTTTCGATACTCACACTCATTAGACTCATTTCCGGTACTCCCAGGGACAGTTTTTCGATACTCGCACGGATTCTACCTTTTTTTCCCGATACTCGCCCGGAATCTACCATTTTTCAGTATTCACACTCATTAGACCCATTTCCGGTACTCGTAGGGACAGTTTTTCAATACTTGCAAGGATTCTACCTTTTCTCCCGGTACTCGCCCGAATTCTACCATTTTTTGGTACTCACACTCATTAGACGGATTTCAGGTATTCGCCGGGAAAGTTTTTCATTACTCGCACAGATTCTACATTTTCTCAATAGCCGCCCGAATTCTACCATTTTTCGGTACTCACACTCATTAGACCCATTTCAGGTACTCGCCAGGAAAGTTTTTCGTTACTCGCACGATTCTACATTTTCTCGGTACTCGCCCGGATTCTACCATTTTTCGGTACTCACACTCATTAGACCCATTTCCGGTACTCGCAGGGACAGTTTTTCGATACTCGCACGGATTCTTCCTTTTTCCCGATACTCGCCCGGATTCTACTATTTTTCGGTACTCACACTCATTGGACCCATTTCCGGTACTCGCCCAGATTCTACCATTTTTCGATACTCACACTCATTAGACCCATTTCCGGTACTCGCAGGGACAGTTTTTCGATACTGGCACGGATTCCACCTTTTTTCTCGGTACTCGCCCGGATTCTACCATTTTTCGGTACTCACACTCATTAGACCCATTTTCGGTACTCGTCGGAAAAGTTTTTCGTTACTCGCACGGATTCTACCTTTTCTTGGTACTCGCTCGGATTCTACCATTTTTCGATACACACACTCATTAGACCCATTTCCGGTACTCGCAGGGACAGTTTTTCGATACTCGCACGGATTCTACCTTTTTTCCCGATACTCGCCCGGATTCTACCATTTTTCGGTACTCACACTCATTAGACCCATTTCCGGTACTCGTTGAGAAAGTTTTTCGTTACTCGAACGGATTCTACCTTTTCCCGGTACTTGCCTGGATTCTACCATTTTTCGATACTCACACTCATTAGACCCATTTCCAGTACTCGGAGGGACAGTTTTTCGATACTCGCACAGATTCTACCTTTTTTCCCGGTACTCGCCCGGATTCTACCATTTTTCGATACTCACACTCATTAGACCCATTTCCTGTACTCGCCGGGATTGTTTTTCGATACTCGCACGGATTCTACCATTTTTCCCGTTCCTTGCCCGGATTCTACCATTTTTCGGTACTCACACTCATTAGACCCATTTCTGGTACTCGCTGGGAAAGTTTTTATTTACTCGCACGGATTCTACCTTTTCTCGGTACTCGCCCGGATTCTAGCATTTTTCGGTACTCACACTCATTAGACCCATTTCCGGCACTCGCAGGGACAGTTTTTCGATACTCGCACGGATTCTACCTTTTTTCCCAGTACTCGCCCGGATTCTACCATTTTTCGGTACTGACACTCATTAGACCCATTTCCGGTACTCGCAGGGACAGTTTTTCAATACTCGCACGGATTCTACCTTTTCTCCCGATACTCGCCCGAATTCTACCATTTTTTGGTACTCACACTCATTAGACACATTTCAGGTACTCGCCGAGAAAGTTTTTCATTACTCGCAAGGATTCTACATTTTCTCGGTACTCGCCCGGATTCTACCATTTTTCGGTACTCACACTCATTAGACCCATTTTCGGTACTCGCAGGAACAGTTTGTCGATACTCGCACGGATTCTACCTTCTTTCCCCGTACTCGGCCGGATTCCACCATTTTTCGGTACTCACACTCATTAGACTCATTTCCGGTATTCGCAGGGACAGTTTTTCAATACTCGCACGGATTATACCTTTTCTCCCGGTACTCGCCCGGATTCTACCATTTTTCGGTACTCACACTCATTAGACACAATTCAGGTACTCACCAGGAAAGTTTTTCGTTACTCGCACGATTCTACATTTTCTCGGTACTCGCCCGGATTCTACCATTTTTCGGTACTCACACTCATCAGACCCATTTCCGGTACTCGCAGGGACAGTTTGTCGCTACTCGCACGGATTCTACCTTTTTTCCCGGTACTCGCCCTAATTCCACCATTTTTCGGTACTCACACTCATTAGACCCATTTTCGGTACTCGTCGGAAAAGTTTTTCGTTACTCGCACGGATTCTACCTTTTCTTGGTACTCGCTCGGATTCTACCATTTTTCGATACACACACTCATTAGACCCATTTCCGGTACTCGCAGGGACAGTTTTTCGATTCTCGCACGGATTCTACCTTTTTCCCGATACTCACCCGGATTCTACCATTTTTCGGTACTCACACTCATTAGACACATTTCCGGTACTCGCAGGGACAGTTTTTCAATACTTGCATGTTCTACCTTTTCTCCCGGTACTCGCCCGAATTCTACCATTTTTGGGTACTCACACTCATTAGACACATTTCAGGTACTCGCCGGGAAAGTTTTTCGTTACACGCACGGATTCTACATGTTCTCGGTACTCGCCCGGATTCTACCATTTTTCGCTCCTCACACTCATTAGACCGATTTCCGGTACACGTCGGGAAAGTTTTTTGTTACTCGCACGGATTCCACCTTTTTTCCCACTACTCGCCCGGATTCTACCATTTTTCGGTACTCACACTCATTAGACCCATTTCCGGTACTCGCAGGTACAGTTTTTCGATACTCGCGCGGATTCTACCTTTTTTCCCGATACTCGCCTGGATTTTACCATTTTTTGGTACTAACACTCAGTAGACTCTTTTCCGGTACTTTCTGGGGCAGTTTTTCGATACTCGAACGGATTCTACCTTTTTTCCCGGTACTCGCCCGGATTCTACCATTTTTCGGTACTCACACTCAGTAGACCCTTTTCCGGTACTCGCGGGGACAGTTTTTCGATACTCACACGGATTCTACCTTTTTTCCCGGTACTCGCCAGGATTCTACCATTTTTCGGTACTCACACTCAGTAGACACATTTCCGGTACTCGCGGGGACAGTTTTTCGATACTCGCACGGATTCTTCCTTTTTTCCCGGTACTCAACCGGATTCTACCATTTTTCGGTACTCACACTCATTAGACCCGTTTCCGGTACTCGCCCAGATTCTACCATTTTTCGATACTCACACTTATTAGACCCATTTCCGGTACTCGGAGGGACAGTTTTTTTATACTAGCACAGATTGTACCTTTTTTCCCAGTACTCGCCCGGATTCTACCATTTTTCGGTACTCACACACATTAGACACATTTCCGGTACTCGTTGAGAAAGTTTTTCGATACTCGCACGGATTCTACATTTTCTCGGTACTCGCCCGGATTCTACCATTTTTCGGTACTCACACTCATTAGACCCATTTTCGGTACTCGCAGGGACAGTTTTTCGATACTCGCACGGATTCTTCCTTTTTTCCCGATACTCACCCGGATTCTACCATTTTTCGGTACTCACACTCATTAGACCCATTTCCGGTACTCGTAGGGGCAATTTTTCGATACTCGCACGGATTCTACCTTTTCTCCCGGTACTCGCCCGAATTCTACCATTTTTTGGTACTCACACTCATTAGACACATTTTAGGTACTCGCCGAGAAAGTTTTTCGTTACTCGCACGGATTCTACATGTTCTCGGTACTCGCCCGGATTCTACCATTTTTCGCTCCTCACACTCATTAGACCCATTTCCGGTACTCGTCGGGAAAGTTTTTCGTTACTCGCACGGATTCCACCTTTTTTCCCACTGCTCGCCCGGATTCTACCATTTTTCGGTACTCACACTCATTAGACCCATTTCCGGTACTCGCAGGTACAGTTTTTCGATACTCACGCGGATTCTAACTTTTTTGCCGATATTCGCCTGGATTCTACCATTTTTCGGTACTAACACTCAGTAGACTCTTTTCCGGTACTTTCTGGGACAGTTTTTCGATACTCGAACGGATTCTACCTTTTTCCCGGTACTCGCCCGGATTCTACCATTTTTCGGTACTCACACTCAGTAGACCCTTTTCCGGTACTCGCGGGGACAGTTTTTCGATACTCACACGGATTCTACCTTTTTTCCCGGTACTCGCCCGGATTCTATGATTTTTCGGTACTCACACTCATTAGACCCATTTCCGGTACTCGCAGGGACAGTTTTTCGATACTCGCACGGATTCTACCTTTTTTCCCGATACTCGCCCGGATTCTACCATTTTTCGGTACTCACACTCATTAGACCCATTTCCGGTACTCGCAGGGACAGTTTTTAATACTAGCACGGATTCTACCTTTTTTCCCGGTACTCGCCCGGATTCTACCATTTTTCGGTACTCACACTCAGTAGACCCTTTTCCGGTACTCGCGGGGACAGTTTTTCGATACTCACACGGATTCTACCTTTTTTCCCGGTACTCGCCCGGATTCTATGATTTTTCGGTACTCACACTCAGTAGTCCCATTTCCGGTACTCGCGGGGTCAGTTTTTCGATACTCGCACGGATTCTTCCTTTTTTCCCGGTACTCAACCGGATTCTACCATTTTTCGGTACTCACACTCATTAGACCCATTTCCGGTACTCGCCCAGATTCTACCATTTTTCGATGCTCACACTTATTAGACCCATTTCCGGTACTCGGAGGGACAGTTTTTCGATACCCGCACAGATGTTGCCTTTTTTCCCAGTACTCGCCTGGATTCTACCATTTTTCGGTACTCACACTCATTGGACCCATTTCCGGTACTCGCAGGGACAGTTTTTCGATACTGGCACGGATTCTACCTTTTTTCTCGGTACTCGCCCGGATTCTACCATTTTTTGGTACTCACAGACATTAAACACATTTCCGGTACTCGTTGAGAAAGTTTTTCGATACTCGCACGGATTCTACATTTTCTCGGTACTCGCCCGGATTCTACCATTTTTCGGTACTCACACTCATTAGACCCATTTTCGGTACTCGCAGGGACAGTTTTTCGATACTCGCACGGATTCTTCCTTTTTTCCCGTTACTCACCCGTATTCTACCATTTTTCGGTACTCACACTCATTCGACCCATTTCCGGTACTCGTAGGGACAGTTTTTCCATACTCGCACGGATTCTACCTTTTCTCCCGGTACTCGCCCGGATTCTACCATTTTTCGCTCCTCACACTCATTAGACCCATTTCCGATACTCATTAGGAAAGTTTTTAGTTACTCGCACGGATTCCACCTTTTTCCCACTACTCGCCCGGATTCTACCATTTTTCGGTACTCACACTCATTAGACCCATTTCCGGTAATCGCAGGTACTGTTTTTTGATACTCGCACGGATTCTACATTTTTTCCCGGTACTCGCCCGGATTCTACCATTTTTCGGTACTAACACTAAGTAGACTCCTTTCCGGTACTTTCTTGGACAGTTTTTCGATACTCGCACGGATTCTACCTTTTTTCCAGGTACTCGCCCGGATTCTACCATTTTTCGGTACTCACACTCAGTAGACCCTTTTCCGGTACTCGCAGGGACAGTTTTTCAATACTCACACTCATTAGACACATTTCAGGTACTCGCCGAGAAAGTTTTTCGTTACTCGCACGAATTCTACATTTTCTCGGTACTCGCCCGGATTCTACCATTTTTCGGTAGTCACACTCATTAGACCCATTTCCGGTACTCGTCGGGGAAGTTTTTCGTTACTCGCACGGATTCCACCTTTTTTCCCACTACTCGCCTGGATTCTACCATTTTTCGGTACTCACACTCATTAGACCCATTTCCAGTACTCGTAGGGACAGTTTTTCGATACTCGCACGGATTCTTCCTTTTTTCCCGGCACTCACCCGGATTCTACCATTTTTCGGTACTCACACTCATTAGACCCATATCCGGTACTCGTTGGGAAAGTTTTTCTTTACTCGCACGGATGCTACCTTTTCTCGGTACTCGCCCGGATTCTATTATTTTTCGGTACTCACACTCATTAGACCCATTTCCGGTACTCGCAGGGACAGTTTTTCGATACTCGCACGGATTCTACCTTTTTTCCCGGTACTCGCCCTTATTCTACCATTTTTCGGTACTCACACTCATTAGACCCATTTCCGGTACTCGCAGGGACAGTTTTTCGATACTCGCACGGATTCTTCCTTTTTTCCCGATACTCGCCCGGATTCTACCATTCTTCGGTACTCACACTCATTAGACCCATTTCCGGTAGTCGCCCAGATTCTATCATTTTTCGATACTCACACTCATTAGACCCATTTCCGGTACTCGTGGGAAAGTTTTTCGATACTCGCACGGATTCTACATTTTCTCGGTACTCGCCCGGATTCTACCATTTTTCGGTAGTCACACTCATTAGACCCATTTTCGGTACTCGTCGGGACTGTTTTTCGATACTCGCACGGATTCTACCTTTTTTCCAGGCACTCGCCCGGATTCTACCATTTTCAGTACTCACACTCATTAGACCCATTTCCGGTACTCGCTGGGGCAGTTTTAAGATACTCGCACGGATTCTACCTTTTTTCCCGATATTGGCTCGGATTCTACCATTTTTCGGTACTTACACTCATTAAACTCATTTCCGGTACTCGCCGGGACAGTTTTTCGATACTCGCACGGATTTTACCTTTTTTCCCGGTACTCACCCGGATTCTACCATTTTTCGGTACTCACACTCATTAGACCCATTTCCGGTACTCGTCGGGATAGTTTTTCGATACTCGCACGGATTCTACCTTTTTTCCCGGTACCCGCCCAGATAACACCATTTTTCGGTACTCACACTCTGTAGACCCTTTTCCGGTACTCGCGGGGACAGTTTTTCAATACTCAAAAGGATTCTACCTTTTTTCCCGTTACTCGCTCGGTTTCTACCATTTTTCGGTTCTCACACTCGGTAGACCCTTTTGCCGGTACTCGCCAGGACAGTTTGTCGATACTCGAACGGATTCTTCCTTTTTTCCCGGTACTCGCCCGGATTCTACCATTTTTCGGTATTCACACTCATTAGACCCATTTTCGGTACTCGCAGGGACAGTTTTTCGATACTCGCACGGATTCTACCCTTTTTCCCTGTACTCGCCCGGATTCTACCATTTTTCGGTTCTCACACCCATTAGACCCATTTCCGGTACTCGCCGGGACAATTTTTCGATACTCGAACGGATTCTACCTTTTTTGCCAGTACTCGCCCGGATTCTACCATTTTTCGGTACTCACACTCAGTAGACCCTTTTCCGGTACTCTCCGGGACAGTTTTTCGATACTCGCACGGATTCTTCCTTTTTTCCCGGTACTCGCCGGGATTCTACCATTTTTCGGTACTGACACTCAGTAGACCCTTTTCCGGTACTCGCCGGGACAGTTTTTCGATACTCGCACGGATTCTTCCTTTTTTCACGGTACTCGCCCGGATTCTACCATTTTTCGGTACCCACACTCAGTAGACCCTTTTCCGGTACTCTCCATGACAGTTTTTCGATACTCGCACGGATTCTACCTTTTTTGCCGGTACTCGCCCGGATTCTACCATTTTTCGGTACTCACACTCAGTAGACCCTTTTCTGGTACTCTCCGGGACAGTTTTTCGATACTCGCACGGATTCTTCCTTTTTTCCCGGTACTCGCCCGGATTCTACCATTTTTCGGGTACTGACACTCAGTAGACCCTTTTCCGGTACTCTCCCGGACAGTTTTTCGATACTCGCACGGATTCTTCCTTTTTTCCGGTACACGCCCGGATTCTACCATTTTTCGGTTCTGACCCTCAGTAGACCCTTTTCCTGTACTCGCCGGGACAGTTTTTCGATACTCGCACGGATTCTACCATTTTTCCCTGTACTCGCCCGGATTCTACCATTTTTCGGTTCTCACACCCATTAGACCCATTTCCGGTACTCGCCGGGACAGTTTTTCGATATTCGAACGGATTCTACGTTTTTTGCCGATACTCGCCCGGATTCTACCATTTTTCGGTACTCACACTCAGTAGACCCTTTTCCGGTACTCTCCGGGACAGTTTTTCGATACTCGCACGGATTCTTCCTTTTTTCCCGGTACTCGCCCGGATTCTACCATTTTTCGGTTCTCACACCCATTAGACCCATTTCCGGTACTCGCCGGGACAGTTTTTCGATACTCGAACGGATTCTACCTTTTTTGCCAGTACTCGCCCGGATTCTACCATTTTTCGGTACTCACACTCAGTAGTCCCTTTTCCGGTACTCTCCGGGACAGTTTTTCGATACTCGCAAGGATTCTTCCTTTTTTCCCGGTACTCGCCCGGATTCTACCATTTTTCGGTACTAACACTCAGTAGACCCTTTTCCGGTACTCGCCGGGACAGTTTTTCGATACTCGAACGGATTCTACCTTTTTTGCCAGTACTCGCCCGGATTCTACCATTTTTCGGTACTCACACTCAGTAGACCCTTTTCCGGTACTCGCCGGGACAGTTTTTCGATACTCGCACGGATTCTTCCTTTTTTCCCGGTACTCGCCCGGATTCTACCATTTTTCGGTACCCACACTCAGTAGACCCTTTTCCGGTACTCTCCAGGACAGTGTTTCGATACTCGCACGGATTCTTCCTTTTTTCTCGGTTCTCGCCCGGATTCTACCATTTTTCGGTACTCACAGTCGGTACACCCTTTTCCGGTACTCTCCGGGACAGTTTTTCGATACTCGCACGGATTCTTCCTTTTTCCCGGTACTCGCCCGGATTCTACCATTTTTCAGTACTGACACTCAGTAGACCCTTTTCCGGTACTCTCCGGGACAGTTTTTTCGATACTCGAACGGATTCTACCTTTTTTGCCAGTACTCGCCCGGATTCTACCATTTTTCGGTACTCACACTCAGTAGACCCTTTTCCGGTACTCGCCGGGACAGTTTTTCGATACTCGCACGGATTCTTCCTTTTTTCCCGGTACTCGCCCGGATTCTACCATTTTTCGGTACTCACACTCAGTAGACCCTTTTCCGGTACTCGCCGGGACAGTTTTTCGATACTCGCACGGATTCTTCCTTTTTTTCCCGGTACTCGCCCGGATTCTACCATTTTTCGGTACTGACACTCAGTAGACCCTTTTCCGGTACTCGCCGGGAATGTTTTTCGATACTCGCACGGATTCTTCCTTTTTTCCCGGTACTCGCCAGGATTCTACCATTTTTCGGTACCCACACTCAGTTGACCCTTTTCCGGTACTCTCCATGACAGTTTTTCGATACTCGCACGGATTCTACCTTTTTTGCCGGTACTCGCCCGGATTCTACCATTTTTCGGTACTCACACTCAGTAGACCCTTTTCTGGTACTCTCCGGGACAGTTTTTCGATACTCGCACGGATTCTTCCTTTTTTCCCGGTACTCGCCCGGATTCTACCATTTTTCGGTACTGACACTCAGTAGACCCTTTTCCGGTACTCTCCCGGACAGTTTTTCGATACTCGCACGGATTCTTCCTTTTTTCCCGGTACACGCCCGGATTCTACCATTTTTCGGTTCTGACCCTCAGTAGACCCTTTTCCTGTACTCGCCGGGACAGTTTTTCGATACTCGCACGGATTCTACCATTTTTCCCTGTACTCGCCCGGATTCTACCATTTTCCGGTTCTCACACCCATTAGACCCATTTCCGGTACTCGCCGGGACAGTTTTTCGATATTCGAACGGATTCTACGTTTTTTGCCGATACTCGCCCGGATTCTACCATTTTTCGGTACTCACACTCAGTAGACCCTTTTCCGGTACTCTCCGGGACAGTTTTTCGATACTCGCACGGATTCTTCCTTTTTTCCCGGTACTCGCCCGGATTCTACCATTTTTCGGTTCTCACACCCATTAGACCCATTTCCGGTACTCGCCGGGACAGTTTTTCGATACTCGAACGGATTCTACCTTTTTTTCCCGTACTCGCCCGGATTCTACCATTTTTCGGTACTCACACTCAGTAGTCCCTTTTCCGGTACTCTCCGGGACAGTTTTTCGATACTCGCACGGATTCTTCCTTTTTTCCCGGTACTCGCCCGGATTCTACCATTTTTCGGTACTAACACTCAGTAGACCCTTTTCCGGTACTCGCCGGGACAGTTTTTTCGATACTCGAACGGATTCTACCTTTTTTGCCAGTACTCGCCCGGATTCTACCATTTTTCGGTACTCACACTCAGTAGACCCTTTTCCGGTACTCGCCGGGACAGTTTTTCGATACTCGCACGGATTCTTCCTTTTTCCCGGTACTCGCCCGGATTCTACCATTTTTCGGTACCCACACTCAGTAGACCCTTTTCCGGTACTCTCCAGGACAGTTTTTCGATACTCGCACGGATTCTTCCTTTTTTCTCGGTTCTCGCCCGGATTCTACCATTTTTCGGTACTCACAGTCGGTACACCCTTTTCCGGTACTCTCCGGGAAAGTTTTTCGATACTCGCACGGATTCTTCCTTTTTTCCCGGTACTCGCCCGGATTCTACCATTTTTCGGTACTGACACTCAGTAGACCCTTTTCCGGTACTCGCCAGGACAATTTTTCGATACTCGCACGGATTCTTCCTTTTTTCACGGTACTCGCCCGGATTCTACCATTTTTCGGTACCCACACTCAGTAGACCCTTTTCCGGTACTCTCCATGACAGTTTTTCGATACTCGCACGGATTTTACCTTTTTTGCCGGTACTCGCCCGGATTCTACCATTTTTCGGTACTCACACTCAGTAGACCCTTTTCTGGTACTCTCCGGGACAGTTTTTCGATACTCGCACGGATTCTTCCTTTTTTCCCGGTACTCGCCCGGATTCTACCATTTTTCGGTACTGACACTCAGTAGACCCTTTTCCGGTACTCTCCAAGACAGTTTTTCGATACTCGCACGGATTCTTCCTTTTTTCCCGGTACACGCCCGGATTCTACCATTTTTCGGTTCTGACCCTCAGTAGACCCTTTTCCTGTACTCGCCGGGACAATTTTTCGATACTCGCACGGATTCTACCATTTTTCCCTGTACTCGCCCGGATTCTACCATTTTTCGGTTCTCACACCCATTAGACCCATTTCCGGTACTCGCCGGGACAGTTTTTCGATATTCGAACGGATTCTACGTTTTTTGCCGATACTCGCCCGGATTCTACCATTTTTCGGTACTCACACTCAGTAGACCCTTTTCCGGTACTCTCCGGGACAGTTTTTCGATACTCGCACGGATTCTTCCTTTTTTCCCGGTACTCGCCCGGATTCTACCATTTTTCGGTTCTCACACCCATTAGACCCATTTCCGGTACTCGCCGGGACAGTTTTTCGATACTCGAACGGATTCTACCTTTTTTGCCAGTACTCGCCCGGATTCTACCATTTTTCGGTACTCACACTCAGTAGTCCCTTTTCCGGTACTCTCCGGGACAGTTTTTCGATACTCGCAAGGATTCTTCCTTTTTTCCCGGTACTCGCCCGGATTCTACCATTTTTCGGTACTAACACTCAGTAGACCCTTTTCCGGTACTCGCCGGGACAATTTTTCGATACTCGAACGGATTCTACCTTTTTTGCCAGTACTCGCCCGGATTCTACCATTTTTCGGTACTCACACTCAGTAGACCCTTTTCCGGTACTCGCCGGGACAGTTTTTCGATACTCGCACGGATTCTTCCTTTTTTCCCGGTACTCGCCCGGATTCTACCATTTTTCGGTACCCACACTCAGTAGACCCTTTTCCGGTACTCTCCAGGACAGTGTTTCGATACTCGCACGGATTCTTCCTTTTTTCTCGGTTCTCGCCCGGATTCTACCATTTTTCGGTACTCACAGTCGGTACACCCTTTTCCGGTACTCTCCGGGACAGTTTTTCGATACTCGCACGGATTCTTCCTTTTTTCCCGGTACTCGCCCGGATTCTACCATTTTTCAGTACTGACACTCAGTAGACCCTTTTCCGGTACTCTCCGGGACAGTTTTTCGATACTCGCACGGATTCTTCCTTTTTTCCCGGTACTCGCCCGGATTCTACCATTTTTCGGTACTAACACTCAGTAGACCCTTTTCCGGTACTCGCCGGGACAGTTTTTCGATACTCGAACGGATTCTACCTTTTTTGCCAGTACTCGCCCGGATTCTACCATTTTTCGGTACTCACACTCAGTAGACCCTTTTCCGGTACTCTCCGGGACAGTTTTTCGATACTCGCACGGATTCTTCCTTTTTTCCCGGTACTCGCCCGGATTCTACCATTTTTCGGTACTGACACTCAAGTAGACCCTTTTCCGGTACTCGCCGGGACAGTTTTTCGATACTCGCACGGATTCTTCCTTTTTTCCCGGTACTCGCCCGGATTCTACCATTTTTCGGTACTGACACTCAGTAGACCCTTTTCCGGTACTCGCCGGGAATGTTTTTCGATACTCGCACGGATTCTTCCTTTTTTCCCGGTACTTGCCAGGATTCTACCATTTTTCGGTACCCACACTCAGTTGACCCATTTCCGGTACTCTCCAGGACAGTTTTTCGATACTCGCACGGATTCTTCCTTTTTTCTCGGTTCTCGCCCGGATTCTACCATTTTCGATACTCACACTCGGTAGACCCTTTTCCCGTACTCTCTGGGACAGTTTTTCGATACTCGCACGGATTCTTCCTTTTTTCCCGGTACACGCCCGGATTCTACCATTTTTCGGTTCTGACCCTCAGTAGACCCTTTTCCTGTACTCGCCGGGACAGTTTTTCGATACTCGCACGGATTCTACCATTTTTCCCTGTACTCGCCCGGATTCTACCATTTTTCGGTTCTCACACCCATTAGACCCATTTCCGGTACTCGCCGGAACAGTTTTTCGATATTCGAACGGATTCTATGTTTTTTGCCGATACTCGCCCGGATTCTACCATTTTTCGGTACTCACACTCAGTAGACCCTTTTCCGGTACTCTCCGGGACAGTTTTTCGATACTCGCACGGATTCTTCCTTTTTTCCCGGTACTCGCCCCGATTCTACCATTTTTCGGTACTAACACTCAGTAGACCCTTTTCCGGTACTCGCCGGGACAGTTTTCGATACTCGAACGGATTCTACCTTTTTTGCCAGTACTCGCCCGGATTCTACCATTTTTCGGTACTCACACTCAGTAGACCCTTTTCCGGTACTCGCCGGGACAGTTTTTCGATACTCGCACGGATTCTTCCTTTTTTCCCGGTACTCGCCCGGATTCTACCATTTTTCGGTACTGACACTCAGTAGACCCTTTTCCGGTACTCGCCGGGACAACTTTTGGATACTCGCAAGAATTCTACCTTTTTTCTCCGTACTCGCCCGGATTCTACCATTTTTCGGTTCTCACACCCATTAGACCCATTTCCGGTACTCGCCGGGACAGTTTTTCGATATTCGAACGGATTCTACGTTTTTTGCCGATACTCGCCCGGATTCTACCATTTTTCGGTACTCACACTCAGTAGACCCTTTTCCGGTACTCTCCGGGACAGTTTTTCGATACTCGCACGGATTCTTCCTTTTTTCCCGGTACTCGCCCCGATTCTACCATTTTTCGGTACTGACATTCAGTAGACCCTTTTCCGGTACTCTCCAGGACAGTTTTTCGATACTCGCACGGATTCTTCCTTTTTTCCCGGTACTCGCCCGGATTCTACCATTTTTCGGTACTGACACTCAGTAGACCCTTTTCGGGTACTCGCCGGGACAACTTTTGGATACTCGCAAGAATTCTACCTTTTTTCTCGGTACTCGCCCGGATTCTACCATTTTTCGGTTCTCACACCCATTAGACCCATTTCCGGTACTCGCCGGGACAGTTTTTTCGATATTCGAACGGATTCTACGTTTTTTGCCGATACTCGCCCGGATTCTACCATTTTTCGGTACTCACACTCAGTAGACCCTTTTCCGGTACTCTCCGGGACAGTTTTTCGATACTCGCACGGATTCTTCCTTTTTTCCCGGTACTCGCCCGGATTCTACCATTTTTCGGTACGGACACTCAGTAGACCCTTTTCCGGTACTCGCCGGGACAGTTTTTCGATACTCGCACGGATTCTTCCTTTTTTCCCGGTACTCGCCCGGATTCTACCATTTTTCGGTACCCACACTCAGTAGACCCTTTTCCGGTACTCTCCATGACAGTTTTTCGATACTCGCACGGATTCTACCTTTTTTGCCGGTACTCGCCCGGATTCTACCATTTTTCGGTACTCACACTCAGTAGACCCTTTTCTGGTACTCTCCGGGACAGTTTTTCAATACTCGCACGGATTCTTCCTTTTTTCCCGGTACTCGCCCGGATTCTACCATTTTTCGGTACTGACACTCAGTAGACCCTTTTCCGGTACTCTCCAGAACAGTTTTTCGATACTCGCACGGATTCTTCCTTTTTTCCCGGTACACGCCCGGATTCTACCATTTTTCGGTTCTGACCCTGAGTAGACCCTTTTCCTGTACTCGCCGGGACAGTTTTTCGATACTCGCACGGATTCTACCATTTTTCCCTGTACTCGCCCGGATTCTACCATTTTTCGGTTCTCACACCCATTAGACCCATTTCCGGTACTCGCCGAGACAGTTTTTCGATATTCGAACGGATTCTACGTTTTTTGCCGATACTCGCCCGGATTCTACCATTTTTCGGTACTCACACTCAGTAGACCCTTTTCCGATACTCTCAGGGACAGTTTTTCGATACTCGCACGGATTCTTCCTTTTTTCCCGGTACTCGCCCGGATTCTACCATTTTTCGGTACTGACACTCAGTAGACCCTTTTCGGGTACTCGCCGGGACAACTTTTGGATACTCGCAAGAATTCTACCTTTTTTCTCGGTACTCGCCCGGATTCTACCATTTTTCGGGACTGACACTCACTAGACCCTTTTCCAGTACTCGTCGGGACAGTTTTTCGATACTCGCACGGATTCTTCCTTTTTTCCTGGTACTCACACTCAGTAGACCCTTTTCCCGTACTCGCCGGGACTGTTTTTCGATACTCGAACGGATTCTTCCTTTTTTCCCGGTACTCTCCCGGATTCTACCATTTTTCGGTTCTGACACTTAGTAAACCCTTTTCCGGTACTCGCCGGGACAGTTTTTCGATACTCGCACGGATTCTTCCTTTTTTCCCGGTACTCGCCCGGATTCTACCATTTTTCGGTACCCACACTCAGTAGACCCATTTCCGGTACTCGCCGGGACAGTTTTTCGATATTCGAACGGATTCTACGTTTTTTGCCGATACTCGCCCGGATTCTACCATTTTTCGGTACTCACACTCAGTAGACCCTTTTCCGGTACTCTCCGGGACAGTTTTTCGATACTCGCACGGATTCTTCCTTTTTTCCCGGTACTCGCCCGGATTCTACCATTTTTCGGTACGGACACTCAGTAGACCCTTTTCCGGTACTCGCCGGGACAGTTTTTCGATACTCGCACGGATTCTTCCTTTTTTCCCGGTACTCGCCCGGATTCTACCATTTTTCGGTACCCACACTCAGTAGACCCTTTTCCGGTACTCTCCATGACAGTTTTTCGATACTCGCACGGATTCTACCTTTTTTGCCGGTACTCGCCCGGATTCTACCATTTTTCGGTACTCACACTCAGTAGACCCTTTTCTGGTACTCTCCGGGACAGTTTTTCAATACTCTTACGGATTCTTCCTTTTTTCCCGGTACTCGCCCGGATTCTACCATTTTTCGGTACTGACACTCAGTAGACCCTTTTCCGGTACTCTCCAGAACAGTTTTTCGATACTCGCACGGATTCTTCCTTTTTTCCCGGTACACGCCCGGATTCTACCATTTTTCGGTTCTGACCCTCAGTAGACCCTTTTCCTGTACTCGCCGGGACAGTTTTTCGATACTCGCACGGATTCTACCATTTTTCCCTGTACTCGCCCGGATTCTACCATTTTTCGGTTCTCACACCCATTAGACCCATTTCCGGTACTCGCCGAGACAGTTTTTCGATATTCGAACGGATTCTACGTTTTTTGCCGATACTCGCCCGGATTCTACCATTTTTCGGTACTCACACTCAGTAGACCCTTTTCCGGTACTCTCAGGGACAGTTTTTCGATACTCGCACGGATTCTTCCTTTTTTCCCGGTACTCGCCCGGATTCTACCATTTTTCGGTACTGACACTCAGTAGACCCTTTTCGGGTACTCGCCGGGACAACTTTTGGATACTCGCAAGAATTCTACCTTTTTTCTCGGTACTCGCCCGGATTCTACCATTTTTCGGGACTGACACTCACTAGACCCTTTTCCAGTACTCGTCGGGACAGTTTTTCGATACTCGCACGGATTCTTCCTTTTTTCCTGGTACTCACACTCAGTAGACCCTTTTCCCGTACTCGCCGGGACTGTTTTTCGATACTCGAACGGATTCTTCCTTTTTTCCCGGTACTCTCCCGGATTCTACCATTTTTCGGTTCTGACACTTAGTAAACCCTTTTCCGGTACTCGCCGGGACAGTTTTTCGATACTCGCACGGATTCTTCCTTTTTTCCCGGTACTCGCCCGGATTCTACCATTTTTCGGTACCCACACTCAGTAGACCCTTTTCCGGTACTCGCCGGGACAGTTTTTCGATACTCGAACGGATTCTACCTTTTTTGCCAGTACTCGCCCGGATTCTACCATTTTTCGGTACTCACACTCAGTAGACCCTTTTCCGGTACTCTCCGGGACAGTTTTTCGATACTCGCACAGATTCTTCCTTTTTTCCCGGTACTTGCCCGGATTCTACCATTTTTCGGTACTGACACTCAGTAGACCATTTTCCGGTACTCGCCGGGACAGTTTTTCGATACTCGCACGGATTCTTCCTTTTTTCTCGGTTCTCGCCCGGATTCTACCATTTTTCGATACTCACACTCGGTAGACCCTTTTCCCGTACTCTCTGGGACAGTTTTTCGATACTCGCACGGATTCTTCCTTTTTTCCCGGTACTCGCCCGGATTCTACCATTTTTCGGTACTGACACTCAGTAGACCCTTTTCGGGTACTCGCCGGGACAACTTTTGGATACTCGCAAGAATTCTACCTTTTTTCTCGGAACTCGCCCGGATTCTACCATTTTTCGGGACTGACACTCACTAGACCCTTTTCCAGTACTCGTCGGGACAGTTTTTCGATACTCGCACGGATTCTTCCTTTTTTCCTGGTACTCACACTCAGTAGACCCTTTTCCCGAACTCGCAGGGACTGTTTTTCGATACTCGAACGGATTCTTCCTTTTTTCCCGGTACTCTCCCGGATTCTACCATTTTTCGGTTCTGACACTCAGTAAACCCTTTTCCGGTACTCGCCGGGACAGTTTTTCGATACTCGCACGGATTCTTCCTTTTTTCCCGGTACTCGCCCGGATTCTACCATTTTTCGGTACCCACACTCAGTAGACCCTTTTCCGGTACTCGCCGGGACAGTTTTTCGATACTCGAACGGATTCTACCTTTTTTGCCAGTACTCGCCCGGATTCTACCATTTTTCGGCACTCACACTCAGTAGACCCTTTTCCGGTACTCTCCGGGACAGTTTTTCGATACTCGCACGGATTCTTCTTTTTTTCCCGGTACTCGCCCGGATTCTACCATTTTTCGGTACTGACACTCAGTAGACCCTTTTCCGGTACTCGCCGGGACAGTTTTTCGATACTCGCACGGATTCTTCCTTTTTTCCCGGTACTCGCCCGGATTCTACCATTTTTCGGTACTGACACTCAGTAGACCCTTTTCCGGTACTCGCCGGGAATGTTTTTCGATACTCGCACGGATTCTTCCTTTTTTCCCGGTACTCGCCAGGATTCTACCATTTTTCGGTACCCACACTCAGTAGACCCTTTTCCGGTACTCTCCAGGACAGTTTTTCGATACTCGCACGGATTCTTCCTTTTTTCTCGGTTCTCGCCCGGATTCTACCATTTTTCGATAGTCACACTCGGTAGACCCTTTTCCCGTACTCTCTGGGACAGTTTTTCGATACTCGCACGGATTCTTCCTTTTTTCCCGGTACACGCCCGGATTCTACCATTTTTCGGTTCTGACCCTCAGTAGACCCTTTTCCTGTACTCGCCGGGACAGTTTTTCGATACTCGCACGGATTCTACCATTTTTCCCTGTACTCGCCCGGATTCTACCATTTTTCGGTTCTCACACCCATTAGACCCATTTCCGGTACTCGCCGGAACAGTTTTTTCGATATTCGAACGGATTCTACGTTTTTTGCCGATACTCGCCCGGATTCTACCATTTTTCGGTACTCACACTCAGTAGACCCTTTTCCGGTACTCTCCGGGACAGTTTTTCGATACTCGCACGGATTCTTCCTTTTTTCCCGGTACTCGCCCCGATTCTACCATTTTTCGGTACTGACATTCAGTAGACCCTTTTCCGGTACTCTCCAGGACAGTTTTTCGATACTCGCACGGATTCTTCCTTTTTTCCCGGTACTCGCCCGGATTCTACCATTTTTCGGTACTGACACTCAGTAGACCCTTTTCGGGTACTCGCCGGGACAACTTTTGGATACTCGCAAGAATTCTACCTTTTTTCTCGGTACTCGCCCGGATTCTACCATTTTTCGGTTCTCACACCCATTAGACCCATTTCCGGTACTCGCCGGGACAGTTTTTCGATATTCGAACGGATTCTACGTTTTTTGCCGATACTCGCCCGGATTCTACCATTTTTCGGTACTCACACTCAGTAGACCCTTTTCCGGTACTCTCCGGGACAGTTTTTCGATACTCGCACGGATTCTTCCTTTTTTCCCGGTACTCGCCCGGATTCTACCATTTTTCGGTACGGACACTCAGTAGACCCTTTTCCGGTACTCGCCGGGACAGTTTTTCGATACTCGCACGGATTCTTCCTTTTTTCCCGGTACTCGCCCGTATTCTACCATTTTTCGGTACCCACACTCAGTAGACCCTTTTCCGGTACTCTCCATGACAGTTTTTCGATACTCGCACGGATTCTACCTTTTTTGCCGATACTCGCCCGGATTCTACCATTTTTCGGTACTCACACTCAGTAGACCCTTTTCCGGTACTCTCAGGGACAGTTTTTCGATACTCGCACGGATTCTTCCTTTTTTCCCGGTACTCGCCCGGATTCTACCATTTTTCGGTACTGACACTCAGTAGACCCTTTTCGGGTACTCGCCGGGACAACTTTTGGATACTCGCAAGAATTCTACCTTTTTTCTCGGTACTCGCCCGGATTCTACCATTTTTCGGGACTGACACTCACTAGACCCTTTTCCAGTACTCGTCGGGACAGTTTTTCGATACTCGCACGGATTCTTCCTTTTTTCCTGGTACTCACACTCAGTAGACCCTTTTCCCGTACTCGCCGGGACTGTTTTTCGATACTCGAACGGATTCTTCCTTTTTTTCCCGGTACTCTCCCGGATTCTACCATTTTTCGGTTCTGACACTTAGTAAACCCTTTTCCGGTACTCGCCGGGACAGTTTTTCGATACTCGCACGGATTCTTCCTTTTTTCCCGGTACTCGCCCGGATTCTACCATTTTTCGGTACCCACACTCAGTAGACCCTTTTCCGGTACTCGCCGGGACAGTTTTTCGATACTCGCACGGATTCTTCCTTTTTTCCCGGTACTCGCCCGGATTCTACCATTTTTCGGTACCCACACTCAGTAGACCCTTTTCCGGTACTCTCCAGGACAGTGTTTCGATACTCGCACGGATTCTTCCTTTTTTCTCGGTTCTCGCCCGGATTCTACCATTTTTCGGTACTCACAGTCGGTACACCCTTTTCCGGTACTCTCCGGGACAGTTTTTCGATACTCGCACGGATTCTTCCTTTTTTCCCGGTACTCGCCCGGATTCTACCATTTTTCAGTACTGACACTCAGTAGACCCTTTTCCGGTACTCTCCGGGACAGTTTTTCGATACTCGCACGGATTCTTCCTTTTTTCCCGGTACTCGCCCGGATTCTACCATTTTTCGGTACTAACACTCAGTAGACCCTTTTCCGGTACTCGCCGGGACAGTTTTTCGATACTCGAACGGATTCTACCTTTTTTGCCAGTACTCGCCCGGATTCTACCATTTTTCGGTACTCACACTCAGTAGACCCTTTTCCGGTACTCTCCGGGACAGTTTTTCGATACTCGCACGGATTCTTCCTTTTTTTCCCGGTACTCGCCCGGATTCTACCATTTTTCGGTACTGACACTCAGTAGACCCTTTTCCGGTACTCGCCGGGACAGTTTTTCGATACTCGCACGGATTCTTCCTTTTTTCCCGGTACTCGCCCGGATTCTACCATTTTTCGGTACTGACACTCAGTAGACCCTTTTCCGGTACTCGCCGGGAATGTTTTTCGATACTCGCACGGATTCTTCCTTTTTTCCCGGTACTCGCCAGGATTCTACCATTTTTCGGTACCCACACTCAGTTGACCCTTTTCCGGTACTCTCCAGGACAGTTTTTCGATACTCGCACGGATTCTTCCTTTTTTCTCGGTTCTCGCCCGGATTCTACCATTTTTCGATACTCACACTCGGTAGACCCTTTTCCCGTACTCTCTGGGACAGTTTTTCGATACTCGCACGGATTCTTCCTTTTTTCCCGGTACACGCCCGGATTCTACCATTTTTCGGTTCTGACCCTCAGTAGACCCTTTTCCTGTACTCGCCGGGACAGTTTTTCGATACTCGCACGGATTCTACCATTTTTCCCTGTACTCGCCCGGATTCTACCATTTTTCGGTTCTCACACCCATTAGACCCATTTCCGGTACTCGCCGGGACAGTTTTTCGATATTCGAACGGATTCTACGTTTTTTTGCCGATACTCGCCCGGATTCTACCATTTTTCGGTACTCACACTCAGTAGACCCTTTTCCGGTACTCTCCGGGACAGTTTTTCGATACTCGCACGGATTCTTCCTTTTTTCCCGGTACTCGCCCGGATTCTACCATTTTTCGGTACGGACACTCAGTAGACCCTTTTCCGGTACTCGCCGGGACAGTTTTTCGATACTCGCACGGATTCTTCCTTTTTTCCCGGTACTCGCCCGTATTCTACCATTTTTCGGTACCCACACTCAGTAGACCCTTTTCCGGTACTCTCCATGACAGTTTTTCGATACTCGCACGGATTCTACCTTTTTTGCCGATACTCGCCCGGATTCTACCATTTTTCGGTACTCACACTCAGTAGACCCTTTTCCGGTACTCTCAGGGACAGTTTTTCGATACTCGCACGGATTCTTCCTTTTTTCCCGGTACTCGCCCGGATTCTACCATTTTTCGGTACTGACACTCAGTAGACCCTTTTCGGGTACTCGCCGGGACAACTTTTGGATACTCGCAAGAATTCTACCTTTTTTCTCGGTACTCGCCCGGATTCTACCATTTTTCGGGACTGACACTCACTAGACCCTTTTCCAGTACTCGTCGGGACAGTTTTTCGATACTCGCACGGATTCTTCCTTTTTTCCTGGTACTCACACTCAGTAGACCCTTTTCCCGTACTCGCCGGGACTGTTTTTCGATACTCGAACGGATTCTTCCTTTTTTCCCGGTACTCTCCCGGATTCTACCATTTTTCGGTTCTGACACTTAGTAAACCCTTTTCCGGTACTCGCCGGGACAGTTTTTCGATACTCGCACGGATTCTTCCTTTTTTCCCGGTACTCGCCCGGATTCTACCATTTTTCGGTACCCACACTCAGTAGACCCTTTTCCGGTACTCGCCGGGACAGTTTTTCGATACTGGCACGGATTCTTCCTTTTTTCCCGGTACTCGCCCGGATTCTACCATTTTTCGGTACTCGCACTCGGTAGACCCTTTTCCCGCACTCGCCGGGACTGTTTTTCGATACTCGAACGGATTCTTCCTTTTTTCCCGGTACTCGCCCGGATTCTACCATTTTTCGGTATTCACACTCATTAGACCCATTTTCGGTACTCGCAGGGACAGTTTTTCGATACTCGCACGGATTCTACCCTTTTTCCCTGTACTCGCCCGGATTCTACCATTTTTCGGTTCTCACACCCATTAGACCCATTTCCGGTACTCGTCGGGACAGTTTTTCGATATTCGAACGGATTCTACGTTTTTTGCCGATACTCGCCCGGATTCTACCATTTTTCGGTACTCACACTCAGTAGACCCTTTTCCGGTACTCTCCGGGACAGTTTTTTCGATACTCGCACGGATTCTTCCTTTTTTCCCGGTACTCGCCCGGATTCTACCATTTTTCGGTACTGACACTCAGTAGACCCTTTTCCGGTACTCGCCGGGACAGTTTTTCGATACTCGCACGGATTCTTCCTTTTTTCCCGGTACTCGCCAGGATTCTACCATTTTTCGGTACCCACACTCAGTAGACCCTTTTCCGGTACTCTCCAGGACAGTTTTTCGATACTCGCACGGATTCTTCCTTTTTTCTCGGTTCTCGCCCGGATTCTACCATTTTTCGATACTCACACTCGGTAGACCCTTTTCCGGTACTCTCAGGGACAGTTTTTCGATACTCGCAAGAATTCTACCTTTTTTCTCGGTACTCGGCCGGATTCTACCATTTTTCGGTACTCACACTCATTAGACCCATTTTTGGTACTCGCAGGGACAGTTTTTCAACACTCGCCCGGATTCTACCATTTTTCGGTACTGACACTCAGTAGACCCTTTTCCGGTACTCGCCGGGACAGTTTTTCGATACTCGCACGGATTCTTCCTTTTTTCCCGGTACTCGCCCGGATTCTACCATTTTTCGGTACCCACACTCAGTAGACCCTTTTCCGGTACTCTCCAGGACAGTTTTTCGATACTCGCACGGATTCTTCCTTTTTTCTCGGTTCTCGCCCGGATTCTACCATTTTTCGGTACTCACACTCGGTACACCCTTTTCCGGTACTCTCCGGGACAGTTTTTCGATACTCGAACGGATTCTTCCTTTTTTCCTGGTACTCGCCCGGATTTTACCATTTTTCGGTACTGACACTCATTAGACCCTTTTCCGGTACTCGCTTGGACAGTTTTTCGATACTCGCACGGATTCAACCTTTTTTCCCGGTACTCGCCCGGATTCTCCCATTTTCCGGTACTCACACTCAGTGGACCCTTTTCCCGTACTCGCCGGGACTGTTTTTCGATACTCGAACGGATTCTTCCTTTTTTCCCGGTACTCGCCCGGATTCTACCATTTTTCGGTACTGACACTCAGTAGACCCTTTTCCGATACTCGCCGGGACAGCTTTTGGATACTCGCAGGGATTCTACCTTTTTTCCCGGTACTTGCCCAGATTCTACCATTTTTCGGTACTCACACTCAGTAGACACTTTTTCGGTACTCGCCGGGACTGTTTTTCGATACTTGAACGGATTCTTCCTTTTTTCCCGGTACTCGCCCGGATTCTACCATTTTTCGGTACTGACACTCAGTAGACCCTTTTCCGGTACTCGCCGGGACAGCTTTTGGATACTCGCACGGATTCTTCCTTTTTTCCCGGTACTCGCCCGGATTCTACCATTTTTCGGTACCCACACTCAGTAGACCCTTTCCCGGTACTCTCCAGGACAATTTTCGATACTCGCACGGATTCTTCCTTTTTTCCCGGTACTCGCCCGGATTCTACCATTTTTCGGTACTCACAGTCGGTAGACCCTTTTCCGGTACTCGCCGGGACAGTTTTTCGATACTCGCACGGATTCTTCCTTTTTTCCCGGTACTCGCCCGGATTCTACCATTTTTCGGTACTGACACTCACTAGACCCTTTTCCGGTACTCGCCGGGACAGTTTTTCGATACTCGCACGGATTCTTCCTTTTTTCCGGTACTCGCCCGGATTCTACCATTTTTCGGTACTCACACTCGGTAGACCCTTTTCCCGTACTCGCTGGGACTGTTTTTCGATACTCGAACGGATTCTTCCTTTTTTCCCGGTACTCGCCCGGATTCTACCATTTTTCGGTACTGACACTCAGTAGACCCTTTTCCGATACTCGCCGGGACAGCTTTTGGATACTCGCACGGATTCTACCTTTTTTCCCGGTACTTGCCCGGATTCTACCATTTTTCGGTACTCACACTCAGTAGACACTTTTTCGGTACTCGCCGGGACTGTTTTTCGATACTTGAACGGATTCTTCCTTTTTTCCCGGTACTCGCCCGGATTCTACCATTTTTCGGTACTGACACTCAGTAGACCCTTTTCCGGTACTCGCCGGGACAGCTTTATGATACTCGCAAGAATTCTACTTTTTTTCTCCGTACTCGCCCGGATTCTACCATTTTTCGGTACTGACACTCAGTAGACCCTTTTCCGGTACTCGCCGGGACAGTTTTTCGATACTCGCACGGATTCTTCCTTTTTTCCCGGTACTCGCCCGGATTCTACCATTTTTCGGTACCCACACTCAGTAGACCCTTTCCCGGTACTCTCCAGGACAATTTTCGATACTCGCACGGATTCTTCCTTTTTTCCCGGTACTCGCCCGGATTCTACCATTTTTCGGTACTGACACTCAATAGACCCTTTTCCGGTACTCGCCAGGACAGTTTTCGATACTCGCACGGATTCTTCCTTTTTTCCCGGTACTCGCCCGGATTCTACCATTTTTCGGTTCTGACACTCAGTAGACCCTTTTCCGGTACTCGTCAGGACAGTTTTTCGATACTCGCACGGATTCTTACTTTTTTCCTGGTACTTGCCCGGATTCTACCACTTTTCGGTACTGACACTCAGTAGACCCTTTTCCGTTACTCTCCAGGACAGCTTTTGGATACTCGCACGGATTCTACCTTTTTTCCCGAAACTTGCCCGGATTCTACCATTTTTCGATACTCACACTCAGTAGACACTTTTTCGGTACTCGCCGGGACTGTTTTTCGATACTTGAACGGATTCTTCCTTTTTTCCCGGTACTCGCCCGGATTCTACCATTTTTCGGTACTGACACTCAGTAGACCCTTTTCCGGTACTCGCCGGGACAGCTTTTGGATACTCGCAAGAATTCTACTTTTTTTCTCCGTACTCGCCCGGATTCTACCATTTTTCGGTACTGACACTCAGTAGACCCTTTTCCGGTACTCTCCAGGACAGTTTTTCGATACTCGCACGGATTCTTCTTTTTTTCCCGGTACACGCCCGGATTCTACCATTTTTCGGTTCTGACCCTCAGTAGACCCTTTTCCAGTACTCGCCGGGACAGTTTTTCGATACTCGCACGGATTCTTCCTTTTTTCCCGGTACTCGCCCGGATTCTACCATTTTTCGGTACCCACACTCAGTAGACCCTTTCCCGGTACTCTCCAGGACAATTTTCGATACTCGCACGGATTCTTCCTTTTTTCCCGGTACTCGCCCGGATTCTACCATTTTTCGGTACTCACAGTCGGTAGACCCTTTTCCGGTACTCGCCGGGACAGTTTTTCGATACTCGCACGGATTCTTCCTTTTTTCCCGGTACTCGCCCGGATTCTACCATTTTTCGGTACTCACACTCAGTAGACACTTTTTCGGTACTCGCCGGGACTGTTTTTCGATACTTGAACGGATTCTTCCTTTTTTCCCGGTACTCGCCCGGATTCTACCATTTTTTCGGTACTGACACTCAGTAGACCCTTTTCCGGTACTCGCCGGGACAGCTTTTGGATACTCGCAAGAATTCTACTTTTTTTCTCCGTACTCGCCCGGATTCTACCATTTTTCGGTACTGACACTCAGTAGACCCTTTTCCGGTACTCGCCGGGACAGTTTTTCGATACTCGCACGGATTCTTCCTTTTTTCCCGGTACTCGCCCGGATTCTACCATTTTTCGGTACCCACACTCAGTAGACCCTTTCCCGGTACTCTCCAGGACAATTTTCGATACTCGCACGGATTCTTCCTTTTTTCCCGGTACTCGCCCGGATTCTACCATTTTTCGGTACTCACAGTCGGTAGACCCTTTTCCGGTACTCGCCGGGACAGTTTTTCGATACTCGCACGGATTCTTCCTTTTTTCCCGGTACTCGCCCGGATTCTACCATTTTTCGGTACTGACACTCAATAGACCCTTTTCCGGTACTCGCCGGGACAGTTTTTCGATACTCGCATGGATTCTTCCTTTTTTCCCGGTACTCGCCCGGATTCTACCATTTTTCGGTTCTGACACTCAGTAGAGCCTTTTCCGGTACTCGTCAGGACAGTTTTTCGATACTCGCACGGATTCTTCCTTTTTTCCTGGTACTTGCCCGGATTCTACCACTTTTCGGTACTGACACTCAGTAGACCCTTTTCCGTTACTCTCCAGGACAACTTTTGGATACTTGCACGGATTCTTCCTTTTTTCCCGGTACTCGCCCGGATTCTACCATTGTTCGGTACTGACACTCAGTAGACCCATTTCCGGTACTCGCCGGGACAGTTTTTCGATACTCGAACGGATTCTACCTTTCTTGCCGGAACTCGCCCGGATTCTACCATTTTTCGGTACTCACACTCGGTACACCCTTTTCTGGTACTCTCCGGGACAGTTTTTCGATACTCGCACGGATTCTTCCTTTTTTCCCGGTACTCGCCCGGATTCTACCATTTTTCGGTACTGACACTCAGTAGACCCTTTTCCGGTACCCTCCAGGACAGTTTTTCGATACTCGCACGGATTCTACCTTTTTTGCCGGTACTCGCCCGGATTCTACCATTTTTCGGTACTCACACTCAGTACATCCTTTTCCGGTACTCTCCGGGACAGTTTTTCGATACTCGCACGGATTCTTCCTTTTTTCCCGGTACTCGCCCGGATTCTACCATTTTTCGGTACTGACACTCAGTAGACCCTTTTCCGGTACTCGCCGGGACAGCTTTTGGATACTCGCAAGAATTCTACCTTTTTTCTCCGTACTCGCCCGGATTCTACCATTTTTCGGTACTGACACTCAGTAGACCCTTTTCCGGTACTCGCCGGGACAGTTTTTCGATACTCGCACGGATTCTTCCTTTTTTCCCGGTACTCGCCCGGATTCTACCATTTTTCGGTACCCACACTCAGTAGACCCTTTCCCGGTACTCTCCAGGACAATTTTCGATACTCGCACGGATTCTTCCTTTTTTCCCGGTACTCGCCCGGATTCTACCATTTTTCGGTACTCACAGTCGGTAGACCCTTTTCCGGTACTCGCCGGGACAGTTTTTCGATACTCGCACGGATTCTTCCTTTTTTCCCGGTACTCGCCCGGATTCTACCATTTTTCGGTACTCACACTCAGTAGACACTTTTTCGGTACTCGCCGGGACTGTTTTTCGATACTTGAACGGATTCTTCCTTTTTTCCCGGTACTCGCCCGGATTCTACCATTTTTCGGTACTGACACTCAGTAGACCCTTTTCCGGTACTCGCCGGGACAGCTTTTGGATACTCGCAAGAATTCTACTTTTTTTCTCCGTACTCGCCCGGATTCTACCATTTTTCGGTACTGACACTCAGTAGACCCTTTTCCGGTACTCGCCGGGACAGTTTTTCGATACTCGCACGGATTCTTCCTTTTTTCCCGGTACTCGCCCGGATTCTACCATTTTTCGTTACCCACACTCAGTAGACCCTTTCCCGGTACTCTCCAGGACAATTTTCGATACTCGCACGGATTCTTCCTTTTTTCCCGGTACTCGCCCGGATTCTACCATTTTTCGGTACTCACAGTCGGTAGACCCTTTTCCGGTACTCGCCGGGACAGTTTTTCGATACTCGCACGGATTCTTCCTTTTTTCCCGGTACTCGCCCGGATTCTACCATTTTTCGGTACTGACACTCAATAGACCCTTTTCCGGTACTCGCCGGGACAGTTTTTCGATACTCGCACGGATTCTTCCTTTTTTCCCGGTACTCGCCCGGATTCTACCATTTTTCGGTTCTGACACTCAGTAGATCCTTTTCCGGTACTCGTCAGGACAGTTTTTCGATACTCGCACGGATTCTTCCTTTTTCCCTGGTACTTGCCCGGATTCTACCACTTTTCGGTACCCACACTCAGTAGACCCTTTTCCGTTACTCTCCAGGACAACTTTTGGATACTTGCACGGATTCTTCCTTTTTTCCCGGTACTCGCCCGGATTCTACCATTGTTCGGTACTGACACTCAGTAGACCCATTTCCGGTACTCGCCGGGACAGTTTTTCGATACTCGAACGGATTCTACCTTTCTTGCCGGAACTCGCCCGGATTCTACCATTTTTCGGTACTCACACTCGGTACACCCTTTTCTGGTACTCTCCGGGACAGTTTTTCGATACTCGCACGGATTCTTCCTTTTTTCCCGGTACTCGCCCGGATTCTACCATTTTTCGGTACTGACACTCAGTAGACCCTTTTCCGGTACCCTCCAGGACAGTTTTTCGATACTCGCACGGATTCTACCTTTTTTGCCGGTACTCGCCCGGATTCTACCATTTTTCGGTACTCACACTCAGTACATCCTTTTCCGGTACTCTCCGGGACAGTTTTTCGATACTCGCACGGATTCTTCCTTTTTTCCCGGTACTCGCCCGGATTCTACCATTTTTCGGTACTGACACTCAGTAGACCCTTTTCCGGTACTCGCCGGGACAGCTTTTGGATACTCGCAAGAATTCTACCTTTTTTCTCCGTACTCGCCCGGATTCTACCATTTTTCGGTACTGACACTCAGTAGACCCTTTTCCGGTACTCGCCGGGACAGTTTTTCGATACTCGCACGGATTCTTCCTTTTTTCCCGGTACTCGCCCGGATTCTACCATTTTTCGGTACCCACACTCAGTAGACCCTTTCCCGGTACTCTCCAGGACAATTTTCGATACTCGCACGGATTCTTCCTTTTTTCCCGGTACTCGCCCGGATTCTACCATTTTTCGGTACTCACAGTCGGTAGACCCTTTTCCGGTACTCGCCGGGACAGTTTTTCGATACTCGCACGGATTCTTCCTTTTTTCCCGGTACTCGCCCGGATTCTACCATTTTTCGGTACTCACACTCAGTAGACACTTTTTCGGTACTCGCCGGGACTGTTTTTCGATACTTGAACGGATTCTTCCTTTTTTCCCGGTACTCGCCCGGATTCTACCATTTTTCGGTACTGACACTCAGTAGACCCTTTTCCGGTACTCGCCGGGACAGCTTTTGGATACTCGCAAGAATTCTACTTTTTTTCTCCGTACTCGCCCGGATTCTACCATTTTTCGGTACTGACACTCAGTAGACCCTTTTCCGGTACTCGCCGGGACAGTTTTTCGATACTCGCACGGATTCTTCCTTTTTTCCCGGTACTCGCCCGGATTCTACCATTTTTCGTTACCCACACTCAGTAGACCCTTTCCCGGTACTCTCCAGGACAATTTTCGATACTCGCACGGATTCTTCCTTTTTTCCCGGTACTCGCCCGGATTCTACCATTTTTCGGTACTCACAGTCGGTAGACCCTTTTCCGGTACTCGCCGGGACAGTTTTTCGATACTCGCACGGATTCTTCCTTTTTTCCCGGTACTCGCCCGGATTCTACCATTTTTCGGTACTGACACTCAATAGACCCTTTTCCGGTACTCGCCGGGACAGTTTTTCGATACTCGCACGGATTCTTCCTTTTTTCCCGGTACTCGCCCGGATTCTACCATTTTTCGGTTCTGACACTCAGTAGATCCTTTTCCGGTACTCGTCAGGACAGTTTTTCGATACTCGCACGGATTCTTCCTTTTTCCCTGGTACTTGCCCGGATTCTACCACTTTTCGGTACCCACACTCAGTAGACCCTTTTCCGTTACTCTCCAGGACAACTTTTGGATACTTGCACGGATTCTTCCTTTTTTCCCGGTACTCGCCCGGATTCTACCATTGTTCGGTACTGACACTCAGTAGACCCATTTCCGGTACTCGCCGGGACAGTTTTTCGATACTCGAACGGATTCTACCTTTCTTGCCGGAACTCGCCCGGATTCTACCATTTTTCGGTACTCACACTCGGTACACCCTTTTCTGGTACTCTCCGGGACAGTTTTTCGATACTCGCACGGATTCTTCCTTTTTTCCCGGTACTCGCCCGGATTCTACCATTTTTCGGTACTGACACTCAGTAGACCCTTTTCCGGTACCCTCCAGGACAGTTTTTCGATACTCGCACGGATTCTACCTTTTTTGCCGGTACTCGCCCGGATTCTACCATTTTTCGGTACTCACACTCAGTACATCCTTTTCCGGTACTCTCCGGGACAGTTTTTCGATACTCGCACGGATTCTTCCTTTTTTCCCGGTACTCGCCCGGATTCTACCATTTTTCGGTACTGACACTCAGTAGACCCTTTTCCGGTACTCGCCGGGACAGCTTTTGGATACTCGCAAGAATTCTACCTTTTTTCTCCGTACTCGCCCGGATTCTACCATTTTTCGGTACTGACACTCAGTAGACCCTTTTCCGGTACTCGCCGGGACAGTTTTTCGATACTCGCACGGATTCTTCCTTTTTTCCCGGTACTCGCCCGGATTCTACCATTTTTCGGTACCCACACTCAGTAGACCCTTTCCCGGTACTCTCCAGGACAATTTTCGATACTCGCACGGATTCTTCCTTTTTTCCCGGTACTCGCCCGGATTCTACCATTTTTCGGTACTCACAGTCGGTAGACCCTTTTCCGGTACTCGCCGGGACAGTTTTTCGATACTCGCACGGATTCTTCCTTTTTTCCCGGTACTCGCCCGGATTCTACCATTTTTCGGTACTCACACTCAGTAGACACTTTTTCGGTACTCGCCGGGACTGTTTTTCGATACTTGAACGGATTCTTCCTTTTTTCCCGGTACTCGCCCGGATTCTACCATTTTTCGGTACTGACACTCAGTAGACCCTTTTCCGGTACTCGCCGGGACAGCTTTTGGATACTCGCAAGAATTCTACTTTTTTTCTCCGTACTCGCCCGGATTCTACCATTTTTCGGTACTGACACTCAGTAGACCCTTTTCCGGTACTCGCCGGGACAGTTTTTCGATACTCGCACGGATTCTTCCTTTTTTCCCGGTACTCGCCCGGATTCTACCATTTTTCGTTACCCACACTCAGTAGACCCTTTCCCGGTACTCTCCAGGACAATTTTCGATACTCGCACGGATTCTTCCTTTTTTCCCGGTACTCGCCCGGATTCTACCATTTTTCGGTACTCACAGTCGGTAGACCCTTTTCCGGTACTCGCCGGGACAGTTTTTCGATACTCGCACGGATTCTTCCTTTTTTCCCGGTACTCGCCCGGATTCTACCATTTTTCGGTACTGACACTCAATAGACCCTTTTCCGGTACTCGCCGGGACAGTTTTTCGATACTCGCACGGATTCTTCCTTTTTTCCCGGTACTCGCCCGGATTCTACCATTTTTCGGTTCTGACACTCAGTAGACCCTTTTCCGGTACTCGTCAGGACAGTTTTTCGATACTCGCACGGATTCTTCCTTTTTTCCTGGTACTTGCCCGGATTCTACCACTTTTCGGTACCCACACTCAGTAGACCCTTTTCCGTTACTCTCCAGGACAACTTTTGGATACTTGCACGGATTCTTCCTTTTTTCCCGGTACTCGCCCGGATTCTACCATTGTTCGGTACTGACACTCAGTAGACCCATTTCCGGTACTCGCTGGGACAGTTTTTCGATACTCGAACGGATTCTACCTTTCTTGCCGGAACTCGCCCGGATTCTACCATTTTTCGGTACTCACACTCGGTACACCCTTTTCTGGTACTCTCCGGGACAGTTTTTCGATACTCGCACGGATTCTTCCTTTTTTCCCGGTACTCGCCCGGATTCTACCATTTTTCGGTACTGACAGTCAGTAGACCCTTTTCCGGTACTCTCCAGGACAGTTTTTCGATACTCGCACGGATTCTACCTTTTTTGCCGGTACTCGCCCGGATTCTACCATTTTTCGGTACCCACACTCAGTAGACCCTTTTCCGGTACTCTCCAGGACAGTTTTTCGATACTCGCACGGATTCTTCCTTTTTCCCGTTACTCGCTCGGATACTACCATTTTTCGGTTCTCTTGCTCATTAGACCCATTTCCGGTACTCGCCGAGACAGTTTTTCGATACTCGCACAGATTCTACCTTTTTTCCTGGTACTCAATCGGATTCTACCATTTTTCGGCTCTCACACTCATTAGACCCATTTCCGGTACTCGCCAGGAAAGTTTTTCGATACTCGAACGGATTCTACCTTTTTTGCCGGTACTCGCCCGGATTCTACCATTTTTCGGTACTCAAACTCAGTAGAACCTTTTCCGGTACTCTCCGGTACGGTTTTTCGATACCCGCAGGGATTCTTCCTTTTTTCCTGGTACTCGCCTGGATTCTACCATTTTTCGGTACTCACACTCAGTAGACCCTTTTCCCGTACTCGCCGGGACTGTTTTTCGATACTCGAACGGATTCTTCCTTTTTTCCTGGTACTCGCCCGGATTCTACCATTTTTCGGTACTTACACTCATTAGACCCTTTTCCGGTACTCGCTTGGACAGCTTTTCGATACTCGCACGGATTCAACCTTTTTTCCCGGTACTCGCCCGGATTCTCCCATTTTCCGGTACTGACACTCAGTAGACCCTTTTCCGGTACTCGCCGGGACAGTTTTTCGATACTCGCACGGATTCTTCCTTTTTTCCCGGTACTCGCCCGGATTCTACCATTTTTCGGTTCTGACACTCAGTAGACCCTTTTCCGGTACTCGCCGAGACAGTTTTTCGATACTCGCACAGATTCTTCCTTTTTTCCCGGTACTCGCCCGGATTCTACCATTTTTCGGTACTCACACTCGGTAGACCCTTTTCCCGTACTCTCCGGGACAGTTTTTCGATACTCGCATGGATTCTTCCTTTTTTCCCGGTACTCGCCCGGATTCTACCATTTTTCGGTACTGACACTCAGTAGACCCTTTTCCGGTACTCGCCGGGACCGTTTTTCGATACTCGCACGGATTCTACCCTTTTTCCCTGTACTCAACCGGATTCTACCATTTTTCGATTCTCACACCCATTAGACCCATTTCCGGTACTCGCCGGGACAGTTTTTCGATACTCGAACGGAAAATTACCTTTCTTGCCGGAACTCGCCCGGATTCTACCATTTTTCGGTACTCACACTCAGTACACCCTTTTCCGGTACTCTCCGGGACAGTTTTTCGATACTCGCACAGATTCTTCCTTTTTTCCCGGTACTCGCCCGGATTCCACCATTTTTCGGTACTGACACTCATTAGACCCTTTTCCGGTACTCGCTTGGGCAGTTTTTCGATACTCGCACGGATTCAACCTTTTTTCCCGGTACTCGCCCGGATTCTCCCATTTTTCGGTACTCACACTCAGTAGACCCTTTTCCCGTACTCGCCGGGACTGTTTTTCGATACTCGAACGGATTCTTCCTTTTTTCCCGGTACTCGCCCGAATTCTACCATTTTTCGGTACTAACACTCAGTAGACCCTTTTCCGGTACTCGCCGGGACAGTTTTTCAATACTCGCACGGATTCTTCCTTTTTTCCCGGTACTCGCCCGGACTCTACCATTTTTCGGTACCCACACTCAGTAGACCCTTTCCCGGTACTCTCCAGGACAATTTTCGATACTCGCATGGATTCTTCCTTTTTTTCACAATACTCGCCCGGATTCTACCATTTTTCGGTACTCACACTCGGTAGACCCTTTTCCCGTACTCGCCGGGACTGTTTGTCGATACTCGAACGGATTCTTCCTTTTTTCCTGGTACTCGCCCGGATTCTACCATTTTTCGGTACTGACACTCATTAGACCCTTTTCCGGTACTCGCCGGGTTAGTTTTTCGATACTCGCACGGAATCTTCCTTTTTTCCTGGTACTCGCCCGGATTCTACCATTTTTCGGTTCTGACACTCAGTAGACCCTTTTCCGGTACTCGCCAGGACAGTTTTTCGATACTCGCACGGATTCTACCCTTTTTCCCTGTACTCAACCGGATTCTACCATTTTTCGGTTCTCACACCCATTAGACCCATTTCCGGTACTCGCCGGGACAGTTTTTCGATACTCGAACGGATTCTACCTTTTTTGCCGATACTCGCACGGATTCTACCATTTGTCGGTACTGACACTCAGTAGAACCTTTTCCGGTACTCTCCAGCACAGTTTTTCGATACTCGCACGGATTCTACCTTTTTTCCCGGTACTCGCCCGGATTCTACCATTTTTCGGTACTGACACTCAGTAGACCCTTTTCCGGTACTCGCCGGGACAGTTTTTCGATACTCGCACGGAATCTTCCTTTTTTCCTGGTACTCGGCCGGATTCTACCATTTTTCGGTACTCACACTCAGTAGACCCTTTTCCGGTACTCTCCGGTACGGTTTTTCGATGCTCGCAGGGATTCTTCCTTTTTTCCTGGTACTCGCCTGGATTCTACTATTTTTCGGTACTCACACTCAGTAGACCCATTTCCGGTACTCGCCGGGACAGTTTTTCGATACTCGAACGGATTCTACCTTTTTTGCCGATACTCGCACGGATTCTACCATTTGTCGGTACTGACACTCAGTAGAACCTTTTCCGGTACTCTCCAGAACAGTTTTTCGATACTCGCACGGATTCTACCTTTTTTGCCGGTACTCGCCCGGATTCTACCATTTTTCGGTACCCACACTCAGTAGACCCATTTCCGTTACTCTCCAGGACAGTTTTTCGATACTCGCACGGATTCTTCCTTTTTTCCCGGTACTCGCCCGGATTCTACCATTTTTCGGTACTGACACTCGGTAGACCCTTTTCCCGTACTCTACGGGACTATTTTTCGATACTTGAACGGATTCTTCCTTTTTTCCCGGTACTCGCCCGGATTCTACCATTTTTCGGTTCTGACACTCAGCAGACCCTTTTTCGGTACTCGCCGGGACAGTTTTTCGATACTCGCACGGATTCTTCCTTTTTTCCCGGTACTCGCCCGGATTCTACCATTTTTCGGTACTGACACTCGGTAGACCCTTTTCCCGTACTCTACGGGACTATTTTTCGATACTTGAACGGATTCTTCCTTTTTTCCCGGTACTCGCCCGGATTCTACCATTTTTCGGTTCTGACACTCAACAGACCCTTTTTCGGTACTCGCCGGGACAGTTTTTCGATACTCGCACGGATTCTTCCTTTTTTCCCGGTACTCGCCCGGATTCTACCATTTTTCGGTACTGACACTCAGTAGACCCTTTTCCGGTACTCGCCGGGACAGTTTTTCGATACTCGCACAGATTCTACCTTTTTTCCAGGTACTCGCCCGGATTCTACCATTTTTCGGCTCTCACACTCATTAGACCCATTTCCGGTACTCGCCAGGAAAGTTTTTCGATACTCGAACGGATTCTACCTTTTTTGCCGGTACTCGCCCGGATTCTACCATTTTTCGGTACTGACACTCAATAGACCCTTTTCCGGTACTCGCCGAGACAGTTTTTCGATACTCGCACAGATTCTACCTTTTTTCCAGGTACTCACCCGGATTCTACCATTTTTCGGCTCTCACACTCATTAGACCCATTTCCGGTACTCGCCAGGAAAGTTTTTCGATACTCGAACGGATTCTACCTTTTTTGCCGGTACTCGCCCGGATTCTACCATTTTTCGGTACTCAAACTCAGTAGAACCTTTTCCGGTACTCTCCGGTACGGTTTTTCGATACCCGCAGGGATTCTTCCTTTTTTCCTGGTACTCGCCTGGATTCTACCATTTTTCGGTACTCACACTCAGTAGAGCCTTTTCCCGTACTCGCCGGGACTGTTTTTCGATACTCGAACGGATTCTTCCTTTTTTCCTGGTACTCGCCCGGATTCTACCATTTTTCGGTACTTACACTCATTAGACCCTTTTCCGGTACTCGCTTGGACAGCTTTTCGATACTCGCACGGATTCAACCTTTTTTCCCGGTACTCGCCCGGATTCTCCCATTTTCCGGTACTCACACTCAGTAGACCCTTTTCCCGTACTCGCCGGGACTGTTTTTCGATACTCGAACGGATTCTACCTTTTTTCCCGGTACTCGCCCGGATTCTACCATTTTTCGGTACTGACACTCAGTAGACCCTTTTCCGATACTCGCCGGGACAGCTTTTGGATACTCGCACGGATTCTACCTTTTTTCCCGGTACTTGCCCGGATTCTACCATTTTTCGGTACTCACACTCAGTAGACACTTTTTCAGTACTCGCAGGGACAGTTTTTCGATACTCGAACGGATTCTACCTTTTTTCCCGGTACTCGCCCGGATTCTACCGTTTTTCGGTTCTCACACTGATTAGACCCATTTTCGGTACTCGTAGGGACAGTTTTTTGGTACTCAAACGGATTCTACCTTTTCTCCCGGTACTCCCCCGGATTCTACCATTTTTCGGTACTCACACTCAGTAGACTCTTTTTCGGTACTCGTAGGGACAGTTTTTCGATACTCGAACGGATTCTACCTTTTTTCCCGGTACACGCCCGGATTCTACCATTTTTCAGTTCTCACACTCAGTAGACCCTTTACCCGTACTCGTCGGGACTGTTTTTCGATACTGAAACGGATTCTTCCTTTTGTCCCGGTACTCGCCCAGATTCTACCATTTTTCGGTACTGACACTCAGTAGACCCTTTTCCGGTAATCGCCGGGACAGTTTTTCGATACTCGCACGGATTCTACCTTTTTTCCCGGTACTCGCCCGGATTCTACCATTTTTCGGTACTGACACTCAGTAGACCCTTTTCCGGTACTCGCCGGAAAAGTTTTTCGATACTCGCAAGTATTCTACCTTTTTTCTCGGTACTCGCCCGGATTCTCCCATTTTTCGGTACTCACACTCAGTAGACCCTTTTCCGGTACTCGCCGGGACAGTTTTTCGATACTCGCACAGATTCTACCTTTTTTCTCGGTACTCGCCCGGATTCTACCATTTTTCGGTACTCACACTCAGTAGACTCTTTTTCGGTACTCGCAGGGACAGTTTTTCGATACTCGAACGGATTCAACCTTTTTTCCATGTACACGCCCGGATTCTACCATTTATCGGTACTCACACTCAGTAGACTCTTTACCCGTACTCGCCGGGACTGTTTTTCGATACTCGAACGGATTCTTCCTTTTTTCCCGGTACTCGCCCGGATTCTACCATTTTTCGGTACTGACACTCAGTAGACCCTTTTCCGATACTCGCCGGGACAGTTTTTCGATACTCGCACGGATTCTACCTTTTTTCCCGGTACTCGCCCGGGTTCTCCCATTTTTCGGTACTCACACTCCGTAGACCCTTTTCCGGTACTCGCCGGGACTGTTTTTCGATACTTGAACGGATTCTTCCTTTTTTCCCGGTACTCGCCCGGATTCTACCATTTTTCGGTACTGACACTCAATAGACCCTTTTCCGGTACTCGCCGGGACAGTATTTCGATACTCGCAAAGATTCTACATTTTTTCCCGGTACTCGCCCGGATTCTACCATTTTTCGGTACTCACACTCAGCAGACCCTTTTCCGGTACTCTCCGGGACAGTTTTTCGATACTCGCACTCATTCTTCCTTTTTTTCAGGTACTCGCCCGGATTCTACCATTTTTCGGCTCTCACACTCATTAGACCCATTTCCGTTACTCGCACGGATTCTACATTTTCTCGGTACTCGCCCGGATTCTACCATTTTTCGCTCCTCATACTGATTAGACCCATTTCCGGTACTCGTCGGGAAAGTTTTTCGTTACTCGCATGGATTCCACCTTTTTTCCCACTACTCGCCCGGATTCTACCATTTTTCGATACTGACACTCATTAGACCCATTTCCGGTACTCTCCGGGACAGTTTTTCGATACTCGCAGGATTCTTCCTTTTTTCCTGGTACTCGCCTGGATTCTACCATTTTTCGGTACTCACACTCAGTAAACCCTTTTCCGGTACTCTCCGGGACAGTTTTTAGATACTCGCACGGATTCTTCCTTTTTTCCAGGTACTCGCCCGGATTCTACCATTTTTCGGTACTCACACTTAGCAGACCCTTTTCCCTTACTCGCCTGGACTGTTTTTCGTTACTCGAACGGATTCTTCCTTTTTTCCCGGTACTCGCCCGGATTCTATCTTTTCTCCCGGTACTCGCCCAGAGTCTACAATTTTCGGTACTCACACTCAGTAGACACTTTTTCGAAACTCGCAGGGACAGTTCTTCGATACTCGAACGGATTCTACCTTTTTTCCCGGTACTCGCTCGGATTCTACCATTTTTCGGTTCTCACACTCATTAGACCAATATCCAGTAATCGCCGGGACAGTTTTTCGATACTCGAACGGATTCTACCTTTTTTGCCGGTACTCGCCCGGATTCTACCATTTTTCGGTACTCACACTCAGTAGACCCTTTTCCGGTACTCTCCGGGACAGATTTTCGATACTCGCACGGATTCTACCTTTTTTCCTGGTACTCGCCCGGATTCTACCATTTTTCGGTACTCACACTCAGTAGACCCTTTTCCCGTACTCGCCGGGACTGTTTTTCGATACTCGAACGGATTCTTCCTTTTTTCCCGGTACTCGCCCGGATTCTACCATTTTTCGGTACTGACACTCAGTAGACCCTTTTCCAGTACTCGCCGGGACAGTTTTTCGATACTCCCACGGATTCTACCTTTTTTCCTGATACTCGCCCGGATTCTACCATTTTTCGGTACTCACACTCAGTAGACCTTTTTCCGATACTCTCCGGGACAGTTTTTCGATACTCGAACGGATTCTTCCTTTTTTCCCGGTACTCGCCCGGATTCTACCATTTTTCGGTACTGACACTCATTAGACCCTTTTCCGGTACTCGCCGGGACAGTTTTTCGATACTCGCACGGATTCTACCTTTTTTCCCGGTACTCGCCCGGATTCTACCGTTTTTCGGTTCTCCCACTGATTAGAACCATTTTCGGTACTCGCAGGGACAGTTTTTCGGTACTCAAACGGATTCTACCTTTTCTCCCGGTACTTCCCCGGATTCTACCATTTTTCGGTACTCGCAGGGACAGTTTTTCATTACTCGAACGGATTCTACCTTTTTTCTGGTACACGCCCGAATTCTACCATTTTTCAGTACTCACACTCAGTAGACCCTTTACCCGTACTCGTCGGGACTGTTTTTCGATACTCAAACGGATTCTTCCTTTTTTCCCGGTACTCGCCCGGATTCTACCATTTTTCGGTACTCACACTCAGTAGACCCTTTTCCGGTACTCGCCGGGACGGTTTTTCGATACTCGCACGGATTCTTCCTTTTTTCCTGGTACTCGCCCGGATTCTACCATTTTTCGGTACTCACACTCAGTAGACCCTTTTCCCGTACTCGCCGGGACTGTTTTTCGATACTCGAACGGATTCTTCCTTTTTTGCCGGTACTCGCCCGGATTCTACCATTTTTCGGTACTCACACTCAGTAGACCCTTTTCCGGTTCTCTCCGGGACAGTTTTTCGATACTCGCACGTATTCTTCCTTTTTTCCTGGTACTCGCCGGGATTCTACCATTTTTCGGTACTCACACTCAGTAGACCCTTTTCCCGTACTCGTCGGGACTCTTTTTCGATACTCGAACGGATTCTTCTTTTTTTCTCGGTACTCGCCCAGATTCTACCATTTTTCGGTACTAACACTCAGTAGACTCTTTTCCGGTACTCGCCGGGATAGTTTTTCGATACTCGCACGGATTCTACCTTTTTTCCTGGTACTCGCCCGGATTCTACCATTTTTCGGTACTCACACGCAGTAGACCCTTTTCCCGTACTCGCCGGGACTGTTTTTCGATACTCGAACGGATTCTTCATTTTTTCCCGGTACTCGCCCGGATTCTACAATTTTTCCGTACTGACACTCAGTAGACCCTTTTCCGTTAGTCGCCGGGACAGTTTTTCGATACTCGAACGGATTCTACCTTTTTTGCCGGTACTCGCCCGGATTCTACCATTTTTCGGTACTCACACTCAGTAGACCCTTTTCCGGTACTCTCCGGGACAGTTTTTCGATACTCGCACGGATTCTACCTTTTTCCCGGTAGTCGCTCGGATTCTGCCATTTTTCGGTTCTCACACTCATTAGACCCATTTCCGGTACTCGCCGGGACAGTTTTTCGATACTCGAACGGATTCTACCTTTTTTCCTGGTACTCGCCCGGATTCTACCATTTTTCGGTACTCACACTCAGTAGACCCTTTTCCCGTACTCGTCGGGACTGTTTTTCGATACTCGAACGGATTCTTCCTTTTTTCCTGGTACTCGCCAGGATTCTCCCATTTTTCGGTACTCACACTCTGTAGACCCTTTTCCGATACTCGCCGGGACAGTTTTTCGATACTCCCACGGATTCTACCTTTTTTCCTGATACTCGCCCGGATTCTACCATTTTTCGGTACTCACACTCAGTAGACCTTTTTCCGATACTCTCCGGGACAGTTTTTCGATACTCGAACGGATTCTTCCTTTTTTCCCGGTACTCGCCCGGATTCTACCATTTTTCGGTACTGACACTCATTAGACCCTTTTCCGGTACTCGCCGGGACAGTTTTTCGATACTCGCACGGATTCTACCTTTTTTCCCGGTACTCGCCCGGATTCTACCGTTTTTCGGTTCTCCCACTGATTAGAACCATTTTCGGTACTCGCAGGGACAGTTTTTCGGTACTCAAACGGATTCTACCTTTTCTCCCGGTACTCCCCCGGATTCTACCATTTTTCGGTACTCGCAGGGACAGTTTTTCATTACTCGAACGGATTCTACCTTTTTTCTGGTACACGCCCGAATTCTACCATTTTTCAGTACTCACACTCAGTAGACCCTTTACCCGTACTCGTCGGGACTGTTTTTCGATACTCAAACGGATTCTTCCTTTTTTCCCGGTACTCGCCCGGATTCTACCATTTTTCGGTACTCACACTCAGTAGACCCTTTTCCGGTACTCGCCGGGACGGTTTTTCGATACTCGCACGGATTCTTCCTTTTTTCCTGGTACTCGCCCGGATTCTACCATTTTTCGGTACTCACACTCAGTAGACCCTTTTCCCGTACTCGCCGGGACTGTTTTTCGATACTCGAACGGATTCTTCCTTTTTTCCCGGTACTCGCCCGGATTCTACCATTTTTCGGTACTGACACTCAGTAGACCCTTTTCCAGTACTCGCCGGGACAGCTTTTGGATAGTCGCACGAATTCTACGATTTTTTGGTACTCTCACTCATTAGACACATTTCAGGTACTCGCCGAGAAAGTTTTTCGTTACTCGCACGGATTCTACATTTTCTCGGTACTCGCCCGGATTCTACCATTTTTCGCTCCTCACACTGATTAGACCCATTTCCGGTACTCGTCGGGAAAGTTTTTCGTTACTCGCATGGATTCCACCTTTTTTCCCACTACTCGCCCGGATTCTACCATTTTTCGGTACTCACACTCATTAGACCCATTTCCGGTACTCTCCGGGACAGTTTTTCGATACTCGCACGGATTCTTCCTTTTTTCCTGGTACTCGCCCGGATTCTACCATTTTTCGGTTCTCACACTCAGTAAACTCTTTTCCCGTACTCACCGGGACTGTTTTTCGATACTCGAACGGATTCTTCCTTTTTTCCCGGTACTTGCCCGGATTCTACCATTTTTCGGTACTCACACTCAGTAGACCCTTTTCCGGTACTCGCCGGGATAGCTTTTCGATACTCGCACAGATTCTACCTTTTTTCCCGAAACTCGCCCGGATTCTACCATTTTTCGGTACTCACACTCAGTAGACACTTTTTCGGTACTCGCAGGGACAGTTTTTCGATACTCGCACGGATTCTTCCTTTTTTCCTGGTACTCGCCCGGATTCTACCATTTTTCGGTTCTCACACTCAGTAGACTCTTTTCCCGTACTCACCGGGACTGTTTTTCGATACTCGAACGGATTCTTCCTTTTTTCCCGGTACTCGCCAGGATTCTCCCATTTTTCGGTACTCACACTTAGTAGACCCTTTTCCGGTACTCGCCGGGACAGTTTTTCGATACTCCCACGGATTCTACCTTTTTTCCCGGTACTCGCCCGGATTCTCCCATTTTTCGGTACTCGCACTCTGTAGACCCTTTTCCGGTACTCGCCGGGACAGTTTTTCGATACTCGCACGGATTCTACCTTTTTTCCCGGTACTCGCCCGGATTCTCCCATTTTTCGGTACTCGCACTCTGTAGACCCTTTTCCGGTACTCTCCGGGACAGTTTTTCGATACTCGAACGGATTCTTCCTTTTTTGCCGGTACTCGCCCGGATTCTACCATTTTTCGGTACTCACACTCAGTAGACCCTTTTCCGGTTCTCTCCGGGACAGTTTTTCGATACTCGCACGTATTCTTCCTTTTTTCCTGGTACTCGCCGGGATTCTACCATTTTTCGGTACTCACACTCAGTAGACCCTTTTCCCGTACTCGTCGGGACTCTTTTTCGATACTCGAACGGATTCTTCTTTTTTTCTCGGTACTCGCCCAGATTCTACCATTTTTCGGTACTAACACTCAGTAGACTCTTTTCCGGTACTCGCCGGGATAGTTTTTCGATACTCGCACGGATTCTACCTTTTTTCCTGGTACTCGCCCGGATTCTACCATTTTTCGGTACTCACACGCAGTAGACCCTTTTCCCGTACTCGCCGGGACTGTTTTTCGATACTCGAACGGATTCTTCATTTTTTCCCGGTACTCGCCCGGATTCTACAATTTTTCCGTACTGACACTCAGTAGACCCTTTTCCGTTAGTCGCCGGGACAGTTTTTCGATACTCGAACGGATTCTACCTTTTTTGCCGGTACTCGCCCGGATTCTACCATTTTTCGGTACTCACACTCAGTAGACCCTTTTCCGGTACTCTCCGGGACAGTTTTTCGATACTCGCACGGATTCTACCTTTTTCCCGGTAGTCGCTCGGATTCTGCCATTTTTCGGTTCTCACACTCATTAGACCCATTTCCGGTACTCGCCGGGACAGTTTTTCGATACTCGAACGGATTCTACCTTTTTTCCTGGTACTCGCCCGGATTCTACCATTTTTCGGTACTCACACTCAGTAGACCCTTTTCCCGTACTCGTCGGGACTGTTTTTCGATACTCGAACGGATTCTTCCTTTTTTCCTGGTACTCGCCAGGATTCTCCCATTTTTCGGTACTCACACTCTGTAGACCCTTTTCCGATACTCGCCGGGACAGTTTTTCGATACTCGCACGGATTCTACCTTTTTTCCGGGTACTCGCCCGGATTCTCCCATTTTTCGGTACTCGCACTCTGTAGACCCTTTTCCGGTACTCGCCGGGACAGTTTTTCGATACTCGCACGGATTCTACCTTTTTTCCCGGTACTCGCCCGGATTCTCCCATTTTTCGGTACTCGCACTCTGTAGACCCTTTTCCGGTACTCTCCGGGACAGTTTTTCATACTCGCACGGCTTCTTCCTTTTTTCCTGGTACTCTCCCGGATTCTACTATTTTTCGGTACTCACACTCAGTAGACCCTTTTCCCGTACTCGCCGGGACTGTTTTTCGATACTCGAACGGATTCTTCCTTTTTCCCGGTACTCGCCCGGATTCTACCATTTTTCGGTACTGACACTCATTAGACCCTTTTCCGGTACTCGCCGGGACAGTTTTTCGATACTCGCACGGATTCTACCTTTTTTCCCGGTAGTCGCTCGGATTCTACCATTTTTCGGTTCTCACACTCATTAGACCCATTTCCGGTACTCGCCGGGACAGTTTTTCGATACTCGAACGGATTCTACCTTTTTTGCCGGTACTCGCCCGGATTCTACCATTTTTCGGTACTCACACTCAGTAGACCCTTTTCCGGTACTCTCCGGGACAGTTTTTCGATACTCGCACGGATTCTTCCTTTTTTCCTGGTACTCGCCCGGATTCTACCATTTTTCGGTACTCACACTCAGTAGACCCTTTTCCCGTACTCGTCGGGACTAATTTTCGATACTCGAACGGATTCTTCCTTTTTCCCCGGTACTCGCCCAGATTCTCGCATTTTTCGGTACTAACACTCAGTAGACCCTTTTCCGGTACTCGCCGGGATAGTTTTTCGATACTCGCACGGATTCTACCTTTTTTCCCGGTACTCGCTCGGATTCTACCATTTTTCGGTTCTCAAACTGATTAGACCCATTTTCGGTACTCGTAGGGACAGTTTTTCGGTACTCAAACGGATTCTACCTTTTCTCCCGGTACTCCCCCGGATTCTACCATTTTTCGGTACTCACACTCAGTAGACACTTTTTCGGTACTCGCAGGGACAGTTTTTCGATACTCGAACGGATTCAACCTTTTTTCCCGGTACACGCCCGGATTCTACCATTTTTTGGTACTCACACTCAGTAGACCCTTTTCCCATACTCGCCGGGACTGTTTTTCGATACTCGAACGGATTCTTCCTTTTTTCCCGGTACTCGCCCGGATTCTACCATTTTTCGGTACTGACACTCATTAGACCCTTTTCCGGTACTCACTGGGACAGTTTTTCGATACTCGCACGGATTCTACCTTTTTTCCCGGTACTCGCCCGGATTCTACCATTTTACGGTTCTCACACTCATTAGACCCATTTTTGGTACTCGCCGGGACATTTTATTGATACTCGAATGGAATCTACCTTTTTTGCCGGTACTCGCCCGGATTCTACCATTTTTCAGTACTCACACTCAGTAGACCCTTTTCCGGTAGTCTCCGGGACAGTTTTTCGATACTCGCACGGATTCTTCCTTTTTTCCTGGTACTCGCCCGGATTCTACCATTTTTCGGTACTCACACTCAGTAGACCCTTTTCCCGTACTCGCCGGGACTGTTTTTGATACTCGAACAGATTCTTCCTTTTTTCCCGGTACTCGCCCGGATTCTACCATTTTTCGGTACTGACACTCAGTAGACCCTTTTCCGGTACTCGCCGGGACAGTTTTTCGATACTCGCACGGATTCTACCTTTTTTCCCGGTACTCGCCCGGATTCTACCATTTTTCGGTTCTCACACTCATTAGACCCATTTCCGGTACTCGCCAGGACAGTTTTTCGGTACTTGAACGGATTCTACCATTTTTGCCGGTACTCGCCCGGAATCTACCATTTTTCGGTACTCACACTCAGTAGACCCTTTTCCGGTACTCACGGGGACAGCTTTTCGATACTCGAACGGATTCTACCTTTTATTCCCGGTACTCGCCTGGATTCTACCATTTTCGGTACTCACACTCAGTAGACACTTTTTCGGTACTCGCAGGGACAGTTTTTCGATACTCGAACAGATTCTACCTTTTGTTCCCGATACTCGCCTGGATTCTACCATTTTTCGGTACTCACACTCAGTAGACACTTTTTCGGTACTCGCAGGGACAGTTTTTCAATACTCGAACGGATTCTTCCTTTTTTCCCGGTACTCGCCCGGATTCTACCATTTTTCGGTACTCACACTCAGTAGACCCTTTTCCGGTACTCGCGGGGACTATTTTTCGATACTGGAATGGATTCTACCTTTTTTCCCGTTACTCGCTCGGATACTACCATTTTTCGGTTCTCTTACTCATTAGACCCATTTCCGGTACTCTCCGGGACAGTTTTTCGATACTCGAACGGATTCTACATTTTTTCCCGGTACTCGCCCGGATTCTACCATTTTTCGGTACTCACACTCAGTAGACCCTTTTCCGGTACTCACGGGGACAGTTTTTCGATACTCGAACGGATTCTACCTTTTATTCCCGGTACTCGCCTGGATTCTACCATTTTCGGTACTCACACTCAGTAGACACTTTTTCGGTACTCGCAGGGACAGTTTTTCGATACTCGAACGGATTCTACCTTTTATTCCCGGTACTCGCCTGGATTCTACCATTTTTCGGTACTCACACTCAGTAGACACTTTTTCGGTACTCGCAGGGACAGTTTTTCGATACTCGAACGGATTCTTCCTTTTTTCCCGGTACTCGCCCGGATTCTACCATTTTTCGGTACTCACACTCAGTAGACCCTTTTCCGGTACTCGCGGGGACTATTTTTCGATACTGGAATGGATTCTACCTTTTTTCCCGTTACTCGCTCGGATACTACCATTTTTCGGTTCTCTTACTCATTAGACCCATTTCCGGTACTCTCCGGGACAGTTTTTCGATACTCGAACGGATTCTACATTTTTTCCCGGTACTCGCCCGGATTCTACCATTTTTCGGTACTCACACTCAGTAGACCCTTTTCCGGTACTCGAGGGGACAGTTTTTCGATACTCGAACGGATTCTACCTTTTTTCCTTTACTCGCTCGGATACTACTATTTTTCGGTTCTCTTACTCATTAGACCCATTTTCGGTACTCTCCGGGACAGTTTTTCGATACTCGAACGGATTCTACCTTTTTTCCCGGTACTTGATTACTACGCAAAAGTGCCATTTTCCACCTTTAAGTCATTATGTTTTAAGCACTTTTGTGTAGTAATTCTTCACCTTTATTCCAATTGGCATGTTAAGGACCTAGCAATGACTTCTAATCATATTTGTGGCTAGTTTTAGTGTTTTGGCATCTTTTTGGATCATTAAGACAAGCCAACCAAAGAAGAAAAGCAAAGAAAAGCAAAGAGAAGCAAGGATGAAATTAGAGGACAGCAGCTGCAGTCTTCTTTGGCACTTTTGGAGCACTTTCCGAAGTCTATTTTCTACATACTATATACCGTTTCAAAGCTCAGGAAGTCAAAAATCCAACGCTTCAAACCGTGTACAATTTGGAGCTGAAACGAGGAAGTTATGGCCTTTGGAAGACAACTGCTCCAGGTGTACGAAAATTTCGCACACCTCCTTCAGGTGTGCGAATGGTGTGCGAGTTTCACACACCCCCTTCAGGTGTGCGAAAATTTCGCACACCCCATGCGTGGTGCGAAATCTCCTCTGTTTTTGCCGACTCCACTTTAGATATTTTCTTAAGTATTTTTTGATGTAATTTCCTTTCTTCTCCTTGTAGCAAGCCAATGAAAAGCTTTGCTTTTGTAAAAACTATATAAGGGGTGGAAATCACCTCTTGAAGAAATGTAACACGGGTGTTAAGCTTAACACTTAGCAATATACAGAGCTCTCTCATTTTCTATTTTCTCGTTACTATTTTCTCTTTCTTGGAAGCCAAACAACCTCTGAGGATGTTTTCTCAGAGGATGAGAGGCTAAACTCTTGGTTTCTTGGAGTGAAGGAAGCTAGGTGAAAAGTCCAGATGCAAAGGTGGAAAATGCTCGTGCATTAAATTCAGGTAGTTGAAGTTCATAAATGGCTTTTAAATCCAAAGTTTTGCTTTAAATCCCTTAGAATCACTTTGAATGGCCAATACATGGTAAGCTTCAGGTCTTTGTGGATGCTTATTGCTAGATCCATATTAGTCCATTAGTTATCATGTACAAGCCATTGGAAAGTGATTCAAGGTGAAGACCTATATAGTGTCTAAAGCCATTAATGGACCTTGACTACCATTTCTATTGATTTTTATGGATTAAATCTTCATTGTTAAACCTATACCGGTTCGGGAAATAACTATAGGTTAAATCCCCAATGCGAGGAGAAAAATCCGGAATTTTCCACTTTGCATTCTAAACTTGATCCTAGCAATCCTTAGCTCCGAGAAACTTTCTTTCTTCCATTTTTAATTAGTTTATGTTAATTTAGGTTCAAACACTTTCAAAACAAATTTTATTTTCTTTTAAACTTTAAGTTTTTGATAAAGGAAATCATTGAATCCAATTTCTAATCTCGAGTATATCACTGGTAGAATGAAAACCCATCCCAGAGTTCGACCCTAGAGCCACTATACTATAGTAGCTTTGCTACACTAGTATGAGGTCATAGGTTTTATAAATGTTTTTGATTAAATGACCCGACTGGATTATCAAGCGTGAATCAAAATGGCGCCGTTGCCGGGGATGGTGCCACAATACAGTGATACTATAGTAGCTTTGCTACACTAGTATGAGGTCATAGGTTTTATAACTGTTTTTCGATACTCGAACGGATTCTACCTTTTTTCCCGGTACTCGCCCGGATTCTACCATTTTTCGGTACTCACACTCAGTAGACCCTTTTCCGGTACTCTCCGGGACAGTTTTTCGATACTCGCACGGATTCTTCCTTTTTTCCTGGTACTCGCCCGGATTCTACCATTTTTCGGTACTCACACTCAATAGACCCTTTTCCCGTACTCGCCGGGACTGTTTTTCGATACTCGAACGGATTCTTCCTTTTTTCCCGGTACTCGCCCGGATTCTACCATTTTTCGGTACTGACACTCATTAGACCCTTTTCCGGTACTCGCCGGGACAGTTTTTCGATACTCGCACGGATTCTACCTTTTTTCACGGTACTCGCCCGGATTCTACCGTTTTTCGGTTCTCACACTGATTAGACCCATTTTCGGTACTCGTAGGGACAGTTTTTCGATACTCAAATGGATTCTACCTATTTTCCCGGTACTCGCTCGGATTCTACCATTTTTCGGTTCTCACACTCATTAGACCGATTTCCGATACTCGTCGGGAATGTTTTTCGATACTCGCACGGATTCAACCTATTTTCCCGGTACTCGCCCGGATTCTACCATTTTTCGGTACTCACACTCATTAGATCCATTTCGGGTACTGGCTGGGCCAGTTTTAAGATACTCGCACGGATTCTACCTTTTTTGCCGATACTCAACCGGATTCTACCATTTTTCGATACTCACACTCATTAGACCGATTTTCGGTACTCGCTGGGACAGTTTTAAGATACTCGCACGGAATCTACCTTTTTTACCTATACTTGCTCGGATTCTACAATTTTTCGGTACTCACACTCATTAGACCCATTTCCGGTACTCGTCGGGATAGTTTTTTCGATACTCGCACGGATTCTACCTTTTTTCCCGGTACTCGATCGGATTGTACCATTTTTCGGTACTCGCACTCATTAGACCCATTTCTGGTACTCGCCGGGACAGTTTGTCGATACTCGCACGGATTCTACCTTTTTTCCCGGTACTCACCCGGATTCTACCATTTTTCGACACTCATACTCAATAGACCCTTTTCCGGTACTCGCAGGGACAGTTTTTCGATACCCGCACGGATTCTACCTTTTTTCCCGGTACTCGCTCGGATTCTACCATTTTTCGGTACTCACACTCAGTATATCCTTTTCCGGTACTCGCGGGGACAGTTTTTCAATACTCGAACGGATTCTACCTTTTTTCCCGTTACTCGCTCGAATTCTACCATTTTTCGGTTCTCACACTCATTAGACCCATTTTCGGTACTCGCTGGAACAGTTTTTCGATACTTGCACGGATTCTACCATTTTTCCCAGTACTCGCTTGGATTCTACCATTTTTCGGTTCTCACACTCATTAGACCGATTTCCGATACTCGTCGGGAATGTTTTTCGATACTCGCACGGATTCAACCTATTTTCCCGGTACTCGCCCGGATTCTACCATTTTTCGGTACTCACACTCATTAGATCCATTTCGGGTACTGGCTGGGCTAGTTTTAAGATACTCGCACGGATTCTACCTTTTTTGCCGATACTCAACCGGATTCTACCATTTTTCGATACTCACACTCATTAGACCGATTTTCGGTACTCGCTGGGACAGTTTTAAGATACTCGCACGGAATCTACCTTTTTTACCTATACTTGCTCGGATTCTACATTTTTTCGGTACTCACACTCATTAGACCCATTTCCGGTACTCGTCGGGATAGTTTTTCAATACTCGCACGGATTCTACCTTTTTTCCCATTACTCGCCCGGATTCTACCATTTTTCAGTACTCACACTCATTAGACCCATTGCCGGTACTCGCCGAGATAGTTTTTCGATACTCGCACGGATTCTACCTTTTTTCCCGTTACTCGCCCGGATTCTACCATTTTTCGGTACTCACACTCATTAGACCGATTTCCGGTACTCGCTGGGACTGTTTTTCGATAATCGCACGAATTCTTCCTTTTTTCTCGGTGCTAGCCCGGATTCTACCATTTTTCGGTACTCACACTAAGTAGACCCTTTTCCGGTAGTCGGAGGGACAGTTTTTCGATACTCGCACAGATTCTACCTTTTTTCCCAATACTCGCTCGGATTCTACCATTTTTCGGTACTCACACTCATTAGACCCATTTCCGGTACTCGCCGGGACAGTTTTTCGATACTCGCACGGATTCTACCTATTGTCCCGGTACTCGCTCGGATTCTACCATTTTTCGGTACTCACACTCATTAGACCCATTTCCGGTACTCGCTGGGACAGTTTTAAGATACTCGCACAGAATCTACTTTTTTTGCCCAAACTCGCCCGAATTCTACAATTTTTCGGTACTCACACTCATTAGACCCATTTCCGGTACTCGTCGGGATAGTTTTTCGATACTCGCACGGATTCTACCTTTTTTCCCGGTACTCGATCGGATTGTACCATTTTTCGGTACTCGCACTCATTAGACCCATTTCTGGTACTCGCCGGGACAGTTTGTCGATACTCGCACGGATTCTACCTTTTTTCCCGGTACTCGCCCGGATTCTACCATTTTTCGACACTCATACTCAATAGACCCTTTTCCGGTACTCGCAGGGACAGTTTTTCGATACCCGCACGGATTCTACCTTTTTTCCCGGTACTCGCTCGGATTCTACCATTTTTCGGTACTCACACTCAGTATATCCTTTTCCGGTACTCGCGGGGACAGTTTTTCAATACTCGAACGGATTCTACCTTTTTTCCCGTTACTCGCTCGAATTCTACCATTTTTCGGTTCTCACACTCATTAGACCCATTTTCGGTACTCGCTGGAACAGTTTTTCGATACTCGCACGGATTCTACCATTTTTCCCAGTACTCGCTTGGATTCTACCATTTTTCGGTTCTCACACTCATTAGACCGATTTCCGATACTCGTCGGGAATGTTTTTCGATACTCGCACGGATTCAACCTATTTTCCCGGTACTCGCCCGGATTCTACCATTTTTCGGTACTCACACTCATTAGATCCATTTCGGGTACTGGCTGGGCTAGTTTTAAGATACTCGCACGGATTCTACCTTTTTTGCCGATACTCAACCGGATTCTACCATTTTTCGATACTCACACTCATTAGACCGATTTTCGGTACTCGCTGGGACAGTTTTAAGATACTCGCACGGAATCTACCTTTTTTACCTATACTTGCTCGGATTCTACATTTTTTCGGTACTCACACTCATTAGACCCATTTCCGGTACTCGTCGGGATAGTTTTTCAATACTCGCACGGATTCTACCTTTTTTCCCATTACTCGCCCGGATTCTACCATTTTTCAGTACTCACACTCATTAGACCCATTGCCGGTACTCGCCGAGATAGTTTTTCGATACTCGCACGGATTCTACCTTTTTTCCCGTTACTCGCCCGGATTCTACCATTTTTCGGTACTCACACTCATTAGACCGATTTCCGGTACTCGCTGGGACTGTTTTTCGATAATCGCACGAATTCTTCCTTTTTTCCCGGTGCTAGCCCGGATTCTACCATTTTTCGGTACTCACACTAAGTAGACCCTTTTCCGGTAGTCGGAGGGACAGTTTTTCGATACTCGCACAGATTCTACCTTTTTTCCCAATACTCGCTCGGATTCTACCATTTTTCGGTACTCACACTCATTAGACCCATTTCCGGTACTCGCCGGGACAGTTTTTCGATACTCGCACGGATTCTACCTATTGTCCCGGTACTCGCTCGGATTCTACCATTTTTCAGTACTCACACTCATTAGACCCATTTCCGGTACTCGCTGGGACAGTTTTAAGATACTCGCACGGAATCTACTTTTTTTGCCCAAACTCGCCCGAATTCTACAATTTTTCGGTACTCACACTCATTAGACCCATTTCTGGTACTCGCCGGGATAGTTTTTCGATACTCGCACGGATTCTACCTTTTTTCCCGTTACTCGCCCGGATTCTACCACTTTTCAGTACTCACACTCATTAGACCGATTTTCAGTACTCGTCGGGACAGTTTTTCGATACTCGCACAGATTCTACCTATTTTCCCGGTACTAGCCCGGATTTTACCATTTTTCGGTACTCACACTCATTAGACCCATTTTCGGCACTTGCTGGGCCAGTTTTAAGATACTTGCACGGATTCTGCCTTTTTTGCGGATACTTGACCGGATTCTACCATTTTTCGGTACTCACACTCATTAGACCCATTTCCGGTACTCGCCGGGATAGTTTTTCGATACTCGCACGGATTCTACCTTTTTTCCCGTTACTCGCCCGGATTCTACCATTTTTCAGTACTGACACTCATTAGACCGATTTCCGGTACTCGCTGGGACTGTTTTTCGATAATCGCACGAATTCTTCCTTTTTTCCCAGTACTCGCCCGGATTCTACCATTTTTCGGTACTCACACTAAGTAGACCCTTTTCCGATACTCGGAGGGACATTTTTTCGAATCTCGCACGGATTCTATCTTTTTTCCCGGTAGTCGCTCGGATTCTACTATTTTTCGGTTCTCACACTCATTGGACCGATTTTCGGTACTCGTCGGGACAGTTTTTCGATACTCGCACGGATTCTACCTATTGTCCCGGTACTCGCTCGGATTCTACCATTTTTCGGTACTCACACTCATTAGACCCATTTCCAGTACTCCCCGGGACAGTTTGTCGATACTCGCACGGATTCTACCTTTTTTCCCGGTAGTCGCCCAGATTCTACCATTTTTCGGTACTCACACTCATTAGAACCATTTCCGGTCCTCCCTGGGACAGTTTCAAGATGCTTGCACGGATTCTACCATTTTTGCCGATACTCGCCCGGATTCTACCATTTTTCGGTACTCACAGTCAGTAGACCCTTTTTCGGTACTCGCGGGGACAGTTTTTCGATACTCGAACGGATTCTACCTTTTTTCCCGTTACTCGCTCGAATTCTACCATTTTTCGGTTCTCTCACTCATTAGACCCATTTCCGGTACTCGCTGGAAAAGTTTTTTGATACTCGCACGGATTCTACCATTTTTCCCAGTACTCGCTCGAATTCTACCATTTTTCGGTTCTCACACTCATTAGACCATTTTCCAGTACTCGCGGGGACAGTTTTTCGATACTCGCACGGATTCGACCTTTTTTCCCGGTACTCGCTTGGATTCTACCATTTTTCGGTTCTCACACTCATTATACCAATTTTCGGTACTCGCTGGGACAGTTTTTCGATACTCGCATGGATTCTTCCTATTTTCCCGATACTCACCCGGATTCAACAATTTTTCGGTACTCACACTCATTACACCCATTTCCGGTACTCGCAGGTACAGTTTTTCGATACTCGCAAGAATTCTACCATTTTTCCCGCTACTCGCTCGGATTCTACCATTTTTCGGTATTCACACTCAGTAGGCCGTTTTCCAGTACTCGCGGGGACAGTTTTTCAATATTCGCACGGATTCTACCTTTTTTCCCATTACTCGCTCGGATTCTACCATTTTTCGATTCTCACACTGATTAGACCGATTTTCGGTACTCGCTGGGACTGTTTTTCGATAATCGCACGGATTCTTCTTTTTTTTCCCAGTACTCGCCCGGATTCTACCATTTGTCGGTACTCACACTAAGTAGACCCTTTTCCGGTACTCGGAGGGACAGTTTTTCGATTCTCGCACGGATTCTATCTTTTTTCCCGATACTCGCTCGGATTCTACCATTTTTCGGTTCTCACACTCATTAGACCGATTTCCGGTACTCGCTCGGATTCTACCATTTTTCGGTACTCACACTCAGTAGACCCTTTTCCGGTACTCCCGGGGACAGTTTTTCAATAGTCGAACGGATACTACCTTTTTCTCATTACTCGCTCGAATTCTACCATTTTTCGGTTCTCACACTCATTAGACCGATTTCCGGTACTCGCTGGGACTGTTTTTTGATAATCGCACGGATTCTTTCTTTTTTTCCCAATACTCGCCAGGATTCTACCATTTTTCGGTACTCACACTAAGTAGACCCTTTTCCGGTACTCGGAGGGACAGTTTTTCGATTCTCGCACGGATTCTGCCTTTTTTCCCGGTACTCGCTCGGATTCTACCATTTTTCGGTTCTCACACTCATTAGACCGATTTCCGGTACTCGTCGGGACAGTTTTTCGATACTCGCATGGATTCTACCTTTTTTCTCGGTACACGTCCGGATTCTACCATTTTTCGGTACTCACACTCATTAGACCCATTTCCGGTACTTGTTGGGCCAGTTTTAAGATACTCGCATGGATTCTACCTTTTTTTCCGATACTCGACCGGATTCTACCATTTTTCGATATTCACACTCATTAGACCCATTTCCGGTACTCGCTGGGACAATTTTAAGATACTCGCACGGAATCTACCTTTTTTGCCCATACTCGCCCGGATTCTACAATTTTTCGGTACTCACACTCATTAGACCCATTTTCGGTACTCGCCGGGAGAGTTTTTCGATACTCACACTCATTAGACCCATTTCCGGTACTTGTATGGCCAGTTTTAAGATACTCGCATGGATTCTACCTTTTTTGGGGATACTCAACCGGATTCTACCATTTTTCGGTACACACACTCATTAGACCCATTTCCGGTACTCGCTGGGATAGTTTTTCGATACTCGCATGGATTCTACCTTTTTTTCCCGTTACTCGCCCGGATTCTACCATTTCTCGATACTCACACTCATTAGACCCATTTCCGGTACTCGCCGGGATAGTTTTTCGATACTCGCACGGATTCTACCTTTTTTCCCTGTACTCGCCCGGATTTTACCATTTTTCGGTACTCAATTCAGTAGACCCTTTTCTGGTACTCGCAGGGACAGTTTTTCGATAGTCGCACGGATTCTACCCTTTTTCCCTGTACTCGCTCGGATTCTACCATTTTTCGGTACTCACACTCAGTAGGCCGTTTTCCGGTACTCGCGGGGACAGTTTTTCAATATTCGCACGGATTCCACCTTTTTTCCCGGTACTCGCCCGGATTCTACAATTTTTCGGTTCTCACACTCATTAGACCCATTTTCGGTACTCGCCGGGACAGTTTTTCGATACTCGCTCGGATTCTACCATTTTTCGGTACTCACACTCAGTAGGCCGTTTTCCGGTACTCGCGGGGACAGTTTTTCAATATTCGCACGGATTCTACCTTTTTTCCCGTTACTCGCTCGGATTCTACCATTCTTCGGTTCTCACACTCATTGGACCAATTTCCGGTACTCGCTGGGACTGTTTTTCGATAATCGCACGGATTCTTCTTTTTTTTCCAAGTACTCGCTCGGATTCTACCATTTGTCGGTACTCACACTAAGTAGACCCTTTTCCGGTACTCGTCGGGACAGTTTTTCGATACTCGCACGGATTCTACCTTTTTTCCCTGTACTCGCCTGGATTCTACCATTTTTCGGTACTCAGACTCAGCAGACCCTTTTCCGGTACGCGCAGGGACAGTTTTTCGATAGTCGCACGGATTCTACCCTTTTTCCCGGTACTCGCTCGGATTCTACCATTTTTCGGTACTCACACTCAGTAGGCCGTTTTCCGGTACTCGCGGGGACAGTTTTTCAATATTGGCACAGATTCTACCTTTTTTCCCGTTACTCGCTCGGATTCTACCATTTTTCGATTCTCACACTCATTGGACCGATTTCCGGTACTCGCTGGGACTGTTTTTCGATACTCGCACGGATTCTACCTATTTTCCCGGTACTTGCCCGGATTCTACCATTTTTCGGTACTCACACTCATTAGATCCATTTCCCGTACTTGCTGGGCCAGTTTTAAGATACTCGCACGGATTCTACCTTTTTTGCCGATACTCGACCGGATTCTACCATTTTTCGATACTCACACTCATTAGACCCATTTCCGGTACTCGTTGGGACAGTTTTAAGGTACTCGCACGGATTCTACCTTTTTTCCCGTTACTCGATCGGATTCTACCATTTTTCGGTTCTCACACTCATTAGACCGATTTCCGGTACTCGTCGGGACAGTTTTTCGATACTCGCACGGATTCTACCTATTTTCCCGGTACTTGCCCGGATTCTACCACTTTTCGGTAGTCACACTCATTAGATCCATTTCGGGTACTTGCTGGGCCAGTTTTAAGATACTCGCACGGATTCTACCTTTTTTGCCGATACTCGATCGGATTCTACCATTTTTCGATACTCACACTCATTAGACCCATTTCCGGTACTCGCTGGGACAGTTTTAAGATACTCGCACGGAATCTACCTTTTTTGCCCATACTCGCCCGGATTCTAAAATTTTTCGGTACTCACACTCATTAGACACATTTCTGGTACTCGCCGGGATAGTTTTTCGATACTCGCACGAATTCTACCTTTTTTGCCGTTACTCGACCGGATTCTACCATTTTTCGATACTCATACTCATTAGACCCATTTCCGGTACTCGCTGGGACAGTTTTAAGATACTCGCACGGAATCAACCTTTTTTGCCCATACTCGCCCGAATTCTACAATTTTTCGGTACTCACACTCATTAGACCCATTTTCGGTACTCGCCGGGATAGTTTTTCAATACTCACACTCATTAGACCCATTTTCGGTACTTGCCGGGATAGTTTTTCGATACTCGCAAGGATTCTACCTTTTTTCCCGGTACTCCCTCGGATTCTACTATTTTTCGGTTCTCACACTCATTAGACCGATTTCCGGTACTCGTCGGGACAGTTTTTCGATACTCGCACGGATTCTACCTTTTTTCCCGTTACTCGCCCGGATTCTACCATTTTTCGGTTCTCACACTCATTAGACCATTTTCCGGTACTCGCAGGGACAGTTTTTCAATATTCGCACGGATTCTACCTTTTTTCCCATTACTCGCTCGGATTCTACCATTTTTCGGTTCTCACACTCATTGGACCGATTTCCGGTACTCGCTGGGACTGTTTTTCGATACTCGCACGGATTCTATCTATTTTCCCAGTACTGGCCCGGATTCTACCATTTGTGGGTACTCACACTAAGTAGACCCTTTTCCGGTACTCGAAGGGACAGTTTTTCGATTCTCGCACGGATTCTACCTTTTTTCCCAGTACTCGCTCGGATTCTACCATTTTTCGGTTCTCACACTCATTAGACCGATTTCCGGTACTCATCGGGACAGTTTTTCGATACTCGCACGGATTCTACCTATTTTCCCGGTACTTGCCCGGATTCTACCACTTTTCGGTACTCACACTCATTAGATCCATTTCCGGTACTTGCTGGGCCAGTTTTAAGATACTCGCACGGATTCTACCTTTTTTACCGATACTCGACCGGATTCTACCATTTTTCGATACTCACACTCATTAGACCCATTTCCGGTACTCGCCGGGACAGTTTTTCGATACTCGCACGGATTCTACCTATTGTCCCGGTACTCGCTCGGATTCTACCATTTTTCGGTACTCACACTCATTAGACCCATTTCCGGTACTCGCTGGGACAGTTTTAAGATACTCGCACGGAATCTACCTTTTTTGCCCATACTCGCCCGGATTCTACAATTTTTCGGTAGTCACACTCATTAGACCCATTTCCGGTACTTTCCGGGATAGCTTTTCGATGCTCGTACGGATTCTTCCTTTTTTCCCGGTACTCGCTCGGATTCTACCATTTTTCTTTACTCACACTAAGTAGACCCTTTTCCGGTACTCGGAGGGACAGTTATTCGATTCTCGCACGGATTCTACCTTTTTTCCCGGTACTCGCTCGGATTCTACCATTTTTCGATTCTCAGACTCATTAAACCGATTTTCGGTACTCGTCGGTACAGTTTTTCGATACTCGCAAGGATTCTACCTATTTTCCCGGTACTGGCCCGGATTCTACCATTTTTCGGTACTGACACTCATTAGACCCATTTCCGGTACTTGCTGGGCCAGTTTTAAGATACTCGCACGGATTCTACCTTTTTTGCGGATACTCGACCGGATTGTACCATTTTTCGGTACTCACACTCATTAGACCCATTTCCGGTACTCGCCGGGATAGTTTTTCGATACTCGCACGGATTCTACCTTTTTTCCCGTTACTCGATCGGATTCTACCATTTTTCGGTACTCACACTCATTAGACCCATTTCCGATACTCGTCGGGACAGTTTTTCGATAGTCGCACGGATTCTACCTTTTTTCCCTGTACTCGCTCGGATTCTACCATTTTTCGGTACTCAGACTCAGTAGACCCTTTTCCGGTACGCGCAGGGACAGTTTTTCAATAGTCGCACGGATTCTACCTTTTTTCCCGGTACTCGCTCGGATTCTACCATTTTTCGGTACTCACACTCAATAGACCCTTTTCCGGTACTCCCGGGGACAGTTTTTCAATACTCGAACGGATACTCCCTTTTTCTCGTTACTCGCTCGGATTCTACCATTTTTCGGTTCTCACACTCATTAGACCGATTTCCGGTACTCGCTGGGACTGTTTTTTGATAATCGCACGGATTCTTCCTTTTTTTCCCAGTACTCGCCAGGATTCTACCATTTTTCGGTACTCACACTAAGTAGACCCTTTTCCGGTACTCGGAGGGACAGTTTTTCGATTCTCGCACGGATTCTGCCTTTTTTCCCGGTACTCGCTCGGATTCTACCATTTTTCGGTTCTCACACTCATTAGACCGATTTCCGGTACTCGTCGGGACAGTTTTTCGATACTCGCATGGATTCTACCTTTTTTCCCGGTACACGCCCAGATTCTACCATTTTTCGGTACTCACACTCATTAGACCCATTTCCGGTACTTGTTGGGCCAGTTTTAAGATACTCGCATGGATTCTACCTTTTTTTCCGATACTCGACCGGATTCAACCATTTTTCGATATTCACACTCATTAGACCCATTTCCGGTACTCGCTGGGACAATTTTAAGATACTCGCACGGAATCTACCTTTTTTGCCCATACTCGCCCGGATTCTACAATTTTTCGGTACTCACACTCATTAGACCCATTTTTGGTACTCGCCGGGAGAGTTTTTCGATACTCACACTCATTAGACCCATTTCCGGTACTTGTTGGGCCAGTTTTAAGATACTCGCATGGATTCTACCTTTTTTGCGGATACTCAACCGGATTCTACCATTTTTCGGTACTCACACTCATTAGACCCATTTCCGGTACTCGCTGGGATAGTTTTTCGATACTCGCATGGATTCTACCTTTTTTCCCGTTACTCGCCCGGATTCTACCATTTTTCGATACTCACACTCATTAGACCCATTTCCGGTACTCGCCGGGATAGTTTTTCGATACTCGCACAGATTCTACCTTTTTTCCCTGTACTCGCCCGGATTCTACCATTTTTCGGTACTCAATTCAGTAGACCCTTTTCTGGTACTCGCAGGGACAGTTTTTCGATAGTCGCACGGATTCTACCCTTTTTCCCGGTACTCGCTCGGATTCTACCATTTTTCGGTACTCACACTCAGTAGACCCTTTTCCGGTACTCGCCGGGATAGCTTTTCGATACTCGCACGGATTCTACCTTTTTTCCCGTTACTCGCTCGGATTCTACCATTTTTCGGTTCTCAGACTCATTGGACCAATTTCCGGTACTCGCTGGGACTGTTTTTCGATAATCGCACGGATTCTTCTTTTTTTTCCCAGTACTCGCTCGGATTCTACCATTTGTCGGTACTCACACTAAGTAGACCCTTTTCCGGTACTCGTCGGGACAGTTTTTCGATACTCGCACGGATTCTACCTTTTTTCCCTGTACTCGCCCGGATTCTACCATTTTTCGGTACTCAGACTCAGTAGACCCTTTTCCGGTACGCGCAGGGACAGTTTTTCGATAGTCGCACGGATTCTACCCTTTTTCCCGGTACTCGCTCGGATTCTACCATTTTTCGGTACTCACACTCTGTAGGCCGTTTTCCGGTACTCGCGGGGACAGTTTTTCAATATTCGCACGGATTCTACCTTTTTTCCCGTTACTCGCTCGGATTCTACCATTTTTCGGTTCTCACACTCATTGGACCGATTTCCGGTACTCGCTGGGACTGTTTTTCGATACTCGCACGGATTCTACCTATATTCCCGGTACTGGCCCGGATTCTACCATTTGTCGGTACTCACACTAAGTAGACCCTTTTCCGGTACTCGGAGGGACAGTTTTTCGATTCTCGCACGGATTCTACCTTTTTTCCTGGTACTCGCTCGGATTCTACCATTTTTCGGTTCTCACAATCATTAGACCGATTTCCGATACTCGTCGGGACAGTTTTTCGATACTCGCACGGATTCTACCTATTTTCCCGGTACTTGCCCGGATTCTACCACTTTTCGGTACTCACACTCATTAGATCCATTTCCGATACTTGCTGGGCCAGTTTTAAGATACTCGCACGGATTCTACCTTTTTTGCCGATACTCGACCGGATTCTACCATTTTTCGATACTCACACTCATTATACCCATTTCCGGTACTCGCTGGGACAGTTTTAAGATACTCGCACGGAATCTACCTTTTTTGCCCATACTCGCCCGGATTCTACAATTTTTCGGTAGTCACACTCATTAGACCCATTTCCGGTACTTTCCGGGATAGTTTTTCGATACTCGCACGGATTCTTCCTTTTTTCCCGGTACTCGCTCGGATTCTATCATTTTTTGGTACTCACACTCAGTAGACCCTTTTCCGGTACTCGCGGGGACAGTTTTTCAATACCCGAACGGATTCTACATTTTTTCTCGTTACTCGCTCGGATTCTACCATTTTTCAGTTCTCACACTCATTAGACCGATTTCCGGCACTCGCTGGGACTGTTTTTCGATAATCGCACGGATTCTTCCTTTTTTTCCCAGTACTCGTCCGGATTCTACCATTTTTCTTTACTCACACTAAGTAGACCCTTTTCCGGTACTCGAAGGGACAGTTATTCGATTCTCGAACGGATTCTACCTTTTTTCCCGGTACTCGCTCGGATTCTACCATTTTTCGATTCTCAGACTCATTAAACCGATTTTCGGTACTCGTCGGTACAGTTTTTCGATACTCGCAAGGATTCTACCTATTTTCCCGGTACAGGCCCGGATTCTACCATTTTTCGGTACTCACACTCATTAGACCCATTTCCGGTACTTGCTGGGCCAGTTTTAAGATACTCGCACGGACTCTACCTTTTTTGCGGATACTCGCCCGGATTCTACAATTTTTCGGCACTCACACTCATTAGACCCATTTTCGGTACTCGCCGGGAGAGTTTTTCGATACTCACACTCATTAGACCCATTTCCGGTACTTGTTGGGCCAGTTTTAAGATACTCGCATGGATTCTACCTTTTTTGCGGATATTCAACCGGATTCTACCATTTTTCGGTACTCACACTCATTAGACCCATTTCCGGTACTCGCTGGGATAGTTTTTCGATACTCGCACGAATTCTACCCTTTTTGTCGTTACTTGCCCGGAATTCTACCATTTTTCAGTACTCACACTCATTATACCGATTTCCGGTACTTGCTGGGACTGTTTTTCGATAATCGCACGAATTCTTCCTTTTTTCCCGGTACTCGCCCCGATTCTACCATTTTTCGATACTCACACTAAGTAGACCCTTTTCCGGTACTCGGAGGGACAGTTTTTTGATTCTCGCACGGATTCTACCTTTTATCCCGGTATGCGCTCGAATTCTACCATTTTTCGGTACTCACACTCAGTAGACCCTTTTCTGGTACTCGCGGGGACAGTTTTTCAATATTCGCACGTATTCTACCTTTTTTCCCGTTACTCGCTCGGATTCTACCATTTTTCGGTTCTCACACTCATTGGACCGATTTCCGGTACTCGCTGGGACTGTTTTTCAATAATCGCACGGATTCTTCTTTTTTTTTCCCAGTACTCGCTCGGATTCTACCATTTTTCGGTTCTCACACTCATTAGACCGATTTCCCGTACTTGCTGGGACAATTTTTCGATAATCGTATGGATTCTACCTTTTTTCCCGGTACTCGCCCGGATTCTACCATTTTTCGGTACTCACACTCAGTAGAGCCTTTTCCAGTACTAGCCGGGATAGTTTTTCGATACCCGCACCGATTGTACCTATTTTCCCGGTACTCACCCGGATTTTACAATTATTCGGTACTCATACACATTAGACCCATTTCCGGTACTCGCAGGTACAGTTTTTCGATACTCGCACGGATTCTACCTTTTTTCCCAGTACTAGCTCGGATTCTACCATTTTTCGGTTCTCACACTAAGTAGACCCTTTTCCGGTACTCGGAGGGACAGTTTTTCGATTCTCGCACAAATTCTACCTTTTTTCCCGGTACTCACTCAGATTCTACCATTTTTCGGTTCTCTCACTCATTAGACCGATTTCTCGTACTCGTCGGGTCAGTTTTTCGATACTCGCACCGATTCTACCTATTTTCCCGGTACTCGCCCGGATTTTACAATTATTCGGTACTCATACACATTAGACCCATTTCCGGTACTCGCTCGAACAATTTTAAGATACTCACACGGATTCTACCTTTTTTACCGACACTCTCCCGGATTCTACCATTTTTCGGTACTCACACTCATTAGACCCATTTCCGGTACTCGCCGGGATAGTTTTTCGATACTCGCACAGATTCTACCTTTTGTCCCGGTACTCGATCGGATTCTACCATTTTTCGGTTCTCAAACTCAGTAGACCCTTTTCCGGTACTCGTCGGGACAATTTTTCGATACTCGCACCGATTCTACCTATTTTCCCGGTACTCGCTCGGATTCTACCATTTTTCGGTACTCACACTGATTAGACCCATTTCCGGTGCTCGCCAGGACAGTTTTTCGATAATCGCACGGATTCTACCTTTTTTCCAGGTACTCGCTCGAATTCTACCATTTTTCGGCACTCACACTTAGTAGACCCTTTTCCGGTACTCGCCGGGACAGTTTTTCGATACTCGCACCGATTCTACCTATTTTCCCGGTACTCGCCTGGATTGTACCATTTTTTGGCACTCACACTCAGTAGACCCTTTTCCGGTACTCGCAGGGACAGTTTTTCGATACTCGCACAAATTCTACCTTTTTTCCCGGTAATCACTCAGATTCTACCATTTTTCGGTTCTCTCACTCATTAGACCGATTTCTCGTACTCGTCGGGTCAGTTTTTCGATACTCGCACCGATTCTTCCTATTTTCCCGGTACTCGCCCGGATTTTACAATTATTCGGTACTCATACACATTAGACCCATTTCGGTACTCGCTCGAACAATTTTAAGATACTCACACGGATTCTACCTTTTTTACCGACACTCTCCCGGATTGTACCATTTTTTGGCACTCACACTCAGTAGACCCTTTTCCGGTACTCGCAGGGACAGTTTTTCGATACTAGCACAGATTCTACCTTTTGTCCCGGTACTCGATCGGATTCTACCATTTTTCGGTTCTCAAACTCAGTAGACCCTTTTCCGGTACTCGTCGGGACAATTTTTCGATACTCGCACCGATTCTACCTATTTTCCCGGTACTCGCCTGGATTGTACCATTTTTTGGCACTCACACTCAGTAGACCCTTTTCCGGTACTCGCAGGGACAGTTTTTCGATACTCGCACAAATTCTACCTTTTTTCCCGGTACTCACTCGGATTCTACCATTTTTCGGTTCTCTCACTCATTAGACCGATTTCTCGTACTCATCGGGACAGTTTTTCGATACTCGCACCGATTCCACCTATTTTCCCGGTACTCGCCCGGATTTTACAATTATTCGGTACTCATAGACATTAGACCCATTTCCGGTACTCGCTCGAACAATTTTAAGATACTCACACGGATTCTACCTTTTATACCGACACTCTCCCGGATTCTACCATTTTTCGGTACTCACACTCATTAGACCCATTTCCGGTACTCGCCGGGATAGTTTTTCGATACTCGCACAGATTCTACCTTTTGTCCCGGTACTCGATCGGATTCTACCATTTTTCGGTTCTCAAACTCAGTAGACCCTTTTCCGGTACTCGTCGGGACAATTTTTCGATACTCGCACCGATTCTACCTATTTTCCCGGTACTCGCTCGGATTCTACCATTTTTCGGTACTCACACTGATTAGACCCATTTCCGGTGCTCGCCAGGACAGTTTTTCGATAATCGCACGGATTCTACCTTTTTTCCAGGTACTCGCTCGAATTCTACCATTTTTCGGCACTCACACTTAGTAGACTCTTTTCCGGTACTCGCCGGGACAGTTTTTCGATACTCGCACCGATTCTACCTATTTTCCCGGTACTCGCCTGGATTGTACCATTTTTTGGCACTCACACTCAGTAGACCCTTTTCCGGTACTCGCAGGGACAGTTTTTCGATACTCGCACAAATTCTACCTTTTTTCCCGGTACTCACTCAGATTCTACCATTTTTCGGTTCTCTCACTCATTAGACCGATTTCTCGTACTCGTCGGGACAGTTTTTCGATACTCGCACCGATTCTACCTATTTTCCCGGTACTCGCCCGGATTTTACAATTATTCGGTACTCATACACATTAGACCCATTTCCGGTACTCGCTCGAACAATTTTAAGATACTCACACGGATTCTACCTTTTTTACCGACACTCTCCCGGATTCTACCATTTTTCGGTACTCACACTCATTAGACCCATTTCCGGTACTCGCCGGGATAGTTTTTCGATACTCGCACAGATTCTACCTTTTGTCCCGGTACTCGATCGGATTCTACCATTTTTCGGTTCTCAAACTCAGTAGACCCTTTTCCGGTACTCGTCGGGACAATTTTTCGATACTCGCACCGATTCTACCTATTTTCCCGGTACTCGCTCGGATTCTACCATTTTTCGGTACTCACACTGATTAGACCCATTTCCGGTGCTCGCCAGGACAGTTTTTCGATAATCGCACGGATTCTACCTTTTTTCCAGGTACTCGCTCGAATTCTACCATTTTTCGGCACTCACACTTAGTAGACTCTTTTCCGGTACTCGCCGGGACAGTTTTTCGATACTCGCACCGATTCTACCTATTTTCCCGGTACTCGCCTGGATTGTACCATTTTTTGGCACTCACACTCAGTAGACCCTTTTCCGGTACTCGCAGGGACAGTTTTTTCGATACTCGCACAAATTCTACCTTTTTTCCCGGTACTCACTCAGATTCTACCATTTTTCGGTTCTCTCACTCATTAGACCGATTTCTCGTACTCGTCGGGACAGTTTTTCGATACTCGCACCGATTCTACCTATTTTCCCGGTACTCGCCTGGATTTTACAATTATTCGGTACTCATACACATTAGACCCATTTCCGGTACTCGCTCGAACAATTTTAAGATACTCACACGGATTCTACCTTTTTTACCGACACTCTCCCGGATTCTACCATTTTTCGGTACTCACACTCATTAGACCCATTTCCGGTACTCGCCGGGATAGTTTTTCGATACTCGCACAGATTCTACCTTTTGTCCCGGTACTCGATCGGATTCTACCATTTTTCGGTTCTCAAACTCAGTAGACCCTTTTCCGGTACTCGTCGGGACAATTTTTCGATACTCGCACCGATTCTACCTATTTTCCCGGTACTCGCTCGGATTCTACCATTTTTCGGTACTCACACTGATTAGACCCATTTCCGGTGCTCGCCAGGACAGTTTTTCGATAATCGCACGGATTCTACCTTTTTTCCAGGTACTCGCTCGAATTCTACCATTTTTCGGCACTCACACTTAGTAGACCCTTTTCCGGTACTCGCCGGGACAGTTTTTCGATACTCGCACCGATTCTACCTATTTTCCCGGTACTCGCCTGGATTGTACCTTTTTTTGGCACTCACACTCAGTAGACCCTTTTCCGGTACTCGCAGGGACAGTTTTTCGATACTCGCACAAATTCTACCTTTTTTCCCGGTACTCACTCAGATTCTACCATTTTTCGGTTCTCTCACTCATTAGACCGATTTCTCGTACTCGTCGGGACAGTTTTTCGATACTCGCACCGATTCTACCTATTTTCCCGGTACTCGCCCGGATTTTACAATTATTCGGTACTCATACACATTAGACCCATTTCCGGTACTCGCTCGAACAATTTTAAGATACTCACACGGATTCTACCTTTTTTACCGACACTCTCCCGGATTCTACCATTTTTCGGTACTCACACTCATTAGACCCATTCCGGTACTCGCCGGGATAGTTTTTCGATACTCGCACAGATTCTACCTTTTGTCCTGGTACTCGATCGGATTCTACCATTTTTCGGTTCTCAAACTCAGTAGACCCTTTTCCGGTACTCGATGGGACTGTTTTTCGATAATCGCACGGATTCTTCCTTTTTCCCGGTACTCGCTCGAATTCAACCATTTTTCGATACTCATACTCATTAGACCCATTTCCGGTACTCGCCGGGACAGTTTTTCGATACTCGCACCGATTCTACCTATTTTCCCAATACTCGCCCGGATTCTACCATTATTCGGTACTCACACTCATTAGACCTATTTCCGGTAGTCGATCGGACAATTTTAAGATACTCACACGGATTCTACCTTTTTTACCGACACTCTCCCGGATTCTACCATTTTTCGGTACTCACACTCATTAGACCCATTTCCGGTACTCGCCGGGATAGTTTTTCGATACTCGCACAGATTCTACCTTTTGTCCCGGTACTCGATCGGATTCTACCATTTTATTGGTACTCACACTCGTTAGACCCATTTCCGGTGCTCGCCGGGACAGTTTTTCGATACTCGCACGGATTCTACATTTTTTCCCGGAACTCGCCCGGATTCTACCATTTTTCGGTACTCACACTCATTAGACCCTTTTTCGGTACTCGCAGGGACAGTTTTTCGATACTTGCACAGATTCTACCTTTTTTCCCGGTACTCACTCAGATTCTACCATTTTTCGGTTCTCTCACTCATTAGACCGATTTCCCGTACTCGTTGGGACAGTTTTTCGATACCCGCACCGATTGTACCTATTTTCCCGGTACTCGCCCAGATTTTACAATTATTCGGTACTCATACACATTAGACCCATTTCCGGTACTCGTAGGTACAGTTTTTCGATACTCGCACGGATTCAACTTTTTTTCCCAGTACTAGCTCGGATTCTATCATTTTTCGGTTCTCACACTCATTAGACCGATTTCCCGTACTTGCTGGGACAGTTTTTCGATAATCGTATGGATTCTACCTTTTTTCCCGGTACTCGCCCGGATTCTACCATTTTTCGGTACTCACACTCAGTAGAGCCTTTTCCAGTACTCGCCGGGATAGTTTTTCGATACCCGCACCGATTGTACCTATTTTCCCGGTACTCGCCCGGATTTTACAATTATTCGGTACTCATACACATTAGACCCATTTTCGGTACTCGCAGGTACAGCTTTTCGATACTCTCACGGATTCTACCTTTTTTCCCAGTACTAGCTCGGATTCTACCATTTTTCGGTTCTCACACTCATTAGACCAATTTCCCGTACTTGCTGGGACAGTTTTTCGATAATCGTATGGATTCTACCTTTTTTCCCGGTACTCGCCCGGATTCTACCATCTTTCGGTACTCACACTCAGTAGAGCCTTTTCCAGTACTCGCCGGGACAGTTTTTCGATACCCGCACCGATTGTACCTATTTTCCCGGTACTCGCCCGGATTTTACAATTATTCGGTACTCATACACATTAGACCCATTTCCGGTACTCGTAGGTACAGTTTTTCGATACTCGCACGGATTCTACCTTTTTTCCCAGTACTAGCTCGGATTCTACCATTTTTCGGTTCTCACACTAAGTAGACCCTTTTCCGGTACTCGGAGGGACAGTTTTTCGATTCTCGCACAAATTCTACCTTTTTTCCCGGTACTCACTCAGATTCTACCATTTTTCGGTTCTCTCACTCATTAGACCGATTTCTCGTACTCGTCGGGTCAGTTTTTCGATACTCGTACCGATTCTACCTATTTTCCCGGTACTCGCCCGGATTTTACAATTATTCGGTACTCATACACATTAAACCCATTTCCGGTACTCGCTCGAACAATTTTAAGATACTCACACGGATTCTACCTTTTTTACCGACACTCTCCCGGATTCTACCATTTTTCGGTACTCACACTCATTAGACCCATTTCCGGTACTCGCCGGGATAGTTTTTCGATACTCGCACAGATTCTACCTTTTGTCCCGGTACTCGATCGGATTCTACCATTTTTCGGTTCTCAAACTCAGTAGACCCTTTTCCGGTACTCGTCGGGACAATTTTTCGATACTCGCACCGATTCTACCTATTTTCCCGGTACTCGCTCGGATTCTACCATTTTTCGGTACTCACACTGATTAGACCCATTTCCGGTGCTCGCCAGGACAGTTTTTCGATAATCGCACGGATTCTACCTTTTTTCCAGGTACTCGCTCGAATTCTACCATTTTTCGGCACTCACACTTAGTAGACCCTTTTCCGGTACTCGCCGGGACAGTTTTTCGATACTCGCACCGATTCTACCTATTTTCCCGGTACTCGCCTGGATTGTACCATTTTTTGGCACTCACACTCAGTAGACCCTTTTCCGGTACTCGTAGGGACAGTTTTTCGATACTCGCACAAATTCTACCTTTTTTCCCGGTACTCACTCAGATTCTACCATTTTTCGGTTCTCTCACTCATTAGACCGATTTCTCGTACTCGTCGGGACAGTTTTTCGATACTCGCACCGATTCTACCTATTTTCCCGGTACTCGCCCGGATTTTACAATTATTCGGTACTCATAGACATTAGACCCATTTCCGGTACTCGCTCTAACAATTTTAAGATACTCACACGGATTCTACCTTTTTTACCGACACTCTCCCGGATTCTACCATTTTTCGGTACTCACACTCATTAGACCCATTTCCGGTACTCGCCGGGATAGTTTTTCGATACTCGCACAGATTCTACCTTTTGTCCCGGTACTCGATCGGATTCTACCATTTTTCGGTTCTCAAACTCAGTAGACCCTTTTCCGGTACTCGTCGGGACAATTTTTCGATACTCGCACCGATTCTACCTATTTTCCCGGTACTCGCTCGGATTCTACCATTTTTCGGTACTCACACTGATTAGACCCATTTCCGGTGCTCGCCAGGACAGTTTTTCGATAATCGCACGGATTCTACCTTTTTTCCAGGTACTCGCTCGAATTCTACCATTTTTCGGCACTCACACTTAGTAGACCCTTTTCCGGTACTCGCCGGGACAGTTTTTCGATACTCGCACCGATTCTACCTATTTTCCCGGTACTCGCCTGGATTGTACCATTTTTTGGCACTCACACTCAGTAGACCCCTTTCCGGTACTCGTAGGGACAGTTTTTCGATACTCGCACAAATTCTACCTTTTTTCCCGGTACTCACTCAGATTCTACCATTTTTCGGTTCTCTCACTCATTAGACGATTTCTCGTACTCGTCCGGACAGTTTTTCGATACTCGCACCGTTTCTACCTATTTTCCCGGTACTCGCCCGGATTTTACAATTATTCGGTACTCATACACATTAGACCCATTTGCGGTACTCGCTCGAACAATTTTAAGATACTCACACGGATTCTACCTTTTTTACCGACACTCTCCCGGATTCTACCATTTTTCGGTACTCACACTCATTAGACCCATTTCCGGTACTCGCCGGGATAGTTTTTCGATACTCGCACAGATTCTACCTTTTGTCCCGGTACTCGATCGGATTCTACCATTTTTCGGTTCTCAAACTCAGTAGACCCTTTTCCGGTACTCGATGGGACTGTTTTTCGATAATCGCACGGATTCTTCCTTTTTTCCCGGTACTCGCTCGAATTCAACCATTTTTCGATACTCATACTCATTAGACCCATTTCCAGTACTCGCCGGGACAGTTTTTCGATACTCGCACCGATTCTACCTATTTTCCCAATACTCGCCCGGATTCTACCATTATTCGGTACTCACACTCATTAGACCTATTTCGGGTAGTCGATCGGACAATTTTAAGATACTCACACGGATTCTACCTTTTTTACCGACACTCTCCCGGATTCTACCATTTTTCGGTACTCACACTCATTAGACCCATTTCCGGTACTCGCCGGGATAGTTTTTCGATACTCGCACAGATTCTACCTTTTGTCCTGGTACTCGATCGGATTCTACCATTTTTCGGTTCTCAAACTCAGTAGACCCTTTTCCGGTACTCGATGGGACTGTTTTTCGATAATCGCACGGATTCTTCCTTTTTTCCCGGTACTCGCTCGGATTCTACCATTTTTCTGTACTCACACTCCGTTGACCCTTTTCCAGGTACTCGGAGGGACAGTTTTTCGATACTCGCACGGATTCGACCTTTTTTCCCGGTACTCGCTCGGATTTTACCATTTTTCGGTTCTCACCCTCATTAGACTGATTTCCGGTACTCGCCGGGACAGTTTTTCGATACTCACACTCATTAGACCAATTTCCGATACTCGCAGGTACAGTTTTTCGATATCGCACGGATTCTACCATTTTTCCCGATACTCGCTCAGATTCTACCATTTTTCGGTTCTCACACTCATTAGACCGATTTTCGGTACTCGCTGGGACTGTTTTTTGATAATCACACGGATTCTTCCTTTTTTCCCGGTACTCGCCCGGATTCTACCATTTTTCGGTACTCACACTCAATAGACCCTTTTTCGGTACTCGTCGGGACAGTTTTTCGATACTCGCACCGCTTCTACCTATTTTCCCGGTACTCGCCCGGATTCTACCATTATTCGGTACTCACACTCATTAGACCCATTTCCGGTACTCTCTCGGACAATTTTAAGATACTCGCACGGATTCTACCTTTTTTACCGACACTCGCCCGAATTCTACCATTTTTCGGTACTCACACTCATTAGACCCATTTCCGGTACTCGCCGGGATAGTTTTTCGATACTCTCATGGATTCTACCTTTTTTCCCGGTACTCGATCGGATTCTACCATTATTCGGTACTCACACTCATTAGATTGATTTCCGGTACTCGCCGGGACAGTTTTTCGATACTCACACTCATTAGACCAATTTCCGATACTCGCAGGTACAATTTTTCGATATCGCACGGATTCTACCATTTTTCCCGATGCTCGCTCGGATTCTACCATTTTTCGGTACTCACACTGATTAGACCGATTTCCGGCACTCGCTGGGATAGTGTTTCGATAATCGCACGGAATTTAGCTATTTTCCCGGTACTCACCCGGATTCTACCATTTTTCGGTACTCACACTCATTAGACCCATTTCGGTACTCGTTGGGACAGTTTTAAGATACTCGCACGGATTCTACCGTTTTTCCCGGTACTCACACTCATTAGACCGATTTTCGGTACTTGCCGGGACAGTTTTTCGATACTCGCAGGAATTCTACCTATTTTCCCGGTACTCGCCTGAATTCTACCATTTTTCGGTACTCACACTTATTAGGCCAATTTTCAGTACTCGCCGGGACAGTTTTTCGATACTCGGACGGATTCTACCTTTTTTCGGTACTCACACTCATTAGACCGATTTTCGGTACTTGCCGGGACAGTTTTTCGATACTCGCACGGATTCTACCTTTTTCCCGTTACTCGCCCGGATTCTACCATTTTTCGATACTCACACTCATTAGACCATTTTCTGGTACTCGCGGGGACAGTTTTAAGATAATCGCACGGATTCTACCTTTTTTCTCGTTACTCGCCAAGATTCTACCATTTTTCGGTACTCACACTCATTAGACCCATTTCCGGTACTCGCAGGGACAGTTTTTCCATACTCGCACGGATTCTATCTTTTTTCCCAGTACTCGCCCGGATTCTACCATTTTTCGGTACTCACACTCAGTAGACCCTTTTCCGGTACTCGCCGGGACAGTTTTTCGATACTCGCACGGATTCTACCTTTTTTTCCCGGTACTTGCTCCGATTCTACCATTTTTCGGTTCTCATACTCATTACACCGATTTTCGGTACTCGTCGGGACAGTTTTTCGATACTCGCACAGATTCTACCTATTTTCTCGGTACTCGCCCGATTCTACCATTTTTCGGTTCTCATACTCATTACACCGATTTCCGGTACTCGTAGGGACAGTTTTTCGATACTCGCCTAGATTCTACCATTTTTTGTTACTCACACACAGTAGACCCATTTCCGGTACTCGCTGGGATAGTTTTTCGATACTCGCACGGATTCTACCTTTTTCCCGGTACTCGATCGGATTCTACCATATTTTGATACTCACACTCATTAGACGGATTTCTGGTACTCGCTGGGATAGTTTTAAGATACTCGCACGGATTTTACCTTTTTTCCTGGTATTCGCCCGGATTCTACCATATTTCGGTGCTCATACTATTAGACCCATTTCCGGTACTCGCCGGGACAGTTTTTCGATACTCACGCTCAGTAGACCCTTTTCCCGTACTCGCCGCGACAGTTTTTCGATACTAGCACGAATTCTAGCTCTTTTCCCGATACTCGCCCGGATTCTACCATTTTTCGGTACTTACACTCATTAGACCCATTTCTGGTATTTGCAAGGATTCTACCTTTTTTCCTAGTACTCGATCGTATTGTACCATTTTTTCGGTACTAACACTCATTAGACCCATTTCTGGTACTCGTAAGGACAGTTTTTCGATACTCGCACGAATTCTACCATTTTTCGGTTCTCACACTCATTAGACCGATTTCCGGTTCTCGCCGGGACAGTTTTTCGATACTCGCACGGATTCTACCTATTTTCCCGGTAGTCGCCCAGATTCTACCATTTTTTGGAACTCACACTCAGTAGACCCATTTTCGGTACTCGTTTGGATAGTTTTTTCGATACTCGCATGGATTCTACCTTTTTTCCCGGTACTCGATCGTATTATACCATTTTTTCGGTACTGACACTGATTAGACCCATTTCCGGTACTCGTAATGAAAGTTTTCCTATACTCGCACGGATTGTACCTTTTATCCCGGTACTCGATCGGATTGTACCATTTTTCGGTACTAACACTCATTAGACCCATTTTCGGTACTCGTAGGGACGATTTTTCGATACTCGCACGGATTCTACCTTTTTCCCTCTACTCGCTCGGATTCTACACTTTTTCCGTTCTAACACTCATTAGACCGATTTTCGTTACTTGCCAGAACAGATTTTCGATAATCGCAGGGATTCTACCTATTTTCCCGGTACTCGATCGGATTGTACCATTTTTTGGTACTAACAATCATTAGACCCATTTCTGGTACTCGCCGGGACAGTTTTTCGATACTCGCACGGATTCTACCTTTTTTCCCGTTACTCGCCCGGATTCTGCCATTTTTCGGTACTCACACTCATTAGACCCATTTTCGGTACTCGCTGGGACAGTTTTGAGATACTTGCACGGATTCTACCATTTTTCCGTACTCACACTCATTAAACCCATTTCCGGTACTTGCCGGGACAGTTTTTCGATACTCGCATGAATTCTACCTTTTTTCTCGGTACTCGCCTGGATTGTACCATTTTTCGATACTCACACTCATTTGACCCATTTCCGGTACTCGCTGGGACGGTTTTAAGATACTCGCACGGATTCTACCTTTTTTGCCGATACTCACCCGGATTCTACCATTTTTCGGTACTCACACTCATTAAACCCATTTCCGGTACTCGCTATGACAGTTTTAAGATACTCGCACGGATTCAACCTTTTTTGCCCATACTCGCCCGGATTCTACCATTTTTCGGTACTCACACTCATTAGACCCATTTCCGGTACTCGTCGGGACAGTTTTTCGATAATCGCACGGATTCCACCTTTTTTCCCGGTACTCGCTCGGATTCTACCATTTTTCGGTACTCACACTCATTAGACCCATTTCCGGTACTCGCCGGGACAGTTTTTCGACAATCACACGGATTCCACCTTTTTTCCAGGTACTCGCCCGGATTCTACCATTTTTCAGTACTCACACTCAGTGGACCCTTTTCTGGTACTCGCCGGGACAGTTTTTCGAGACTCGCACAGATTCTACCTTTTTTCCCAGTACTCACTCGGATTCTACCATTTTTCGGTTCTCACACTCATTAGACCGATTTCCGGTACTCACCCGGATTCCACCATTTTTCGGTACTCACATCATTAGACCCATTTCCGGTAATAGCCGGGACAGTTTTTCGATACTCGCACGGATTGTACTTTTTTTCCCGTTACTCGCTCAGGTTCTACCATTTTTCGGTTCTCACGCTCAGTAGACCTATTTCCGGTACTCGCCGGGACAGTTTTTCGATACTTGAACGAATTCTACCTTTTTCCCGGTACTCGCTCGGATTCTACCATTTTTCGGTTCGCTCACTCGTTAGACCGATTTCCGGTACTCGTCTGGACAGTTTTTCGATACTCGCACGGATTCTACCTTTTTTCCCTGTACTCGCCCGGATTCTACCATTTTTCGGTACTCACACTCAGTGGACCCTTTTCCGGTACTCGTCGGGATAGTTTTTCAACACTCGCACGGATTCTACCTTTTTTCCCGATACTCACTCGGATTCTACAATTTTTCGGTTCTCACACTCATTAGACCGATTTTCGGTACTCGGAGGGACAATTTTTCGGTACTCGCACGGATTCTACTTTTTTTCTCAATACTCGCTCGGATTCTACCATTTTTCAGTTCTCTTACTCATTAGACCGATTTTCGGTACTCGCTGGGACAGTTTTTCGATACTCGCACGGATTCTACCTTTTTTCCAGGTACTCGCCCGGATTCTTCCATTTTTCGGTACTCACACTCAGTGGACCCTTTTCCGATACTCGCCGGGACAGTTTTTCGATCCACGCACGGATTCTACCTTTTTTCCCGGTACTCACTCCTATTCTACCATTTTTCGGTTCTCACAGTCATTAGACCGATTTTCGGTACTCGCCCGGATTCCACCATTTTTCGGTACTCACACTCATTAAACCCATTTCCGATAATCGCCGAGACAGTTTTTCGATACTCGCACGGATTCTACCTTTTTTCCCGTCACGCGCCCCGATTCTACCATTTTTCGGTACTTGCACTCATTAGACCCATTTCCGGTACTCGCTAGGACAGTTTTAAGATACTCGCACGGATTCTACCTTTTTTCCCGCTATTCGCCTGGATTCTACCATTTTTCCGTACTCACACTCATTAAACCCATTTCCGGTACTCGCCAGGACAGTTTTTCGATACTCGCATGAATTCTACCTTTTTTTCATGTTCTTGCCTGGATTCTACCATTTTTCGGTACTCACACTCGTTAGACCCATTTCCGGTACTCGCTGGGACAATTTTAAGATACTCGCACGGAATCTACCTTTTTTGCCGATACTCGCTCGGATTCTACCATTTTTTGGTACTCACACTCATTGGACCCATTTCCGGTACTCACTTGGACGGTTTTAAGATACTCGCACGGATTCAACCTTTTTTGCCCATACTCGTCGGGACAGTTTTTCGATACACGCACGGATTTTACCTTTTTTCCCGGTAGTCGCCCGGATTCTACCATTTTTCGGTACTCACACTCATTAGACCCATTTCCGTTACTCACCGGGACAGTTTTTCGATACTCGCATGGATTCTACCTTTTTTCTAGGTACTCGCCCGGATTCTACCATTTTTCGGTACTTACACTCAGTAGACCCTTTTTCGGTACTCTCCGGGAAAGTTTTTCGATTCTTCCACGGATTCTACCTATTTTCCCAATACTCGCCCGGATTCTACCATTTTTCGGTACTCACACTCATTAGACCCATTTTCGGCACTCACAGGGACAGTTTTTCGATAGTCGCACGGATTCCAACTTTTTTCCTGATAGTCGCTCGGATTCTACCTTTTTTCGGTTCTCACACTCATTAGACCGATTTCCGGTATTCACCCGGATTCTACCATTTTTCGGTACCACACTCATTAGACCCATTTCCGGTACTCGCCGAGACAGTTTTTCGATACTCACACGGATTCTACCTTTTTTCCCGGTACTCGCCCGGATTCTACCATTTTTCGGTACTCACACTCAGTGGACCCTTTTCCGGTACTCGCCGGGATAGTTTTTCGAGACTCGCACAGATTCTACCTTTTTTCCCGATACTCACTCGGATTCTACAATTTTTCGATTCTCACACTCATTAGACCGATTTCCGGTACTCGCCCGGATTCTACCATTTTTCGGTACTCACACTCAGTAGACCCTTTTACGGTACTCGCGGGGACAGTTTTTCGATACTCGAACGGATTCTACCTTTTTTCCCGTTACTCGCTCGAATTCTACCATTTTTCGGTACTCACACTCATTAGACCCATTTCCGGTACTCGCCGGGACAATTTTTCGATACTCAAACGGATTCTACCTTTTTTCCCGTTACTCGCTAGGATTCTACCATTTTTCGGTTCTCACACTCATTAGGCCGATTTCCAGTACTCGTCGGGACAGTTTTTCAATACTCGCCTGGATTCTACCATTTTTTGGTACTCACACTCAGTAGACCCTTGTCCGGTACTCGCCGGGACAGTTTTTCAATACTCGAACCGATTCTACCTTTTTCCCGGTACTCGCTCGGATTCTACCATTTTTCGGTTCGCTCACTCATTAGACCGATTTCCGGTACTCGCCTGGACAGGTTTTCGATACTGAACGAATTCTACCTTTTCCCGTTACTCGCTCGAATTCTACCATTTTTCGGTACTCACACTCATTAAACCCATTTCCGGTACTCGCCGGGACAGTTTTTCGATACTCAAACGGATTCTACCTTTTTTCCTGTTACTCGCTCGGATTCTACCATTTTTCTGTTCTCACACTCATTAGGCCGATTTCCAGTACTCGCCGGGACAGTTTTTCGATACTCGCCCGGATTCTACCATTTTTCGGTACTCACACTCAGTAGACCCTTGTCCGGTACTCGCCGGGACAGTTTTTCGATACTCGAACGGATTCTACCTTTTTCCCGTTACTCGCTTGGATTCTACCATTTTTTAGTTCTCACACTCATTAGACCTATTTCCGGTACTCGCCGAGACAGTTTTTTGATACTCACACGGATTCTACCTATTTTTCCGGTACTCGCCCGGATTCTACCTTTTTTCGGTACTCACACTCAGTAGACCCTTTTCCGATACTCGCTGGGATAGTTTTTCGATACTCGAACGGATTTTACCTTTTTCCCGTTACTCGCTCGGATTCTACCATTTTTTGGTTCCCTCACTCATTAGACTGATTTCCGGTACTCGCCAGGACAGTTTTTCGATACTCGGACGAATTCTACCTATTTTCCCGGTACTCGCCCAGATTCTACCATTTTTCGGTACTCACACTCAGTTGACCCTTTTCCGGTACTCGCCGGAACAGTTTTTTCGATGCTCGAACAGATTCTACCTTTTTTCCCGTTACTTGCTCAAATTCTACCTTTTTTCGGTTCTCACACTCATTAGGTCGATTTCCTGTACTCGCCGGGACAGTTTTTCGATACTCGCACGGATTCTACCTTTTTTTTTCGGTACTCGCTTGGATTCTACCATTTTTCGGTACTCACACTCAGTAGACCCTTTTCCGGTACTCTCTGGGACAGTTTTCGATACTCGAACGGATTCTACCTTTTTCCCGTTACTCGCTCGGATTCTACCATTTTTCGGTTCTCACACTCATTAGACCGATTTCCGGAACTCGCCCGGATTCTACCATTTTTCGATACACACTCATTAGACCAATTTCCGGTACTCGCAGGAACAGTTTTTCGATAGTCGCACGGATTTTACTTATTTTCCCAGCACTAGACCGGATTCTACAATTTTTCGGTACTCACACTCAGTAGACCCCTTTCCGGTACTCGTGGCGTCAGTTTTTCGATACTAGCACGAATTCTACCTTTTTTAAAGATACTCGCCCGGATTTTACCATTTTTCGGTACTCACACTCATTAGACCCATTTCCGGTCCTCGCAGGGACAATTTTTTGATAGTCGCACGGATTCTACCCTTTTTCCCATTACTCGCCCGGATTCAACCATTTTTCGATACTCACACTCATTAGACCCATTTCCGGTACTCGTCGGGACAGTTTTTCGATACTCGCCCAGATTCTACCATTTTTCGGTACTCACACTCATTAGACTTATTTCCGGTACTCGCCGGGACAGTTTTTCGATACTCGCACGGATTCTACCTTTTTTCCGGTACTCGCTCCTATTCTACCATTTTTCGGTTCTCACACTCATTACACCGATTTCCGGTACTTGTCGGGACAGTTTTTCGATACTCGCACGGATTCTACCTTTTTTCCCGTCACGCGCCCCGATTCTACCATTTTTTGGTACTTGCACTCATTAGACCATTTCCGGTACTCGCTAGGACAGTTTTAAGATACTCGCACGGATTCTACCTTTTTTCCCGCTATTCGCCTGGATTCTACCATTTTTCCGTACTCACACTCATTAAACCCATTTCCGGTACTCTCCAGGACAGTTTTTCGATACTCGCATGAATTCTACCTTTTTTTCATGTTCTCGCCTGGATTCTACCATTTTCTGTACTCACACTCGTTAGACCCATTTCCGGTACTCGTTGGGACAATTTTAAGATACTCGCACGGAATCTACCTTTTTTGCCGATACTCGCTCGGATTCTATACCATTTTTGGTACTCACACTCATTGGACCCATTTCCGGTACTCACTTGGACGGTTTTAAGATACTCGCATGGATTCAACCTTTTTTGCCCATACTCGTCGGGACAGTTTTTCGATACACGCACAGATTTTACCTTTTTTCCCGGTAGTCGCCCAGATTCTACCATTTTTCGGCACTCACACTCATTAGACCCATTTCCGTTACTCACCGGGACAGTTTTTCGATACTCGCACGGATTCTACCTTTTTTCTAGGTACTCGCCCGGATTCTACCATTTTTTCGGTACTTACACTCAGTAGACCCTTTTCCGGTACTCTCCGGGAAAGTTTTTCGATTCTTCCACGGATTCTACCTATTTTCCCAGTACTCGCCCGGATTCTACCATTTTTCGGTACTCACACTCATTAGACCCATTTCCGGCACTCACAGGGACAGTTTTTCGATAGTCGCACGGATTCCAACTTTTTTCCTGATAGTCGCTCGGATTCTACCTTTTTTTCGGTTCTCACACTCATTAGACCGATTTCTGGTATTCACCCGGATTCTACCATTTTTCGGTACCACACTCATTAGACCCATTTCCGGTACTCGCCGAGACAGTTTTTCGATACTCGCACGGATTCTACCTTTTTTTCCCGGTACTCGCCCGGATTCTACCATTTTTCGGTACTCACACTCAGTGGACCCTTTTCCGGTACTCGCCGGAATAGTTTTTCGAGACTCGCACAGATTCTACCTTTTTTCCCGATACTCACTCGGATTCTACAATTTTTCGATTCTCCACACTCATTAGACCGATTTCCGGTACTCGCCCGGATTCTACCATTTTTTCGGGTACTCACACTCAGTAGACCCTTTTCCGGTACTCGCCAGGACAGTTTTTCGATACTCGAACGGATTCTATCCTACTTTTTCCCGGTACTCGCCCAGATTCTACCATTTTTCGGTACTCACACTCATTGACCCTTTTCCGGTACTCGCCAGAACAGTTTTTCGATACTCGAACGATTCTACCTTTTTTCCCGTTACT